>JBAJHW010000008.1:14200196-15411029 GCA_037013535.1 Intellagama lesueurii
AGAAATAATTGGATTTCATTCTCGATGAAAAACACTTGTGGGTTGACACCTCATGAGTAGTGTAAGCAGGGATTTATTTTAGCCCCTTTTGTGTTGTATCTGTATTTTGTTCTGTGCAGATCTGACATTTACTTGAAACTATAAGGACAGGTAGACCTCCTGCCAGAGAGTAAGACTGTGTTAAACACTATGCTATAGCTATCATTGAAAAACAGAGAATTAGCTATAGCAATGACATACTCTGTCTCTTTGAAAAAGAGCCAAAGGAGTATAGTCCTGCCGGAAGTATCATTTCTAACTTTAAAAGTCTGTTTTGAATATGTGTATAAAAGGACTGTAAGTCTTTTTGAATGCCATTAAAGAATTAACAACTCCCCTAAATCTCAATTTCTTGTGTGCTGCATCTATAATCTTGACTTCTTGTGTTCTGCACATTCTTATTAGCCCTTTCAGTAGTAGTGGAGCAGTATTTATGGCAGAAATATAGCTGTGAGAACGAAAGGCATGAATTGTAAGGCATGCTACTTGCTGTTCACTGTTCCAAACATTTTATGCTTTCTTTTTAAAGGCATTTCAGGTCACGGCTTGCATACCTTACACAATAGAAAGAATGTAAGATGCTTGTATGAGTCTTAAATCTTGTATTTTGTATGTTACTAACATAGCAAAAGCTATCTTGTTGTTGGATAAAAGCTAATCAGTAAACTGGGGCGGGGGGATAGCATAGCTGCCAGGCAGCCTTGTAGGTTTGTAACATATTTGTTGGTTTTTGTTACATCCAGGGAGCTTTTGGATGCCCCTGAAATATGTATGTATTGTACGGTTACTTAATGCATATATATTTCTTGTTGGTATTAACGACATCTATCGTGTCTTCAGGAAGTCACAGCTATTAACATTGGTTTTGTATGATGGCTTTTAAAAACCCCCACTAAGGTATCCACTTAGATCTCAAGAAAACAGGTAGTGATGGGTGAACATGATTCAAATTTGTTAATTGTGATAAATGTGTGCAGTGCACATTGCATTGGGTTGACTTTGTAATGGGAGAGGGAAGATACAATACATACTCCTTGGGAAGGACACCCAATAAAGCCGCCACAGGATGTTCTGATTGAAGGGTTCCCTTCTCAGGTGGTGGCATTAAGGTTACTTTCCCAGATCTTCAGTAACACATAACAAAATGTCCCTGTTTGTTCAGTGAGGCTAACTCAGGTACCCTTGGGATAAATTTGAAGTAGCTTCCTTGTGGAGCCTACAACATGTGTACTTGCTTTGAAGGTCTAAGGCCTGAGTTATGTTGCAAACATAAGTAGTAGCTTCACTAGTTGCTGCAATGACAGATTAGATGATTGTCCATTTTTGGCCAAAGTTATCTATTTTAAGCCTGAGCTTATGCCATGTGGGTAATTTTGAGACCATGAGCTAAATTGCAGTGCAACTGGTTTTGTGCACCCAAGTAGGCTTTTATACCATATTTGTCAAATGCTAACCCCCATATCATAGAGGCGACTGCCTTTGAAAGGGCGGGGTCTTGCAAAAGCAGTATGTGATTTGGCTCTGGCATCTGCTGGTTAAAGGCAAAAATAAAATATTAAACATTCCAGGGATTGCTCTTTTAAAGTAGCTCTTTGGAACTTGGCCACAGATCCTCAGAGGAAATACCCACTTAGTATGGAATTTGAAAAATAAACCAAGTTGACCCATGTGAAATAGGCACTGAAGTGTTAGACAAAGACACCTACATTTAAGTCATTGCTTGTTCATGAAGCTCATCTGGGCCAGTCAATATCTCCCAGCCATTCAGTATCACAAGGTTATGGGGAAATGGCAAAGAAGGGGGGGGGGGGGGGGTGGAAGCAAGATATTAATCAACATGAGGAATTGTATGAAGATTTGCCCCTCTTCTATAAAAGGTTAGATTCAAGCAAGAAAATTCTCAAATTTTCCTGGCCGCACAGACTGTTGCTGCAAGATTTCTGAATGAGTACAAGACCTGTGCATCTAAGTCAGTAGTTAAATGATCACTCTGTTCATAAGGAAAGTGATTCATGAGTAAAAGGTGTCTGCGGCTGATTCAGATATTTCTCCAAACATTTGGTTTTAATTGTATTTGCTTGAGGAAATCAGTTCCCAGAAAGAACAGCTAAAATCAAACACAGGACCTCCCCCCCCCCCCCCCCCAGTCGGGGAGTCCTTGTTGTTGCTGTCACATCAGTTTCCGCACCTACCGGATTACTTTACGTCAGTGATCTCTCAAGTGACACAAGGAAATCTGCTGTATCAGTGGAACCTGACACTTGTCTTTTCACAAGATGCCTGGAGCCCTGGCCAGCGAGAATGCGTGGGAGGGCGAGATTCAGACTTCCTTGCCTTCTGGGGCTGTCTCTGGAGTTTCAAGCAGAGTCACATTTTTCATGGAACTTGAAAGTTGCAACCTGGCCCTTTGAGGCAAAGCTCTGCATGTCATTTGGAATTTTTATTCCTAGGAAGCATACATATACACACATACTTCGGTGAATGCAAGCGATAAATCTACCATCTTGGCCTGTAGTCCTATATTAGCAGATCCATCTTGAAGCATATGTGTCATCACAGTTCTTTAAGTTGTACGTCAGCAGTTCAGAAGTAAGCTGTAGTACCCTTGTAGCTAATTGTCTTCAAGTCAGTTAACTAATGAAAGGGATTCCCGGTGAAGTACTTATTGTGCAACTGCCCAGCCTTCTTCATGGAATTTTATGACAGGGGTTTTTCTTCAATTTCTAGATCCCCGCTCTTATCAGAAGAAAACCTTCCCCCCCCCCCTTTGGGTTTTTTCTTTTTTTCCTGTTTTTTTGGAGAACACACAATAGCTCATTGATACTTTTTCATTGTTAGTGTTAGCAACAATCTGCCCAGAAGCTCCCTAAAAGACTACAGTCTATATCAGAGGTGTCAAACTCAATTTCTTCTTGGGCTGCATCGGCATTATGGTTGCCATAAATAAATAAATAACTAGAAGGCTCTGTCTTGAACGTTGCCCAAATACAACAAGTGGAACAATGGTGGTATCTGTCTCCTAGTCTAGCTTGAATTCCATCTGGTGTCCATCTTTGTTGATTTCTGCCATCATGTCCACAGTCTGAATGTTTCATTGGGCAAATTCCTGTTGGTGCCATTTGGCTGGTGTAAACCAGAATCAGCTTCAGAGGCTCCCTAGGGATCCCTTTTGCCCTGAGGAAGCCTTTATTTCCAGAATCCCAATCTGGTTTACACTGGAAGACCTACAGCAACAGGAATTTGTCAATTATCTGCTAAGTATCCCAGACAAATCAGATGGATTAGTTATAATTTATCGTTTTGCTGTGGTTCCAAAGCTCCCCCCACCCCACCCCCATTGGTGCCCAAAGCATCCTCTTTCCTTGCGGGAAACTATCTTTTGCTGTTTTCCTCCGTGACTCTTTCTGTTGCCTCACTGTCTTTTTTCTTCCTTGTTTTGAGGGTTTGGTCTTCTTGGCTGCCCCTGTAGCTCCCCTTCGCCTCCGTTGTCAGTCACTGCTTTTTTGTTCAGACCCTCTGCATGGTTCAGACCCATGCAGACACCCAAATATTCTGCCTCTGGACACCACAACTGTAAAGGTGCTGTATTTCTATTGCTCCACAACGAACCAGGGGAAGCATTTTCTTAACTCTGCTACACTCTGGGACCTTGGGAGGCTTCTCTATATTCTTACTTCTATATGCTTATTTAAATTGATTTCTATTATTGTTGTGCTCTTTGAGCAGGAAACTTCTCTCTCTCACACACACACACACAGAGAGAGACACAGACACACACACACACACACACACACACAGATAAGTGACTGGCATTTTGGCTTGCTTGCTTTGTGTGTTTCTCTTCTAGACGGTCCCTGAGCTTCCCTTGTCAGGGACTCCTCTCATTTACTTAGAGTTGCTCAGATCCTTTGAGATCTTTGTCCCCTACAACAATTCTGCCTCTGGTCATCTCAAGAAGGAGGGTGCTGTATTTCCAGGACTCCGCTTGGGAGTAGAGTAAAACTGCCCACCAATCTGTTTTTTCCATGGGTATGTGACTTACACTTTGCAGGATGGGTCTCATAGTGGACAGCTGTCAAATCTTTCAATCCTTTCTCGCACTTCTTTTAATCCTTCTCATTCCAATGATAGTGGGATACAGTGGGCCTGATCCTTTCATTACTACTTCTGAGTTTAGTTGCTCCTCTTCCATTCTGTTTTTAAACTCTGTTGCCTCTTAGATCTGTGCTTCACTTTGGGTTCTTACTAGGGATTGTCTGTGGGAAAGGTTGAGGGGATTAGGCATCAACGAACGCTCCTGGCATTCTCTACCGGCACAAAGTGTCCACAACCCTTCTCCCTCCTTGGTTCTCCAATACATCCCTTGCTTCTTTTCTGCTTTTTGGCACGCCATTGGTGGATGGAGGTGTGGAATCCATAGTACAGCTACCATGTACCGCTCTGTGTCCACCTTAATGAAGAAATTTCCACAATGAACCAAGACAAGCATTGTCTTCACTCAGCAACATTCTATTGACGGTGGGATGCTTTCTCGGTTCTTATTTAAATCTGTTTCTATTACTGTTTTGTTCTTTTAACAAGAACATTCCCTCAGGACAGCACAAAAAGATAAAGAGTCTTCAGACAAGACCCTTGCCTTGCTTTTCCTGCTGTGGTCTGAGTCTCACCTCAGCACTAGAATTGGGGAGAGTCACCTTTCAGTTGGGAGATTCCCTCTCCTTTCCCATCCTGGAGTGCAACACAGTCTGAACAGGGAAATGAGGAAGCTCAGCAACACCTGATCCCCTACCTTTCCCAGGCTCCCCCATGTTGGAGCTCAAGGCTCTGGGAACCCTGGGAAATGTAGCTGCCATAGCAACCTTGCATGTGCCTGAGGATGGGGGGCAGGGATGTAGAGGGGGAGGCCTCCCTGCCCCTCCCTGCTGCAGCCAGAGCCGGAGGCAGTTTAGCAGGTGTGAGTGGGAGGGAGGGGCCACATGGGGGGGGAGGCCATTCGGAATGCGGGTGCCAGTCAAAGAGGCATCCCATTGACATTCCAAATTGGGGGATTCCAGGGCTCAGAGGCATAAATTCTCCCAGGGGCATAAGTTATCCATGTCTTGAGGAAGACTTGGGTGGCCAGGATGAGACTGGGGCGGGAGACTGAGTTCCAGCTGCCTCTGGGAGCAGTGGAGGAAGATGTGGAATCTGCTGGGAACATACAAGATCCTCACTATGTTGTGTTGATGTTAGGCTGATGTTAAAGGCCACAGATGTGAAAAGACATAGGATTGCAGTCTAAAAAACACTAACCGGGATATTGAGAAATGTACTTTAGAATTTTTTAAAAATGTAAACTTTCAGATCTAAGAACTGGAAGACCAGCTTGAACAGGAGTAAGGGGATCATCTGGGAAAAGTCAGAGCCAGCCTAGCCCAGGAGATTCCTTGCCCCAGATGGAGATAGGAGCTGTGCTAGCTGTCTCATTTCCACCTGACAATGCCTGCAACTCCCCCTGCCTCCCTCTGTTGTGTTATGGAAAGCCTTTGCTGCTACTCTTGCGTTCCTCATCATTGTCAAAGAAGCCATATAGGCCCAAAGATCAATCAATGATCAACCTCTTTCTTTCTTTCTTTCTTTCTTTCTTTCTTTCTTTCTTTCTTTCTTTCTTATGGCATGAACATGACAATACAATTAGTAAATATATCAGATAATTTTCACCCAGCAATGGGCAACATCAAAAGTATTTGCAACAACTAACATCAAGTCTTCCATAATAGCTGTTTAGGGGCATGGAGTTCCCTGAAACAGCTATGAAGTTGTTTGTTCTCTGTATTGACAAAGAACTGCTTTGGTGCAAACCCCCAATTTTCTTAGGTTCACCTTGGTTCTATCAACTCCACTCCATAGAATATTAAGAGACTTCTAAGTAACCCGGTTTTGTATATGACAGGGAGCTAGACCTTTCTAGGGTTCAATCCATTTTGCCAGTTGCATAGTTCTTTTTCTCCACACTATAGTCCTAGCATTCTCTGCTGTTCCCTTCAATTTTCACCAATGATTTCACCTTTTTCCTATCAACACTGGGGAACTGAGCATGACCTCCTCATTCATGGAGGTGTCATTGTTTGTTGGTTTTATTTATATGCTGCCTTTCTTCTGATAAGGGGACCCAAGGTAGCTCACAATATTAAAAAGAATAGAATCAAAAACATAAGTTAAACAATAAAAAACAGTTAAATTGTACTCTAATTAAAGTACAATTGAATAATTAAAAGCAAGTAAATGCTGAACACTATCTTAACTTCAAAAAGGCATTAAGGGACTCAATCTTGATTGTTAAAAGCCTGCCTGAAAAGATGGGCCTTCAGCTATTGGTGGAAGATAGAAAGCAGGGGCCCAGCCTGATCTCCTCCAGGAGAGCGTTCCATAACCTGGGACCTGGCACAGAGAAGTCCCTCTCTCTTGTGTCCCCATCAACCATGCCTACACTGGCAATTCTGATCCATTATCCTGCTCCTGTTGCTGCAGGCCAAAGGATTTTGAAAAAGAACAACAATAAAAAAACACCCTGTAATGAAATTATTAACTGTTTTGGTATTGTTCCTTTGTTTACGTATTTGTAATGTCATTAAGGCTTGTGATATGATTCCTTTGATATTTTGCTACAGATACAGAGTACACAATGTACTTGTCACAAGTTTTCTTCAGTGGGATTATTTTGTTGCATATTTCCATCTGACTCTTTTGTGGACTACCTTGACCATATTGGTTATTAAAAGGTTTAGAAGCTTTATTGCTATGTTTCATGTGCTTGAGTCTTTGAAAGTCTTTGGCTGATTTTTTGAAAGTCTTCAGTCTCTGGGTTGATTCTTTGTAAGGATTACCTTATAGTAAGATACTTTGAAAACGAAATAAAAAATAAACATTTGTATTGGAAAAAGTCAAATTTATCTTCAGTATGTTTTTAAAATAATTCTGGGCACTTCACACACTTAACATAAAGAAGTGGGTGTTGTGAAATAATCATTCTGAGCAAAACAAGGAACTAGCTTCCAACCTAGACATGTATATCAAGATGGAAAATGTTCAGACTGGACATATATTGAGAATTCAGGCTTTCAGCCTGAAAACTGGGCTGGGTTTCGACAAGCTAAGCAAAGGCAGGACTCCATCAAGCACAGTACCATCCTGGTATGACAGAGACTGGACACCGGCTTTAGAAAGCTGCTAAAGAGCACTTTCTTTGGCCACCTGCTTTGGGGATCTATAATTCGGTCGTCCCAAATCTAATATTCACCAAAATTGGACAGGGTGGGGAGGAGAGACAGCTGAAGATTCTTTGTGAGTTTGGAAAGTTTGTGAAAGTTTATGGTTTGTGGTTCATGAATAGTGATGAACCATGAACCATCATGAACCACCTTTTTCCTGGTTCATGCCCATCTCTAATATTAAATACTAAGATGCAAATAAACTTAAAAACACATGAATAAGTATTATGCACATTTTTTAAAGTCCCAATTTTCAATAGTCCCTCAGTTGCAACAAGTTCATCTACATAACACAACAACAACAATATCTCAGAACTGAAGAGCTGGAAGAGACCCTATGGATCATGAAGTTGAGCCTCTGTCAAGGAGGCACAGCGGGGAATCGAACTCCCAAACTCTGACTCCACAACCAGAAACCTAAGTCACTGAGCTATCCAGGGATTCTTTGTCTGTGCACAGAAGGACAACAGGAAGGGGCCATCCTACTCACCCACCCTTGGAAGAGTCACTGGGAAGGGACACGTCTGAGTCTAAAATAAAAGGGCCAATAAGAGTTGTGGGCCTAAGGGAAGGGGGCCCCCTTAAAAAATCTCAGAACATGGGTATGTAAGCCATTATCTCTTTGGGTTACCATATTATCTGTTTGACCAAGTTTTACCTGGATTTTAGGTATATCACCCTGTTCCAGTTCAGACCATAAGCTGGCCTGGGTTCCAAGTTTTCATTTTTATTTTTCAGTAAGTCCCTTGCCCTTATAGATACAAGGCAAAATCTATGGTTGAGACCAGCTCCTCTGCAAGAAGTGAATGCAAGCTTAAAAAAAGAGAAGCTAATGCTGCAGATGAGAAAAGCACTGTGCTTTTCACCCTCATGCAGGGGTGAAAGATCTTACTGGGTGGTAATTTGACAAGATAATAATTTTCAGTGGTGTTTTGTGATGTGTTGAGACACTTTTTTTTTTGATTATGAGGAAATTCATAATCCTTAAAATCATTAGATCCATTGACTTTGACCCATGCTTATCATCTTCTGCTCTCTGTACCAAATTTATCCTCTTCTTTCTTCTCTCTCTCTCACACACACACACATACACATATAGAGTGTGCCCCTTCTCTTAGCTAGAGAAGTGGGTCACCTCACGCTTGCGGAGGGGCGTGTCACGCTCACGGGTGGGCGTGTCGCACTTGCGGAGGGGCGTGTCACTGATTCCTCTGCCCCTTCACTACCCTACTGCTGCCGCCGCCTTTTTGTCCAGCGTTTTTACACCTAAAAAGCCAAGTGCTCACTTAAAAACTGAAACCCCAAAGAAGACCTTTTGTTCCATCCCAAGATTTTTTAAAAAAAGAGGTTATCGCCTGGAGAACAGCCCTCTTGCCCACTCTTCGAATCTCTCCTCTCGCTTTCTGCTTGCCTTCTCACAAATAAATAAATAATAAAAAAGCTACCATCCACTTCGGGATGAAGAGGACGGAGGGGGGAAAACATACAGACACACACACACACAAACATGAGAGATCATCTCTGCAGAAAAAGCAAACCTATATAGCTTCTATACATTCTGGCAAAGAACACATAAAGGAGAAAGCAAAGGGACGTGGTGGCACTGCGGGTTAAACAGTAAAGATCTATAGATCTGCAGCTGTAAGATCGAATCCACGCGACAGAGTGAGCGCCCGTCGCTTGTCCCAGCTCCCGCCAACCTAGCGGTTCAAAAGCATGCAAATGCAAGTAGATAAATAGGGACCACCTCGGTGGGAAGGTAACAGCGTTCCCTGTCTAAGTCGCACTGGCCATGTGACCACGGACGATTGTCTTCGGACAAAACGCTGGCTCTATGGCTTGGAAACGGGGATGAGCACCGCCCCCTAGAGTCGAACACGACTGGACAAATTGTCAAGGGGAACCTTTACCTTTACCTTTAACCTTTTTCCCTCATCAGGGAGACATTTCTCTGCAGATCGAAAGGCAGAGATTCGATGGAGTCCATGTAATCCTCCACACAGTTTGCTAAATGAAGCTGCTCTCCGTTTGCAGGATTCAACATTTTCATCTGGCCGAAAATTTTGTGTATATGGCCTCCTCTCTCACTCGAATGGGCGAGAGTTTTCCTTTCAAGCAAAGCAGCCCCAATGGCAGAGGCTCAATCCCCAGCATCGTCCTCTCCCCGTTTTTGGTTCCTTCAATCTAACCGAAAAAAGACTACCAAAAAAGCAACATTTGAATCTTTTCTTCCAAGATCAGAAAGGCTGGCTGGCTCACACACAGTCCGCGAGTCTTTCTGCAGCCCCAGAGCAGCCGTAGCAGCTGATTGAATGGCTGTTGTTGTCGGTAACTCACCAAGGAGGTGGTAGAAACAATCAGAGGGATTTCAACCTCAGATATGCAGATGATACCACTCTGATGGCAGAAAGTGAGGAGGAATTAAAGAACCTCTTAATGAAGGTGAAAGAGGAGAGTGCAAAAAATGGTCTGAAGCTCAACATCAAAAAAAACGAAGATCATGGCCACTGGTCCCATCACCTCCTGGCAAATAGAAGGGGAAGATATGGAGGCAGTGACAGATTTTACTTTCCTGGGCTCCATGATCACTGCAGATGGTGACAGCAGCCACGAAATTAAAAGGCAGCCACGAAATTAAAAGACGCCTGCTTCTTGGGAGGAAAGCGATGACAAACCTCAACAGCATCTTAAAAAGCAGAGACATCACCTTGCCGACAAAGGTCCGCATAGTCAAAGCTATGGTTTTTCCAGTAGTGATGTATGGAAGCGAGAGCTGGACCATAAAGAAAGCTGACCGCCGAAGAATTGATGCTTTTGAATTGTGGTGCTGGAGGAGACTCTTGAGAGTCCCCTGGACTGCAAGGAGAACAAACCTATCCATTCTGAAGGAAATCAACCCTGAGTGCTCACTGGAAGGACAGATCCTGAAGCTGAGGCTCCAATACTTTGGCCATCTCATGAGAAGAGAAGACTCCCTGGAAAAGACCCTGATGTTGGGAAAGTGTGAAGGCAAGAGGAGAAGGAGACGACAGAGGACGAGATGGTTGGACAGTGTCATCGAAGCTACGAACATGGATCTGACCAAACTCCGGGGGGCGGTGGAGGACAGGAGGGCCTGGCATGCTCTGGTCCGTGGGGTCACGAAGAGTCGGACACGACTGAATGACTAAACAACAACAACAACAACAACAACAAGAGAGGGGAGGGAGAAAGGGGAGAGCAAAGCTCTTAAAAACCCCGATCTTTCCCCAGACAGGCAGGCAAACAGCAACGATCTGTGGTGTAAAAATCGCCGAGCAGAAGAGAGAGGGGTCTGGCTCTCTTTCTCAGCTGTCGGCGGGAGGGACGGCACTCCCGAGAGAGGGGTCTCTCTCTCGCTCTCCTTCTTACATGGGCCTTCTCAGTGGTCGCCCCTCACCTCTGGAATGATCTCCCACCTGAAATCTGCCTGGCCCCTTCACTCGGAACCCTCAAACAATCTCTTAAGACATGGCTTTTCAGACAGGCCTTGCAGCCAGATGGGCAGTATAAAAGTCAAATAAACAAACAAACAAAACAAATGCTGTTGACACCTTGGGATTTTTTAAAAGGATTGTATATCTTTTATCTTTTTAATATATATTTTAAAAATTTAGCTGCTTTAGTATGATACCAGTTGAATTGCATTTTAGTACTGTAATAATTTGTTGTATTTTTTAGCTGTTTATATTGGTTGTTTTACTGTTGTAAGACACTTTGGGTTCTCTTTTGGAGGAAAACAGGTTATAAATAATTAAATGAAATGGGCCTCAACTCTCTGGGTGGGGTGGGGGGAGACTAGTGTGAGTAATGGCACCTGTAGATATTCATCTCTCTGTTATAATTCCATGTGTCTTCTAAAATTAAGACTTAAACCAAGATCCTTGAGCCTGAAACATTCTATATGTTCACTGTATTTTGCAGATAAATAATATAATACAATCACCGACTGTCTCATGGACTTTTCTTTCTTTTCTTTCCCCAAGTTTATTTATTTATTTATTTATTACATTTATAGCCCGCCCATCTAGTCATATAGACTACTCTGGGCGGGTAAATAAAAAAAGCAAAAACAACAAATAGTTAGGAACCTCGGGCATGCACCTGCAAGGACATTCCATTAAAATGACTGAGATGCTTCCCGTCCTGCCTTCTTATGAGTCATGAAGGACAAAGCCCTTCAGGCAGTCTTTCTTGTATGCAAGAAAACAAAATACCTTCTCAGATGCACGTATTTCTCCAGAAAGTTCAGCTGTGGTCACTGTTTTTTTTAAAAAGAGAGCGAGACCTGGACATACCTATGACAAGTGCTTGAGTTCCTAGGTAACCCAGTGTCTACAAAGGTGTGGCTATTTAGGTCTTAGATCAGCTGCCAAGTATTTCTGAACAGTCTTGGCTGATATGAAGCGCATATTGCACTTTGGAATTGATGATCTAGGCCAGCCATTCTCCACCTTTTTTTGGCCACAGCCATAAACCAGTATGGAAGAAATAGAAGCTGAATCAGGATTGTATAACTCACATAAAGAACCTTATAAGGTGGTGTGGGAAGAACTATTTCTACTGTGTGGCCCCCTTCAAATGTGCCAGGAGCCCCCAGGGGGCCCCCTATTGAGAATGGTTGATCTAGGCTTTAGCTGTCTATTACATAATCTGTGACACATGTGTTAGTCTTCTAGGTGTCATAGAACATAGAGTACTTTAGTTGTTGACGGAGTAACCTTCTGAGTGTGAGTGTGCATTTTGCAAATACAACATTGCAAAATCTCCAGGGTTGCAAAGATATGTCCAAAGATTTTTCTGAATACTAACAGACACTTAAAAAAAATAAAAGTCAGACTTTTGACAGCTTCCCGCTGCATCAAAGGGGAAATATGTGATTTTTCCTCCATGACAGAGTGTTCTTATATTCCTGGATGAGGAAGACTAAGCACACACCATGGCAAATATAAAGCTCTACCTGGCTTGTAGGGACGAGTAGGGGTGGGGGAGAACGTGGAGCAGTAACTTTTTCTCCTTCAGATCTTTTCTCTCTTGGGGGGGGGCTGTGGTTTTTATTTTCTACACTTCTTTTTAAATAGATAATTAAGTGGTATGTGCAATAGATGTTTGTGTCTCTGGTGTTGCCTCCTGAGAGACTGACCACCTGAGGTCACTTAGATGTCTGTGACTGACGGATTGATGTGTCCTGCCACCCACAGCCTTGGGCAAGCTACTTGGTTGCAGAACACTACCAAAAGGAGGGATTAATCAACCACTTCAAAGCACTTTATACCTAGAAAACCTTGGGAGGGTCACCAAGAGTCAGAACCAACATTTATTTATTTAAAATAAATAATCTGATAATAGAAGAAACACACAGTAGTTAAAGGACAGGTGAACATTTTTGCCTGTCAGGAAAACAGGACAACCTGGGATACAGTAGGACCCACGTATCCATGGTTTCACTTATCTGCGGTCTAAAAATATTAATTTTTTTTTAAAAACCTAGAAATATGTATGTTCACAATGTATTTACCAGAACTGGCCACTAGAGGGAACCAGAGACCATGCTATGTATTATTGCTGGATTACACAGAATGGTCTCTGGCTCCTTCTACTGGCTAGTTATGGTATTATATGGTGAAAATACTTTATTCTGGATTTTTCTTTTCTTTTACCATGCTATGTATAATGCTCACTATTATCCAGGAACCGATTCCTCATGGATATGGGGGTCCTACTGTAACTTTTAGAAGTTATAGTTTCTGCCTTTGCAGTACGGTACGGTACGGTAAACCTTTATTGGCATAAAACAAAGTAAACAGGGAAATAAAACAGAAGGGGAAAGGGATCACAGGGCGAATAGACATAATCAATATTAAATGAGGGAATACAAAATGACGAAAAGTAATACATAATACCCGGGGAATGGGGTAAGGGAAATTCTATATTATGAAGCTACAGTGAGTTTCATAATTGCAGTTAGATCGTTAGCCACCGCCTCGGTGAGGGGGGCACAATGGTCACTCAAAAAAATGGGGAGGAGGTCAGGGAAAAGGTCCGAAAAGGGAATCAACCAGTGATCTAAATAAAGTTTCCGAAGGGAGTAATGTGCTGAACATCTGAATAGAATATGATCTAGTGTATCAGGTTATAAATGACAGAAGAGGCAGAGTCTTTTGTCTTTAGGGGTTTTGGAGAAACGACCATAATGCATGGCCGACGGAAAGATGTTAAACCGGGCTAGCATGAAAGCCCTCCGCCACGTAGGATTAATCAGTAGGCTAAAATAATTTAAAGGATGTTCTAAGGAAGGAGATAAACCAAAAAAAATTGGAGAGCAGGAAGGTTTAAGGAGGTCTCTTAGATGTTCAAACTCCCATTGATATAGCTTGGCTTTGATGTGAGAGTGGGCAACAGATAGTTCCAAATCAAAGAGTGATTCTAATGGGATATCAATAGATAACAGTTTAGAATGGATAAGTTGTAACCATTTAGGGGAGTAAGGATCTTTTAATAAAGCATATAGTAATGAATCCTGGGATCTAGTTAAAAATAAACGAAGCCAATATTTAAAAGTGAGAGTCCAAGCCACAGTTGAGGGGAGATGAGTCCCTAATTCAAGTAGAATAGAGGCAAGTCGGATGGAATTTGGGAGACCAAGTATCTTCCTAAAGAAGGAGGCTGCTAAGCGGTCATGGTCAGAGTGGACCGATGCAATCCAAACAGGAACTCCGTATAATAATTGTGAGAGAATTTTGGTTTGAAATATATGGAGAGCAGCTGGAACAAATTGATTGCCAGCAGAAAAGTGAAACTTGGCGATTGCCTTTAGGTTCTGGGATGTAGATGAAATAACAGCTTTTTTATGAATAGACCAGTTTAATTTGTAGTGTAGAAGGATCCCTAAATACTTAAAGGTTTGTACTTGATGATAGGAGTGGGGGCCAACTGACCAAAGAGAGGGAGACCAACATTTAGAGAAAACCATAATTTTTGTCTTGTCTGAATTGATAGTAAGATGATTTAGCGAGCAGTATTGTTGTAAATAGGTAAGGGAACAGCGCAAACCTAATTTGGTAAGAGAAAGTAAGGCCATGTCATCAGCATAGAGGAGGACAGGAAGAGGAACCCCGTTAAGGGCTGGAGGAGAATTATCAGAGTTTAAAAGAAAAGAAGGAAAATCAGCTAAAAAAAGGTTTAAAAGCAAGGGAGCAAGAATACATCCTTGGCGTACACCATTGGGAACAGGAATCCTATCAGTTAGGACGTCTGAGTTGGGGAGACGGACTTGACTGAAGTTAAGAGCATGAAGGCGGCGAAGCAAAAACAAGAGTCGAGGGTCGATTCCCCATTTGGAGAGCTTTTCCCATAAAAGACTTCTATTAATGGAATCGAAAGCGCCCTTGAGATCAACAAAGGCAACATAGAGATTGGAATGATGGTAGGTGAAATATTTTTCAGCTAAAAAAGATAGTAGAAAAACATTATCAGTAGTGGACGCACCAGCACGAAAGCCAATTTGTTCCATTCCAGGGAGATTTTGAGATTGCGCCCAAGATAGGAGTTTGGTAAGAAGGAGCTTAGAATACAATTTACCAATATTAGAAAGAAGACTTATCAGCCTATAATTACCAGGTTGGGAGGCGTCACCTTTTTTGTAAATGGGGATTATGACAGAAGATAGCCAAGTTTCAGGGAATTTGCCAGTACAGTTAACTAGCGTAAAAAGCTTAGCAAGGGGCTCAGCCCACCAATGGGGGGTTGGAAATCAAAATCTCTTCTGCCTTTGTTTGCCTTTGCAAAAAAGGGAATCAGTGAGGGCAAACCTCTCTGTCTGCATCTTATGTCTTTGTAGCTATGGAGGAACAGATGTCATTTTTGTGAAGTGGGAGGCAAAGCAAGGGGAAGGCTCTCAAGCAACAGCAAAAGAACTTAGCCTGATCAAGAGTATGATCACAAAAGCACTGTGTAAAATTACTTAAGTTTGATACCAAATGAGAGCATATATTTCCATAATAGTGCTCCTGAGGAAGCTGATTTTATATTATTACAGGGACAAGAGGTATTACAGCCAAGATTCTAACGATCAAATTGCAGTTGGCAGTTAAGGCTTTTTGTAATAACAAACTTAGCACCATTTCTACTTCTGAAGTTATTGACTACCCTAAACTCTCTCTCTCTCTCTCTCTCTCTCTCTCTCTGTATATATATATGCCACGACCTTCCCTCTGGTGTATTTTTGCTAATGTATGTTCTGTCGTTATATTTTTCTTCACAGTGTGTACATTAAACACATTTATTTACTCCTTCAAGACTTCTGCCCTGTTAATTATTTTAATGGTTAGCCTCTTCCAACAGATTAAGCAAACAAAGAATATGAGTAATTAAGAGCAAAGACTGTTAACTGCTAATAAAGTTAACGTCTTATCTGCTCATCTGTCCCAGCATTGTCAGAATTTGTGAATTAGCCTCTCAGTTCATATTGCACACAACAAACATACAAATTTGAAGGGGGAGGGAGACGCAAGCACAGAGTTAAGGGTAGATGAAGCCTTACACACTATAAGAGGAGTGGACCAAACTGATCAAAAGGGCAACAATAATAACATTAACAATAATAAACACAATAATCATCATAACAATAATCATCATAATAATCGTAATAATATTCATAAAAATGTACAAAGACAAACAGGATACAAATCACATACCCTCCGTGTATGTATACGAATGCCAGGAGTATGAAAAACAAACAAGAACTGGAAATTTTAATTCAGGTGGGTAAGTATGACTTGATAGGAATAACTGAAACTTGGTGGGATGACTCCCATGACTGGAATACAGCAATTGAGGGATATAAACTGAACAAAAAGAACAGAGAGAATAAAAAGGGAGGTGGAGTTGCAGTATATGTCAAAAATATGCATTCCTGCACAGAAATACAGGAGGAGGAGATTGGCTGTCCCATCGAGAGCACCTGGATCAATCTAGTTGGGGCAAAAAACAAAAGGAACTTGGTAGTTGGAGTCTACTACCAACCACCCAATCAAAGAGAGGAAGCAGACGAAACTTTTGAAAAACAAATTACAGGGTTTTCAAAGAAAAGATAGGTTACTTACCTGTAACCATGGTTCTTCAAGTGGACCTCTGTGAATTCACACAATAGGGTTTGACAGCGCCTGCGCTGGCCTCTCGGAATCTTCTAGAGCTTTTTTATAGAAAAGTAACAAAGTTAGCATTGCCCCTATCGCGCATGCTCCCCCGCCTCAGCCCTCAGTTCCATTTATCCGCCACAAGAGCCTGAGCTCATCAAAGCATAGTCAGTGACGGATAGTGGGGAGGCCGGGCGGGATGTGTGAATTCACAGAGGTCCACTTGAAGAACCATGGTTACAGGTAAGTAACCTATCTTTCTTCATCGTGGCCTCTGTGAATGCACACAATAGGGTGACTAGCAAGCTCGCTTACCGGAAGGAGGGCCGTCACTGTAGAATAGAAGTCAGCACTGCTCTCCCGAAACCTGTCTCTTTCTTAGCCCGAAGGTCCAGTCTGTAATGTGTCACAAATGTGGACACATTAGACCAAGTGGCAGCTCTGCATATGTTTGGCACATCAACTCCACGCAGCAAGGCTGTAGATGTTGCAACAGCTCTAGTGGAGTGTGCCTTGAGACCTTCAGGAGGAGCTTTGCCTTGTAGTTCATAGGCCAGTGAAATAGTCGAGACAAGCCATCTGGAGAGAGTAGAAGACGACATTGGAGAGCCTTTATGTTGACCATGGAAGCATATAAACAGTCTTGGCGCCACACGGAAGTCCTTGGTGCGTGACACATAGTACGCCAAAGCTCTCCTAACATCTAAAGAGTGGAGCATGCGTTCAACATCTGAGGTCGGATTAGGAAATAGAGTAGGCAATATAAGAGGTTGATTAACGTGGAAATCAGAGACAACTTTAGGTAAAAAGGAGACGTCTGGGTACAATATCACTTTATCTTTGAAAAATTGTAGATAAGGGGAATCAGATCGGAGAGCAGCCAGTTCACTTGCTCTTCTTGCTGAAGTAATGGCTACCAAAAACAGAGTCTTGAATGATAGTAGACGAATGTCACAGGATGCCATTGGTTCAAACGGGTGGCGTGTAAGTGCGTTCAAAACAACCTGAAGTGACCATTGCGGCACAGGAGGTTTGACAGGTGGCCGCATATTTGACAGACCCTTTAGAAAGGATTTGAGAGTAGGGTGGGAGAACAACCGAGCGGAGTCTGATTCAGAAGGTTGAAATGAAACAATAGCCGATATGTAAACCTTGAGGGTTGATAAGGCCAATCCAGAGTCAAATAGATAACGCAAATATTGAAGTAAGGTGGATAGAGAAACCGGGGAAGGTTGGAGACTCTTTGATTCGACAAATCTGAGAAAGTTTTTCCACTTGTACTTATAAAGGAGGTTAGTAGATGGTTTCCTAGCCTTCTCCAGGACCTCCTTTATCGATGGGTGATTTTCCACGCCGTCAAATGCAGGGATTCGAGATCTGGGTGTAGGATGTTGCCTGTACCCTGAGTGAGAAGATATGGGAGTTGTGGTAACTTGACAAAGTCCAGTGCCATTATCTTGAGGGTGGAGAACCACGGTTGACGGGGCCACCACGGTGCAATGAAAATCGCATCTGATCTCATTTGACGAGCTCTGACCAGGGTTTTCTGAATGAGCGGAATTGGTGGAAAAAGGTATAGAAGGCCGGACCTCCAAGGGATCATAAAGGCATCCCCGAGTGAGTCCTTGCCTCTCCCCGCACGAGAGGCATACATGGTGCACTTTGTGTTGGCCTGAGTCGTGAACATGTCTATCATGGGATATCCCCAGCGGTTGCAAAGTGAGAGGAAGATCTCGCTGTCCAACTCCCACTCGTGGGTCTGGCCTGTCAGGCGGCTGAGCTTGTCCGCTAGCTGATTGTCCGTTGTGGATATATGCAGGGCCACTGGAAAAATCTGCTGTTGATAGCACCATTCCCATAGATGTACTGAGAGGAATAGGAGGGACATAGAGTGAGTTCCCCCCTGTTTGTTGATATAGTACATGGTCGTGGTGTTGTCTGTTATCACTTGTACACCACGACCCTGTATCAGGGGGAGGAAGGCTCGGAAGGCCTTTATGACTGCTAAAATTTCCAGATGATTGATGTGTAGATGTGTCTCTTTCTGAGACCACAACGCATGTATCTGATGGAGTCCGCAATGTGCTCCCCACCCTGTGGGACTGGCATCCGTTGTGACCTGAATTGTGAGTTGTAGGGGACGAAATGGTCGGCCGACGAAAAGGTGTGGCTGGAAAGTCCACCAACTCAGTTGTTTCGCAAGCTCTGGCGTGACACGTAGACGCTTTCTCGGGTTGTCCTGAAGGGGATCGAAGAGAGTTAGAAACCATGCCTGAAGAGAACGCATCTTCAGACGTGCGTGAGCCAATGTCGATGTTGTGGAGGCCATGAGGCCGAGCAGATGTTGAGCGTGTCGTGCCGTGACGCGTGCCTGTGGTTGAAACTTGCGAACAGCTTTGCTGATTTTCTTTACACGTTCTGGTGGTAGAAACATCCGAGCCTCTATAGAGTTCAGTCTCGCTCCTATGTAGTCGACCACTTGTGATGGTACGAGGTGGGACTTTTTGAGGTTGACAGAGAGACCGAGGGTCTTCAGAGTGCGGAGCACCAATTTGGTGTCTCGAAGTGCTCTTTTTCTTGACGGGGATACCACCAGCCAATCGTCTATGTAAGGGTAGATTTGTATTCCGTGGAGACGAAGGTGAGCTGCTACTGGGGCCATACACTTCGTGAACGTACGTGGGGCTGTGGACAGTCCGAATGGAAGAGCACGGAATTGATAAATGGTGTTTTGAAAGATAAACCGAAGGTACTTTCTGTGACGTGGGTGAATGGTGATGTGAAAGTAAGCGTCTTTCAGATCTATTACTATAAACCAGTCTTGTTTCCTCAACAGGTGGATGATGGATTCCAGAGTGACCATTCTGAAGCGGCGTGGATAAAGGTAAGTATTTAGCGCTCTTAAGTCTAGAATGGGTCTGATCCCTCCATCCTTTTTTGGTACGGCAAAATAGCGGGAATAAAAACCTTTTGCTAATTCCCGTATGGGTAGCTGTTGAATGGCTTGTTTTCGCAGCAGAATAAGAATCTCTTTTTCTAGAACTGGACTGTAGGACGTAAGTTTGACCTGTCCTAGAGGAGGAAATTCTGTAAATTCTAGACGGTAGCCGAATTGAATAATGCTTAAGACCCAAGAGTCTTTTGTGATGTTTAGCCAGTTGTGGAGGAATGGTGACAGTCGAGTTACGTGATTGTTGTCCAATGGTTGTATGTTGAAGTCAAAGGTACTGTTTTGACTTTTTTGCTTGAGGTTTGTAGAATTGCCGGCGTTGTGTGGGTTGAGGCCGAAAATTGGATGTAGCAGATGAAGCTTGGGAAGATCTAGCTTGATTCTGAGTATTGAAAGAGCGATAAGGTTGGGAAGTCGATTGGCGGTATTGTTGTTGTGGGTATTGTTTACGCCACTGGAATTTATTGTACCTAGGCTGCTGCTGGATGGTATAAGATTTAGCCGTCTTCTTAATTTTGTGTAAACTTTCTAGATTGTCATCCGTCTTGTCATTAAAGATGCCTTTGGCATCAAAAGGTAGATTTTCTATCCGTGTTTTGGCATCCTCGATGATGTTAGAGGATCTTAGCCATGCATGCCGTCTCAGAGCAATGGCAGATGTGAGAGTTTTTGAAGCCGCATCTGCCACATGACGTGAGGCCAACCTCTGGTGTTTTGAGACAGTGAGGGCCTCTGCATGAGTATTGAGGAGATTTTGCCTGCTATCTTCGGGAGCTGCTTGAAGAGCTGGGAGTATTCTCGACCACAGCTGTCTTTGGTATGCCCCCATAGCTGCCAAGTAATTCGTGACACGAAGTAAAAAGGTTGTTAAGGAATATATTTTCCTTCCTAGTACGTCTAGTTTTCTACCCTCTCTATTGGTAGGTGTGACCTGAGATCTCCCCGACGATCTGGATGAGCTAGATTCCACAATTAAGGAATTTGGAATCGGATGTTTTGTGAGGAACTTGGTGTCATCCCCATGGATGCGGTATAAATTTTCAGTTCTTCTAGCTATAGGTGTAGACATAGCTGGTTGGGTCCATGATTCTTTAATAAGCTCCATCAGAGCTGGAATAAATGCCAGGCTCAGTGGAGGGGTTCTTTCTTGATTAATATCTCCAAATATTAGGTCTTCAGAAGGAGGAGGGGGTTGTTCAGTATGCATATTGAGGGTCTTGGCCATCCTCGAGATCATCTGGACATAAGAGGAAAAATCCTCTGACGGGGACGATGGGTGAGGGTCACCTGCATCCGACCCTAATGTATCCCCTTCGATAGGTGTGTCCCTTGAAGCGTCAGACATGTCGTCGTCATGGTCAGAAACGTCCGAGGAAATCATCTCCTCCTGGTCTGAAGTAGGAGGTAAGTGATGTCTCTTTGAAGTCTGTTTGGAAACATCAGTTCTCGACGTTCGAGGTTCATGTACGGAACGTAAACTCTTCGACGTCGAACGTGTGGTAGTTTGAACCTTCTCAGCCTGTGTAGAAGATCGCTGTTTTTCGACGTCGAGATGTTGTCGATGTCGGCGTTGAGGTGGTGAAGAAGAAGACGACGACGAAGAGGACGACAAATACACATATCTGACCCTCTTCTTCTTTCTATGGTAGTCTTCCGAGCTCGAAGAAAAATCCGAGTCCGAATCATCGTGTCGACGTCGACGACGGGACTTCCTGCTATCCAACTCGACATACTCGGGGTCGATGTATTTGGATTTGTGTCGACGCCGAGATGACTTAGGGACGACTACCACCTCACGTCGAGAGGATCGGTGTCGAGCAGGAGAAAGGTGCTTAGATTTAGCAGCCTTCTTACGAGGTAAAGAATCCGGTCTCGATGAAATCGATGCCGACGATGGAGCCGGCGAAGCCCGCCCGGTAAAAACAGGGCTGTCATGGGCAATAGCCGTGCTAGTAAGGGTATCCACTAGCTGGCTAGCGGTGGGGGACATATCCCCTCCGCCCGTACCGGAATCAAAGTGTCGGGATGGTAGTGAGGCAGCCGCCTCCGACAAAGATTCTCGGTCCCGAGGAGAGTCCTCCAAGATGGTTGACGGCAACGACGCCGAGACAGAAGGAGCCGAAACACGGTGTTCCTTTGTTTTTTCTTTATTCTTAGGCTTTTTCTGCTTCGGGTCCTTGGAGGAGGTCGACGGTTTCGACGCGGTATGTATCTTTTTTGTCGATTTCTTGGCAGATTTGTCGACAGATTTGTCGGTAGGCTTCGACGTCGGAAGTGGAGTTGTAGGGGCAATCCTTACTTCCGATCTTCGGGTGGAAGAAGGGACTGAAGCCGTTTCCATTTTGGACGGTTTTGACGCTGAGAGCGTCTTGTCCCACAGAAAAAATTTTAAACGTTGCTGTCGAGCCTTTAGGGCTGCTTTGGTAAACTTCTTACAATGCCTGCAAGATTGAGGCTGGTGAGAGTCGCCTAAGCAAAACAGGCAGAGATTGTGTCCGTCCGAAAACGGAAGTTTGCGAGAACAGGACGAACAGCGACTGAAAGGTCCGGAGGGGGACATAAAGCAGCAAACGGAATAAAGACTTACAGAAAGAATGGAGGCCTGTAAGCGTGAGTCCAATGCGCTGCCGCGAGCAGCAGGAAAAAAGGCGGGAAATCGATTCGCGATTTGAAAACGTAAGGATCGTCAGGCAGTCCGTGGTCCGGGGCAATAGAGATTTAGAATAGTGAAAAGCAGTCCGAGTCAAGTCCGTATAAGTAATATTTATATTGAATACGAGAGCTCTAGGATCGAGAGGTTCCTTAGCCAAAGGCGGTAAAATGGAACTGAGGGCTGAGGCGGGGGAGCATGCGCGATAGGGGCAATGCTAACTTTGTTACTTTTCTATAAAAAAGCTCTAGAAGATTCCGAGAGGCCAGCGCAGGCGCTGTCAAACCCTATTGTGTGCATTCACAGAGGCCACGATGAAGAACATGATGTAGTTGTGATGGGATATTTCAATTATCCAGATATATGTTGGGAGACAAATTCTGCCAAGCATGGCCCTTCCAAGAAATTCCTGGCTTGTGTAGCTTAGTGGTCCCCAACCTTTTTTACCCCGCAGACCGGCTGGGGAAGGCGGGGCACCCCCTGCGCTTGTGCGCATGCGCGAAGGAGCTGGAAGGCACTCGTGCAGGTGTGTGGGCACTCATGTGCATGTGCGGAGGGTGGCGTGGCGCTCAGGGGCACTCGTGCGCATGCGTGAAGGGGTGAGGGAGCGCAGGAGCGGGAGCAGGTGCGCGCACACATGCGCAAAGTGGCTGTGCAGGGGGGAGTGTGTGCAGGGGTGGGGGGAGGTCTGTCTCCGCAGCCCGGTCCGGCTCAGGCCATGGACCAACACCAGGCCACAGACCGGGGGTTGGGGACCTCTGGTGTAGCTCATAATTTTCTCCTACAAAAAGTGGAAAAAGAAACTAGACGATTTGCTCTCCTTGACTTGATTCTGACCAACAAAGATTACTTGGTGGGGGAAGTGGCAGTAAGGGGAACTCTAGGTGAGAGTGACCATGTTCTGCTAAAACTCTTGATTTCAAAGGAAATAAAAGCAGAGTGTAGCCACACAGGTCTGCTGGATTTTAAAAAAGCCAATTTTAATAATATCAGAACAAGGATAAGTAAGGTCCCATGGCAGGAGATCCTAACAAGAAAAGGAGTCCAAGAAGGGTGGGAACTTCTAAAAAAATAAATTCTAAAGGCACAACTACAAACAATTCCAACAAGAAAAAAAAGTGGGAGGTGGCAAAAAAGGCCAGTGTGGCTTCACAAAAAGCTCAGGGAGGACCTAAAAACAAAAAAAGACATGTACATGAATTGGAAAGAAGGCCAGGCCACCAAGGAGGAGTACAGACAAGTAGCAAGGAAATGCAGGGATGGCATTGGGAGGGCAAAAGCTGAGAATGAGCTGAGGTTAGCTAGAGACACTAAAAGCAATAAAAAAGCATTCTTCAGGTATGTAAGTAGCAAAAGACAAACAAAAGACATAGTGGCACAGCTCCGCAGTGGAGATGGAAAAACGATAGCAGAGGACAAAGAAAAGGCAGAGGTGCTCAATTCCTATTTTAGTTCCATCTTTTCCCATAAGACAGACGATGAACTTCCAAACAAATTGGAAGTGCAGGTGAGGGGGACAGGATTGCAGCTGGAGTTAAATGAACAAATAGTCAAGGAATACCTTACCACCTTGAATGAGTTCAAATCTCCAGGGCTGGATGAACTGCATCCGAGAGTACTGGAGGAACTGGCTGAAGAACTCTCAGAACCGCTATCCATTATTTTCTTGAAATCATGGGAAACAGGGGAGGTGCCAGAGGATTGGAGGAGGGCTAATGTTGTCCCTATCTTCAAAAAGGGCAAAAAAGAGGAACCTGGGAACTACAGGCCAGTCAGCCTGACCTCAATCCCAGGCAAAATTCTGGAACAGATCGTAAGGCGGTCATTGTGCAAGCACCTAGAAAACAAGGCAGTAATAACTAGAAGCCAACACGGATTTGTCAAGAACAAATACTGCCAAACTAATTTGATCTTGTTTTTTTATCAGGTCACCTCCCTGATAGACAGAGGGAATGCTGTAGACGTAGTATATCTTGACTTCAGCAAAGCTTTTGAGAAAGTGCCCCGTGATATCCTGATTAGCAAGCTAACTAGGTGTGGGCTGGATAGATCAAGTGTCAGGTGGATACACAATTGGCTACAGAATCGTACTCAGAGGGTGATGATTAATGGGTCCTTCTCTAACTGAGAGGAGGTAAGAAGTGAGGTACCCCAAGGCTCAGTCCTGGGCCCGGTGCTCTTCAATATTTTTATTAATGATTTGGATGAGGGAGTGCAGGGAGTGTTTGTCAAATATGCAGATGATACAAAACTGAGCGGAATAGCTAATGCCCTAGAAGACAGAAACAAAATTCAAAATGACCTTGATAGGATGGAGCACTGGGCCGAAAGCAACAGAATGAAATTCAATAGGGATAAGTGCAAAGTACTGCACCTTGGAAAAAGAAACCAATTGCACAGTTCCAAGATGGGGGATAGCTGGCTCAGCAAAACTACGAACGAGAAGGATCTTGGAATTGTCGTAGATCACAAGCCAAATATGAGCCAACAGTGTGATGTGGCTACAAAAAAGGCAAATGCTCTTTTAGGCTGCATTAATAGAAGTATAGTTTCCAAATCCGGCGAGGTGCTAGTCCCCCTCTATTCAGCACTGGTTAGGCCTCACCTTGAGTCTTGTGTCCAGTTCTGGACACCATACTTCAAGAAGGATGCTAACAAATGGGAACAAGTTCAGAGGAGGGCGACAAGGATGATCGGGGGCTGGAAACCAAGCTTTATGAGGAAAGGCTGAAAGAATTGGGCATGTTTAGCCTTGAGAAAAGAAGACAGAGGGGTGACATGACAGCACTTTTCAAATATTTGAAATACAGAGGAGGGCCAAGATCTCTGCTCAATCTTCCCAGAGTGCAGAACACGCAACAATAAGCTCAAGTTAAAGGAAGCCAGATTTTGGTTGAATATCAGGAAAAACGTCTTAACTGTTAGAGCAGTACGGCACTGGAACCAGTTACCTCGGGAGTTGGTGAGTGCTTCAACACTGGAGGCATTCAAGAAAAACTTAGATAATCACCTGGCAGATATGCTTTGATCGTATTCCTGCATTGAGCAGGGGGCTGGACTTGATGGCCTTGATGGCCCCTTCCAACTTCACTTTTCTATGATTCTATGAAAGATTCCAACCCTAAAGCAAACTGTTTAATAAGGCTAAAGCCAGCTGAGACTCCTTGAACACTCTAATACCTTAATACTTCCCTGTAGCTTTGGAAAAGGTGTTGGAGGAGAACTGAGACAACTAAGCAAATGCAGTGGTGGGAGAGGTTGTCCTTGCTTCTGCTCAGCTCTCTGAACAAGGGCAGGGGGCAGGTAGGCTCACAAGGTAAGGAGCTGTTAAAGTGAAACTTACTCCTAACTACCATTGTAGATGAGGTACAACTTAAAAATTTTAATGTGAAAAAGAGTAACTGACATGATCAGACATGCTTTCTCTGACTTGGGGTGCCATAGCATTGTGTCCTAGGGCACAACTACATTACTAAATAACACCAAACCT
Organism: Intellagama lesueurii; assembly: GCA_037013535.1. Taxonomy (NCBI): domain Eukaryota; kingdom Metazoa; phylum Chordata; class Lepidosauria; order Squamata; family Agamidae; genus Intellagama; species Intellagama lesueurii. Next base: position 14,225,731 of record JBAJHW010000008.1, read on the forward strand.
GGGTACTTTAGAAGGCAGAACCAGTATTGAACCAGTAGAAACAAAATGAGTTTCAAAGGGGGGAAACGTTAGAGATTTAGGCAAGTAAAAACAGATGCACAAATATAAGATGGGTGACATCTGGCTCGGCAACAGTATATGTGAAAAGGGTCTAGGTGCCTTAATAGATCACAAGCTAAACATGACACAATGGAGCGGTGCAGCAGCAGCAGCAAATATTAGCCTGCTGCAACAGAGATGTAGGAAGTACAAGCCCCACTCTGTTCTGCCTTGGTCAGACCTTACCTGAAATACTGTGTCTTGTGTTCTGGCCACCACAGTTTACACAGGATATAAAAAAAACTGGTATATTTCCATAGCAGGGCAATAATATATCACAGCAATATGATACCCACATATTTGGAAGGCTGTAATGGAGAAGATGGAGCAAGCTTTTGTTTGTTAGCTCCAGATCAGTGGTTTCCAACCTTGGGTCCCCAGATTTTATTGGATTACAACTCTCAGAAATCCTGACCAGCACAGCTAGTGGTGAAGGCTTCTGAGAGTTTTTGTCCAACAACATATGGGGTCCCAAGGTTGGGAACCACAGCTCCAGAGCGAAGGGCCTGAAGTAATGGATTCAAATTATGAGATAGGAGATTTCACCTAAAAAATTGGAATTTGTTGTACGCCGCTCAGAGACCACTGGTAATAGCGCTAAAAAATCTTGCAAATAAATAAATAAGAACTTCTTCACAGCAATAGCTGCTTAACATGGAACGGACTGGTGGATTCCCCTTTATTAGAGGTTTTCAAACAGAAATCAGATGGCTGTTTGTCAGGCATGCTTTAAACATGAATGTCCTGCTTTGGCAAGAGATCAGGCTCAATGATTCTTGGGGTGCCTTCATTCAATGATTCCATGATTTGAATTTCCACCCAGCCTCTTGCACTTTGATACTTCATATTTCCACGTTATCTGGCCATGTAACTTGAAGGGGAGGAGAACAGCTCAGTAGAAGAATAGAAAGCACCTGCCAACTAACCCTACTTCCTTCATTGACAACATGAAGGAGAGGTGGTGGATCTTTAGTAGTCTTGTATGGATTTCCCATCTAGATGTCAACTCCCAGAAGCAATGGCCAACAGTAAGGGATGATGGGAATTCTAGTACAAAATATGTGAAGGACCAGAGTTTCCCAATCCCGGTGTAACAATGAATTAACATTTTAAAATGTTGTGAACTCTGTTGGAGGTTATGGTGGCCAAAGGAATCTAAATATTTAAAAATGAAATAATGAATGTTATTGGCAATCTAGACCTGTTGCCTATTGTACAGATTTTTTAAAAAACCAGAAGATTATCTCAAAGGCTTTCTGTATACATTTTATTACGTTCTAGGATCAGTTCCAAACATCGATTGAGATATTGCACAACACCAACAACAAATAAAGAGCAGCAGCTATTCATGATTTCCTTTCACAGAAGGATTCTTATAACACAAATGGGTTTAAATCTGCATTCTAAACAAACATCAACAGTGAAGAAAAGTAGCACGTCTTATTCGGTTCATTAACTGCGGCAGAAAATAAATGTCTTTTATCATACGTCTGCAGATTCATTCTTAAATAAAATTTAAACATTTATGTATTTACACCATGTTCGAAAAAAGCTTCTTAAAAAAAAGAGAGAAATAGGACTTAATACAATGTCCAGATCTTTGCAAAAACAAAACAGAAGGAAACAAACAAAAAAGCTCCATAGAAAATATTTCCTCACATTTCCTATCAGAGAAGCCCCTTACAACTCCACTGCTCCTTGAGGTATGTCCCTCTCCCCTCCACAAGTTCAGGCAGGAGTTAAGATTTTACATGCTTCAAAAAGTTTTGGCTATCAAACATTGTAAGATCTACTCTGTAGACAACATTTCAGCCTGACAGGACTGTGTTAGCAACCTGCAACTTAAAAAAGAACAGCAGCAGTAAAGCACAAAGCTTACAGAGGAAAAAAAAAAGTCACAGTACCAGTTGGACAGGTCCCTCGAGCAATTCCTAGATTTCATTTAAGGCACTGTTTGTTACATTGCAAGCTCTTTGGAAATGGACTTCAGACTTGCAGGTGCAATTGGGGCGGGGAAGGGAAATCATTTGATGACTGCCTTCTTCAAAGCTGTCACTGAAGTACGTATACATAAATTTTAAAGTGAAACTTGGCAGACATCGGCAGTTTAATTTGGGCCAAAGTGGTTGTTCTGTTTTCCCCCACATCTCTTCCTGTCCAAAGTTTCAGAGTTGCAATATGTGGCCTTTTTAGCTCGTCATCTCTACCATAATTATTGTTTGGCTTCAGATATGAAGCTCCAGACCAAACCATGTAAACTAAAAAGCTTAATTCTGAAATATTTGGACTACTGACCTTTCCTAGCAGAAGTTCAATGTGATTGGTTTTTAACCACAGTACCAACTACACCAGACATGAAGAACTTGCACTTTTTTCAATATTGATTAACTGTTAGCCCCACTGTACCTCAACACTGACCATGCCAATGAGAATCAGGGTTCAACAACATCTAAACAGCCAGTTTCCCAGTCCTAACCTATACATTACAGCAGCAGCATGGAACTTATTTTTGTGTGAATCCATCTTGTGGGGCTGCCATAAATTCTGAAGAGCCAGCACAAAGTTTCAGCCAGATCTTAGCCACCTGGTGAACTTCCCTGGTGGTGAGTGATGCAACGTAAACATCACTGGGTGGCTGCCATTTTAATTTCCCACAATGCTCCAAACATAGCATGATCAGGATTTTAAAAGCTCACCAGAACTGACTGGAGTATCAGGGAGCAATCTCTCAAAGCACAGGAGTATTCCCAATTGTTGTATGATAAAGCAAGGTCCAGTTAGAGACAGTTATGTGGGCCTTTTCTATACCACCTACATCCCAGTCCCTCAATACGTTACAGCACTCTAAGCCACAAAGAAGTTGCTCCCCTTGATCTGTTGTAATGCACCAAGAAGATGTGATGTTCTTTGGACCAGAGATTTATTCCACGAAAGTCCTCTGCACCATCCAAACCTTCCAAAATACTGCTTCTGTGTGTTTCTGTATGGGTGTGAAAGTGTTTAACTCTCAGACAACTGAGCCTTCTACCCACTGATTCCTCCTTAATATCACTGGACGTCAGTATGACTGCATCAAGGTAAATGACAAGAGAAACTACTCCTAAATTCTGATTACCTTGGCAAACAATTATTGTCCTCCATCTGAAAGGACAGAGAGAAGATTCAGCTCACCCTCATTCAGAACTGCTGATACTGTGTTATATCATTGTCACATTTTAAATAATCCTTCATGATCTTTGCAGCATGATAGCATCTATTACATGCTATACACAGCTTTATCGGTAGTTTTACAAGATACGTAATAGGAAGACAGAACCCCATACAGCCATTAAAATAAAATAAAAAAGACTTCCAGAGTAATCATGATGAAAATGCTCTGCTTTACCAGCAAATTCAATACAAAATCCTTAAAAATAATGCAATTGAAGGCCATATTTGAGCTGGCTGGGCTGTACATCCAGGGCTATTCCAGGTTGACAACAATTACACATCGTATTTATGGCACATATTCAGGTTTCTAGATGAAGAAACCACCTCTTTCCATTTTAGTACAAGGAGCTATCGGTACTCAGAAGCGTGAAAGGAGATGTGAGTTTCTTCTTAGTTGGAGAACTTCCAGTTACAGCAGAAGGAAGGCAGAGTGTGCTGGCTGCCTTCTGCCTGTTCTTTGTTCCCCAACTCAAAAAGGACAGTTTAGGAGTTCCTTTCTTGGCCTGATCTGTTTTATCTTCTTCCATGGCCAAACAGACCAGTGAGTATGTTTTCTGCATTCCTACAGAGTAAGTTGCGCTTTTGTTATGCTGGAAGCAGGGGAGGAGGAGAAAGCAAATGAAAATGAGATCAGTCATCTGTGATACATTGACAAAATTTGGAAAGAGAACAAAAGGAAACAGTTTGTGAATCATTTTCTGAGACGGACTTCATTATTCTTCTGTGTTAATTATATTCTGTTTTGGGAATCGAACAAGCTAGACACTGAACTCCAAGAATTTTGCTTATTATTAGGGTCTTCAGAAGGCACCTGGGGGAACATGTTTCGTAATGGGATTTGTCCAGTGCTTCATCTTTCTGAGAAAAGGCTCTATATGCCCCATGGCACAGTGATTAAATTGCAGTACTGCAGTCAAGACTCTGCTCACAACCTGAGTTCAATCCTTATGGGTTCAAGTAGACGACTCAAGGTTGACTCAGCCTTCCTTCCTTCTGAGGTTTGTAAAATGAGTACCCAGCTAGCCGGGGTGGGGTGGGGTGGTGGAGTTGTTGCATAATTATGCTGTAAATTGCCCAGAGAGTGCTATAGCACTATGGGGTGGGATACAAGTTGGAAAAAGAGAGAGATAACATGTGTGCATGAAGGGAATGCATTTTTAAGATAATACTTTGTATTATTTTAATACAGAGCATTAAGCGTTCCCCCCAATGCTAGAGTTAAATATAATACTACAAACAATCTTGCCTCCCACTTTATTGGGGACATCTTATTAGTTGAGTAACAGCACAGTACTACACATAAAAAAAACTTCAGTAAAATAAACAAATATATAGTTCTGTCTACTAAGAAGCAAGTCCCACTGAGTTCAGCAATGCTTAATACCATGTTGTTTCTGTATAGGATTACAACTAAGTGCCTTAAATCGATTAAGACTGCAACCTTAGCTATGACAATCTATTAAAGGACTTTTTGATCAGTAGTGAACCATTCTCCCCTTTACTTACGACGGAAGGCACAGTATCTTGGCAGCTGATCACTTGCATCTCCATTTCTTGCTCTTTCAAGTTCTGGAACTTCTCCCAGACCTCAGCCACTCCCAACCATTTGCAATCCGTGCCTTCAATGGCAACAATGCAGTCTCCTTCTCTCAGACCTGCCAACTTAAAATCATCGGGCACACCTTAGTATCAACTAACATGGTGCAAAATATGAAATATTTTTCTGTACTGTGGTCTCTGAAGGCATTCTACTTTCTTCAAGGATTATTAATGTGTAAACTATACGATCCTATAAGATCGTTGCAGGCAGGGCGGCTGAGAGTTCTGACCCTGAGAGGGGCCCGGAAAACAAACACTAGAAATCGGGCCTTCTCGGCAGTAGCTCCACAATTATGGAACTCTCTTCTGCCCGAAGTCCGCCTGGCCCCTTCACTGGGCGCATTCAAAAAGATATTAAAAACCTGGCTATTTAGACAGGCCTTCCCTGAACAAACTATACTCTGATACAATAGTGTCCAATAATATACGTAACTTCTATCATACTGCCATGCTCCATGTTTTTATTTTTTTACGCTTTTAATTGTATTTATTGTATTATTATTTTATCCTCACTGCACTTTATGATTTTTGATTTTCGCCCCTATGTATTAATGTTGCTATTTGCTATTTTGTTACTTTGTTGTTTGTTGTTATTTGTTTTAAACCGCCCAAAGTGGCCTTGGCTGCCAGATGGGTGGTAAACAACCAAACAACCAAACAACCACCTGCTGCTCAACTGCAGCATGATGGATTTCAGTATGGGGGCCCAGATTGGTATTATAGGTTGCAATTCTTTGCAGTAAGCACCACTGAACAGGCCATATTCTGGATAAACATGTCCAGGGTGGCACAGTTAAAGATATAAACAAGGGGCACCGCTGAGTGGCAGAACACATGCTTTACATGTGGAGCTTCATCATACAAAAATATGGTTGCTCCTGATGCCAGCAGCAGTTCCCCACCAGTTCTCCTTTCTCTTTCTATTCATTCTCTTCTTTTGACATCATCATGTCCCAGTGTCAGGACAAGCTCTATGACCTCTGAGATAGAGATAGAATACTTGGGAACAGTGTCAAGCTCTGGCCTTCAACTGCAAGCAGGACCTCAAAGTACAAGAGCCTTGCCACTAAAGGGCAAAATGGTTGTGTAGAAGGGTGTTCGGTAGGTGCTTCCTTTTTCTCTCTTCTCTCATCCCTATAGTACAAGCTTCTGCTACAGCTACAAGCGGAAATGGGGGGTGGGGGAATACACAAATAGATTGCAAAAGTCACAACTTTCCCAGATGCTGTTTGAAGCTGCTAAAGCAACAAAGACCTCTGTACAAACTATCCTCCCAACCAGGGTTTGCAAGATACCAAATGAACCCAGGTTTGCAGACCTTTTCCTTCTTGTCTTTTAACAGCTTTGCTGTATGCCTTGAATTAATCACAATCTGCTACAAAGGCTGAACTAATAAAACCATGGTAAATGACCACTCTCAAAACACAAAAATCAGAAAATGACCATGTTGAAGCTCAGCCTTAAGCTATGGTACCATTTGGGATGCCACAACAACTGATGGTGAGCACTAAACTGCAATCTGAATGTTAAGCTGCATGGAAGAAAACTGGCCAGCTTCTAATCCATACTCTTGATGAGTGGCAACCCTACGCTAAATAGGGTTTAGCAAGTGATGGGATTTTACTGCAGTAATCTCTTTCAGCTCCTACAAAATATAAAGAGTAATGTGCACTTACACAGAACCCATCATACTGTACAATACATAGTTTAGTCAACTTAAAAAAATCTAGGAGTTCCAGCAATGTTTACATTGTATTTTTGTGATGCACGTTCACAGTTCATAATCAATTTAGACATAAAAATACCCTATTCTATCCAGGGAGGGCAGTCCAAACTCAAACAAACAAACAAAAACCCAACACCAAAAGATCCGATTAAAACAACTGGGGAATTGCAAGTCTATAGCCCTAGCTATATGTTTATTTCAATTGCATTTTTTCTGTCCATTGCTGGCATGTTGTTTTGTTAATATTTAACTCTGGAAATTTAACTGAAATAATCATTTTACCCTCGGAACAAATGTGAAAGGTTACCATGTCCATCTAAGCTATATAGCAGAGCCATGAAAAACAATAACAAGGAAATTATAGGAGAGTTTTCCGCTTACTGCTGCAGGACAAACTAAATCAAGACCATGAATGTGCACAGGGGGGCCTCCTTTCAGGGTAAATCCCGGGTTCCCAGTTTCACAGCAAAAATGAATTTTGCGAGGAGCAGTCCACTTCTGCTTTGCTGAAAACACTGTAAGCGGACCCTGAGACACAGAGAGCATGAAATTAAACAGTTCTTGCCATGAATGTGCAATTTTTAAGCCACACTGTAAACATTTCTCACTCAAACACAGACAATTCCTGTCACCTTAGCTAGAAACAGTATTCCAATTTTATTTTATTTTATTTTATTTTATTTATTTATTTATTTATTGCATTTCTATGCCGCCCATCTAGACATAGTCTACTCTGGGCGGCTCACAACATACAAGATAAAAACAATTCAAAATATATATTAACAGTTTTTCAACAATATACAAGACAACAATAATTCAAAATGGGATGAAAAGAGAAGTTAAGTAGTTAGGTTAAGTAGCATATATTATTTATGCTATATAATTAGATACCCAGCACTTGTCTTAGGCTTGACACAGATGTTAACACATTCTACTGTCTCAATCATGACTGAGAAGTTATTAGAGGTACCCCCCTATATTTTGAGGGACTGGAGTAACACCAGCTGCAGTGTCTGGAATTCTGCACCTGTGCAATGAAGGCCAAATAAGCATGCCAAATAAGCATATAAAACTCCTGAATTTTATCTCCAAACATATATCCCCAAATGAAGGTTAAAAAAACAATGTGAAGACAACTAGCTAGAACTGTCTTTTTTGTACTGTAATGCCAGAAGAGCATCTAAAACTGTAGCCATGTACCAAACCACCTTTCTGATTTCTGAGAAACCTTCATAGCTACCTAATTTTCCCTTACCATCATCCAATCAAACTCCTTCTAACAATAAATTTATTTCATAATTTAAAATTAAAAAGTAATGTAACAACTAGTTAAAACTATCTGAAATGAAATGGAATGTGTAACATTTGAAAATAAACAAGCTGATTTTTTTTCCTTTATGAAAATCTTCTCTATACTTCTAACTTGGGATAAGCATTTACCTCTTGTTTACACAGGCACCCATTTTGAAACAGAGCTCATGTTTACTTAGACAACAGAACATTAATTAAAAAATAAATAAATTGTCTACGGCTACTCATAAACACTTAATGAAAATGCATTTGAAAAGCCCTTCCTTAATGAGATATTAGCATTGTAAGGAACTGAACATTGCTTATAAACACTGCTTATAGTTTGTTTCCTCTCTGATGCAAAAAGGAATTCACATTCATTAATTGTTAAAATGGCAGAGTGACACATAGAAGGAAACGTTAAACAGGCAATACAGTTTTGTACATACCAGTCTCTCAAAGAAGTCTTTGACTTTCACCTTGGAAAACTGAGGAGCAATAACTTCTATTTTATGGTCTGTCTTAGCTACAAAGAAAACCAAGCAAATATTATTCTTACTTTCCCCCATTTATATTGTTCTCCCACCCACTCCCTTCTTCACAACAATTACAGTATTTCAACACTTTAACATAATCTAAAACCATGTAAAGATAGCTACAATGTGTGAAAACCTTATGTAATATATAAAAGCAACAAAATATATATAATTATCAAAAACAAGTATTTTATATGTGTATATACATGTACATATGTAAGACACGCAGAATTGATAAATAAAAGATTTCATCAGATGCATTTTTTTTAAAATACATATTTTCACATAAAATTAATTTTATATGAATTTCTGAATATAAGCATAGGCATACATATTTAATTAATTCATGATAAAGGCAAGATTTTTCTAGTTTAAATCTTAATTTTTATTTCATATTATTTGTTCTCTGAAACTGTATTCCTTCAGGCTACTTAAATAATTTTTCATTAAAAAGAAGCAGTTCCAATAATTTCTACCTTTAAGTCATTATTGAGATTTGCTTTAATAAGGGAGCACGAAGCAGCAGCGGCAGAGAATCAGAGCTCTGTGACTCTATGATGCTTAAGAGCCCTCCAGATTTCAGCATCATAAATTACAATGAACACTTAAGCTCATAAATAACAAGAAATTGAATCCTTCTTAATAAGCAATTAAAGTTTAATGAAAAGAAATGCTAGGATCTGGGAAATACCCAGGAAGAGGTCAGCAACTGCAAGTTTCCTGCTTAAATTGTTTGTTTGTTATGTGCCATCAAGTCAAAACTAATTAATAGCAACTCCAATAGGGTGTTCAAGGCAAGTGAGATATTTAAGGGGTGGTTTACACTGGTTCCACTCCCCCAGCAAGTTTCTATGGCTGAGTAGGGATTCAAATCCTGTTCTCCAGAGTCCTTAGCCCATCACTCTATGCACTACACACCACACTGGGAATCATGCTTAAATTAACACTGACAAAAAGATGGATGGCTTTGCCAAAGTCCCCCTTCAGACTTAGCAAACTGCAAACCACAACACATTTTTTAGAAAAATTTCTGAGGGATATGGGGAGACGCTGGAGGCTGCTGTTCTCCACCCCTCCAGTGCCAGCCATAGGGACACTCTCCTGTATGAGCTTCTCTAAAATCTGAGGCCTGTTGAACACGCCTTCATCCACATTTTGTTGTGCCAGGAAGCCAGATGTAAGAGAAATAATCCCTTCTCAAGTGAAGATCAGGTGCTTTTGAATGCTTATCTACAGGAGGTTCTTCCAGTCTGGTCTTTGACCAAATTCAGAAATTTATAATTTCTGCAAGATCATTTAATCTTTAGAAGAGCTGGAAGTTCTTCTCACCTCTAGACATTCCTGCTCTTTCCAGGTGCAAATCACTTATGTGCAACTGCATAGAAGCTATGATGAATGTAGAAGTAAGTCAAAGAATCTTTGGAAATAATCCAAAGGCCCTGTAATTTTGAGAACAGAAGAACACAGGAGGCGCCATGTTGGCTCAAGCCCAAGCCTATCGAGCATTCTGTTCTCATGCTGTCCAAGCAGTTATCTCTAGGGATGGAAGTTTTGGATTCTCCAGACTTCAGATACCATAATTTTCCATTTGAGGAGTCCTACCCACCTTACAGACACTAAATGTGGCTCACCTGGAGGAAAGACCTAAATTAGAAGGTACTGATGTTTGGCTAGGCCTAGCTCCATGCCACGTCCTATTCCTGCCCTGATGCTAGTTGGGAACTTTCTGAGCAGGAAGTCTGGGTGCAGCTAGACCTAGCCAAGCTTCAAGTTTTCCAATTTAGGGCTTTTTCCCAAGTGGTCCACATTTAGGTGGGTCAAAGGTGGGTAGCTTTGCAGATACCCTGGTCTGCCAGAAGGACAAACAAGTGGGTCCTTGATCAACTCAAGCCTGAACTATCTCTGGAGGCAAAAATGTTGAAACTGAGGCTGTCCTACTTTGGCCACATCATGAGAAGGCAGGGTTCTCTAGAAAAGACAATAATGCTGGGAGAGATGGAAGGCATCAGAAAAAGAGGGAGACAAAATATGAGATGGACTGACTCCCTAGAGGAAGCCACAGGCTTGAGTTTACAAGAGTTGAGCAGGGCTGTTGAGGACAGGACATTTTGGAGATCACTTATTCATAGAGTCACCATAAGTTGGAAGTGAACTGATGGCACATAACAACAAGATGGGTAGAACTCCCCAAATGGGAGAATTATGATATCTGGAGTCCAGAAAATCCAAAAATCCCATCCCTAGTGGTCTATGGGAAGCTCACATCAGAACATGAGTACTATAGCACTCTTCTTGTATTTCCTATCAAGTGGTCTCCAGAAGCATACTGGGATTTCTCAGCATGAAAATTACTTACAAAGGATATCAGGAGCTGGCAGCAAACTCAAGAAGTCATCTTCTACTTCCTGCTGTGAATATTTGAGCAGGGATCGCTTGTGTGCAACCATGAGAATTTGCTGGAGAACATCTATATTCCGGAGTTTTTTGCACAGGCTGCAAACTCTTAAGGCTTCTTCATGACAAACAAGAGCTCTCTTCAAGTGGGCTTTTCCTAGAGAAACAAAAATGGGAGGACCATAAAGATTGCAGGATTGAAGGTGTTTTCTTTTCTCCCTTGCTTGAAGTTACTTAAACCAGTAAAGACTGGTCCTATCATAGCATGGTTTTGCCTGCGTTTCCTTTTCCAAACCAGAGCAGTGAAACCCCAGAACCACAATCTGTAGCCATCTGAACAAGCTTCCTACAAGAAGCAGATGACCAACATGTAAAAATAAGGATTGTTCTACTGAGAGTAAATAGGTGTGATTTTATAAAAGCGTTTCCAGAGACAGAGCTCTGCACACTACCAATTAAAAGGAGCAACAGGTCTTCTGCCTTTTCCTCCTTAACACGTTTTCTGTGGTTAAAAAAAGAGGAGAAGTAATGGAAAAACAAGAGAGGGTTAAGGGGAGGGCATTGGCATCTGGACCCCATGTAAAATTCAGTGAATGAGACAATGTAAGGCCAAGATAAAAGTCTCATCTGACACCATAATAAGAGCTACCTGTTTGGCATAATCCAGCAAAGCAACCATATTGCCACCAGCCCAGTCTTACTAAGCATTGATTGATTAATTAATTGGATTCGATTTGATTTATATATGTAAGCTATCAAAAACAAAATACACTTTCTCCCTTCAACAATGCTGAGATTAGGGGCACCGGACCCCCATGTAGTTCTACATCCATGTATAATTCTTATGCCCCCCCAATGTAACTAAACGATTCACACACACACACACACACACACACACACACACACACACACACACACACACACACACACCCCTCCCCTGACCTGCATGAGCCTCCTGGCATGCCTCAACACCGTCCCTGGCCACCATGTGGAGGCAGCAACACAGGAGAGGGGGCCAGCCAGGTTGCCGCCATCAGACCAGGAGGCCGCCAAATTGCTAACAACAGGGCCTTAGGTAAGCCTGAGGTCCACCTTTCTCAGGCCACTTCCTGGAGTTAAACAGCAGCACAGTATTTACTGAATATTTTTAAATTAATTAATTAATTAAAAACCCACATGTATAACCAAAAACATGCTGCTCAGATCTGTGCATTTCAAGGGAGAAGTGTAGTTTCCCATCACCAGTTGGGCAGCATAGCAACAATTTTTTAAAAAGTTGCAATTTCTTTATGGTAGAACAAGGCAGGACAATGGCTGGACCCTACGTTGGGACCCTTATGCAAATGATGGCTTTGACTGGATGGTTTTGGTTCTAAACCAAGGATGGGAAACCTTCCCTTTCAACATTTTGGCCTTCAACTCCTCTCAGCACCACACAGCATGGTTTATACCGGTTCATGAGATATGTAGTCCAAAACAGGTGGAGGGCTGAAGACTCCACATTCTATTCTAATTTGTGATTAGTGAAATACCTGGTTTGACGTTACGTCTGAACAGAACCAAGAAAGGGACATTTGGTCTTACCTAGTTGTTTGCGTCGAACTCTGTCCCTTAAAATAGCTAAGGGTGACAGAGCTTCTGGCATGTGGTCATACAGTTGGGAGAAGGCCTTTTCCTGTTGGTCTTCATCATCGTTTTCACGTACTGGAAGAGAGAAAATAAACTGAAATGAAAGAGAGAATGAATATTGGTTTACTGTTATTTCCTGTGTGGATGGACATACCTTAAGGCTTCCTGCTCTTTGAAAGTATTTCTGGAAATGCTGACCACTGTCAAGATGATGGCCAGGTCAGAGAGGCCCACACTAACCATTAAGCTACATTGCTGAAACTTCCCAGGAGGGCCAGGTGCTAATGGCTAGGGAAAATCTTCCTGCCCAATACCCCTCCCAACACTTTAAGTCACACTGACTGCTCCAGGGAGCTACCAAAAACCACAGGGTTAAGCACTATTGACACTTACGCCAACCCTGCAAGGTAGGAATACCAAAATACCCAAAAAATAAAAAGGCACTCAGAGGGTGATCAAGGCAAGGCCCCTCTTTAGTACCAACAACTCTCCTGTAACCAAGAAACCAAGCTGTTGTAAGATTTTATATTTTATTAAAGACGTTGCAAGAAAAAGACAAAACCCTAAGGTTTCCAAACAATTTCAAAAGTCATGAAAATTAATCAAAAAGCCATGGAGCAAATAAGCATTCAAAAAGATTCATGGCTTGAGGCAAGAACACTTCCAAAAGAGTTCCCACAGGAACATAAGAAAGCTAGCTAACCTAAGCTAATACTTACATATTGGCAGAATATCAGCATGGTGCCAGAGCATACACAGAGTACAAATCAGTTAGCAAAGTGATAGATGAGCATAGCAATCTCTTAAGAGATACTAAGTAAATTCCCTTCTCACTTTTATACCCATCATTCCTATTATACAAACAATTTTTATTTTTTATTAAACAAAAACATATAGTAAAGAAACAAAAGAACAACAAACAGATAAAACACAATAATTATACAAAAAACAAACTGAAACCAAGTGCTCTCCCCCCCCCCCCCCCGGGACCAATGGAGAAGTAGACCTTTTCCTTTACTTCAAGGATTCCCCTTCCCCTTCCAAAATTTTAACATTTCTTGGGATGGTGCTCTTCCCTTCCCCTTTATTAATACATAATCAATGAAATCTCCCCAAATTTCTGCAAAAGTATGCCTTTTAAGCACTCCTTTCTTTACTTTAATATTACATGTTAATTTGTCATTGATAGCTATATTCCATAACTCTTTATATCATTTTCTTAATTCAAAATTATGTTTATTTTCCAATATTTGGCTACAATTAATCTAGCAGCTGTAACTAAATTGGAGATTAATTCTAAAGTTGTCCAATTATATTTCAACTTATCAAATATTGATAAAAGTGCTATTTTAGGACATGCTTCTACCTTTCGTTTGGTTATTTCTTTTATTTCCCCAAGTACCATTTGCCAAAATTTCATCACACTCTCACATTCCCACCACATATGAAAATAAGTCCCAGTTTCCTGGCATCCCCTCCAGCACAACATAAGAGTAGTTTTTATTTATTTGATTTAGTTACACTGGAGTTAGGTACCATCGCCAAACAATCTTATAAAAATTCCCTTTAATTCTTATAGACATGGATTTTCACTGTTCTTACATCCCCTATTTTCTTCCATCTCTCAGTGTTTATCCCTTCCCTCATATCATATTCCCATAAAGCCCTCAGAGGATCCTGTTGATACTCTGCTTCAATTAATATTTTATAAATTTTACTAACTATACCTTTCAATGCTTTATTTTCTGCTAAATTTTCCTTTTGTAGTAACATTTCCTCAAACTTTGTAACCTCCCTATATTTACCATTTTTCCTCAACCAATCTTTTGTCCAACACTCTAACTGCATCAAACTAAACCACGACAATTTCTCCCGGCCTAATATGTTTTTTATTTGCTCTTTACTCCCCATCCTTTCTACCCAATCCTTTAATCTGATTACTTGCTGTCCTCTTAACACGCTCTCCAGATTTTTCAGATTTTTAGGAAAAGTTTCCAATTCAATCACCGAACATAATGGTGATATTAGTGGACTAAGCAATATTCTTGTACTTATTCCAAATTAACAACATATTTTTTAGGAATGGATTACTAATTATTTTACCTCTATTTTTATTGTATGGTTCAAAAATAATGTTCTCAACATTTAGATCTAGCTCAGTGGACTCCAAACCCCACTATATTACTTTATTAGGATGTGCAATAATATCTCCGATATGTCTTAACTGGTTAGCAACATAATAATTCTTTAAATTAGGAAGTCCCATCTCTCCTACCTTCTGAGCCTTATACCATCTCTTCTTGTTAATTCTTGCCTTTTTATCTCCATTACAAAACTTATTAATCATTAATTGCAAATCTTTTATCTCCTCTTCAGGTAGTTCTATTGGTAACATCCTAAATAAAAAATTAATCTCAGGTAAAATCTTCATTTTAACCGTGGCTATTCTGCCAAACCATGATAATCTGATTTTCCTGTAAGCATCCAACGTATTCTTCATTTCACATTTCAATCTCTTAACATTTTCCTCTCTTAATCTAGAATCTAGATAGATTCTTGGGTATATATACTCCTAAATACTTGATTAAATTCCCAACCTTGATATTAAATTTCCCCCTGAATAAATCTTTTTCTTCCTTATTATAATTAAACATCATTATCTCTGATTTCTGCCAATTTACCTGTAGCCCAGTTATCTCTCCAAACTCTGCTAAATGTAATTTTACCCTATCCATCACTCTTAAGGGATTTTCTATTGATAAAAGAGAGTCGTCTGCAAATAAACTAATTCTAGTCTTGTCATTGGTCCCTATGCCACGAATTAAATTATGTTTCCTAATAGCATTCGCTAATATTTCTATAACTATTGCAAACAAAATTGGGGAAAGGGGACATCTCTGTCTAATAACCCGGTCAAGGGATATTTGTTCTGTTAGGCCATCATTTACAATAACAGATGCAGTATTTGCTGAATATAACTGACCTATCACACCTCTAAAATGTTGCCCAAATCCTAATATTTCTATTATCATATTCAATGTCAGCCATTCCACGCAGTCAAAAGCCTTAAAAATATCTAATGAAATTATACCAGCTTTCAACTTTTGTTTTCCTATTATATGTATGATATTTAGAACTCTTCTTGACAAATTTGCCATTTGTCTCCCTGCTATAAAGCCACATTTATCCTCTTTAATATACTTATCAATATACTTATTCATCCTATTTGCCAATATAGCAGTAAATATCTTTGCATCTTGATTAATCAAGGAAATAGGTCTATGTGCTTCTGGGTCCATTAAATCTTTATTCTTTTTTGCTATTAATATAATTAATGAATGCTTCCATGATGCTGGAATTGCATCTCCCTTCATTATATTATTATAGAGAGTTTCTAATTTGGGTAACAGCATCGTTCTGAATGTCTTATAATATTCTGGTCCTAACCCATCAGCTCCTGGTGTTTTGCCCCATTTTAACTTGTTAATTAATTCTTCTATTTCTTCCTTTCTTATAGGCTGTTCCATCAAATCTCTATCTCCCTCTTGGAGTCTGGTCCCTAAATTTTTCTCAACTTAATTCCTCACACTTTCCTTTGTGGGTTTGCCCTCATTCCCATTCTAGACTCTTCAAATCACACTGAACCTTCTGGAAGAAGAGAGTAACTTCTCTCCCCCTCCCTTCTTTTTACACAGCCAAAACCATTCCTTGTTAATTAGTTGCATGAGCAATCTTGTTGATTCTCCTCTCTCACAGTCATAGGGGCCAGATGGTATGGCCTCCCAATTAACTGGCACTCTCCCCCTCCAACTGGCTTATCGCAGGCACAAGCTAACAGACCTGTGTTTTAAAAGGGAAACAAAAACCATGATCCCCTATTTTCTCTTGAAAACCAACATCTTACAAAACCTGTATTTTCAGAAGATTACTATTCCTATTATTTTGTGTGGCTGATGAGCTCATGCTATAAGCCAGACACTTGAAAGGGATCTCATACTCATCAAGGCTACTTGACTCAGCATGTTAAAATATACTTTTCCTCCTCAAACCTGTTTGCAAATATTGCCTAAAATCTTATTGTGCAGTTACACAAAAAGTGTGATTTGTAGCAGTGAACTGCCACAAGTTAAGCAATCTCCATGGACACCCATCTGCTGCACCCAGGTCACACAACTCCGTAGGCACCAGGTAATGCCTGTGCAGATTTCTTAACTGACAGCAATTCACCACTAGAAGTTATGCCTTTTGTTTAACTGCACAAAAGGATGTTGGCCACTGGCTAACAAAGTGCATAACGAAGGGGTCAGAGAAATCCAGATTTTGGGAATGTTACCTCTCCCGACATCACAATTCCCAGAAGCCTCCCACTCCCAACCAACATGACAATGCTGCTGGGACAGACTCTGGAAACTGTAGCTTAAAGCCGACGTCTGAAGAACTACAGCTCCAAATTCTGATTTCATGGTTTATTATTTAATTATTTCATTTTTGTTCATTATCTACTAAATGACATCGAACGCAGCAGAGCCTGCTCCGCAACCCAATGAGCGACTTTGGGCCTGCCATACTCTCTCAACCTGGCCTACCTCATAGGGTTGCAGTAAGAACAAGCATGAGATGATCTCCATACAAAGGCTCCTTGAAGAAAGTGTGGGACACAAATATAAAACAAACAAACAAACAAATGTAACACAAGTTCCTGCCATGATGCTTCCATTTCTGAATCCAGCCACTGGAATAAACTGCCTCTAGATAGGTCAATGGTAAGTAATTTCACCAGGTCCAGAGATCAGTTTTCTCCTCCAGCCATGCTTCTGGCTTCTGCTTGCAGGGGGGAAATCCCCATGCAGCCCTAAAACAAGGTGCACAAGGTGCACAAGGAGCACAGGCCTGGTTTTAGAGGAGAACTGCGCTTTCCAGAAGCTTCTAGGTATACAGTATTCCATTAATATAAAGCTTACACTCTTAGCACAAGTTGTTTTATTATTATACCATTTTTTATTTGCTTGCAGGCAACAGGCCACCATGAAGCAAAGGCCAATAGGGAGTGGGTGGGTGGTTTTCCAGCTGCTGAAAAAATGGCAAGGGCTACCTGCAATCCACCCATTATCCACCTCAGGGTAGGTCAATAAATAGATGAACTCAAAATTTTTCTTACATTGATGGTCGCTTAAAATAGTTGCAACAAAATAATGTGCCAAAGCTCTGAAGTGGTCCGACTTCACTTGGGCCAGTTTTGACCAAGAATAAGGTATGTTCTCTTTAACTGGTGCTTGATTCATTGCTATATTAACGAGCATGTAAGTTTCTCCAACCTAGAAACAAAGCACAAGATCCATGTATGAACCACTGACATTTAATGCTGACTATTAATTAACAGTTCATGTGGCATATACACCAAGAAAGTGTGCAGGCTATAGAGCAGTGGTCCCCAACCTTTTCTGAACCGCGGACCGGGTGGGGGGGCGGGGTCCGTGCGCGGGGTGGGGCACCCCCGCGCTCGCGGGTGGGCGGGGCACCCATGCGTGCGGGTGGTGGGCCGTGCGTGGGGGGAGTGCGTGCGTGGGGGGCGGGAGGTCTGTCTCCGTGGCCCAATCCTGCCATGGCCACGGACTGGCACTGGGCTGCGGACCGGGGGTTGGGAACCACTGCTATAGAGGACATACACTAGAAAATATTTTTAAAAGACATATTTAATTATGCAAAATAGTGTTTCCTCAATGTGCATTTACCATGTTAGCACAAAATCTAAGCAGAACTCTGAAGAGTATTAAAACTCATTAAAGAAAGAAAAACATCATTCCAGTTTTAATCACCGTAGCAAAACTGGCTTATATCTAGAGAAGCACAAAAGGATTTTGGTCACTGGCTAATTAAGTGCATAAAATTAAGTGCAAAAATTATAGTTTTGCTCAAGCAACACAACTTCACTACCTATTCCTGTCTGCTACAATTCTGTTTTCCAAAGAGCCACTCGCATCTTCCAGGATGGTGTGGGATTTTTTCCAAACAGATTTCAAGATACACAAGGGATCATGCCTGCTGTTATAATATAAACTCTCGAGATATAGGAGGATTGTAATTCCCATCTGTGATGGAACCCTAGACAATTCTGCATGGTAATAGGAGAAACAAGTGACTGGCTGGGGGAATGCAGGAGGTCAGCCTATCCAGGAGAGCCTGAAGGAGAAGGGGCCAGAAGATCTGGAGAGAAGAAGTTATTTTGCAACCGAGGAAGGAGGTTGTGTATTTTGGCAGTTGGGCTGTAACTCCAGAAAAGCTTAAGTTGAACTCTGATTTCCATATCAGTTGTTACTTTGTAATAAATAACATATAATTTTTTCCTTTCTTTAACCGCTTGGTCTAGTATGTTTATGACTGGCGTCAAACCCTTTAAAGGAAAGCTATTTTAAAAGTGGCAAGCCTGGGTAGAGGCTGGTCACATCATTCTAGCTAGCACAGCCAAACATGAACGTTCCTAAGTGTGTGAATTTATAGAGGGTCATACGTAGGGGTTCTAGAGACTCAGTTTATCTCCAGCATGCAGCAAGTAGACCATGCTTCAAGTCGTCCACTGGCCTGGTCTACCTCCAGTGCAGAGTAGGAAGACTGAGCTCCAAGTAGATAATGTCCCCAATGAACACCATAAAATGGCCGCCCAAGCATATGCACTATAACAAATCAGCACCAGAGAGAGCCACATTATGTGAGGTATTACTGTATATTTTTACCAAAGGCAGAAGCTGAAACATTTTGCTTAAAGACTTCTGTTTGTTAGTCACTCTTGTAAAATACACACACACACACACACGTGCGTGTATTGTATGTAAAACCCATCTTTCCTTTTCTAGCCTACCTTGGCAGCTTCTTGGGCCATTTTCACAAGGGTGAAGAATTCATTCCTTATTCCAGGAAGGCAGATCTGCTCAAAGACACATTCCTCAGCCTGGGCAAGCATCATCTTGACCAGCACGCTCAACATGGCAGGACTCATGTCGTAACTTGGAGTGTGAGTGAACGTCTCTTTTAGGTAGTTCAGAACTCCTGCAATGCAGAAGAGAAGAAGCCAACGTACGCGATATTGGCATCTTTCACAAGGGAAGGGAAGAGAAGGAGAGGAATTTGAAGAGCAGAGGTTGAAAAGAGTATCTTTTTCTGACTAAAATGTCTAGAAGATAGCCTGCAGCCATACTGCCAGGAGCATTTGGAGAGCTGAAGTCCAAAAAGTGACTTTTCCTTGCCCTATTGAAGAGAAACCTCCAACAGCTACATAAACTGGTTAAAGAAACTACCTGGAAGGAAGCCTCAAGCAATGTTGGCACCAGAGTTTGCAAGTAAGGTGGACCATAAAAATCGGCAGAACCATATTAGGCAACATTCAGTTCCAAATGCAACTATTCTTTCGGACAATGTAAACAAACACTTACTGTAACATAAATACTAAGTCACACATGATGGAACTGAAATCTAATCTAAAAAAATGTATCTTTCCCAACTGTTTCATCAAGTGTTATCAGTATGTTTTCATTTTCCAATATTACTGAAAAAGGTTGGAAACAGTTGGTGCCCTCAAGTGTATGGCCAATGTTATGGGGCAGTGTTCATTGCTTTAAATTACCTTCACTGAATTAAATCCAATTATCAGTTCCAAAAGAAGGAGATTTATTGAAACAATGGGAATTAACACAAATGTTGGCTTTAAAAATCCCATTCATGCAATGGGTTTAGTTTAGTTAAGACTAGCAACTGAATTTAGTCCACTGCTAAAGGAAATACATTCTGTAAGTAACCTCTTATTCAAAAGTCTTAACAGATTAAAAAGACAGCCATAGCAAACATTTTGGACAAGAGTTATTTTCAGTTTCTCAAGAAAAAAAGTCATGACCCTTAGATAAAACTCTGCCAAACTCTCAATTTCTTAACTAATCCATATACTTATCACTCAAAATGTTCACAAAAACACATCTCAGTTTAGTTTGCCTTTTCATCATATGTACTTTTCTCAGGATTTCTCTCTCTCTCTCTCTCTCTCTCTATATATATATATATATATGCACTAGGCTCTATTTATGGATGAAAGCCATAGCAACAATCTCTACTCTGACCACAAAGAACTATGCGTATGGTATGAAGAATAATGCATCAGGAAGTGCTATGCAATCATGCACAGAAACAATGAAAAGCATTTATCTGGAAAGGCAGACTGAAGCACATCTTTCAAAGAAACAGGCAGCTGTGAGCATGCAGGTCACCAAATAATCACAGCCAAGTAATCACAGGTACACTTTTATATTTTAAAAAATTCCAAAATTCTGTGCCAAGAAAAAGGTAAAGTCTGTGATTGGATTCTGCTCACATTATCTAGCTTTTCTTTGATGTAACCCTTGGTTACTACAAATCTAGTTGCCCTGAACCTTGCTTTCCTAAGGTTTGAACTATATTTAACTCCATGCATTTTATGTTTCTCTTCATTAGCACTAGGGACTTGTTCTCAGGAAGCAGAAGCTGAAATTTTCAAAATTCAGTATCCAGAACTAAGTTCTGTATTAGCAGAATGGGAGGCATTAAGCAGCAGCTAAGTTATCTCCTGGATCTCATCCCCAAAAATCAGAATGGTGAGCAAAGCACACTTTCCCCTTTGGAAAGAATCACATTCACACCTCTTGTTCTGAGAATATAAGAAAGCTAGGTTTGTTGGAGAATTGTGGTGGGATGGGAATGATGATAACCAAGGTTTCCTCTAAGCTGCGCATGGGCATGACTCCATCTCTCTCCATGCTGCTTTCTGCCTCCTTCGTGCAGCGACTGTGCTCAACCCCTTTGGTTCTAGTCACGACAGAGCCCTGTGAGCGGGGGGCGGAGTCATACGCACGCGAGAGGCAGAGCTCCGCGCAGGAGGGCTGAAAATTAGAGGGTACATTGATGATAACAATGCTAGTCCTGGACAACTAAGGTGGGAATGCAGGGACCCATGGCTCTCAAGAGAAAGCAAGATTTTTCCTTTCTCCTGTGATCTTTCCTCCCCTCCTATGAGAGGGGAGAAAGTGAAATCTGCACCCTGAGAATATCAGTCTAGGTTGAAGGAAGGTCAGCACAGGCCACGGCAAGTAACCAGCAGTCTAGGAAACTAGAGCAGTCCTTCTCTCTCTGTGTGCTCCTTCCAATGCAAAGACATACATCTTTTTCAGCACAAGCTGGATTGCACCTAGTCATTTCTGGCATTTTACACATACACAGAACTGTGGAACACAGCGAATGCCCCGAATATGACCTTTTCACTAGAATCAGGTTGCACATATGAATCTGAGATTTTAGTAAGGAGACTAAAATCCTAGACTTGTAACAATAGTGTATTGTTGTATTAATGTTAGAAAGCCTTAAAAATATGTCTGTTTTAACTGCAACAACTTATACACAACTCGAGGCATTGATGCTGGAATTGCATTAGAGCAAGAATAACAAAGCAAAGCATATTTTAAAAGACCAGGTTGGGAGGACAGAAATGGTTAATAATGTATCAAAGTCACCTAAACCTCAAAACTACAGCTCATTAATCGTTAACCACAATATTCACTTTGTCTTGACGAAATGCTCTATTCAAGTATAGCCTCAGCTTAAAAAGAAGTCTGAACTAAATCTGAAAATTAATTGTTCTAATTTAAAAAGAAAACTCTGTTCAATATTCAAACACTTTGAAATTAAACAAAGACTCACATATGAAATGTATATGACTCTGTGGAAGGGAGACAAGGAAGAAAAGCAGAAGCAGTAGAATCAAGAAGCTCTCCAAGCTTTGTTTCAGACCACAACACATACTATTCTTTCCTACCTGCAGCTTTCTGAAATGCATCAATTGCCTTTTGAAGTCCAGCTGGAGTTTGCCGATTGCATCTTGTACCAATCTGTGTGTAGACAGCTCCTATGTTAAATAAAATACTGGCTTTTTCAAGCGACAAATTCTTCTGACAGACAGGGACACCCGTGAAGGAATCATACCTTCATTAAAAACAACAGCACAAAGGAAAGTTAATACACTGGAGACAATGGAGGAGGGAAAAGCATAATATTTCTGGTGTACTGTGGTTGTGATGCGACACAGAACTACATTTAGGTACAGAAACCATAGTTTGCCCAAATTGATCAACCTTGAAACGCTGGCTGCAAATCCTGGATCTCTGGCAATTTGCAAACCATAGTCTGTTGGGTTATGTCAGTTCAGATGTTACAGCAAACCACGTTAGTGTTTTTGAAGCCTTTGTTTAGCATCATGCCTAAACTGTAATTATATGATAAACACAGTGAGCGAGTGCCCATGTAACAGTGACCAACTATTTTAAATGCAGAAAACAAAAGATCTTAGAATTACACACTTCTCTTTGTTCTGTCCCCTCTTCTCTCAACTAATGGGGTCTGCTGACCTCATTACCTGGAGGATAATTAAGGCATACAGCCATAGTTTTGAATTTGGTCCTGAGTACTGGTTGACAAAGAACTCCAATCAGCCACTACAGTGGTTGATGTACATGCTGATATAATGCGTATTGTGCACTTCAGGGGGGCACTACATCAAGGTGAAGGGAAAAAAAGAAGGAAGGGTTGTGGAAAAGAACAACACAATCTTGAAACCTGCTCTCAACCTCTTAACCTCCAAGAGTTTAATCAACGTTAAATTTGCAACAACTCAGTGTTACTTTTTTGCACTTCAACAAACAGCCAGACATATTCATAATCAAGTTAAGACATACAATTCACTTAACTACTAAGTTACATGAACTAGAATACACATTCTTTTTGCCCTCTTGAAAGCAGAACACATTTTTTTTGCAATGCTCAGCTGAGCCCCTAAGAGTTTTTTTGGCCAGACCATAGGTTTTGCATTTCTGTTTCAGCAGCACACAGTGACCATTCGCCAGGTCAAATGTCAAACCCAGCATATGAGGCTGTACACAAACATCAGCAGAACTGCTGGATAAACAACATTATTTTTAATTTTATTTGGAAAGGAGAAAATCCTCTTACCATGTAAATAAAATTCCAAGGTGTCTGTTAGGTGAAAAAAATCGGTTCTCAATAAAGCCGAGCTGAACAAAGTAACTCATCAGCAACTCAACTCCAGATTCATCTCTGCTAGGAGTACGGCAGGCCTTAGAATACACAAACATGCATTAACCATGACGCAGGAACAAGTACCCACATAAAAGGATTCTACACCAGCAAGCAAGTATAAGCAGTACTTTAAAAGCTATTGTGGGACCAACTTTACACACCAGGCCTCAAGAAGTACTGTATTTTTCCATTTATAACACACCCTTGTTTATAAGACACCCGCCCCACTTTTCTAACCCCCAAATTAAGAAAACTTAGCTTTGAGGATTCAGCCTCTGGGCTCAGAACGTCGGACATTAGGAGTCCCTGTTGAATCTGAGCCTACAGACTCCACCTGAGCCACCTCCAACGAGGTGTGTTCCAATTGGTTTGTTCATCATCAGCTGACATCAGTTCCATAAGGCTCGTGATTGGAGGAAGCTAAGTCTCCTGACTGTAGGAAGCTAAGCCTCATGACTGAAGGAAGACTGTTTACAGAGGCAAGGCATGTGCTGTTTTGTTCTCTCCTCAGCAATCTCAGCTTACTTCTGTGTATAAGATGCCCCTCAATTTTTAATGTAATGATTTTAGGAAAAAGTAGCATCTTATACATGGAAAAATACGGTAGCCTCTTAAGTAGTCAAGAGAAACATACATAATAAGAAAATATTTGCAGAATTGAAGTCAAAATTAAGGCAGGAGGTGGCAAGGCATAACAGCAGGAACAGCCACATTATTATGCAGTGCTCAGACAAATACAGCATCGTCATCTGTGTCTGTATCCTGCTTTCAGTGTGCCACTGATAATAAAATAATACATCAAATAGGGAACAATGACCATCTACAGAGAACTAGCAACTCCTAATCTCTACCAAGACCAACATCCAAAGAGCTATGAGGACTTCAAGACCACAATCGGGCAAAGTTTCTTTGGGGGGATTTCTAGGTGACACAGTAAGTGACAACAATATCATGCTGCACATTTCCTCCTGCACATATTCATTTCTATGTCTTCCTGTGTGAAAATCTGGCAGCCACATGAAGCAAAGTTTCCCCTACCCAGTTTGTATCCCACCCTTCTTCCAAGAAGCTCAGTGGGGCGGAGGGGGGGGGGGTTATCCTGAAAATCAACCTGATAAGTGAGTTTAGGGGTGAAAAAAGACAGGTCCCAGGGCTCTTTAAGGCTGAGTAGGGAATGATTAAATTAAACAGAAGGACAAGTATAATATTTAATTGTATTATTTGCTTCGTGCTAGTCTTTGACCATAATAAATTCAATTCAATACAATACAAGTATAGTATTCTTTAAACAGAACCAACTTACCTGTCGCAGGTCCATAAGATCAGCAATTTCATTTTCATATTCAGAACCATCTTCACTGTAGTGTTCCTGAATAAAGTCCTTACAAATAATATAAAAAGCAGCTCCATAAGCGCTACACAATACAGTCCAAATCATGGATTTTTTTTAAAACCACAGCTATTTAAATATTATAAAAACCCTGAGACTTTTATTAGTAAGAACTGAACGGATCTCATGTAATTACATTTTTTATCCTGAAATAGCATGTGCATTTGCTATTAGGTATTACTTTATTTACTACATTTTATCTTCCCTTACTTTTGCAAAAATAACAATATTCAGGACAAATTTCACTATAAAAAAACTTGATAAAGGCATAATAATCTATAAACATTAATCTAAGGCCAGTATGAACAGCTGCGCCTTCACATCTAGTTCAAAAGAAGTGAAAGTGAAGACTGACTGTAACTCTGGGAAGTGTGCACTCCACAATCTGGAACCAGCATTAAAGGAAGCCCCCTTTCGCTTCCCTGACAAGCTGCTGATACTCTCAAGAAAGCTTCTGCTGAGGACCTCAACCTTTGGATGGTGTCATGACAATACAGGTGGCCTCTTAGAGAGACACTGAACGTGAGCTGTTGAGAAGCAGCAGCAGAAAGCTCCAGTCTTCATTCACATTGTGCTTGTTGACTTCCCACAGGCATCTGACTGGCTGTTTTCTTTGCCTCTATTGAAGGCAAAAGAACACAGCGACCTATCTTGTCCAATAATTCAAGACACAGAAGGACATATGATGTGGATTATGAACATCAGATTTTGAAACAAAATAATGATTGGGAAAATCAACATAATAAACCTGGGAGATTATCCGTATTTGACATTGCCGAGAGGGAGGGGCAAAAGCTAACCACAAAACAGGCCAGGGGAGAAACACCATCTGATCTGGTGTAAATATTTGCACACTTATCTATTGCATCAGCCAGAATCTTGATCAATGTCTCTAAAAATGGGAGGCCCTGTGACTTTTGGAATAAAATCCACATTAAAAGTCACAACTGCCCATCTGACTCTGCTTTCTGTTCGTATTTGTTTTGAAATCTGCTGGGTGTTTTAGTTATTACATTTCTCTCACTTTTAATTGTGCCATAAAGGGATATGGGAGATTTTCATCTGTTTGCAGAGATGAAAACAGGAGCATCTTTTGTCATATCAACAATCACGGCCCAACTCTCAGCTACACATTGGCTGTATTTAGGCACAGAGAAACTTTCTGGCCACATATAGCTAGGAATGAGCTCCGATGCTAGTGTTCTGTTGACAGAACTGTATCCACCAGCAGAATTAGGAGGCTGCAATTCATCCTGCACACACTGGCCCCTTGCACTCTCAAAAGCCTGTTTTAGCTCTGGAGCAGGTTTTGGGTTAAATGGAAGGCTGCTGAAGGGGGGGGGGGGGAGTTGTGCTAGTAATGTTGCATTAGACCTAGAGATTCTAATCAACATTTCAATCAAGAAACCCTGGTTAACTGCTTTGCAACAAGGAACTGTGCAATTTTTATGCTCTATAATTATGGATGAGGCATCTAATATTGTTTTCGTCTAACAAAAATGTAAACCTTATGTTTTATTTGTAATCTGGTTTTGGAGTTTAAGGCACAAAGAATTTTAAAAGTATTCTCTTAAGTATAAGAGCTAAGAAGCCACTCTAGTGAATATTCTATCTTTACAAGATTTTTCATATAAAAATGCTGCAACATTCTGAGATCTACCAACTTCTTAAGATTTTTCCATAAAACCTAACCCCACTTTTGAACAGTTTTCCTAACTCCACACCAATACTTAGGGAAGACTTTGAAACTGTCTTTCATCCAAATAGATGAACTTTTACACAATTAAACAAGCATATACTTTTCTGCAGTTAAAACATTTCTTTTAGAATATCTTTAGAATCTACCTTCAACAGAACAGTAAAGTCAACTTCTTTGGTCTCTTTTAGGCCGAGTGGTATAAGAGGAATGCTAAAAGCTTCCCTGTGTGAAAAGAAGAAATTAATAAAATTTATCCCTTAGATATTTTTTTAAATCCAGACATAAAAAAATAGCAACTAAAATTGAAAGTTTTAAAATAAAAGAGCAGTCTCAGCCAGTGTTCCTCATTTGCAAAATACTCATTGCTTTTGATCCAAGATTTAGAGATTTGATCTGATTGTCTATAATTCCCAGAAACCCTTAGCTATCAGTGACTGTGGGAATCCTTTGGAGTTGCAGTCCAAAAGACCCAAACTCTTCCAAGTTTTGTTCTGACCAACAGTTTGCAAAACTAGTTATTCTGACCAGTTGCAAATCTTTGATCTAGAGTAAATCAGCTGTATGAGAATTGGCACCTTTGTTTAAGGTACTAAATAAATATGAGGCATATTTTTCATTATTATTAATACTACTACTTTTACTGCCATTCATGTTTTCATCTGTTTTGGGTAACAGGAAACTGTGAGGCACTCCTTTGATACACTATTTGTATGTCCAATAATAACAAAATGCGAGAAATATGCCCTCAAAAGTCTGAATATCTCACAACATGTGGTACACAAACTGTTCCTTTGCCCACCACCCTCCATTTGTATCCAGCTCTGATTAGTGGCCCTCAACATTATAGTTGCATATGGATCCCATCGGCTTGAACTTTTGGCCATCTCTACAGCAGGGCACCCCCTGGGATGTGAAATCCACAGGACAGTGAAACCTCCTTCCTGCAATACACACTCGTCCAGCTCCTATACCTACAGCTGCAGGGCTTGGAGTGGATACAACATGGAAAGCCTCCTCTAGCATCTGAAGGGGCGGCCAGCTAAGTGGAGGGCAGGTCGTGTGTTGCCTCATGATGTTCAGAGCACTATTCAGCTCTTCAGGCTATGTCAGCATGGATGACGGGGAGAACACCTGTTCCTGTGCTGATGGGTTGGCTTTAGGCACCTAGGCAATTCTCAATAAGGTGTAGCTACAATTACCCAAGATGTGAGGCCTCACCTTTTCCCTCCAAGTGCAGGCACAAGTATTTACTGTGCTGTTTTTCTGGACTGCTTTATAGGTATACCCCAGAGGATTCAATTACATAATTTAGAAAGCAAATCAATTTGATTCCCCCCCCCCATCTTCCCCCTCCAACCTTGCAACAAACCAGTTCAGTGCACAGTCAGAATTTCCATTTCAAAGAAAGGAAAGATAATGTGACTTGCCCAGGGCTGTCTAGTGGGTAGAAATTCCCAGCCAAGCATCAAGTGTAACTTTCTTATGCTGACATGTGGGGGATGTTAAGGCCCTTCCAAATGTTCTTAAACCACTACCAAAGATGAGAAATGTGTTTTTTTTTGTGGGGGGGGGGTTAATGAGGTTGCCAATGGCATTCTGGGCACTACAGTACAAAAGACAAATGTTTCCTATGTCTAACAATTCAACATGTAACAGGAAGAGATGGCAGAATTCTGAGTTAGAAGAATCAACAACAGCATTTTACCTTGCAGATGACAAATGCCATTTTTTCTCACTTGCATATTAAAAAAATTAAAACCACAACTTTTTGCAAGAATTAGCACAGTAGGGAGAAATGTTTTGCCCAACCCACCCTTTGCTGTACTAGTTTCCTCCATGCAATGAGGCTTTTACATGGGAAGGTATGAAAAATACAGTTCTTCTCCCAGTATGACAATGGGCTGCCTCATTCCACTGCACATATAGAATAAGCCAATGTTTGCAAACAGGATGGGTAAATTACACAAGAACACAAAGAAAGCAATGACCAGTTACCAAGAGGAAGAGCAAAGCAAGGCAAAACAACCAGTAAGGGCAGCTGAACCCACTGAGGACTCTGGCAGGGATTGGAAACGTTTGGCTCTCCAGATGTTCTGGACTTCAGCTCCCAACTCCCTCTTGCCACAAGGTATGCTCTGTGGGGCTTCTGGAAAGCTTTGGGAACTGAAGTCAATTGGAAGTTACAAAATTCCAATTGACTTCAATTGGAATTTCCACCCTGGCCTACGGTCTTCCAAAGAGAAGGAATACTAGAAGGAGCAAGGCCAAAGATCAGTTCCTGGTGCAGGCTACTGTTTTGACTCCACCTATGACCCATGGCACACTCTTTTTTTAACCAGCATGGGGACTTTTACTTGAAAATATGTGTCTTATTTGGCATTTCAAGAAGGTAAGTATTCCACAGCTTGTGAAAATTATCTAGTTAATTTAATGGAAGAGAACAAGCCTTCTTCAAAGTACAAATCACCAGCCTTCTCGAAGGAAAATCCAACGAACCTCAAAAGTAATTTACTGCTCTTCTCCCCTTTCACTCCCTGCCCCAGCCCCATAAATGGGCAGGGAACAAACAGGCAAGCCATCAGGAACAGATTATAAAATCTACTGTTGTTATTCTGAAGCATGTCACTCTGAGAGCAAAAACAAACAAACAAACAAACGACTAAGCCAAATCCCTGAAACTAGAACAAACCCTTTACTTGTTGATTTAAAGCATTCACCCATGATCCATCTTTATTAAGCTGCCATGTTTGTGCACAAATTTCCATGGGCACCTGTGTTTCTGCCAGCTCAAAGATGAATGTAGAATAGAATTCATTCTCTCATTGAGACCATCTGAAATGCCATGCTCTTGGCGAGGGTACAATAAGTAGAGAGATGGAATAACAAGTGTCTCTTTTCTGACTGACAAGGCAGACAGCCCAATGATCAAGTGCAGGCTGTGGGTCTGTTAAGATTAAATAAGGCCTAAAACTCCAACAGCTAAACAATTAGTAAATAACTAAATTGAAAACATCATACTTTGAAGTGTATCAAAAGAAGATAAGACTGTATTGGAAAAACAATAATCTTAGGAAAAAAAGAAGGCAGTGAAGAGGGAGACCTGTCATGAGATTAATTAATTCTATAAAGGAAAACACAGTCTGTAGTCTGCAATACCTGAGGGAATGATAGGACCTTTTGGAGGCCATTAATGTATATGGCCACCATAAGGTGGAAATGACTTGACAGCATGTGACAACAACAACATTCCAACAAAGGCAAGAACAAAGCATGTATGTGTGACAGAACACTATTGCATTTCAACTGAACTGCTTGGAAAGAATTAACCTATGGAGAAAGCAATTACTTTTTTCTATTACTCTTTTATAGCTTTCTCTACCTGTATATTTTAAAGTGCTTTAGTTTTTCCTTGTAGAAGAGACAGCCATGTTAGTCTGCAAGCATCAAAGGGACTTTCAGCCAACTATCTTAGTTTGGTAAAATTGCACTTCATAAAATGAAAATACTGCCAAAATTTAATTTTTTGTTTTCGATAATTCTACTTAGTATTCAGAACAGGAACTGGAAAAAATACAGATAATAATAAATGAATTTTGTAATGGAGGGAAGAGAATCAGATTAAATAAAAAGATGTTAGCGCACAAGAAAAGAGAAGCCATAAAAAACAATTGGATATGGCTTATACAAGCAGTCAAATCTAATGACTCAGCCACTTTCTGGCACATTACATCATGCGCCCAAAGTTATGATCGACTCGTGATGGATTGTCACATCCCCCTGGGAATCTGGGAGGCATATTTCCAAGAATTATATATGGACAACTCTGCTGGAAATGGGCACTGTACTCAAGATGTAGAAAATCTGCCAGTGTGGCCTCCTGTGACTGGGACAGAGATTGAGAACCTGGTTGCTCAACTGAGAACAGGAAAGGCCCCAGGAGAAGATCTAATTCCATCAGAGGTCATCAAAAACAATTTGGACTTTTGGACCCCTATATTAGCCTCACTTTTTACCTGCATTGATAGCTATGGCCAAAATCCTAAGGACTGGGGGCTGGCAATTATTATACCGATGTATAAAAAAGGCAAAAAGGATGATCCCGCAAATTACAGACCAATTAGTCTCCTTAATACAATTAGCAAACTTTATGCAAGACATTTACAATGGAAATTGCAGGATTGGCTGGAACAAGAAAACATACTTGCGGGGGAGCAAGCTGGCTTTAGGGAAGGCAGATAGATATCCCTTCACCCCTTGGGCCTTGGCTCACTAACCTTAAGAGATGATTTGAAGTCCACCTGGAAAAGGGCTGTGGTATCAAAAATTTCATCCCTGGGTTTTTCCCCAGGTCTCCTACTCAGCATGGGATACGATTAGGCCAAAGCGCTCATTAAACAGCGGGTAATAGACACAGAGCGACAACTGGATTTAGCCAGATCTCCAACTTTTATTATCAATGAATCCAGTAGGCATCTTGCCTCCCCTATGATATATTTATCCAAACTTGAGATACCAAACCATCGGAGGGCCCTTTACCCTGGCATGATGTCATGACCTCCCCTCAGCTGTCCTTGAGGGCTGATATCGGAGGATTCCCTACTTGGAGAGACAATGTCCCTGTGATTCTGGCCACATAGAATCAACAGAGCACGTGCTCCTTCGATGTTCGTTTTATAGAGATATTCGAACTAACCTCATTTTACCAATAGTCCATAAATATCCAGGACGCTCAGGTCAATTTTATACCTCCTTGTTGCTGTCAGATATTAATTCTGTTACAACATATAATGTTGCTAGGTTCTGTGCGGCAGCGACTAAAATTTGCTGGGTGATGACTGGCATCATAAACTAGTATTTATATTTAATTTTATGTATTTTAATGCTGGATTAATGCCATTATATATGTTTGTGTATACCTATAATTCATTGGAATTATTTTATGATTGTACCTTTTATTTATAGATACACTAACTTTTAAGAGTCACAATACTTATTTAACCCTGTAGAATCCTTTTCTTTTCTCCTCTTTTCTATTCACTGCCCCCTGGATTCTTATATTTCGGTTTTATTAGAATCAATGTAAGGTTACTTGTTAAATTTTAGATTGATGTTCAATTTGGGTTATGGCTTAAATCGAGTTTGTAATGGGCATATCAACTGTTTGTACCCCATCCTCATTACGCTGGTCAATGACCGTAATAAAGATTGAATGAACGAACAGGAACTGGAAAAAATGCAGAGAATAATAAATGAATTTTGTAATGGAGGGAAGAGAATCAGATTAAATAAAAAGATGTGGTATTTACCACAAAAAAAAAGAGAGGAGATTTAGAACTACCAAATATTAGTAAATATTATTTAGCAAACCATTTAAGAGTTATTCCAGATACTATAACATGAAATAAGGAAATATTATACAGTGATAAAGAGTCACAAGAGTTATATGAAATGGGAGAGTTACAAGAAACTTACTAGTACAAAAATAATAATACTAAAAGAATAATAAAAAAGATCCCCTTTATAAAGAATGTATTAGAGATCTGGAATAAATGGAGACAAGTATTTTGTCCTAGAATATCACCTTTAATTCTAGTAGTGGAGCTGGAAAGTTTTCCAAGATATGGGATAAAGGAATTGAAAAATATGTTAAAAAGAAAACAGATATATAAATGAGAAGATTGGAAGGAAAAAAAATGGAACAATTAAGAATTATTTTTATAGGAGAAAAATTAAATTTGTTAAATTTAATGCAATTGGAACAGTGGATAAAATATAGTGAGAAATTCAGATTCATAGATAGGAAATTAAGAAAATTAAAAAATATTATCAAGAATATGGAGAACGTGAAGGTGGAAAGGAAGAAGAATGGAAGAATAGGTATATTGGATAGATGTTTGATGAAAGAAGAGGATCAATTAAAAAGGTTAAAAACAATATGGGAGACAGATGTTGGGAGAATAGATAAAGAGGATTGGAAGAAAATTTGGAATAAAAAGGTTTTCAAAAATATGTCAACTAGAATTAAAGAAAATGGGTATAAAATAATATGGAGATGGTACTTAACTCCAGTGAAACTAAATATTATGATGCTGAATATTCTAAGAAATGTTGGAGATGTGATAAATAATTGGAAACATACTTGCATTTATTGTGGAATTGTGAAGCGCTACAAAAGGTACAGTGTAAAGTTTTTGAAGAGATAGAGAAATACTGGATGTTAATATTGAAATGTCACCAAAAATAGCATTATTATTTTTAATAGAAAATGATGATGTAATGTAAAAAAAGAGATAATAATGAATATGTTAATAGCAGCAGGACTGCTCTTTGCAAAAAACTGGAAGCACAACTGGGTTTCCAATTGCATGAATGGTATAACAAAATTTGGAATATCGCAATTAATGATAGACTTTGGAAGTTAAGTTCAAAAAATGAGAGTTAAAGACAAACAGATTTAATGAGATATGAGATGAATTTATGAATAATGTATTGAAAAAACCAAACCAAGATTATATGTATTTTGGAAAGGATATGGAGAAAGTTAAATGATGGATTAAAGGTCAGATATAAGGAGGGGGAAAAAATAAGTAAGGTATAATGGTTCCAGGATGAAGGGAGTAACCCAAAAGTTTTATTATTAATTTTGTACATAATTTGTGTGGAGAGAATGCAAATTTTATGTTATATTTTATTAATGTGTTTAATTAAAATTTTAATTTTTTTTTTTAAAAAAAGAGGCTATCACCCCACTGTTCACTACCCACTGACTTTCTTACCTACCAACCATTTATTTTGATGCCATGTAGAAATATTTGCCATTTTATATCTCTCTTATGTCTGAGGGTAGATTCGTCGATGACAGTTCACATTAAAATACAACAGTCTTTAATGTGCCAGCACATTTTTGTCTTTTTTATTTGTTCTTTTATTTTTATTTAGTTTTTCCTTCCTTCTTTCTCTCAAACTAAATGGTTGTTCTTTCAATGTGTTGTTTTTCCTTCTCTGCTAATGACTTGTGAAATGGTGGTGCTGCAGGGAATTATACAGTGCAGGTGCCACATGTGGAGAAGGGCTAGCAACAAGGGCAGCCCTACCATTGGTTAAAAGGAGCAACCCTCTCCTGCAGCAGCTCTCAGGTACAATGAAACAGCATTTGTTGTTTAGTCGTTAAGTCGTGTCCGACTCTTCGTGACCCCATGGACCAGAGCACGCCAGGCCCTCCTGTCTTCCACTGCCTCCCGGAGTTGGGTCAAAGTCATGTTGGTCGCTTCGATGACACTGTCCAACCATCTCATCCTCTGTCATCCCCTTCTCCTCTTGCCTTCACACTTTCCCAACATCAGGGTCTTTTCCAGGGAGTCTTCTCTTCTCATGAGATGGCCGAAGTATTGGAGCCTCAGCTTCAGGATCTGTCCTTCCAGTGAGCACTCAGGGTTGATTTCCTTTAGAATGGATAGGTTTGTTCTCCTTGCAGTCCAGGGGACTCTCAAGAGTCTCCTCCAGCACCACAATTCAAAAGCATCAATTCTTCGGCGGTCAGCTTTCTTTATGGTCCAGCTCTCGCTTCCATACATCACTACAGGAAAAACCATAGCTTTGACTATGCGGACTTTTGTTGGCAAGGTGATGTCTCTGCTTTTTAAGATGCTGTTGAGGTTTGTCATCGATTTCCTCCTAAGAAGCAGGCGTCTTTTAATTTCGTGGCTGCTGTCACCATCTGCAGTGATCATGGAGCCCAAGAAAGTAAACTCTGTCACTGCCTCCATATCTTCCCCTTCTATTTGCCAGGAGGTGATGGGACCAGTGGCCATGATCTTAGTTTTTTTGATGTTGAGCTTCAGACCATTTTTTGCGCTCTCCTCTTTCACCCTCATTAAGAGATTCTTTAATTCCTCCTCACTTTCTGCCATCAGAGTGGTATCATCTGCGTATCTGAGGTTGTTGATATTTCTTCCGGCAATCTTAATTCCGGCTTGGGATTCCTCCAGTCCAGCCTTTCGCATGATGTATTCTGCATATAATTTAAATAAGCAGGGAGACAATATACAGCCTTGTCGTACTCCTTTCCCAATTTTGAACCAATCTGTTGTTCCATATCCAGTTCTAACTGTTGCTTCCTGTCCCACATATAGATTTCTCAGGAGATAGGTAAGGTGATCAGGCACTTCCATTTCTTTAAGAACTTGCCATAGTTTGCTGTGGTCCACACACTCAAAGGCTTTTGCGTAGTCAATGAAGCAGAAGTAGATGTTTTTCTGGAACTCTCTGGCTTTCTCCATAATCCAGCGCATGTTAGCAATTTGGTCTCTAGTTCCTCTGCCCCTTCGAAATCCAGCTTGTACTTCTGGGAGTTCTCGGTCCACATACTGCTGAAGCCTGCCTTGTAGGATTTTGAGCATAACCTTGTTAGCGTGTGAAATGAGGGCAATTGTACGGTAGTTGGAGCATTCTTTGGCACTGCCCTTCTTTGGGACTGGGATGTAGACTGATCTTTTCCAATCCTCTGGCCACTGTTGGGTTTTCCAAACTGCTGGCATATTGAATGTAGCACCTGAACAGCATCATCTTTTAAGATTTTAAATAGTTCAACTGGAATGCCATCACCTCCACTGGCCTTGTTGTTAGCCATGCTTTCTAAGGCCCACTTGACTTCACTCTCCAGGATGTCTGGCTCAAGGTCAGAAACCACACTATCTGGGTTGTCCGGGACATCCAGATCTTTCTGGTATAATTCCTCTGTGTATTCTTGCCACCTCTTCTTGATGTCTTCTGCTTCTGTGAGGTCCCTACTGTTTCTGTCCTTTATCATGTCCATCTTTGCACAAAAGGTTCCTTTAATATCTCCAATTTTCTTGAACAGATCTCTGGTTTTTCCCTTTCTATTATTTTCCTCTATATCTTTGCACTGTTCGTTTAAGAAGGCCCTCTTGTCTCTCCTTGCTATTCTTTGGAAGTCTGCATTCCATTTTCTGTAACTTTCCCTATCTCCCTTGCATTTTGTTTCCCTTCTCTTCTCTGCTATTTGTAAGGCCTCGTTGGACAGCCACTTTGCTTTCTTGCATTTCCTTTTCTTTGGGATGGTTTTTGTTGCTGCCTCCTGTACAATGTTACGAGCCTCCATCCATAGTTCTTCAGGCACTCTGTCCACCAAATCGAGTTCCTTAAATCTGTTCTTCATTTCCACTGTGTATTCATAGGGGATTTGGTTTAGATTATACCTGACTAGCCCAGTGGTTTTTCCTACTTTCTTCAGTTTAAGCTTGAATTTTGCTATAAGAAGCTGATGGTCAGAGCCACAATCAGCTCCAGGTCTTGTTTTTGCTGACTGTATAGAGCTTCTCCATCTTTGGCTGCAGAGAAT
Source organism: Intellagama lesueurii (assembly GCA_037013535.1). NCBI lineage: Eukaryota > Metazoa > Chordata > Lepidosauria > Squamata > Agamidae > Intellagama > Intellagama lesueurii. The sequence continues at coordinate 14,261,770 of JBAJHW010000008.1, forward strand.
ATATTCAATCTGATTTCGGTATTGCCCATCTGGTGATGTCCATGTGTAGAGTCGCCTCTTGTGTTGTTGGAAAACAGTGTTCGTGATGACCAGCTTGTTCTCTTGACAAAACTCTATTAGCCTTTGCCCTGTTTTGTTTTGAACTCCAAGGCCAAACTTGCCTGTTGTTCCTTTTATCTCTTGACTCCCTACTTTAGCATTCCAGTCCCCTATAATGACAAGAACATCTTTCTTTGGTGTCAGTTCTAGAAGGTGTTGTAAGTCTTCATAGAATTGGTCAATTTCAGCCTCTTCAGCATCGGTGGTTGGTGCATAAACTTGGATTACTGTGATGTTGAAAGGTCTGCCTTGGATTCGTATTGAAATCATTCTATCCTTTTTGAGATTGTATCCCAGTACAGCTTTTCCCACTCTTTTGTTGACTATGAGGGCTACTCCATTTCTTCTACGGGATTCTTGCCCACAATAGTAGATATGATAATCGTCTGAATTGAATTTGCCCATTCCCGTCCATTTTAGTTCACTGACGCCCAGGATGTCAATGTTTATTCTTGCCATCTCCTGTTTCACCACATCCAGCTTACCAAGGTTCATAGATCTTACATTCCAGGTTCCTAAACAGCATTACAGTTGTTTAATTCATTGTTATTGTCCTCTTTTTTTAATGACACGGGAGAGGTACTTGGGTAGTTTTTTTGTCTGATGTACAATACTCACTTGGTTGACACTGGGTACTGCACACATTGACTTGGGTGGAAGGTGGAGAGGGTCCAATTTGATTATTTGTCTTAGAAAGAAAAACACCTTAGGAGAGCCCTGGCTTTTACAGCATAGCTGGCACACAAAGAAATGACACTACCCGCTAGCCAGTCTCCAGTCAGCTTTAGTGAGTGGTCTGCAACCCACACTCACCAGTTAATAGCAGAGGCCTCCTCCCCTTTAGCTGCCACAAATAAAATCATGCATTCAGATTTTCCCAGCAGCTGTAGCCTGTATCAATTTCACCTCAAATACTCCTGTCCCAAATGACAGACCTGAAATTTATCAGAGGTGCCAAATTAAAATACATTCTGAATGGGGGGGGGGGGCAGGTGGGGTAAACTATTAAATGCAAGCAACAAAATGACTATGAAAAAGAAATGTCATTTACATTTGCCTCAGGCCTGGTATTAAAATGTTCCTGCACGAATCCACTTCCTACTTTGTTTGTCAGCTTTGGGCAGATTAAGAAGAGGGAAGAATTTGCCTTTGGCTTTCTTTGCCACTCCCCAATTCAAGCCATTTATGAGAATTAGGGATCAGAATTAATTATTTTAAATACCTTTCTGAAAGAGTAAAGTAAATGCCCTCCACCTAATCCTCAGACAAGAGCCAGCCCAGGGGGAGCACTCCTTCAGCAGTCACCTACAGAAGGAATCTGTAGAGCCAATTAATTAATTGTTTGTTTGTTATCTTGTATATGCGATTTCTTTTGCATATGCCAATAAAGGTTCTGACTGACAGTCATCTATACACTTTGTTCTATGTGTATGGACTTCGTTCCAACTTTTTCAGGGCTCTCCCTCCGCCAAACTTTCTTCTCCCAGTAGTAACATATGGTGGGACAACAATGTGGGCCTTTTCCACTTACTCAGTGTTCTGATAGACTTCGACTGAAATATTGAGTCCTTCCAGCTCTTCCTTGAGGATCTGCAGATCTGAGTTTACGTAACTGAGTTCAAGAAGCACCTGCTCTCGGACTTTGTTGTTGGTTGTTGCTCTGACAAAGAGAAAAAGAGGTGTGTGTCTAAAGAGTGTTTTTGAGAACAGCCTATTCATTGTATAGCAGATCTGGAAAGAGTCCCTGACTGACATTCTCGACATTTCTGAAATTTCTCCCAACACCAAACTTAAGAACTGAAAACTTTGGTAGCATAATTGACTTGGCCTGCTTCCTGAAAAAAAGACAAAGAAGAACATGAAATGGCTTTCAAAAAATTATAGGGGCTCAGTCATTTATGTAGTATTTTAAACTAAAGAATTGAACTATTTAAGTGTACAGAAGGAACATTTCCCTTCACTCTTGAAAACCCTCTTGAGCAAGCTCAGAACATAGGTGGTCTGCAAATTGAGAGTGGGGAGAGCCTCTCTAAAAATTTGGGAATGAGACCTCCCTCTCCATTCACAAGATATTACTGGGTCAGCCTCCCCCTTGCACAAAATTGAGTTTGGAATCTCAGATAAGATAACCTGAGGAACTACATAGAAAGATTATCCTCCCTAGTTGCTCCCCAACACTCTTAATAGGCTTTCTAAGGGGCTGTAGATCTTGAAATGCACAGCAGGAGATAGGAAACCTTCCCTTCAAAACCTCCTTAAGTTACATTACATTATCTTAGGATGCAAGTTATCATATTTATGAAATCAATATTTTGAATGTTATCCTTGTGCCACATATTACTGTTATGATTCTAGAGCTTCTATCAAAATTCTTTTCCTAAACTGATTATTACAATACTGAAAGGTAGTTACAAAATGGTTATTGTCTGTTTGAAATGCACGCACAGAACACACAATTGTGTACAATACACTAGATTGCATTTTTAAATTGTTGCAAATATCCAATTTGTTGTGCACCTTAGTGCAATTTTATCATGGGTAAACATGGAATATATATAGATTTCATCTTTTCGTTTGGAAGTACACATTTATTGCCACATTTATGCAAAAGACAGCTTTTTTAGCACAATTTCCTAAATTGGTACGGTTATAATCATTACCTAAATCTGCATGCAAAATTCCTGTGATCTATTCAGCAACATATTGGGACAAAGGGAGCAACTAGCTGGGAATCCAGGCTGCTCCAGTTAAAAAAGAACAAAGGCTACATTTTGTGCCTGGGAACAGAGAAGAAGAAAAATTGTGGGAATGTACCGTAGAAGATTTTCAGCACCAGCTCTCATTCTCACTGTTTTTAGTATCTGTTGGTTGAGGACTGCTCTTTGATTTTGCAATTTGCTCCGTCCAGTCTCTGCAAGAGGGTTACAACCCTGGATTAGAGAAAACACATTATTAATCAAACACTGATGACCTGGAATGAATGACAGCTTCAAGGAGATAAAGCTGAGATCCGCTCAAATTTTGGGTTGTGTTGAGGATTGCTGAAGCAGAAGTTGTCCAGATCAGTAGATTTCAGTGTTCTTACTAAAGGAAGGAGCAAGGAGGAGTTGTGTCTTTGACACAACTGGTTCTCAAGACAAGACACCCCCCCTGTCATATTGTTCTACTTTTCAATAGTTTCTACAAGTGCAGTTAAATATAGCACTGTGTACAAAATACTCCTATAATTATCAGCTGTCTTTGTTTTATTTGTTTAAAAGGTTATGCCAATAGCATTGATTTTTGGAACTGGCTCCTGAAAAGGGTTACAAATCATTTCAAAATCCACTGCAATTTGACAAATGTTTATTAAAGTGAATAGAAGCAAGAAACATTACCTTTTCTGAATTCAACTCCCAGAATACTCTAGCCATTCCAGCCATACTGGGGTTTTTTCCAACAATGGTAAAAAAATAAAAAATAAAATAAAATAAAAAAGCTAGAGGAATGTAGTGTAGTGGATATAGTATCCTTAGGAAACCTGGGTTTGAATCCCCCACTCATCCATGGAAACTGTAGGGGTGGAACTCGTAAATATCTGTGATATAAGGACCAGCAGATGGAGACCTAAGATGCTTATTACAAAAGATTCTTCATAAATAGTATGCAAATATTAATCACTCTGAACTTTTATTCTCACATATCTTGAAAATCCTAACACACACATACAAAAAGTAACATTTCCCAGTTCTGAAACTGAGCATCACACTAACTTAGACCCTCAGAGCTTCTAATTCAATATTGTGTGAATTGATTGGTACCAGTGTTCCAAAATACTGTATTGGGCAAATATTTTTGCCAGTTCTAATACATTGAAACTAAAAATAACAAGGTCTGAACTTGGACTTTCTTCATGCAAAGCAAATACTCATACACTGAACACTAAACCTTCTAAGAACATATAACCTTCAAATAGACTGGATGTAGGTTTCAGACCATTTATTCAGAGGCATGGAACAACATGTATTAAGGATACCTCCAGATGTACACATCTGGAGGTATCCTAAAGCATCCTTTTGAAGGGTCCACTCATAAGACTCCTCTACAAGCGAACAGCACCCCCATACTCTATCAGTCCTTAATTAACTAAAACAGGACCATTCATGTAGAACAGGAAGCTACCATCAGGCTTTGGACACAGTTTGCAGAAGTAAGGAACAAATTCTGAAATAAAGACCATCACAAAGATGGGTGGGGGAAGACTCAAAAGTCCAACAGGAGAGAAGGAATGGACTGTTCCTGAAAAAGGGCATGACTGCCTAGTAAAAACTTTGAACAGGGACTCTATCCCACAAAATATACTGTTGCAGATAGAATCACAGAAATAATAGAAAAGTGGTTGGAAGGGGCCTACAAGGCCATCAAGTCCAACCCCCTGCTCAATGCAGGATACCCACTTGTCATTCGTGATTTATCAGTAACCTCTCAATGTCAGCCACACGGTCTTAAAACTGGAACCCAAACCTCTGTGTATAAGCCAAATATCAAACTCTGATTTAAAACTGGTTTATAATCCTGGCTTGTCTGGGCACAATAAACCATAATCCTAGATATGGACATAACACTAAGCTATCTATGTCTGATTTGCATATCCACCATCACAAGCAACAAAGAAGGAGAAAACAAATTGTGGATACTAGGACAGGATTCCTAGCTTAAAGTAACATGTGACTGCAGCCAGAATGTTTTTTGGTTTTAATTCCTGGAAGTCTACAGATTTTTTTCCAGAGATCCCTACCAGGATGTGATTCTTAACAGTGATCCAGCAATGCCAAGGCCTGGCACCAGCCCTAATAAGCATCTGCTCATAGCTGTCTTGTACAGTGGTAAATATGGAAATTAATGGCTTTAGTTTCTGCATTTCAAAGGCTGAACAAGATATTACTCAGAAACAAGTAAGATATATTTTTATTTTTACCTTTTGCAAACTCTTGAGAAACATGTGGGAAAACAGCCTTTTAAAATTATTTCCTATATATGCTGTCTGGTGAAAGAAAGTTAAAATCACCACTATAAATTAACTTAGTGCATCAGCATTCAGAAAGAACATATCTGAGCAAAATATTAACCAGGTAAAAAACGGAGGACCGCTCCTCTCTTCAGTTTGCCTTTTGTAGTGAGAGAAGAATTGCAAAGTACAAGCAACTTCCAAAACACCTAAAGCAACATTCTCTGCTATTTAAGAAAGAACAGGCCTTTCTTTAAAATAAACTGACCTGGTTACTAACATTGCACAAGTCCATTCTGACTGACATACCAAGCCTTGTCTTTCCATTTCTGGACATCTACTATGAAGTTACTCAAATACTGACCCTGAGGCAATGCTGGGGGATTGTTGCCCAAGCTGTGTGTTTTCTCAGATTCTTTCTTCATTGCTCACAAAACTGGAGTATGGTTCAGACACCTTCTCTCTATAATTTGTTCAGGGTTTAAAGTCTCATAAATCACAGCTTGGTATACCTCAATGACAAGAAAAATGGCCTAATTACCACCCCATTTTGCAACGATTTTCCTCTCAGGGAACAGAAAGTTCTAAACCTCTGCCTGAAATCAGATTTTGGCAAAGGCAGGAAATCTTGCAGAAAAGGTAGGAGGACGTCCCCTAAGCTGTTCTTCATTCATTATTGAATATGAAGACTGAGCTGTGGCTATGATATTTAATTCACACAGAATACACACCAACATTTCACAGATAAAAACAGGGATACAGTATGTTTGTAATCATTCCAATTAAGGATGATTGGCTCACTGCCTAAAACCCGTTACCCAGTTAGGACATAACCATGGTTTGGGATAATGTGACTAAACCACAGTAGTTTGTGTGCTCTTCTTCTTTTTTCCCCTCTAGCATGGAGGACTGTAAAGCTTTTGCTTCTCGTTCTTGTTAAGTGCAACTTAATACATTACCTGAAAAACAAACCACTGCTTGTTTATTTTAGATGTAGTTAGTAGGAACAAAAACCTCATGTAAAATGTAACAACATATCTGATAAATCAAACTGTACATTTATGAATGCAAATACACTATTCTATTCTCTATCCTATGGTTGCTATTGATTTATAGTACAATTATATATAAATGTCAAATATCTGTATTTCCTTTTTAAAAAACAATTCTGTATTTCCACTTTGAGCCATAGTTTAGAAATCTGGTTTGCCTTCCCTATCCATAGTTATTAACCACAGTGTACAGTTCAGACAACATGTTAAATTGCAGTTATTCTAAATACTTTAACATTACTTCTAAATGTGGCCGTTGCTGAAATTCTGTTTCAGCTTTCCTCAACATGATGCCTTCTGGATGTTTCCGCCTGCAGTTCTCATCTGCTTCTGACAGCACAGTCAGGTGCATTAGACATAAGATTGGAATTTGAAAATGCGAATTGAGTGTGTGAGTGTGCAGTTCACAGAATATCCACAGTCAGCATGAGAGCTGAAAAAGATTTTCCCCCCAGCTCCACACAAGATTAATTGTTTCTCCTAAGACAAGATACTGTATAATGTCTACAGACCTGAAGTAGGAGGCTGAAACATCTTGAGTCTAGTATCCTGTACTGTACTCTTAAAAATTTCAGAAGTCTTGTCCAAAAGGAGGAAACAGGAATAGTGGTTTTACTATGGACAGGTTCCAGAAAACAAGGACTGCCCCTTCTAAACAGAGGAAGTTGAGTCCATAAAGGAGATCCAAGAACATTACATAATTATCTTCACAAAGCATCTCATTTGCGAAACTGCCTGAACAACATGTCACAATGAATTAATATTTAGTTACTGATGAGCTTTGTTCTGAAACCATCTACCAGGGAGGCCCAACATTCAAATCTGTGGACCCAGTTCAGATGCTAATTCTAGGAGGAAAATTCCAACCCCGTTACAAATCTTGTTTTCATGCTTACCACCACCACCCCACTTTGTATCACAGGAATAATATTTTAGAAATCTAAGACACACTGTATTACACAGTATATGAAATAGAAAGAAACCAAGCAAAAAAAGACAAAAACATATGGCACATTAAAGACTAACTCCACAAAAGTCCACAAAAGCTCACATTAAAATATAATAGTTAGTCTTTAAGGTGCCACATGCCTTTGTTTGGTTTGGTTTGGTTTCTTTGGATTTTGTCTGATATGCTTGCACAGACTAACACGGCTACCTAGTCTAAAACTACAACACAGTATGTGAACAGGACACATTAGCAGGAGAATACATACTTTACAGGCAGAAGGTTCCATATTCGATCCCTGGCATGTCCATTTAAAAAAGGAATAAGTAGCAGGTGATGGAGACCACCACCACTGAGAATGTGCCAGACGGAGGGGCAAGTAATGCAATGTTGCTGGAGCTGGCCTTAATAGTCCTGAGTTGTCAGGTATCTCTCATGTCAATGGCCCACAATCTCCTGGAAATTGTTGAGGACTAGAAGAGGAGAGCTGTTTTGGGAAATGAGTGTGGTTTTCTTCCTCTTCAAAGGGGAATGTAAATGAGGGCTCAGGGCTCTAGTGGCTTACAGAATCTATTTTGATATTTGTTAAGATTCTGACATCCACAAACCAGAACCTGGTGCAAAAGATGTACACTTCGAATTAATGAATCCTCAGCCAAGGAATGTGTTCCAACTGAACTCCATAACTGAACCATTTTCTCAGTCTCTCTGCATAAAACCTACCCCGGGTTTTCTTCATTTTTTGTTTCACTTTCTTCCTATTCCCACACCACCCTGAACAAACCCATTTTTGTCCAATTTCAGAAGCCATGCATGACTGGGCCTCGTTAGATCTTGGATGCAAAATCACCAGGTCTTTCTTTCTTTGTTCCTGCCAGAAGCACCACAGCAAAAATAATAAGTATATCAGATAATACAGATAAATAAATTTACAGATTGAAACAGTTAAAAATTAATTGGTCCTGCTAGGCAATGTTCCAACTGCAACAATGAGCTATTCTTCAGTACAGAAAAAAAAAACATACCGCAGTTAAACAAGGCAGAAGCCATATATCTTTATCCATGGACCCAAAGACTGTCTTTTTACACATTGGCATTTTTTAATTACAAAATTAAAAATCCCAACTGTCACAAACAGAAGACACAGAAGAGATGTTTGCATTCACAGTTGCCAGAGGTTATGAGGAATACTAGTTGGCTGATAACTCAAAATGATGCAGAGTTGAATCTGGGTGTGCCTGAATGATTCAAATAGGACATTCAGCTCCACCCAACCCAACTGTTGTACTTACAGAACAAATAAATGCTTGACACAGTAAATACTTACTGAGCACAAAAATGTTTGCTTAAGCAAGGAGTTTCATTAACTCTTTTGTTTAAGCAAGGAGTTTCATTAACTCTCATTTATGTCTCCTACGTGTCAAGACTGTGGTCATCCTTTCAGTAACACAACCTGACACAAGGAACTTTATCATCCTGAGACATGGGCAGCAATTTGATATTTTTAAGCAGTAGCCTTTGATCATGATAAAGTATGTCTTGCTTATTTTCAGGCAGAAACTGGATACTCATTCTTTTGGAAAGGCCTCATACTAGATTTTCTGACTCAAACAAAAGTTTGGACAATACAGCAATAGCAACCTCCGTCTATAAGCAGCAGAGCCATAACCTGCCATGCTGACAGCCAGGACATGTGGCATCACCTCCTACCCACTCCACTCCAAGGCATAGACACATGAAAGGGAAGAAGAGAATGGGGTGAGTCCCCAAAGAAAAATTAAAGTTTATTTTAAAAAAGGAAAGTGATAGGGCTGGATGGCGTTCCTAGCTATCCTCCTAACACTCACCTGTAGGTTTGTCTCTACATATAGGTACCCTCTAAAATTCCATGCTCTGGTTACAACCCTGACACAATTGATATGACATCAGCAGCAGAACAGTTATATAAACCCAATAATTATTTGTGACAGGCAAACATTGGAGCAAATCCTTCAGCTTTAACTTTCAGGGAACCAGCTTTAATCAAGCTTGTTAAAAGCCTAAGTGACCACCTATGACAATTCAAAATTACCTGCAATTTCCAGACAGAGGAGCCAGCATAAACCAGAAGAGAGTTTATCCTCTCTGTTCTTGAAAGGATGCTAACCAGCAGTACCCCACTCTTAGATAAATGTTTACAAACTTCACTATAGTTAAATGTGCAAACAGAAACTGACTGTTTATATCAGCAACATTTTAAAAACAACAACCATGCTTCCATTTAAAACGTCTGACGGCATAGGGCAGATGTTAGAAACACAAAGGTCAGTTTAAGATCTTCCTCTTTTTGTATAATCATTGACAAGGAGGAAGACAGAAAATGCTCTGCCTTTCTCTCTCTCCAAAAAATGCCCAACTTTGAAAAGGTGATAAACACATCCACCTCCAATTTACAACAAGTAACTGTAGTTATTTCTGTCAGGGCTGAGATTCTAGGTAGTCTACAGAAACTCAATTGCCATGGAGACACTTAACCACCTTAGCACTTCTACACCCCATATCCTAGTCAAACATTACTCCCCTTTATGCATCATGCTAGCTGGACCATAAAGAAGGCTGACCGCCGAAGAATTGATGCTTTTGAATTGTGGTGCTGGAGGAGACTCTTGAGAGTCCCCTGGACTGCAAGGAGATCAAACCTATCCATTCTGAAGGAAATCAACCCTGAGTGCTCACTGGAAGGACGGATCCTGAAGCTGAGGCTCCAATACTTTGGCCATCTCATGAAAAGAGAAGACTCCCTGGAAAAGACCCTGATGTTGGGAAAATGTGAAGGCAAGAGGAGAAGGGGACGACAGAGGACGAGATGGTTGGACAGTGTCATCGAAGCTACCAACATGACTTTGACCCAACTCTGGGAGGCAGTGGAAGACAGAAGGGCCTGGCGTGCTCTGGTCCACGGGGTCACGAAGAGTCGGACACGACTTAACAACAAAAATGCATCATGCAATTGTAGCGAGTTGGCTTTCACACAATTACAAGGTCACTGTAACTGGTCATACAGCGCCCCTCAGGAGCCTTATCTTAGATATTCATACATTAGACATGGATGTCTGCAGGAGGAAAGCCTCCACCCACATATCTTATGTTTCAAGATCCTGGGGAACTCTCTGCAAATCGAAACATGTATAAGCTTTACTTGTGTAGACATCCCTAACTAACTGATGGGTATGAGGTATGAGAGGAGAAATGAGGAAGCTATATAACCCTGAGCATGGCGTATAAAGTGTGAGACCATATTCCAAATTTGCTTAGAGTGTGAGGAAAGAGTGTTTTGAGGGACATGGGTCATTTTTGTACAATCGCAGTGCCAAACTATCCTGTCAGCAAACTTGTGGGTGTTGTTGATGCTGGTTTGTATCAATCCACTAGCCTTTCCCATGCCATGCTAGCTTTGCATGTGCTAGGAGAGGTGGAGGTGGTTCTAATAGCGAAGCATTCAATACATTATATTCTCCATCTGCAGTCTAAAATCCAATAGATGCATCGTGCAAATTTATCAGGCATGTAATTTGGTTCTCAGTTTTCATATGGTTGTTATCAGCAATATAAAACTGCTTATAAACACAATCTAAAATCCATGTTTATCATCCTTCAATTACTTTTTGGCATGAAAGTCTTTTGAAATACTCTCAGTTGGCAGTGCATAGGATGAATCTCCCAAACATTCTAAGCTACTGATTCCAAAATAAGATGTGGACTCAAATTCCCCCCACATGATGACAAGTTCTTATTTATAAAGATAACTTACAGAATTTGCTGTCTCAGAATGTATAGACTGCTATTCCCTTAGGCAGAAATAAGCGACATATTTTTTTGAACGACAGCTCCTGGAACCTCCCAACCAGCATGGCCAAACTGGTTGGGGAGTCTGGACATTACAGTCTGAAAAAGCAACATTCCCAATCTCTGCTATTCAGCAACTTTAAAAGGGAATTAAAAACATTCATAGACAATAGGTCTGTCAATAATTGTCAGGCAGGATATGGATCTGAAACTATGACTCTTATACCATCGCACCATCAGCTCCTCTAACTAAATGGTTGTAGTTTTTGACTATATCATGTGTTTGAACTTCACCTTTCCAAAGCCACAATCAGCACAGTCAATGGTAAGGGGGTACGAGGTCTGCAGCAGCAGCAATCTGGAGGGTCAAACATTCCCCATTTGGATTCTTTCTCAGTCTTAGCTGGAGATAGGCAGGATCAAAACTGAGGCCTCTATGCAAAGCAGGTGATATATCATTGAGCTATACACATGGCATTCTGAAAACCAATGCATATTTTCTGAAATTTTGAGGACAGAATTTGGGTTCTGAGTGATAAGAATGAAGTTGTGTATCAAAAATTTTTTTTAATCTATTGCATTTGAATACAAGGTCCAAATAATGCTACAACTGGATTTTCCCCACAACAACCCTAGGAGGTTAATTAAACAGAGGGAGCAACAGAAGTTCAAATTCCCTCAGTGAATTCTGCCGGTGAATAAGAACCAATGGAACCTCTAAATTCATGGGGTCCCACAGTTTACAAGTGAATAGCAGCTGTGAGGAAGGGCAACAGATAGCTGCTGCCTTCAGGTCCTGTGGCCTTTCCAAACAGAGCTGAGTGGCCACTAGTAGACTGGACAGGCCTACTGCAAAAAAGATCATTGTTATTACTATTTTCCAGATGAGGAACTACAGGGCAGTGACTTGTCTTAGGCTACATATTTTTGTTATGGGTGCAAAAGGTCAACGAACTCTACCCAGCCACAAGGACCGGTGATCACTGCACACAAAAGACTAGCTAACGACACCCATGAATCACAGTGACAGACCATCTCCTCCCCTAATCACAACAATACACCCATAACAAAAAACACCCTGATCACCGTAATACCCAATCTCCTAAAAAGGACAAAAAGATGATCCCACAGTTACAAATACTCAACTATCCCACACACTACACCAGAACACAGACAGAGTTCTAACTCCTATCCTCTGAAGGTGAAAGCCACAGAGACTGGCGAAACGTTAGGAAGAAAAACCTTCAGAACACAGCCAAACAGCCCGAAAAACCTACAACAACCATCGGATCCTGGCCATGAAAGCCTTCAAGAATGTTTTGCACTCCGAAGCAAAAGAACTACTATTCCTACACATTAATATCAGCCCAAAAATGAGAAGTCCCGATTGGGACAAGATTGATACCCTCTCCTACAGAAAGATGGAAAAAGAAATGGTGGACCACAAAGCCAGACAAAAACAAAAAATCAACAAATGCCAAACAAGTCAACTGAAACCTACACTAGACACCTTGCACATTATCATCAACCTCTGGACGCCAACTCTCCCCGGAAGAAACCTCAGTCTTAGGCAAAGGAGGAAACTTCACAGTCACACCTGGTAAAATTCCAGTGGAAGACATCATTGCCAACGTGGAATCAGCCATATACAATCTCCAAGAAGAAAAAGCAGAAGAAATAAGAGGTGAAGTGACAAGGATCCTATGAAAAGCAAAAAACCCGAACAGCAACATAACAAGAAAGGAGAGAAACGCTATCAAGTCCCTAAACACAGATCCTGACATCATCACTCTGCCAGCAGACAAAGGCAACGCCACAGTAATCATGCAAACAGAAGAATACAAGGATAAAATCAGGGAACTTCTAGACCCCACCACCTAGAGAAAACTGAAATGGGACCCAACCAACAAAATCACAAAACAAACAAACATGCTGATCAGGAGTTCCTCCCTGAACCCCAACGTCCTTCAATTAATCTGCAAGACAGAAGCTCTCTCACCAAGACTATACGGACTCCCCAAAATCCACAAAGACTCAATCCCACTCAGGCCCATTGTAAGTGCCATTGGCTCCCCAACATATGAATTAGCAAAATACTTAGCCACCCTCCTACAGACCCACATTGGACAAACCTCATCCTACATCAAAGACTCAGGACATTTCATAAACAAGATCAGCACCCTAAAACTCAACCCCAGGGACAGACTGATCAGCTTTGACGTAGTATCCCTATTCACCAAGGTACCAATAAAGGACACTTTGACACTCATACTGCAGATCTTTCCAGAAGACATCAAGGCCCTTTTCCAACACTGTCTAATGACCAGCTACTTTCAGTGGGATAATGATTTCTATGAACAGACAGATGGAGTGGCCATGGGGAGCCCCCTCAGCCTGGTTATAGCAAACTTCTACATGGAGCATTCCGAAAAACAGGCCCTGGCTTCGGCACCCTTCGCACCCACAGTCTGTTTCCAATACGTGGATGACACTTTCGCAATTTGGAACCACAGTGAAGAAAAACTGGAAGAACTTCTAAACCATCTCGATAGCATCCACCCAAATATACAATTCACCATGGAAAAAGAAATAAAGGGACAACTCCCCTTCTTAGATGTCCTGTCATACGCAAATCTGACCTCCTATTGGGACACAAGGTCTACAGAAAACCCACCCACACAGACTGGTACCTACACAAAAACTCCAACCACCACCCACGACGAAAAAGAGGCATAATCAAAACACTGGTAGACCATGTGAATCAGAACTATGAAGCTCAATTTCTCAGCACTGAACTCAACCATCTGAAGTGGGCACAGGGAAGCCATTGAAATCCACAAACACCAGCAGAGCTTCAACAAAAAAGAAGAAAGTCTAAAACTCAACAAAGCCTGGCTCCCAGCACTGAAAAATACAGCCTGCAAAAGGTCAACAAACTCTACCCAGCCACAAGGACCGTTGATCACTGCACACTGTGAAGGAGGAGTAGATAATGTGGAAGGTGACAAGGGTGCGCCGTCTCCTCCAGAAAAAGAATCAGGGATACAGGAGCCGAGAGAGCGAACAGACGGGGTAATTGTCAAAGGGAAAGAGAAGGAAGGAATAAAGACAGAGGTGTGTTTAGTGGAAGAAGGAAAAGGAAAGGAAGGGGAGGAGCTAACGTTGCCGGTATGGGAGGAAGATAAAAAGGAGGAAGGAGGGGTGAGAACCTTGAGAATACCACTAGGAGAGATGAGAGGAGGCGGAGAAACTGAATACCAGAAGATACGCAACTTATTACAAGATTTTCCCAACTTGAAAGTTGGAGGACTGTTGCCAGATCCATCTCCTAAGAAGGAAGGCGTGACCGTGACTGAGACATCAGAATGGACGGTAGTAGTATTCCCGAGGGGACAGGGTCACTGGAGGAGGGTGATCCGTCCCAACGCCACATTCAACCAAACACCCCTTGAGGGGGACTGGGCACGCCACCCGTGTTGTGGCACAATCTGTGAAGTGAGGAGCGCACCATTACGGAAGCCAACGGACAAGGAGCGTTTTGGCCCGGCTCCACAATGAAACAGGACAGTTCGTTCTTGAATGCGTTACCTAATTCTTATGAGCATCTATCTGAGTTGAACTGTTTTGAACCCATAGAAGTTGTGGTCGATTCTTCAAATGTTAAGTTTAATATATCTGTTGAAGTTCAAAATGAAGTCTCTTGGTTATTTCCCGCCCAAAAACATGAGCTGCCTCTGCCTTACTCAGAACCCAATCACACACACAAAAGACTAGCTAATGACACCCATCAATCACAGTGACAGACCATCTCCCCCCCCATCACAACAATACACCCATAACAAAAAACACCCTAATCACCATAATCACCCAATCTCATGAAAAGGACAAAAAGCTGATCCCACAGTTACAAATACTCAACTATCCCACACACTACACCGGAACACAGACAGAGTCCTAACTCCTGTCCTCTGAAGATGCCAGCCACAGAGACTGGCGAAACATTAGGAAGAAAAACCTTCGGAACATGGCCAAACAGACCAAAAAACCTACAACCAAAATTATGCAGTTAAATAAATTTTATGCAATGCTTGGGTTTTTTTTTTCCTCCTTTTGCAGTTTTTATTTATTTGGAGAATGGACTGAATGTTTCCAACCCCACTGGCACATGTACTGTCTACCTGAAGGCCACTAATTAAATGTTAACCCTTGTAGTCTCTTATCTCACTTGTCAAATTTATATTTAGAGCTGAGTATTGAGTAATAAGGAAGTTACTGATTACAGCTACTTGCACAGGGCTTTGCACATCATGCTGGAGCTACTGTACCCAAAACTATGTCATGCCAGTGACTAATAACTGAGTTATCTGCTCTGACATGAGCTGGACTACAAGGAAGACGACGCCCCTTGTTTCACTTCTTGCCTTTATTTGCCACCACCTGAAAACCACATTAAAACAGCTTTCAAATAGTTGTACCAAGTCTCAAACCATCTGTTGCTCACATGTACTTTCTGTAGTGACAGTACAAAGAATATCGTGAAGAATTCAGGATCTAGTCTGGCTTAGCTTTTCTCTCTCCCCCATTTCATGAACCCCCTCCATTTTACAGCTTTTTGCAACACTCTTCATGTCCAGAGAAACCTTGGGGCAGCTTGTGCACAATTCTGTGCCCTTTCCTTCTTTGGGGAGCATGAGAGTTGGCCTAATAAAAGTTTTACTCAAATAAAAAGCTTGGATTTTGAAAAGAAAACCAGGTCACTTTTTTAAAAATGCAAGCAAAAGACAAAATTCTTAAATAAAACATTTTTGTACCTGGACGTAAGTGTAGAGCAGGTGTGGCATGAAAATAGTCCTGGATTTAAGCTGTGGCATACCACTTAAGAAGGTAACATAGCAACTTATTTTTCCAGTTTATTACTTTAACAAGGCAGCCAGTTTCCTGCTCTGTTCGTGAAGAGGCAAACTTCAGATTCTTTTAAGACCACCTGTTTTCATCAGTAAGCTCAGAAACTCTGCTAAGGAGCCCTGGTTTGATCTAGAGCTGCTGTTCCCAATCTGGGCCCCTCTGTTTCAATAGAACACAGGAAAGACTAAAAGAATTGGACATGTTTAGCCTCGAGAAAAGTGGACTGAGGGGAGATATGATAGCAGTTTTCCAATACTTGAAAGGCTGTCATTCAGAGGAGGGACAGGATCTGTTCTTAATCATTCCAGAGAGCAGGACAAGTAATAATGGGCTCCAGCTACAGGAAGCCAGATGTAGGTTGAATGTCAGGAAAAACTTCTTAGCTGCTAGAACACTAAGACAATGGAGCCAATTACCTCAGGAGGTGGTGAGTGCTCCAGTGCTGGAGAGAATTAAGAGAAAATTGGACAACCATCTGTCAGGTCTGCTTGGACTTGGACTCCTGCATTGAATAGGAGGGTTGGACTTGACGGCCTTATAGGCCCCCTTCCAACTCCATTATTCTATAATTCTATGAACTACAGACATATGTTACGTTCAGAGACACCCACTGGCCCAAAGTGTGACTTCCTCCTCCTCCTCCCATGAACAGGGAAGAACAAGTATCTGTGGACAAACCTCAAGACCTTTCTTTACATAAAAAGTGCTTTCAGTGTGGGGAATCTGTAATGTTTATTGTTCCACTGGTGGAAATGGAAATGGATCACCATCTGCATATTATAACACTTCAGATCTTACATTAAGTGCAGTCATCACTGCCAGACAGGGAGTGCAATCAAGCGTGTATCTGTGTATATATCTATCTGTCTCTTGCAGCACTCAAAACTCTCTGCTGAGGTACCTGTTGAAACCTGTTCACAAAGGAGCTGGCAAAGTTTTAGTAGTGCCCCCAACTTCACCTGTGAAATCTAATATAGAGGCAGAGAGCTTTGCAAAACATGTAAATACTCACCTGGGCTGCCCTGCTCTTTTGTCAGATTCGTAGCAGGCAGAAAAAAAGGTATGCCCTAATCTAAAACTCCTTATCACATTTCCTTTTGAACCATTTTCTTTTAGAATTCCTGGGCCAGCACCTTCCATTATTAGCTGCTTTTATCTAAACTGGCCTCAAGTTTCAAGGCAAGCTTTGATAGTCCACTAGAATTCAGATAATGCATCAGTGGAATCAGGTGGCTGGTGTGGGTGTCTTCTCACTGTGATGAAGATGGTACAGGGTTTTCATCAGCCATAGACAAGATCTATATTCCATTTCAGCAAGAGCATAGTTCACACCTTTCTTCTATAGAACCCAATGTGTTTATAGGAGGTGTAGTGAACCTATGGCTCTTCAGATATATGTGGACTTCAACTCCCACCACTCCTGCCAGTGATTAGGGATGATGGGAGCTGTAGTCTAACAACATCTGAAAGACCACAGCTTCCCTGCTTCTAGAAGAATTTCCAAGAGGTCTCCCAACCCAACACTGACCAGACTCAGCCCTTCTTAACAATAATTATGTACTGTTAAGTCAATTCAGACTTAGAGCAACCTTTTTCAGGATTTTCTGGTCACAAAGTACTCAGACGCAGTGTATCATTTCCTTCTTCTGAAGGCCAGCTGGCCCAAAGGCAACACAGGCTTGGCTCTTGCAGGAACCTTACTCATAAGAAGTATTATGTACCTTTGGAATACTCCTATTTGCCCACTTAGTTTTGTACTGTTTAGTCTCATTGTTGCAGTCTTTTCTAATTATTCGCTATGTGACCTTCTTAAGTGGTATGCCACAGCTTGAGCCCAGACTATCTCCATGCAAAGCACAGTGTCTACACTTAACATTCATGTTCCCTCTCATTGACTCAGCTTTAAGCCCAGGTACTTCCATATAACACCTTGTAGATTCCTCTGCAACTGGATTAGCAGACACGTTAGTTTAATGCTTTCTTTTTAAAAACGTGTCCTTCTTTCTATAAAGTAATCTTTTAGTCACAGAAGCAGCCACTTTGCTATGCTTTGAAAACTGCATACATGGACTCCTTAGACTTTTTAAAAAAAAGTTGAGTTTTCTTCTAGAAATCCTGTCAGTTGGACTTATTGTAAAAGTCTGCAAGAAGTGAATGAGAGATATGATTTTCACCCAGATGTTAAACAACTGCAGCAGGGTAAATGGGATAAATAACCTGTACCACTCAATTTGTTTAATAGGATGCTTGTTTTCTTACTTACATGTACCAGTCACAGGTATGTACCAACTGAGTACCTAATGCAACAATGTACTGTCGAGCTGTACCTACACAGCTGCTATAATAGCAGCCTTCTTGCTTTATAATAGGATTTAATAAATCCTACAGTATAATAAGTCTCTACATTCTGAAGACTTCAAGGCACCAGATTTGTATCGCACAGACAAAATTAAGCCCTGCTATTTAAAACTATGAATTTTGTAGGTGTCAGGGGAAAAAATAATTTTGAATAAGCAGCACTAACCTGGAAGCAAGTACAAGTGGAAAAAAAAAACTGCAAATAAACACAGAGAGGCCAGGACTGCACCATTTGCAACATAACAACCCTATCTATAAGCGACTAATTATTCCTGGATATGATCTAAGTATGTTCACTTGTGGATACCATCCTGTTCTCATTTACTTGTCACACTCGCTTATTGGCCTTTCCTGGTAAAAACGTGGTTCACCTTGTCATGAAACTCAACCTGCATCTCAAAATACATGGCAAAGACCTTACTTTGCTCACTACTCTCTGGACAGGACTCCTTAAAAGGTCTTCCAAAAAAAAAAAAAAAAAAAAAAAGGGCGAGCGATTTAATCCATTTTGTCAGAGAAAAGGAAACAATTCCTCCTCCAAAGTCAAACTGAAACACCTGTTGGCAACATTTATCATCATCATCTAAGGGCAATTCTAAGTCAATGCAAGACAGACACACACACACACACACACCCTTCCGTTCTCAACTTCGAAAGTATAGCCCTGAGCCCGTCTCCTTCCTCTCCGGGGAAGGGAGCGCAGGCAGGGGCGCGGGCCGGATCCAACCCTTCCCTTCCGAGTCCCAGCACCCACGGCTCCCCCGCTCTCACGTCGCCGCCTTCTCACCTTTCGGAAGTAGCCGTCGCCCCGCGGCTCTGGCGCCGGGCAGCCCGAAGGCAGCAAGGTGTCGGTCATAGCTCAGCAGCCCTCGGAGGGCGCAGCAGGGGCGGAAGGAGAGGCGGCTGAGCCTCCGGCCAAGCGGACCTCCACCCTCAGCGTCCGGGCGCTCGGCGCTGCCTGCCTGCCTGCCTTGCGCTGCCTCGCCGACTCCAACCCCCGCCAGAATCCCCACCCAGGCGAGGCCGGGCTGGGCCAACCCGCTCCTCCTCGCCTCTCCCTCGCTCCTCCTCCACCTGGGAGAAACCCAACAAGGGTTTTCGGACGGGGGGGGGGGGAGAGAGAGAGAGAGATGCTGGAGAGGGGTGGGAACACAGGCGGGGGGGGGGGGACGACACACACACACACACACACACACACACCATGATTTGTGGCGCCCTCTCCTAGCAACAGTCTGCTCAACCAGTAGGTCCCCGGAGGGCGTATAGAAGGAGCCGAGGGCTTAAAAGAGCCTCTTCCTTCAGACTCCCGCTCCCGGTGGGGAGGAAAACAGGGGGTTCCTTTTTTTGTATTTATTTTATTATTGATTGAAAATATTTTTAACCTGCCTTTCTCCTTAAAAAAAGGACCTAAGGCGCTTACATCATTGCAAGACAACATTTAAAGAAGAAAAACAAACAATGATACACATATTAAAAAGGAACAAGGAAACACTACTCTGAAAAACACGGCAAACACAAGCAATACTAAAAACAGCCGATATTCTTCTCCTACCATCTGAATTAAGACTAGTCAGACTTCGGATGTGGCAGCAGCTGGAAGCAACAATACTGGGTTGCATCCAGACCAGTCAGCCTCTAAACCTTTCCAGTCAATTTTTTTTCTCCTTCCTGCATTACTTTTCTCATTTTTTAACACCAAGAATCAGCTGAAGCAAATCTGTACTTTTCACTTCTCTTAGCCAGAGTATTCCAGTGTTCTGTCTTTTTTATGTTTTTGCAAGTTTATTCATTCGATCTGGTACTTCTTCACTGGTCACTTTCTCTACCCTAGATTATTCTTAACATCCTGCAAGAAATCCACATTTCAAATGCTTTTCTCTTATAGTGTGAAACTCTTATGACCTCATGCCCTACAGTGGGAGTGAGAATACACAGCATCATATAATGTGCCTTTTCAAAGCCAATTTGAAGTTTTTGTTTCACAGTAATGTATATTCTCTGTCTTCCGGAAGCTGCTTCACATTATCTCTAGTCTACCTTTTATGATCAAGAAGATATCATAGTTAATCAAATGCTCCAACCTTTTATTTTGGATCTTCAACTGCATTTCTTGCTTGGCTTGCTTTTTACTAGATACCATGAACCTGGTATTTTAACATTCATTTTTATACCATGTTCATTGCTTGTTTCATTGGCTTTATTGAATAAACTTGGCAAACCATTTAAATTGCCAGCTAGTAATATATCATTTCCATATACGATGACAACGATTCCCCTCATTTAACCAACAAATTCTTCTCTAAATATGTTCTCAAAGCACAAACCCAAAAGCAGTGATGAGAATATGCACCTCTTAATATTTTTTATGTCCGGTCATCTGATCCCCAACTTTCACTGCAGCTTTCTGTTGCCAGTATAGGTGGCCAATTATACAAATCTCTCGAATAAAAACACTCAATCAGGTGGACATACTTGGTTTTGTCAAAAGCTTTCTTACAGACCATAAAGCATCAATTCATATTATGCCATCCCTCCCCAAGTGCATGTACATGCAGAATAGTGTTTCTCTGGTTCTAAATCATCATCTGAATTGAAATTGAATTGAATTGAATAGTACTTCTGCATGTACTATATTTATGAAAACCTTAAGCAGATTGCACCTTAAGCGTAACATCATATATTTTACACATTGAGTCCCTTATGCATTTTTCCTGGCTAAGAACTGTATCCCTTATAGGAATACTCATAACTTCTTTTCATTTGGTAAACCGAAAATGTAGGGACAATTTTTTGAGGTCAGATGCTTTGTGATGACCTAGTTTCTCATTAGCAATCCTGCTGGTCTAGAGGCAGTGTTGATCCCTGCTGTTCATCAGTAATTTTATGAGCCTCAAATTTAATGGCTTCTTTTACCATACAGACAACATTACAGAAATTTACTCTCAAATAGTTCCACTGGCCTTTTTAAGTCATAACGTAGCAGAACTGCATGATAACTCTGCAGATTTCAAATGCCATTCTTTAATAAAGAGTAGGGAGCTAGCAGTAAAATGTTTTGGCACATTTGTTGCTAAGCAAAAGCACTAAGCTCCTGCTGATAAAGTTCTGCATGTACACTTCTCTTGTGATGTTGCCAGCTTTCTGTAGAATGGATCATGTTATGAGTAGGTAGCTACTATTTTTTAAGCTTTTGGTTGTTGTGGGTTTTTCGGGCTCTTTGGCCTTGTTCTGAAGGTTGTTAATTTTAAGCTTTTCATTACCTTTGTAGCACAGGCCAGATTTCTATAATCAGGAGCTGCCTGCATCAGACAATTAGTTGCCAGGACACTTTTCCCTGCTGTAAGATTTTCTCTCCCGGATGTTTAGTAGAAATTCTTTCGTCATCACTTTGTGGCATTTTCTTTCTATAGTTCTTCTTTATCTTTTAAAACAAAGAGATAGTGTGACTAGTATGGTTCATTAATCTTTCTTCCTTCATGAATGAGTCATTCAGAAACAAGCATGGGGAAAATTCTTTCCAAGATGCTGTTCATTCAGGAGAAAAATACATTTCTCATCTTAAGGTAGTTCACAACTGGGACAACTAACACTTCATGTCAACCTTCTTAGATTTAAGTGTGATACCAAATAACATTAAAAAGTCTTCAATCTGAGTATGTGAACACGAGAGACTAACAATTAAAATGGTACGGTTTTATCTCTCCTATTATAGTAACTATGCAACCTGCCCATCAGGAGCCAAATCTTTTGCGAATGGTAGAATTCTATTTGGCCACACATTGTAATGCTAAATGAGACTGCACTCTGAGCCTATACAGATTATCTTTCCTTGCTACTTGATATACAGTGGAATCAGCTATCTTCAGAAGAGTAGCAAGAAAGGCGTCAACTGAGTTTGACCATTACTTTATCAACTTTCCTTCATATATGTTACAGTCAGACACAGCTCAGGGGTATTTTACGTTGAATGTGTTTAATCAGTCCCAGCTTATTTGTTTCAATAATTATAAAACTTCAGGTGGAGTGGGTACTGTCAATGTTAATGAGATTTATATGCAGATGATGCTAGTGGCAAATGTGCAATTCCATTCCAAAAGTCAGGCAAAAGTTTTTACACAGTCCACTTAATGGGACAAAGGTGATGAGTGAGCTAACAGATAAGACTTCTTCTCTCACTGTTGTTAACAGTTTACTGGACTCCTCCCATGCTTTTAAAAGCAGCCAAACAAAAGAGAATCTAAGCAAAATGAAACTGTGCCTGTCATGGAGAAAAGGGGAGTATTTACATGTTTTTGTTTTATCTGAATTTGTTTGACATGTTTTATAGTGAACTGTATATTCTATTACTTTACATGTGATATGTGCCTCCTTGACAGGGGCTGGACTCAATCCATAGGGACCCTTCCAACTCAGCAGTTCTAAGATGATGATGATGATGATGATTAAAGGTGGGCATGGATTATTAAAAGAACTGGCAGATGTGATCTCGGAACCACTGAATGAAATCTTTGAGAGGTCCTGGAGCACAGGCAAACTGCCAGAGAACTGGAAAAAGAGCTGATGTGGTTCCAGTCTTCAAAAAGGGAAAAAAAGTGGTGAGAACCATTAAGCAGTGGAACAGCTTGCCTCCCGATGTTGTGGGTGCGCCATTGCTGGAGGTTTTCATCAAAAGATTGGACAGCCATCTGTCCGGGATGGTATGAGGTCCGGGATGGTATGAGGTCTCTTGCCTTGGGCAGGGGGTTGGACTAGAAGACCTCCAAGGTCCCATCCAACCCTACAATGATTCTATGTTCATTCTATGATGATTATACCGTTATTAGACCACCAAACAATTACAAGCAAAAGCAAACTTTCAATTCATACAGATATTCATCAGGCTGGACACCTCAGAGCTACGCATGGTGCAGAAAAAAACATAACAACTTTAAAAATCTTGGCCACTTGTATAGTCCATGTTTCTCTGCTTAAAGCAAGTTTACAAATGAGGACTCTGGGCTCAGGTCTGAGGTATTGGTTTCACGGACTGGAATGTGCCTCCTTAACTTCTTAAAAACACAGCATGTTCACCCCTCCATACTATTGCAAATTAATCAGTAAACAGGCAGGAGTGTTTTGCTTTGTGTGGCATCTAAACCCTGGTATATTCTTCCCAAACAAGTCAGAATTGTTTGGTTTAAAAGCAATCCACTGTCAAGCAAAATGGTTTGACACAAACTATTTGACTGTGGCTTGAAGCCAGTTGGTTTGAAAACAATTTGAATTTGGTTTGCAATTAATTTCATTTGAAACAAACCAAGATCATAGTTTGGATATACGCAAAGCTAACAACTATTTCTGGTACTTTTTTATCAAGAGGAATTAATGATTGTACATACACACAGTTTATTCACAGCAAGCTCTGACTAACTTTATATGTGAACAGAATATGCACTCTTTAAATAACAATACTCTTAAGTAGGGAAAATTAAATATATGATTAAATATGTGAAACAGTTCTTAATTTTCCTTCTCAAATCCAGTATTGCATGAATTTGATTTCCTATGGGGAACTCCTTAGGCAAATATAATTCACCTTTTTTTTTAGCCTGAAGTCATTTATCAGCTCTCAGCCTGCAATAGGTAAAGGGCTTTTCTCAATGTGATTTGGTTGTCAATGTTTTTAGGACTTGTTGATCTGGTCTTCATGAGTTTAAAATTATTCTCATCCTCCACGCCAACATAAATAAAAACATGAAATACTTTTTTAACATTATTTCTGAACATTTGGGGACAGCTGAGCACAATTTAAAAAAATCAGACACACAAAGAGCGACCAACAACTTAGGGATGGTTCATGTGGCCCTTGAGTGACCTCTTCTGGCCAAAATTGTAACAATGTGGAGGAATCTTAGGCTGAGATATGACCGGGGATTATACCTTAATATCTTGCAGTTTATTTACTTGGCTCAATATTACTACGAGTGAGAAGGATCTTGGATTTGTTGTAGATCAAAAGCTGAATATGAGCCAACAGTGCAATGTGGCTGTAAAAATGGCAAATGATATTTTAGGATGAATTAACAGAAGTACAGTCTCCAAATCCTGTGAGTTACTACTCCCTCTCTATTCAGCACTGGTTAAGCCTCATCTACAGTATTGTGCCATCTCCCTCTGGATCAAACTCAAGACCTTGAAGAATTGGCAGCAAAAAATGAATGAATTCCTTTGGCTTAACAAGCACCCAATAATTAGTTTCACTGTGCTGCGCCAACGTAATAAGCTAGGGTTTTTATTTTTATTTTTGTTATCTGGATGTCATAATGTACTACAAAGCTACTTTACCCATGAACATAATCAAAGTGCTCAGAAGCAGAGAAGCAATGGACTGTTTAAAATCGCTACACTCAATAATTTAACCCATGACCACTCAGAAACTGATTTGGTGTACTCCGGAGGGAAGACCGGCTAAACATGTTCAAAATGCATTTATTAAAGCTATGCTTCAGCAGTGGGATGGGTACCGAAACAGACTTCTCCCTAAGACATCTAGACACTCAACCTTCTGGTTCCAGAACTGGTTCCCACCTGGTCACAATACTGCATTCGCCGAGGTATGGAGGGCAGTCCACATGACCACGCTTAAGGACTTCTCTAACAGCAAAGGTCTCTTCCCAAAATAAATTCTGTAGAGTAAACTAGGAGACAAGATACAGTGGTATTTTTACCTGCAGTTGAGGCATGCAATCCAGCAACGCAACCCACAAATAATATTTAAAACATCACAAACGGATACAGAAACACTATAGATACAAATACCTATACACAAAGAGGCCTGATTTCCAAAATCTATAGTGCACTACTGATAATCTCCAGGCAAAAGTAATATCAAGACCAGAAAACGTGGCAAAATGATTGTTCACTGGACATCCCAGAAGAACAATGGGAAAGAATATGGGCCTCCCCGATTCTCAAGTCTCCAGTGATCTGTACAAGAGTCAAAGCAAAATAAATATTCACAAGATGGTACCACATTCCACAGAAACTAGCCAAAATGATGCTGGCTTGCTCTCCATTGTGGTGGAAGAATTGTGACCACCCAGCCTCCTGTGCATACGGCTGGTGGCAATGTGACATCATTAAAAAATTCTGGTCCACCATGATTCCTCATATCAAATCCATCACGGGTCATGAGATCCCTTTGACACCGGAAGTTCTCTTTCTAGATTATTGGCATGGGAAAGCACCATTGCAGCACACCAGAGTGTTAATTGTCACTTTATTAGCTGCTGTGAAACAAGTAATTGCTACTAAATTGAATTCTACAATGCCCCTGACGGAACACCAATGGCTTCAGAAAGTCTGGGATAATTTCATCATGGACAAAATCTCCAACAATTTACTGAAGGCAGACATTTAATCCTAGACAAACTAACTTTGTTGTTAAATGGTTCCCCTTCCTTGAATACACAGCTAAACAAGATACTGGACCCAACAACCCCATCTATCAAAACATGCTACACTTCTAGGTGGACATTTAAAAAAAAACAATTACCACTTACATGTACAGCAATCACATAATCTTAAAAACTTTACATCTTTAAGCCACATAACTATCAAGCAATAGCACGTTATACGATACCAAATTTATTTGTGGCTCAGTGTGACGTGGAAGGGTGCCGTACAGTTCACTTAGTATAATTTATCTTGTTAATTAGATAATGAACCCTGATAAAGGAAAATTATTTAGAGTATTTGGTATATAGAGTATACTCAAATATACAGTATTTGGTTTAACTTGTTATATAATGTACACCCAATGGAATTATTAGGGTTTTTTTAGTTGAAAGTTAAATTTGTTGTCTTTGTTCTCAGTTCCTATTTCCAAAAAGGTTAATAAAATATTTTTTTTAAAATCTAGAGTTCTGGACACCACATTTTATGAAGGATGCCAACACACTGGAGCAAGTTGGCATCCCTCATAAAATGTGGAGGGCAGCAATGGGGAACAGGGAACTGCAAACCATGCCCCATGAGGAAAGACTGAAAGAAGTGGGCATGTTTAGCCTTGAGAAAAGAAGACTGAGGGGAGATATTATAGCACTTTTCAAATACTTGAAAGGTAGTCATACAGACGAGGAGCAGGATCTGTTCTCGATGATCCCAGAGTGCAGGACAAGTAATAATGGGCTCAAGTTACAGGAAGCCAGATTTAGGCTGAATATCAGGAAAAACTTTTTAACTGTTAGAGCAGTACAACAATGGAACCAATTATCTTGGGAGGTGGTGAGTGCCCCAATGTTGGAAGCATTCGAGAGAAAATTGGGCAGCCATCTGTCAGATCTGCTTTTATTTGTATTCCTCCATTGAGCAGGGGGTTGGCTTGATGTCCTTATAGGCCCCTTCCAACTCAATTATTCTATTATTTAAAAGGATATAAACTGGCAACCTTGGTCTAAAACTGAGGGACCATTAACAGATGGTAGAGAGAGAGAGAGAGAACAGAAATGGTAGCCACAAATGCATAGAAACCTCTGATGTGCCAAATAAAAGATCTGGAACACCACTGACCACTAAATGTACTGGGGTTAGACATTAATTAGGAACTTATTAGGAATTTGTTTTATGCCAAAATGGCTACCCTCATGTTTGTTCATAATCACTACCTCACACACACACCTCTGCTGGATGAGGTTAAGAGTATAACACAACACTTTGTGCACTTGATAGAACTAATTATTATACGACATAAGCTATGCTACAGTAATCTTAGACATACTTTGTTGTTGTTATATGCACCAAGTCACCTCCAGCTTATGACAACCCTCTGAATGAGTGTTCTCCAAAATGTCCTATCCTCAACTGCCCTGCTCAGCTCCTGTAAACAAGCCTGTGGTTTCCTTTAGGGAGTCAATGCATCTCATACTTGGTCTTCCTCTTTTCTGTTCTTTCAACTTTTCCCAGCATTATTTTTTTTTCCACTGGAAAAAAAAATGCCTTCTCATGATATGCCCAAAGTAGGGCAACCTCAGTTTCAACGTTTTTGCTTCCAGATATAGTTCAGGCTGCATTGGATCTAAGACCCAGTTGTTTGTCTTTCTAGCAGTCCAGGGTATATGCAAAGTTCTCCTCCAGCACCATATTTCAAACAAATCATTTTTTTTTATGTCAGCTTTCTTACCTGTCCAGCTTTCACACTCATACATGGTGATCGGAAATACAAGAGTATGGATGATCTTGGTCTCCAGTGACACATCCTTACATTTGATTATATTTTCTAATTCCTTAATTGTTGCCCTTCCTATTCTCAATCTTCTTCTGATTTCTTGACTGCAGTCTTCGTTTGGATTGATGATTGAACCAAGGTATACAAAATCTCTATTTCAGTTTCTTGATTGTCAACATTAAAGTTGTGTAGTTCTTCTGTAGTAATTTTTATATTCTTAACATTCAACTTCAATCATAATTTGGCACTTCCTTCTTTCACTTAAAGTATTTTTAATTAATTGCTGCTTTCTGCCAAAAAATGGTGTAAGCTGCATATTTTAAATTATTGATGTTTCTTCATCAATTTTCACTCCTCCTTAATCTGAATCTAGTCTCACTTTCTGTATGATATATTCTGCTTGCAGATTGAACAAATAAGGGGATCAAATGCACCCTTGTCTGACACCTTTGCCTATAGGAATCCAGTCCATCCATCCATTTTCTGTCCTAACAGTAGCTTCTTGTTCACAATACATCAGGACAATCAAGTGCAAAGGCACACACATTTCTTTCGTAACAACCCATAGTTTCTCATGATTTATATGAACAAAGGCTTTGTTGTAGTCTATAAAGCATAGACTGATATTCTTCTGAAATTCTTTGGTGCTCTCCAGTACCCAGCAGATATTTCCAATATGATCTGGAGTATCTCTTTCTTCTCAGAATCCAGATTGAACAAGAGGCATTTCTTGGTTGCCTTAGATGCAACGCCTTGAGTATCACTTTGCTTGCATGGGAAGTTAAAGCAATGGTCCTATACTTACTGCACTCCTTGGCAACTCTTTTCTTTGGGACTGGAATGCATATTAAGCATTTTCAGTCTGTAGACATACTCACCTGGGTGCGAGTCATCAAGACTTAACACCAACTTCATGATTCTATTAGTTTTCAAGATACCACTTAGTTGTTTTTTTTTAAATCACCAAGATATTAGTGGAACACAATGCAGGGACAGTCTTAGTATTAGAAGAGTGAAGTGGTCACCTCAGGCAGAAGATTTCAGGAATCATCATGAAAGAGCAGCAAATGGCGAGTTAGGTAATGTGTTATTAGTTAGTTAAGTGCCCTCAAGTCATAACCCACTTCTTGTGACCCTAATAGGGTTTTCAAGACAAGTGGGATATTCAAGGAGTGGTTTTACCAGTTCCACACCCCCAAGGAGTCTCCATGGCTGAGCAGGGATTCAAACCCTGATATCCCAAGACCTCATTTGTTACTCTGTCCACTGCATGAGGGATTCTCAGCCTTGGGTAACCCAGGTGTTCTTGAACTGCAACTCCCAGAAGCTTTCGCATCAGAAACTGGCAGGTGGTTTCTGGAATTTGCAGCCCAAGAACAAGGTTGGGAACCACTGCACCACACCAAATTGGATACCCAATTGCATTGGCTGCCCATTCGCTTCCGCATTGACTTCAAAGTGTTGATGATGACTTACAAAGCCCTAAACGGTTTGGGACCTCGATATTTGGCAGATCGCCTTCTCCCACCTAGAGCTTCCCGAATCACTCGCCATAGGCAGGAGGGACGGCTGAGGGGCCTAACGCCGAGAGAGGTCCGGAAAGAAAGAACAAGAAACCGGGCCTTCTCGGCAGTGGCCCCTCAGCTCTGGAATAACCTCCCATCAGTGATCCGCCTGACACCCTCGCTGGGTGTTTTTAAGAGCCATTTAAAGACTTGGCTCTTTAGGCAGGCCTTCCCTTCTGTCAATTCTTGAATTCTAGTTTTTTGTTTTCTATCATTCCCCATCTTGAATATAATTGTTTAATGTTTATGATGTTTTATGATATTTATGATATTTTATGACATTTGTAAGCCGCCCCGAGTAGACCCTGTCTAGGGGGGCGGGGTAGAAATCTAATAAATAAATAAATAAATACCCAATGGGATATTATGACCGCACTTTTATTATTCAGGTCGGGGAAGAGATGCTTGTGGCGTTGCCTGCCTCTTGCACCAGAACATCACTTCTTTAAATAATTATTATGTGTAATCCTTGTTTTTAACAATGCTATTTTTATACTTTGTAATTCTTGTAATATTTGTTCTTTTTAAACCATACGCGCAAACCGCCTGGAAGTCGACCAAACAGGGGAAAAGGCAAATTAAACGAACAGACACAGCCGGCTTTCCATTTTGTACATATGCGTCGACTTGGTGGGGGTCAGTAAGAAGTGTTATTCGGCCGTAGAGTGTCTCCGTGTAAGTAAGTGAACAGGCAAGGAAAAACTGGCCAACTTTCCGAGCGCCGACGCTTCCGCCGGACTCGGGCGGCCCTCCGACCACAGAGAGGAACCTCCGCAGACGCGTAGACCCTATTGGGGGGGGGAGGAGTCAAGGAGGCGGCCCTGAGCAGGCCCCGCCCCCGCCCCGTCCCCGTCCGAGGTCTGCCAAGATGGCGGCCGCCGCCGAGAGCGACGGGGAGGAGGAGGATTTGGTGAGCTTCGGCACGCCTCTGAAGCCCCTGGAGGAGGGTGAGTGAGGGGGTGGCTGAGTGACGGAGAAAAGCAAGGAAGAGCACGCATTTCTCATCCCTTGTCCCCCCCCCCGGGGAACCGCCGGAGGTTTAGGAGCCCCATACCCTACTGGTTTACTCGGGAGTAAGCGCCCTCCCCCCCAGTTTAGCGGGAGAATGCGGGTGGGGGGGCGTTGGCGTTGCACGATTGCGTCCGTAAGGGAACGGGTGCGATTTTAAAGGGAAAAGGAGGAGGTCAGGGAAGGAAGAGGGGATTGGGAGAGGGGGGCTTTGTGTACAAGTAGGGGAGCTGTCCTTTAGTGGAGAGGATGGGGTTCCCCGAGAGGTGGGGCAGTTTGGAGCGGGTCCGTGCAAGGACTTGAGTCCAAGGAGCCTGTGCGCCAAGAACCTGCCCTTCCTCACTCGGAATCTCAGATGTGCGTGACTCGGGAGTGGGGGAGGGGGGGAAGGTTTCTAGGATATGTCGTATTTTTTTTTCCTGCAACCTATGTTTGACCTAATGGGTGGGTTTGAACTTGTTTGTGAGTAATCTGTTGAGAAAGGCCAGGTTATAAATAAACATATTTGAACTTCCTTCCTGGTTCAAATACAGGTTGCAGAGAAAATGTGGAATGTCATTGAAATCCTCTCCCTACTCGTGAGTAACAACCTAAACAGGGTGAAAGGACCCCACCTGGATCACACCACAACTCTTATTTATGCCAGCATTTTTTTTTTTTTTTGAGTGTAGTCAACTGGATGTCTGTAGGAAGGAAGACCAAGAGTAGGGCCCCTCCTGCAAACTACCTTTCTGTTGCTTATAAAACTGGAAATTCTGTTTAGCTGTTGTGGCGAATAACTGAGGATACGTTTGCCCCGTTTCCTTCTTCCTAAGAGTTTTCATGCCTTTTCATTCCGGGAGAGTGGTGGTGGAGTTGTTGATGTGAACCAGGCAAAATGGCAATAGGTTCTTCAGTGGAGGTTGCTTATACTGCCTGACTTGTACAGCTTATGTACAGATGTCTTATCTAGAGACTCGCATTGAGGGAATTTGTGAGAATATCCTATTCTCTGTTCTATTAAGGCAATACTTTTCAAACGTCATCCCAGCTCTTAAAAATGGACGCACTTTTTGTTGTTAGTAATATTCATTAGCTTTTTCCTTCTCAATCTCTTAAAAAAAAAGAAATTCAGTAACAACAAAATAAATTGATTGTGGTATTGTTAATACCTGTACATCCCTTTTGAGGGTGAGACCACAACCCATTGAAGACCAGTGATAGAGAACAAGAATTTTTCATTTCTTTCAGATACAAGGGTATAATTCTCACGTGTCTAGCTAAATGATTACCTTCTTCAACCTTCATTCTCAAATCATGTTAACTTAAATTTAATAATAACAGGTGAACGAATTAAAAAACCAGTTCCTCTGCAAGAGCAGACTGTCAGAGATGAAAAAGGACGGTACAAGCGTTTTCATGGAGCATTTAGTGGTGGTTTCTCTGCTGGCTATTTTAACACTGTGGGTTCAAAGGAAGGTTAGTAAGCATTCTTGTCTGAATTTTTTGTTTCTCTTTCTCTCAGCTTAATGTTGTGGTTGCTTATTGATGACAGAGCGGCCAGTCTATTTATATAAAAAGTTAATAGACAGTTTAGGACAGAATAATTGGGGCAGGGGATGGTGGAATATAGGCCATTTAGTTGCTTGATGTAAAAACAGGCTGACTAGATGAAAAATAGCATATGGCCCCTATACCTTTAATTGTTGTATGGAGGAGAACATTTCAACAGGTAGCTTGCATTAAGAGCTGTACCTGCTGAAACTTTCTTTTCTGAGTAGAGATATGATAGCGGTAGAGATTCAGCTAAATATACTTGAAGTATTGCTACAAGATTACAGAGTCCTGGATTAAAATTCTCACTTGGGCACAAAGTTCTGTGGGATATTTCTCAAACTGATCTGCATCACTGAGTTGTTGTAAGAATAAAATGAGGAAAGGAAGAAAATGAGGAAAGGAATATATTGTCCTTTAAAGCAGGGTAATAAATATCTAAACCTAATAAATATATGCAATAAATATCTAAACCTAACTTTGTCTTAAGGGCCAAAATTCTACTGCATAGTTAAGCCTGTGGAAAGCAAATGGTGTTAACTTGCACAAGTTTCTTGCTACTAATTCATGAATTCCTCCTTGGATCTTCATATACACACCAGTCTGGTGGGTTGACACATGCCTTATGATTCAAGCAGGAATTCATTAATTGCCAGCAAGAAGCTGCTGCATTTATTTTCTACAGGCGTAACTGGGTAGTAGGATTTTAACTACTGTCTGTAGACTTTCGGAGCAATATCTTTCAACAGCTCTTGTGATTTGGGTATTCTGTGCTAATTGATTTCAGTATATACAGATTTGTTCATCACAAAACATAAAGCTATATATATGAAGTTCCTAGGAAGGGTGACATCCTTGTACCAATCACACCCATACTTGTGGAGGTGAGCAAGGTAGCCTTACATACCCTGAGACTATGCTATGGGTTAATCAAATGTTAATTCAGCTTATCCCAGAGATCATTGTAGGATAAAGCGAGGGAGAACTATGAAGTCCCTTAAGGATTCATAGCTTGGAATTAGCATATTACTGTATTTTTCCGTGTATAAGATGATACTTTTATCTAAAATCTTTAGATTAAAAATGGAGGGTCGTCTTATACACGGAAGTAAGGTGGGGAAAAGGGATCAAAGCGCTGCAGGATCGTAGCCCTTTGATCCTGCAGCCCTTTGATCGCTGGTTTCCCCCTCCACTTCCTAAGCCCTTCCTTGGTCATTTGATGACCAAGATGTACTCATTTTGGACCGAAGTGGTTTAAAAGAGGGGTCAGGGAGACCATACATCTGCATATAGAAAATCCCTCTCTTAACAGGGGTGGAGGCCTTAGATACAATCTGTTTCCTGTTTATCATGCTGCCCTTTCATCCGTCCCCAGGAAGATTAGGACCACACACACTAGAAATACCACTGTTAACAACCATTAACGAGCCATGACAGTGGATGGAGAAGGACTGCAGAAGTGGGATTTTCACTTACCCCCAGCCATTTGTCCTTCTAACGAGCCTATTCAGACTAGGGGTAAGTGAAACCAACTTGGAGGATATATCAGGGATCTCCTACCAACTGTCAGACTGAAGAAGCTACTTGGATGAGTAGCGAAACAGTTCAACCTAATAAGAAAGAAGTCCAGTTGCCATGACTCAACTTCCAGATAACCTCACCTGGATGACTGAGAATCTTAAGAGATACTTTGCATAATTATGTTACCTGCCCGGAGAGTGCTGTAGTAGTATGGGGTGGTACACAAGTCGAAGCAAAAAGCAAAGCGTGCTGCTTATATACCGCCCCATAGCACTTAAAGCACTCTCTGGGTGGTTTACAAGTTAATTGTGCAGGCTACACATTACCTCCCCAGCGATCTGAGTACTCATTTTACTGATCTCAGAAGGACAGAAGCCTGAGTCAACCTTGAATCTACCTGGGATTGAACCCCGCGTTGTAAGCAGAATTTTGGCTGCAGTACAGCAGTTTTAACTACTGTGCACAACAACAACAAAATAAAAAACAAAAACCTTGCACACCTTAAAGAGAAACTGTTTCAATATGAGTTTTCATGGATTCATCAATTTCTTCAGGCATAGTGTTTTAGAAATAATCTGTTTTATAGCTCAATTCTATACATGATGACAGGGAGGTAACTCCCATTCATTTTAATGGGATAAAATTATTCTCAGTTTAAAATCTAAACCCTCAGTTCTTCTGTGAAACACTGCACTAGTTCTTATATCTTTTGTTTTACAAAAATGATTTCTTGCGTTTAAAGGATGGGCACCATCATCCTTTGTATCGTCAAAGCAGAAGAGAGCAGAAAAAAATGTCCTGGGG
The DNA here is from genome assembly GCA_037013535.1 of Intellagama lesueurii. Classification (NCBI taxonomy): domain Eukaryota; kingdom Metazoa; phylum Chordata; class Lepidosauria; order Squamata; family Agamidae; genus Intellagama; species Intellagama lesueurii. Next base: position 14,295,578 of record JBAJHW010000008.1, read on the forward strand.
CCAGAAGATTTTATGGACGAAGAGGTAAATTTACAGAATAATGCACTTTCAAAAAGCATGTCTTTTCCATACCTTGGGACTTTATAGCTCTGGGTAGATAGAATGCATACAGTCATGGCCAAAAATATTGGCACCCTTGCAATTCTGTCAGAAAATGCAACCCTTCTCTCACAAAATTGTTGCAGTTGCTAATGTCTTGGTACTCACATGTTCATTTCTTTGGTTTGCGTTGGAACAACACAAAAAACCAGAGAAGAAAAGTCAAATCTGATACAATCCCACACAGAAACCCAAAAATGCACTGGCCAAAATTATTGGCAACCTTAACTTAATATTTGGTAGCACCCCCTTTGGAAAAAATAACTGAAATCAATCGCTTCCTGTAACCATGAATGAGTTTCTTACACCTCTCTACTGTAATTTTGGACCACTCTTCTTTTGCAAACTGCTCCAGAGCCTTCAGATTTGAAAGATGCCTTCTCCCAACTGCTGTTTTGAGATATCTCCACAGGTGTTCTATGGGATTCAGATTGGGACTCATTGCTCGCCATTTCAGAACTCTCCAGCTCTTTGTTTGTAACCATTTCTGAGTGCTTTTTGAAGTGTGTTTCAGGTCATTGTCCTCCTGGAAGACCCATGACCTCTGGTGGAGACGCAGCTTTCTGACACTGGCCACTATGTTGCACCCCAAAATTCTTTGGTAATCATCAGATTTCATGATACCGTTCACACAGTCAAGGCATCCAGTGCCAGAAGCAGCAAAACAACCCCAAAACACCTTTGAACCTCCACCATGTTTGACTGTAGGGACTGTGTTCTTTTCTTTGAATGCCTCATTTCTTTTTCTGTAAACAGTGCCATGATGTCCTTGACCAAAAAGCTCTACTTTTGTCTCATCTGTCCACAGTACGTTCTCCCAGAAGGATTGTGGTTTTGTCACATAAGTTTTGGCATACTCCAGTCTTCCTTTTTTATGCCTTTGTGTCAGCAGTGGTGTCCTCCTGGGTCTCCTACCATAGCGTCCCTTTTCATTCAGATGGCGACGGATAGTGTGAGCTGACACTGTTGTACCCTGTGTCTGCAGATCAGCTTGAATTTGTTGGGAAGTTAATCTGGGTTCTGTATCCACCATTTGAACAACCCTTCGTTGTAATTTTTCAGTAATTTCGCTCTTCTGTCCATGTCCAGGGAGGTTAGCTACAGGGCCATGGTCTGTAAACCTCTTCATGATATTGCGCACAGTGGACACAGGAACATTAAGATCTCTGCAGATGGACTTGTAGCCTTGAGATTGTCGATGTTTTTCCACAATTTTTTCTCTCTAATCCACAGACAACTCTTTACACTTAATTCTTTTCTCCATGCTCAGTGTCACACACAACACAAAGGTTGAGTCAACTTTTCTCCATCTTAATTGGTTGCAAGTGTGATTACTGTATTGCCCACACCTCTTACTTGCGACAGGTGCGTCTAAATACAAATTAAAGGAGCATCACATGCTTGAAAAGCAATTATTTCTTACAATTTAGACAGGGTGCCAATAATCAATCAAATAAATTTATTGTCATTGTAAGTATATACATAGTATACCCATACAACGAAATTCACACAGACACCCAGAGACCAGACCCACATGCGCACACACAAAAAATCCCCAAACACTCCCCCCCCCCACTAAAAATCCCCCACTAAGAATACAAACATCAACACCGCAGGCTAAGTAACACTGTCCAACTATTCACTACTGGTGGTCTTTAAGCTCATTATTAAGTGCAATTATAGCTCTGGGATAAAAACTATTCAGAAAACGTGTGGTCCGAGTCTTAATTGTTCTATATCTTCTGCCACACGGCAACAGTTCAAAAAAGTTGTAAGCAGGATGGGAAGAATCTCTCAGGATGTTGTGTGACTTCCTCAGACAGCGGGATGTGAAGATGTCATCCAGGGTTGATAGCTGGAGCCCGATGATATTCTGGGCAATTTTAATGGTTCTCTGTAGAGCTTTTTTGTCCGCTGCAGAACTACTCCCAAACCATACCAGAACGCCATAAGTTAGGACACTCTCAATGGTGCTCCGATAGTAGGACAGGAGTAAATGCTGAGATAAATTTAACTTCCCGAGCATTCTCAAGAAATACAGCCTCTTCTGTGCCTTCTTTACTAGCATGTTGGCATTTATAGTCCATGAGAGGTCCTCTGAGATGTAAGTGCCCAGAAATTCAAAACTACCAACTCTCTCCACTTCCTCGCCATTTATGTACAGTGGTAAATGTACATTTCTCTTCCTCCTAAAATCAATTATGAGTTCTTTAGTTTTTTTGATGTTAAGTGTAAAATTATTTTCTTTACACCAGAGTATCAACCCTTGTACTTCCTTTCTGTAAGCAGACTCATTGTTCTTATTTATGAGCCCCACCACTGTCGTATCGTCCGCAAATTTAATAATTGCGTTGGTGTTATACAGTGGGGTGCAATCATGTGTGTACACAACCCTGGGGAGCTCCTGTACTTAGTGCCAGGGTAGAAGAATGGTGAAATCCCATCCTTACTGACTGCGGCCTATCTGTCAGAAAATCCTTTACCCACACACAAATCTTCTGAGGTAATCCAATAACCTAATAATTTTGGCCAGTGCATTTTTGGGTTTCTGTGTGGGATTGTATCAGATTTGACTTTTCTTCTCTGTTTTTTTTGTGTTGTTCCAACGCAAACCAAAGAAATGAACATGTGAGTACCAAAACATTTGCAAATGAAACAATTTTCTAAGAGAAGCGTTGCATTTTCTGACAGAATTGCAAGGGTGCCACTATTTTTGGCCATGACTGTACAGTGGTGCCTCGCTAGACAATTGCCTCGCAGGACGAGGAAATCGCTAGACGATGCCTTTTTGCGATCGCTACTGCGCTTCGCAAAACGATGTCTCTCTATGGGGAATTTTCGCTAGACGATGAGGTTTCCCCATAGGAATGCGCCGACTAGTGGTGAAAAGCTGTCAGTGCAGCTGTCAGTGCATTCCGACGGGGACCCTCACTCGCTAGACGAGGTTTCCCTATGGGAGATTTCGCAAGACGACGAGTTTTCCCTTTGGAACGCATTGAAGAGATTTCAATGCATTCCAATGGGAAAACGTGCTTCGCTAGACGATGTTTTCGCTAGACAGCGATCTTCGTGGAACGGATTAACATCGTCTAGCGAGGCACCACTGTATGTATGTCAACATATGAGTAGGTGCTTCATTGTGATTATATGTTCTAGTTCTTTTGCATTATGTTTGTGTGTGTTCTGCTTTGTCTTCTACGTCAGTGGTTCCGAGCCTTGTGTCCATAGATGTTCTTGGACAACAACTTGCACAAATCCTGGGCAGCACAGCTAGTGGTGATGGTTTCTGGGAGTATTAGTCAAGAACATCTGAGGATCCAAGATTGGGAACCACTGTTCTAGGTGCATCATAAAACACTGGGTGTATTGTGCACAACAAAACAAGTCAGGGATTTATGGCAACTGGGACTTATGAGTGAGGAGTGTGCTGATGCACATTGTTTGATTGCTCCTGTTTGCTGTGGGAATAGCTAGAGAACCGCAGATAGTTTTATTGTATAATCTCACAGTGGGCAGCTCTTTGTAGTTTGTTTCATCCCCAAGACCAAAGACACAATCAAGGGCTTGTTCTTGCTTTTTTTTTCCTTTGTTTTTTGACGGGGGACTTCCAGAGAAGGAAGCTGCCCTCTATCAGACAGCACAGTAAACCAGCTGTGGAACAAAGCTCAGTGGTTTGTTCAGCTGTTCCCACTATACAAACAGTGTGCATGCATGGGTTTGTTTATGACAAGCCAGGTTTTCCATGACAAGTCATGATGCCCATTTAGTATAGCTTGACTTAGTCCAGAAATGTCTTTTCGTGATCATGGTATAAAGAAGTTACTCTTTATTTTATTTTGTAATTTTCACTTCAAGATTAATTGAATATGTGGATTTGAAAATGAATCATTTACAATCTGAAATCTTTGCTCGCTTTTTCTTCTCTTACCCTCTCCTGGAAGGATCTTGATGAACATGGGATAGCACCAAGGGAAATTACAATTACAGATGAATATGCTTCCAAAAGCAAGGATAAAATAAAGGAGAAGGCCAGACAAATTGCAGGAATTGCTGGACCCATCCCTGGAACCATAGTCTTGGATGAATTTATAGCACCTGCAAAGTAAGTATCAAGATCCTGTGCCATATTATGAGTAAAGGATTAGGTAAGGGCTAATGTGGTAAACTTCACTGCATCTTTGAAAGATATTTTTTGGCATAAACAGATCAGGACAACCTAACTTTGTTTTTTAAACAAGCTTTTCTGATGTTAAAACTAGGGCTGTGCTTTGAAAACCTAGTCAGTAGTTGTCTAAATGTGTGTATTGTTTACAGAAGGATTTTAGTGTAAACATTTGCAGTAACAATTAATTTTAATGTTCTCTTTTCAGAATAACTATTGGTGTTGACCTGCTGAGAAAAATGGGCTGGAAAGAAGGGCAAGGAATTGGACCCCGAGTAAAGCGAAAACCACGCAAGCAAAAACCTGGTATGCCATTAAAAGAACAGTAGGGAACCCCCCCCCCCCCATGTTCGCTGGGGATTAGTTCGATGGCCTCCCATGGATACGGAAAACCATGAACACGATTAAAAACCAAGATAAAAATTGTTTTCACATACATTACCAGAACTGGCCACTAGAGCAGTGGGCCCCAACCTTTTTAACCCCGCGGACCGGTTGGGGAAGGCAGGGCCCCCCCCACCGTGCGCATGCGTGAAGGAGCGGGAGGGCGCTTGTGCACATGCGCGAAGGGCGGGGCGGCGCTCGGGGGGCACGTGCGCATGCCCAAAGGGGCTGTGCGGGGGGGAGTGCTTGGGGGGGGGGAGGTCTGTCTCCTCGGCCCGGTCCGGCTCAGGCCATGGACCAGTACCGGGCCGCGGACCGGGGGTTGGGGACCTCTGCACTAGATGGTGCCAGGGACCATGGTATGTATTCCTCACTAGCAAGTATTCATAGCATGGTCTCTGTCTCCATCTGGTAATACATGTGAAAAAAAATTCTGGATCTTTTTCTTTTAATACTTTCAGACCGTGGATAAATGAAACTGTGGGTGCTGATCTAGTGGATACAGGGCTTCTACTGTTATTATTTTTTAATAGAGGAAAACCTAATAACCTGGTTCATGCAATCATATCTTGGCTTTAAAAATTGAAAAATGAATGAGCCTTTTGCTGCCTCAGATATCTCTTTGTTTTCTCTTATGCATTGCAAGCCTGCACCATTATAGTCCAAATGACTTAATTCCTGTTTTGCTTTTGCCCCCAGCTGGCAATCTGTAGTTACCAGTGTCAGAATATTAAACTATTTTTATTTATTTTATTTATTAGTTTTATTTATATGTTGCATTTCTCCTAACAAGGGACCCAAAGCGGCTCACAACATTAAAATTCACACAATTTAAAAACACAATGTTAAATATTAAAAGATAAACAATATATGATTTAAAATACAATTAAAAGATTAAAACATGAAAACAAAAAAGATTAAAATTTCTGCTGAAATGGGGTTCAGGGATTCAGTTGTAATTGTTAAAAGTCTGCCTGAAGAGATGGGTCTTCAGCTTTTTTCGGAAGGATAAAAGGGAAGCGGCCATCCTGATCTCCCAAGGGAGAGCGTTCCATAGCCTGGGAGCTGCCACCGAGAAGGCCCTCTCCCGTGTCCCCATCAGCTGTGCTTGTGCTGGCAATGGGACTGAGAGGAGGGTCTCCTCTGCTGATCTTAATCGCCGAGAAGGCGCATATAGGGAGATACGGTCCTTCAGGTAGACTGGACCCAAGCTGTATAGGGCTTTATAGGTAATGAATTGGGCCCAGAAACGGACTGATAACCAGTGTAGTTCTTGTAACAGGAGCGTTATAGGCTCTCTGTAGCTGGCCCCAGTCAGTAGTCTGGCTGCCGAGTTTTGCACCAGCTGAAGTTTCTGAACCGTCTTCAAAGGCAGCCCCACATAGAGCGTGATACAGTAATCCAAACTGGATGTAACTAAGGCATGTGTCACTGTAGCCAAATCCGACATTTCAAGGAACAGGCGCAGCTGGCGCACCAGCTTTAGCTGTGCAAATGCACTCCTGGCCACCGCCGAGACCTGGGCATCCAAGCTTAGGGATTAATCCAGAAGTACACCTAAGCTGCGGACCTCAGCTTTCAGGGGGAGTGTAACCCCCTCCAGCACAGGCAGTATCCCTATTCCTGATCTGCCTTCCGACCGACCAGGAGCACCTCTTTCTTGTCTGGATTAAGTTTCAGTTTGTTTGCCCTCATCCAGCCCATTACTGATGCCAAGGACTGATTTAGAGTCAAGACAGCGTCCCTGGAATTCGGTGGAAAGGAGAGATAGAGTTGGGTGTCATCCGCATACTGGTGACACTGAACCCCAAAACTCTGGACAACCTCTCCCAGCGGTTTCATGTAGATGTTAAAAAGCATGAGTGACAAAGCAGAACCCTGAAGAACATCACAGGCCAGCGGCCAGGGCGTTGAGCAGGAATCATCCAGCACCACCTTCTGAGGAAGGACTGGAGCCACTGTAAAACAGTGCCTCCAAGTCCCATCCCAGAGAGACGGCTCAGAAGGGTACCATGGTCGATGGTATTGAAAGCCGCTGAGAGGTCCAGCAGAACCAACACACTCCCCCTGTCCAGTTCCCAACATAGGTCATCCACCAAGGCGACCAAAACTGTCTCAATCCCATAGCCTGAAACCAGATTGAAATGGGTCTAGATAATCCGCTTCCTCCAGGAATCCCTGGACCTGAGAAACCACCACACGCTCCAGTATCTTGCCCGGGAATGGGATGTTTGATACTGGCCGGTAGTTATCCAATACACTGGGATCCAGGGAGGGCTTCTTCAGTAGCAGTCTTATTACTGCCTCCTTTAAGCAAGCACTTAACTATGGTTAAAGACAGAGGTTAGAACATTATTTTTAAAAGTAATTTCTTGTTTTAATTTTTTTAAAAAACAACTCCTTAATGTTGCTTGCCACTTCAAAGTATTACTTTTCATGACCGTTTAATATTTCAAAAATTCACTTAAATGTATTAGTGAAAAATAATAATGGCATTGCCAACTGTAACATTATTTTGAAGTCGAAAAAAGATAATTGATCCCTCATTATCCCCAAAAATAACCCGTTAGATGTAACATGCTGTCTCTGAGCCCTGGTTTGCTCTGAAGCTGGTAGTCATAGTTATCTGGTATGAATTAAATAGGAATTTTAGATTGATTAGCCATTTCCTGATCTGCTTGCTTGTATGGCAAAAGAGCTGTAGCCATTGGTAAAACACTTTCTTGTATCTCAGCTTATCACTCACATGTGGCTGGTATAGCATGTGCAGATAGCTGTACAGTCTGCACTGATATTCTATGCTATATTATTATCATGATACTCTGGTGTTGTCAAACTGATCTTTCTAGGATCATAGGACTGTTGATGGTTAATGCATTGTTTCTTTCATAAGCCATGCTCAGTCGTTCCCCAACTGGATTGAATCAACACACAAGGAAGGGTAACTGTTAGCCCTGAAACGTTCAGTATCAAGTTCTATTGCCTTCCTGTACATGGAGGGTGACAATCTGAAGTGGTGAGCTTCCACAAATAGCTAGCACATTTCTTTCTTAATACATCAAGGCACCATGCTTCATGAAAAAAATGGGTTGGGTTGTAGAAAATGTAATGATAAGCTACAGTATTTTAACCTGATATCATCATACTTGGTTGCAGAGCCTGATGTGAAAATATATGGCTGTGCTTTACCACCTGGATCTGAAGATTCAGAGGTATTGTTTGTGCATTGTTTTCAGGACATGGGAGTGGTTCGCTGATTTTTCAAAAATGTAGTCCAAAGTCATGCAAATAAAGAAAATGAGGCTTTGAAGTTACAGTATTAAGTAACATTATTAAGGTTAAAGAGACTTTGAAGTTACAGTAATAAATAACATACAGTAATAACATTATAGTCATTAATAACATTAATAAAGTTGCACTCTTATCTTATTAAATTACGTGGAATTTTCCAGGGTAGTATAGCAGACAGAAGTCATTTCATCCAGGAGCTTACAATTTAGTAATTTACAGTGAGACAGACAACAGGAAGGAAAAGGCAAGGATTATATAGCATAAACGTAAAGCAAGGCTTTCACTTACCCTGGTAATGCTCTTTCATTAATGTATGCTAACTTCCTAAAGGAAGAAGATGAATATCAGCCAGAAAATGTGACATTTGCACCTAAAGATATAATGCCTGTGGACTTGACTCCTAAAGAGAATGTGCATGGACTTGGTTACAAAGGACTGGACCCCACCAGTGTCTTATTTGGAGTTTCAGAAGAACATCTGAACATTTTCAGTCCAACTTCTGAAAATTCAGCTTTGCTTGGTGATTTGCAGCACAGTAAAGGACGGAAGCTTGGTATTTCAGGCCAGGTAAAATGTTTTAAATTAAGAATTTATTAACCTTAAAATTAAACATGTATTACGTTATTATGAAGAGAGAGAATTTATTTATTTAATTTATGTACCGCCCCATTAGTGGACAAGCAGTTTATGTTAAAACCTACAAATCCTGGAGACCCACTTGGCAATACATATATTGTTGAGAATTTTGATTATAACATGTATTCTCATAACATCAGCAGAGTAAGGAGATATTGGTTAGCAGAGATACTTATGACACTATGACACTGAGAGTAAAACCAAATTAGTCTATTTACATATATACATAGAGAATAGACATTCTCTGGCAGCATAACATGACATGAAGCAACACACAGCATAGGAAAAAGTGATCTGACTTACAGCAGATAAAGACGTTCATTTTACACATGACTTATGTACAGTTCTGTGACCAATCAGAAAATACATTACTTCATTTTCTGTTACACAAAGTTTCATCATCTACCACAGCTGTACAACATTAAGTCTTAATCCTTTATACCACACCTGAATACAATCTATACAATGACTCAGGTAAAATCAGCCATTTTACATTTAACATTTAACTATACAACATTAATATTTAATACATTCATATCAAAATCACAATATATATAACAATATGGCAGTTTTTAAAAAAATAATAATAAAAAAAACAATAAAAGAAAAATAAAATATTAATATTACCAGTTTCCAGGAGACTCAGTTGTTAAAGGCAGCTTTAAATAGTTCTATTTTTAAACTATGTAAGTAAGTAAGGAGCCTGTCATATATCTGCTGGTAACTTATTCCAGAGCATGGAGGCCACCACTGAGAAAGCCCGATTCCTTGTCTCCACCTTTCTGGACTCCTTCGCTTTGGCCACATTTAGCACCATGAATTGAGAAGAGCAAGTGGATGAGCAGAGCTTGGTAAAATCTTTAAAACCAAAGGACAGAGTACAATTGCTAGTGCTCAGAGAAATTTTAAAGGCTAGAACTAGCATGTTGAATTGTTCCAGAAGCAAGTAGATGACCAGTTGGTATAGAGTAGGTGTAAAGTCTTCCATTGGAACAGCTTCTATAAGCCATCTTGCTGCCGCCCTTTACGGCAGCTTCACCTAGAGCACATGACAATCATCCAGTCCTGGTCGCCCTCTAGGTGTAGGTGGACTTCAATTCCTATAAGTCGCGGCCAGTCTCTGCTGACAGTCAAGGACAATGGAGCAGTAATTCATCAGTATCTTCAAAGTCATCAGCCTTCAGAAGGGCATAAATAATGAAACTAAAAGCAACCATAATATACTACTATAAAACCCATGGTTAAAGTTATAAACATGAAATTGCAGAGTATCTCAACAGGTAAAATATGAGAACAAAGCTGAATGATTATCTAGAGCCTGAGCAGCAGATATTCCTAGAGTCTTGGCAAAATAACTGTTTTTTACAATAGAAGGTCCATTTCCTAGGTGCTGATGTAAAAAGGTCCTATCCTGTATCACTGCTATTTGGATCTATAAGGAACAAGCCATTAGCTGAATATTCAGGCAAGCTTGCATGGAAGAAGATGGTGTTATACCCTCTAACCCAAAACAATACTGAGTTTTAAAGGTAATCACTAGCACTTTTACTTGTGCCCAGAAATGAATTGTCTAAAGCAGCATTCTAACTTGACAAAAAAGAAGACTTTAAAGCCTACCTGCACAGTCACAGCCTTATCAATGTTTCAATGCTTGCAGCTCTATTCAGCATCTAACATCAACCATAAATTCTCACGTAAATTGTTGCTCACACACAATGAGTGGGCTATTAAAGTAGTATCCAGTTGTAACCGCTTTATATTCTCTTATTTTTCTTAGGCATTTGGTGTAGGAGCTTTAGAAGAGGAAGATGATGACATTTATGCAACTGAATCACTTTCCAAGTATGATACTGTTCTGAAAGATGAGGAGCCTGGAGATGGGTTGTATGGCTGGACAGCACCTAAGCAATATAGAAGCAAGCAGGGTATGGAACTGGAGCATTCAAAACCCCTCAGTACTGTTATCTTTAACTTTCTGGTGGGAAGGGTTCTCTAGGATGAGTTGCCATATGTATATGCTCTGTTCTTTGTATGCTTTGAAATCACTTTTGAATCCTGCAATTCTTATATAGGAATAGAGAAAGAACTTAAATACATTGGAAAAATTTTGGATGGTTTCTCACTGGCATCTAAGTCAATAACTCCCCCCAAGGTATGTGAACTGCTTTTGTTTCCCCTGCAAAGGGTATGTCATGGGATAGCTCTATTTCCTTATATTTTCAAAGTGGAGATCTGCCAAACCATCCCATGTGTTGTGTTGCTTTCTCTTTAAAAGATCTATCCTCCTCCTGATCTGCCAAGAGACTACAAAGCTGTCCATTACTTTCGACCTGTGATTAAAGCGAGCAGTGAGAACCCCCATTTAGCACAGACATTAGCAGAATCTACTGGGAAGCTTGAAAGTGATGCAACGCAGCAAAGTAGACACCAAAAAACTGCTTCTCAGAGGAGGGAATTGCTGGGTGAAACAAGTCTGAAAGGTACCCAACATTACCTTGCACTATACTCATTGTATCATTATTATCTAGATTTATTTTCTCTGATGTTCTTTGGGGTGTTTTTTTATTTATTTATTATTTATTGAAAATATATTCACATGCTAAATGCATAGAGGTTCCCTCCTTATCACAGCACAGAAATGTCCAGTTGTTTGGTTGGGTTTCTCCCTAGTAATCCTATATAACTAGCATATCAAAATTCTGATTTAATCACACATTTTGGGCCCTGTTTCCTCTGTGTGTACATTTTTTAATATCATGTTTATGGTTCCTTTGCATTGTTTGTTGGATTTTACAGACTGTTCTGGATGTCCCCAAGCTTTAGATATTCACTGTCTTCTGGGGATGGAGCTACAGATACTCTGTTTGAGATGAGACTGGGGAGCAAAAGTACTAGGCATTTGTATTTTTGATTCCCTCTGTGTCAGCATTATGTCTCCTGAGCACTTGACAATTGCTTCAAGTGTACATGAGGGATCCATAGCCCAACATTCTACTCCATTCTAACCTATGTGTTTTCTGCTTCACCTTAGAATATTACCATAGAGAAATGCTTGGCATAACAGAATGGTTCTCTGATTCTCAGGCTTTTCTAATATCGAATTTCTGCTCTGTTGCAAATGTACATTAATGGCTTTAACACTGCTATCATGTGTGCACACCGTTTTTTTAAAGCAGTCTTAAAAGCAACAAGAAAAATCCTGCTGGTTTTTGCTTCTTTTTTTAAAGAAAAAAAATGTAATTCTGCTAGTGATTTTTCTTTCCTTTTTTAGGTCCATCAACTTCCGTTCTTGAGTATTTGTCTGATAAAGACAAAGAGAGAATCCAAGAAATGAAACAGGCTGCAGAGCAACAAGTGAAAACACCAGTTCAGCCTCGACAACCCCTGCATCACAGAGCCCAGCCACCTACTCTACAAGAGGCTGCAACTCCACCCAAGTGGCAGTTAGTACTGGGGGCCCAGTTAGCCACAACTGGTTCCAGTGACTTCAAACCATTTGCAAAAAAGCCAGAAAAACAAAAGAGATACGAAAATTACGTACAAAATCTTAAACATGGAAAAACCGGTAATTATCAAAAGCACACACACCTCTTGAGCCCATCACAACACATGTTCTGCATCTTGATCCAAGTGTTGTTCTTGTGATAATTAGAAGAAAAGGACAGGTAGAAACAAAAATGCAGAATAGCTTTGGAAGGGGCATTGTGTCAAACTGGTGCTGAATGTTAGAAATTGATTGTGATGTTAACTCTGGTCTATCTCTGTCGTATTCTTCAGAGGCAAGCAAAGTTTATATGAACACATTATGCCGTCTTGATACAGAGCCTATTATTATTGGAGCTTATTGAAATTGTTATTAGAATATAACAGTGCAAGAACTTCGCTTTTTTCACCAGTTTGATGCCTTATCTTTCTTGATAAGTTCATTATATGTTTTTGCTTAAAATTAGACCTACATTTATTGCTGTAAACAAAACACTACTGTTTAAATAACGTCCCCTATCCGTATTTTTTCGTTTTATGGACCACTAATTTCTCTTTCTTTTATCTTCCAGGAGATGTGCTAGAAAGTTGTTTAGACCCAAGCATGACAGAGTGGGAGCAAAGAAGAGAACTAGAAGAATTTGCTCGTGCTGCAATGCTGTACAAAACTTCTAGTTCTGTCTTGTCTTCAAGATTTACTTCTGCAAAGCATGAGGACGATGCTGACAAAGTAGAAATCCCAAGAGATCAAGAGGTGTGTTCTTCTTGTGTCCTACAGTAACTACCAAACTAAGATTACTCCTTTTTAACCTCCACAGTGCTGATCCATTTGAGAGCCTTCTCTTCTGCGAAATTTTGTTCTTCAAGAGTGATCAAATTTAATGTAAAGATAAATACATAACAGCTGGTGTTGGAATTGGTATATGTTTAGTATAACTAATGTATTGTTTTCTATCACTTCATGGTTATTTTAGACAGATGTCGATGACAAGGCAGCAGCTGCAAAGATGAAGATGTTTGGCAAGCTCACGAGAGAGAAGTTTGAGTGGCACCCTGACAAGCTATTGTGCAAAAGATTTAATGTTCCTGATCCCTATTCAGAGTAAGTTGGCTGAATTCCAACACTTTTCCCAAAATAGCTTTGAATGGTTTGAGCAGAATAAGCTGTTAGGTAACAAAAGGAAGCAAAGAAGAGGGTTTTATTATTATTGATTTGTTTTATCATACAGATCATCTATGACAAGCTGTATCTCACTTTCTAGGTCTTCTTGGTTGTCCTGTTACGTTTACTTTTTAAAAAAATTGTAGACTCACAATCTATATTTTAGATGAAAAACACTGAGAATTATATTTCATTTGTAAGCACTGTTAGTTGTTTCTCATGGTAAATGATCTTATTTCTCTGTGGTAGCAAAAGTTCAGGAAAAATATGATACAGAAACACAATGTGTTCTTGTTGTTTTCCATCAGGTCATGTGTTGTTGGACTGCCCAAAGTGAAACGTGACAAGTACTCTGTATTCAATTTCTTGACAGTATCAGAGCCCACATCAACCACATTAGACCAATTCCCAAAAGCAGGAGAACAACAGTCTAACACTCTGAACAGTAAGTCCTTTGTTCTGTTACTGCTCTAGGTAAAACATTCAAACTAAGTATTTTTTTTTTAATGAGAATCAATAATGAATGAGCATTACCAGTTTTTCAGCAGTTCAGAGGAAGAATCCACAAGTGGGTTTAGCCTATCACTGCCCAGATCAGTAATGTTGAAACAGTTTTCACTGGCTCTAGAGCCCTTTTCCAGCAGGTTTGCTTCCTGCCTCCATCCAGTTCAGACTGTTCCCATGAGCCCTGTTCCTCCTGATTTTGCTTCAGTTTTCTCACCTATTGTTCCTTAATGTTTCTTCTTATCTTTGTTTCTTGCAGTCCTCTTTTTTATATAAAAAGCCTTTTGATTATGATTCTGTGAAGGTTCCTCTCCCACACCACAGCTTGTAATGGCCACTTCCATGACCTTTTCAGTTGATACTTCCTGGGCAGAAATTTTCAAAGCAGCCACCTGGAGCACCTTATCACATTTATCTGTCAGACTGTACAAGATTGACAAATATTGGGTAGGCAATTCAGGTGGTAGTTACCTGCTCTCCTTAACTTCCTTTCTCCCTCCCAAACTGATTTGAGCTTGGGTTTGACCCACTCTTGTGGATTCCTTCTCTACACCATGCTGAGAATGGTACATTGGACACTCATCATGGTGGTCCATTCTGAGAGATGCAGAGGAGGAATTTTTCTCCCATCATGTATTTGTCTATTGTCCTGGGCCTTCTGGTTGCATTCTGTGGGTAGTACTAGTTTTCTTTGTTTTTCATTTCTTATGTTCTGTCCTGAGCTACAGCTGGGGGAGGGAATTACTGAGGGTTTTGGAGCCAGTAAAAACTCTTCCAGCCTGCTTCTGATCTGAGCTGTGATCGGTTAAATACGTTGTGGATTTTTCCTTTGCACCTACCAAGAATGGACCCTGACGGTGAGTTCCCAATATACCATCTTGTACCGGTCAGGAAATCTGACAAGTTAACATCGGACATATACTCTTCTCTTTAAGAGCCAAAGAAGCCATCAAGATGGGATGTGTCTGACAAAGAGAAGAAGAAAAATGATGCTATCAGTGAGTTCATAAGCTTAGCTCGATCAAAGGTTGTTGCCCAGGAGCAGCCACAAACTCCAGTTGAAGCAAAACACAAAAATAAGACTGAGCCTGCTTCCAGTCAGGTAGAGTGGCTCTTAAGTTTTTCATGCTTCTGTTGTACTTTCCTATTGTACTTGTACTATTCTACTTTACTCCATGAAGGTAGAATATTGGCATTGGGCTGACAGAGTTCGTCACCTTGTTGTAATTATGACCTGCAGCCTTAAAAATAGAGTTCATATTCTTATATAATTATAATATTATACCTCATTATAATGCCTCACCCTGTTGTTCAATCAAAGTGAAGCTAATCTCTATGCTAATTGTGCTCAGCGTGGGATAACTAATTTGGGATCCTGCATTCCTCCAGCAGCAAAATTAAAATCCCAGAAATAGGAAGGAAGGGTGAATGTAGCAACAGTGACAGCCGTTCAGTACAGCTGTTATGTCACATTACTATGTGTAGGTGGCACAGATCAACACTTAATGATAACATGAACCCTGTGCTAGTGTCTTTTGCACTCTTTCAGATGTGTAACCTTTCAACAATAGGTGACTGTCTGGACTATCCTATCATAGGCTTCCATAACCTAGTAGACAAGGGATGTGTTTTTGTCTGTTCTTTGCCATCAGGTCAGAACCTAATTATAATGATCCTAATAGGGCTTTCAAGGTAAGTGAGATATTTAAGGAGTGGTTTTACCAGTTCCCCTGTGAGTTTCCATGGCCGAGCAGCGATTCGAACCAGAGTCCTACTCCTTCACTCTATCCATTACATCACACTGGGACAAGGGATACATACATGCAATCCCTGGTGCACTTTCTGGTCTTGGGTTTGATTTCTTTTTGGTTTCAGTATACCAGAAATACAGGGATTTGCCACAGCGACTCAGAAACTAAGTCTGTTTTGCAGTGAAAGACACTAGATAATAATGCTGAAGCAGCCACAAACCTTGTGAGAGTAAGGAACATGCAGCCAGTCTCATCCAAACATCAGGGATCTAAGAGGCCTCTATATGGCATTAGGAAGAATGGTTTGACAAAGAGTACGAGTCTTGTGGTGACAAATTTCCTATATAAACCTGGAATTGCTCTTATAGAAGTATATTTTTGTACGTGTAGGAATTTGCTCACGCTCTTTACATAAAAATGAGAACTATTAAAACAGTAGGGGTTATTTTTGTCTTAAATTGATGGGGAAATATATTGCCAATGTATGACTCCTGTTTTACATTTGTCTCTGTTGTGCAGATAGTAGGTGAAGGCATTGGCCCGAAGGAGGAAGTGGCAGAAGAAAGCAGGCCCTCTATGGATTTATTTAAAAGTATCTTCGCTAGTTCCTCAGATGAAAAATCATCTTCATCTGAAGAAGAGAGTGATAATGAAGAAGAAACAGTGACAGAAGCAGCTCCTGAGAATTTGAAGCAGCATGCTCATTCACTTGATGCTCAGGGTAATAATGACTACATCCAGACTGCATTCATAGATGACACCAAACAACTTTTTGGTACTGTAATAATTACCCATGTCATTCAGCTGTTTCCTTGTCCTTATGCATACAGTATCAACTAGTTAACTTCTATTTTTATGCAATTCATAATTTACCACTAAATTCAAATCAAGAAACTGTTTTGAACATTCTTTCTTAACCAAGAATGAAAACAATAGGTTGGAAGCAGTGATTTTTGCCCCAAGGCTCTCAAAGACTTCCCCGGGGCAAAAGAGATCCCTAGGGAGTCTCAGAACCTAAAGGTCGGGGATAGGAAGTTTTAAATTAAATTGAAATTAGTGTCAGTGGGTGATGGCATAATCACCATTTACACCTAGTGGAGTTGCACAACAAGATTTCAGCCATTATATAAATGTGTCTTACCCAGCAAATATCCCATCCAAGACATGGCCCAGTGTCTGTTGTACTTCTGTGTGGCCTTTTGGTAAAAATCTGAGAATTCTAGCCTTGCCCTGTGAAGAAAGGTAGAAATAAAATTTGGGGGACCAAGATAATAAACATTATTGATCAAAACTCTTCAGGTCTCAGATTTCTTTCTTAAGGAGGATGTGCTCTGTGAAGGCATATCCTCAAGTCTACTGTATGTTATCAGAACCTCTGTATTGCATCAGAAATTGGATCTTGGATGGGCTTTCAAATCAAGGGAACATGATTATTACTCATGATTATTACTGGGCAGTCCTTTAAACATGATTACCAAAGTGCCACCACACTTTTTTAAAAATTGCTTTTTTCTTGTTCAAGGAAGTGAAGCCTCCATACCTGAAGTTTCTGTCACTGTAACTTCAGCTGTGAAGAAAGCAGTTGATCCAGAAGAATTTGGACCACAATTGCCTCCAGTTGCTTCCTCTGGTAAATATATTTCACAACAGTGTGTGAATTCTGTGCAACATTATAAAGAAATTGTATCCAGGTGGTTTTCCTTATTAAAGATTATGTGCAGAAATTCATCCAGATTCTTAAAGGTGATATTTCTTAATGGTGCTTCAGAGGTAAACAGTGAAGACTAGTAGTTATATGTATTTGGATTAATCAATAAAACTGTTAAAATTAATATAAAATAAAAATAAACAAAACTGTTTAAATAAATCAGTCCTTGGATTAATTTTACAGTTAAATAAAAATGTATATTGAATAAATTCCCCAAACTTGTCTCAGTGCCAGAGGACTTTTTTCCTCTTCACAAGTGACATGATTCTTGAAACTTACAGTATGCAATATCTTGTGGATGCTTTAGCATGCTTTGCATAATTTAGAGGGGGATGAAGATCAAATTTTGCTGGGAAAAGAATGGTTCTTTAAATCCACGTGGAGTTCTGCGCTTTTGTATTGACTCCTTTTTTGTGAACAATTGTCTTAAGCATGCAAATATTTTGCTCACTAGGAAAAAGTATTCTTAACAATGTAACAACCCTTGGGGTAAACTCAGTCTAGCTTCAGTTAGAATACACCTGTTGAATGAATGGGACATATTAGTTGACTCATATGTAAGTCCTATGAAATCAATGGGTCTAGTCTAGTTGGAACTAACAATTGAATTTAGTCTCAAGAAAATTGCTCTGATGAAAAACTCTGAAATTTCATTAGAAATACTACTCTCACCCACAAACCCCTGAAAAAGGAGAGTCAGAATCTTGCTTCTCTCAGACATACTGGTAAGGAATTATTTGAATAGTTTTATGTGTTTTGAGTAAATTTTGTTTTTAATCTTATTAATACTTTTAGATGCTTCTTTTAAGCATGAGGAACTACAACTTGCAGAATCTCCTGAACTCACTAAGAAAGAAAAATCTAAAAAGAACAAAGAAAAACACAAGATCAAGAGAGAACACAAACACAAAAAAGAAAAAGTAATTTACTTCAATAGATTCTGGAGGGGGGAGGGTAGAAGCTGAGATTTATACAAAAATATAGAAAATGTTATCATTGAATAGCTTTGAGCTGTTCTAAATCTTAAAACCTCATACAGATGGTTTCCCGCCTAGCACAGGACTTAATCTGATTCACATCCTGCTCCTCCTCCCACCTGCAACCATTCACGTGACCTTCATGCTTGCCTAATGACCTACATGTATCAAGTCCAATGAATTTAACTTTTGTTCATGCCATTTGTATTCAACAAAATCAGACTGTTCAGCTTGAGCCTATGTACATAAACTGAAATCTCTGGATAAACATCTAGTGGAGGAAGGAGTGTTTCGTGTGATTCTTAAAGAAATCTTATATCAAACAAAGAGAGATTGGGAGCATCAGCATAGAGCCAGTTTTGTTTTGCTTTGCTTTTATAAGAATAAAATTCATTACTTTTTGATAAACATCCATAGTAAAATCCTTACTTTCTGATACATATCCATAGCACATTCCTATTATCCTTATTTTACCTTTTCGTTAGGAAATAGCAATTGTACTATGTTGCAGTTACACATAGCATAAATTTTTCATTTGCTATTTGTTTTAGCTTCCTCTCTTTCCATGTTGTTAAATTTCTTGTTCTAAAGTACAGAGAGATAAATTAATTTGAAAAACTAACTTTTACAGAAAAAGCACAAGAAATCCAAACGCAAGGGTAAACACAAGATTAAGAAATCTGAGAAGAACAAT
The DNA here is from genome assembly GCA_037013535.1 of Intellagama lesueurii. Classification (NCBI taxonomy): domain Eukaryota; kingdom Metazoa; phylum Chordata; class Lepidosauria; order Squamata; family Agamidae; genus Intellagama; species Intellagama lesueurii. The sequence continues at coordinate 14,314,429 of JBAJHW010000008.1, forward strand.
ACTTCAGACACAGCTAATAGTGACAGTAACAGTGAAGAACAAATGACAGATATACCACCACAGGAACTTTTAAGAAGGTAATAAAATGAAGATGCTAACTTTTTGTACCTCTGACAAAGTCCTGATGCCATTTTAAAAAACTGATTCTGGAGTGAGCAGTCAACATTAGGATCTTACCTTAGTGATCAAATCCTCCCAGGTCACTCTGCCTAAGCGTATCTACTCTGAAATAACTCTCATTCAGTTTAGTGGAACTTACTGTAGATAAATGTGGGTAAAAATGTAGCTTGAGTTATTTTTTAAAAAGGAATTAGAAACTCATCTTTCCCCCTATGAATGCTAACTGTCTATTGTTTTTTGTCTGGTCTTTATTGAGAAAAGCATGTTTGTTCATTCTTTGGAGAATGATCAGTTTATGGTGACATAATATCACAGTAAATTTTATTTGGGAAAATGATCTGTTAATCTCAGAACAACTATAGGAGAATTTCATTGTTTAGCTGTGAATATATATACCCTTGATTTTTTCAAAATGCTGCTGATATCAATGTTTTAAGGGTCTTCTCATAATTCCCTTAAAATATTAATTATCTCACATTAGTAACTGATAGAAAAACATAATGGTTCATGTTGCCTGTTCAGAATGTTTATTTTGATAGTTTATCTGTTCAGTTCTCTCTCTTCCCTTTTCTTTCAGGCTGAAGCATCTTCCACTAGTAAAGCAGTAGCTTGGCTCCTTCAACATTCTTTGGTCTCAAAGTAGATCTCCTCTATGATGGCAGATCAACAGTACAAAGTATATTTGAATGTCCTGTATATACTATGTTTATGTTGGATTTGATAGCATAAAAGCATGGGTTCTTTTTGTGGTTTCAAAGTTAAAGAACAGAGACAATGTGGATTGTTGGAAAAGATTCTTCTACTTTAAGTATTATAATAATGGAAATAATTTTGACAGTTCTGCATTTTAATGAAAATAAGGATGAAAATTTTTTAATAAAACAAAACTTAATCTTACACCTACTGTCTTATAATAAATTCTTGAAAAGTCCTGTTAAAGCAGGAATGTCCACTGAAATTTGCTTGCATTAATATTTAGGATCATTTTTTAAAAATGTAGCCTAGCTGTAGAAATACACTTGAAAGGCAGAAAGCTAGAATGCTTCAGCTGTGTAATGAGAAATGAAAAGTACAGGTTGTTACAGGTGATCATTCAAGGTAAAATAAGTAAATGATTAAAAAATTCAAACCCAAGTGAGCTGTAGACTTTATGGATGGTTCTGCAAAACATTCTTAGACCAATTAGGAACCCCTTCAAACAACGCTTCACCTTGACTTTGTCTGACCACCTGTTGCCATATTCTTGGCAATTGGTTCAAGTCATTCCTGATCTCTAAGCCAGAAAAAGATCCTCAGGAGCTTGATTTTGCCTTTTTACTTTGATAAACCAAAACCATAAAACATTTCCCACTGTTATTGCAAATGGATTGGGAAAAGTTATAAAGCCACATGTGGGAGGGTTTTTCAAAATAAGACATATTACTGATCCTATTCCAACGTTGTTCATTGTTACCTGCTCCAGCAAAAGCAACTCATGTTTGCAACAAGATTGTTCTATGTATCAGAAGCATTTGACAAACTAGAAATATTTATTCTGTATCAGTATAGAGACAGATCTTGGTATATCCCTTGAGATGTGTTTTCATGCTATCCATAATCGGCATAACACTATTATTAGAAAAAATGGTTTGGAATTTTTTCCATTCCCAATTCATAGATGTATAAAACGGGGTTACCCTGTTTTGCCCCATTGCTTTCCCTGAAATTGGAGACAACTGCTTAAAGCAAGATCTATGTCTTTAAAGTACAGTAGGACCACCGTATCCACAGGATCAGTACCTGTGGTTTCAGTTATCCTCTGCCTGAAAATATTAAATAACCCCCTGCAGAAATGTGTTTTCAAGATGTATGACCAGAACTGGCCACTAGAGGGAACCAGAGACTACCCTATATATAGGGTTTGTACAGTGGACCCTCGACTTACGGAATTAATCCGTATTGGAACGGTGGCTGCAGGTCGAAAAGTCTGTAGGTCGAGGCTCCATTGACCTACAATGCATTGAAAACCAATTAATCCGTAACCGGCCGTTTTTGGTCCATTTTGTTTGATTTTCCGGTCTGTAGCTCGATTCTCCGGCCGCAAGTCGAACCTAAATTTTGCGGCCAGAGAAGTCTGTAACTCGAAAAGTCTGCAGGTCGAGCCGTCTGTAAGTCGAGGGTCCACTGTATATCCACTAGAGATGGGGGTATTCGTATACGAATATGAATATCCCCCCACAGGCCAGACCGACGACTCACGATTTCGCCACTGCCGCGAGCTCCACAGAACCTTCCTGTCTCTCCGTTGCTCGCGATGGATTAGCCACTCTGCGACCTGGCAGAGAGGCTTGTCATCTCGCCTTCTGCCAGGACTGGCTAATCAAGCAACGGAGCAATAGGAAGGCTCCGTGGAGCTCACGGCAACGGTGAAATTGTGAATAGTCGGTCTGGCCAGACCCTCATCTGCACCTGTGGGGGGATATTCGTATACAAATACCCCCATCTCTAATATCCACAGTTTTCAGCATCCATGGGGGGCAATCCCCCACAGATACCACAGTCCTATTGTATTCAAAGTCAAATCTGTTTTTCAATCTCTGTGCTAGTGATGTGGTGGTTGCCATCACCAGTTGTAAGTTGGAAATCTCCAGGATCCTGGAAATTATTTCCAGCTAACGTAAGCTAGCAGGTATAACAACAGAGATGCCCAGGATATTGGGTCTTAACACTAAAAAACAAGAAGCTTCCCTGCTGTGTCAACAGATATACCAGTTACAGGGTTGGGGTTATGCCAGCTAGATTAAGTAAGACCATTTCATTTATCTACCATAAATATTGCACCATATTCAACACAAAACTTCTGATCTGACAAAAATGGAAGCTGTCATGGCTGGGAAGAATGACAGCTCTAAAGGTCTCAGTCGTCCCTAAACTGTGTTATTTTTGCGCTATTCCTACTGGTATTTTGGAAAGGCTCTCCAAAGTTTGGCAACAAAACTTTCCCAAGTTTATTCATCATGGTAAACACTCATGGATAGCTAATGCAAAACCACTGAGATGATTTTGCTTCTTACTTCTTCACGGGTGACAGGATAGTATCTTCTTTCAAAATCAAGGCAGCAAACTTGGGGCAGGTTCTGTGGCATAAACAGCTCTTTTTTCCCATCAGAATAGAGAATTCATGAGAAAAAGCCCGAATGCTATCACAGTAGCACCCTGGCATCTTATCACCTACGGCAGTTGCTTCCCTCTGTCTAATGGAAAGGCTGGCTCTGCATCCCAGCTAAAAAGTACTATTCCTTGGAAAAGATCCCTGGTTAGCAGAATATAAATATGCACCCCTAAGCAATATCATCCTATTGCGAGGTGAGTGTCCCCATAATGAAAATTGCAGGAATTAAAGACAATTTAATATTTGATAGGATACATAGTTAGATTTTCAAATAAAAGCTGCAAGCTGATTGCGTTTGCAACTACATTGTGAATCAAATCTACATTACTGTGACGTGATTTGAAGTCTGTATTACATCTGAAATCTCAATCAGTGCTCTCATCATGCCAATAGTTAAAAACCATATGTGAACTGAGTCAAAGTGATTCTTGGATGCGTAACTTGAAAGTATGGGAAAGGAGTAACAGATAGGTGACAAGAAGTGGTGATCCTGTATGGAACCATTCTGAGTTGTAAATCATGATGTATTTTGAAAAATTATTGTTCACATTTTTTATGTTCTGTGTTCTGAGACTGAGTGCCTTTCCATGGTATTTTTTTATAGAAAGTTTTTTCAGGAAGGTAGTAGTCTGAAGTTTTAAATGAGAAAGCAGCATCACAGAAAAACATAATCAAGGTGCTTTGCTTTTACATGTCCCCCTCCCAAGTCCTTAACATCACACTCCAACTGCCTGTGTCACCAAAATACTACCTACAGATATGCCCTTTGCCTTTACAAGAACTATCAGAACTTACCACACAGGAAAAAGTCTGGTCAAATCATTCTGGCTTGGAAAAGTAGAAGCCTCCAGCAGCAGAGAGAAAAAGCTACATTGGGAGCAAAAAGGACTGGGCCAATTCAATTCAACCTTTGCATCATACAGTCAGTAAAAAATACCGTACTTCAAATTCACCCATTTTATAAGTGGAGCAAATTCTGCAGTATTTGACCATGTAGGTCATACTCTGTGTTTCTTAACAGGACAGAAGCAGAAACACCAATTTTAGATATGCTTCATCCTTCACTTATATGCTGCAGGACCTTCTGTCCCTGGGGCTGACTGGTTTGCTGGCGATGACATTCTCAGGGAAAGAGAAAAGGATGTCATCTCAACCAGGGCCTCGACTCTCCGGGAAGGCAACGAGGATGCCTCAGGCCAAAGGGATAAGGACAAGATTAGCCCTCCTCCAGTCATCTGGTACCTCACCCATTTCCCACGATTTCAAGAAAATAATGGACAGTGGTTGTGAGAGTTCTTCAGCCAGTTCCTTCAATACTTTTGGACGCAGTTCATCCGGCCCTGATTTGTACTTGTTCAAGTTAAAAGACCTCCTGGTGAAGTTCTTCATTATGTGCCCAAACACATTCTTTTACAAATGATACTCCAGTGACCAGAAGGTTGGCTTCTAAACTTTGAGAAGTGAAGCTTATACTGTCCCTGTAGTTTTGGAGAGGCTGGTGAAGCTAAGGCAAAAACACTTAGGCAATGTACCCTCTAATAGAGGGTACATTGAGCCTCGTGGTGCAGTGGTTAATCTGCTGTACTGCAGCTAAAAAAACTGTGCTCACGACCTGGGGTTCAGTCCCAGGTAGCCGGCTCAAGGTTGACTCAGCCTTCTATCCTTCCGAGGTCGGTAAAATGAGTACCCAGCTCGCTGGGGGGGGGGGGGCAATGTGTAGCCTGCATAATTAACTTGCAAACCGCCCAGCGAGTGCTTGAAGCGCTATGGGGCGGTATATAAGCAGCACACTTTTGCTTTTTAATATTCAGCCCCGCTGGGTGGGGCTCTGTTTCTCTTTCTCAGCTTCATCCCTACATGTGCACACAACTCTGGCCCCTGCTCACAGAGTTCTGTTGCAACCGGAACCTAACGTGATCACTGTGCGGAGGAGGAAGAAAGCTGCATGCAGGGAGGCAGAGGCATGCGCATGCACGCACACATGCACCCAGCTTAGAGGGAACCTTGCACTTAGGGTGTAAACGCTACCAGGTGAGGACGTAATTATCCCCCTGAAAGCCTGTAGGATCTTCACTGAAGTGTGGCTTTAGGGTATGGAGTAGAGCCCAGCGGTACCCTGCTGACCTTTTCTCCAGCACCACCTTCACCAGATCGAGAAAGAGACTTTTCTGGTATCCACAAGTATGTGGTGAGTGAGACGAAACAGTGCTGCCCATTCCAGCTACTCCAGAGGTCTGAGGCGAAGTGGTCAGTGGCACCACAGGCTTGGTCTGTCACCTTCTTCAGAAGATCCAGGGCTTCCTGGTACAGGGCAGGAAAAAGTATTTTGTGGCTCCCCCTTATGTGTCTGCACAGAGCCATATAAAAGCTTCCAGCACTGTCTGCTCCTGTGCAGTTGGGGATCCTGCATGCCTCCTACCCACCAGCCCCGTCCTCCTCTGCCAGCTTCTTTGTGGCATGAGTGTAGTTGTAGTATCTGGTTATGCCTGAACTACCTTTGTTGTAAACCTGGGCTGTTCAAACTCATCTGCCGTCACTACATTTACTTCTGCCCAGTATAACTGAAGTTCTGTCCAGCTGTCAAGGAATCCTTTACAACCATAGCCTACCCCAGGAGAAGTTTTGAGAAATCAGTGCTTTTTAATGGATAACTTCCCTGATATTTAAAAAAAAAAAAATACCACCATTTTGAGAATCTGTTGCAGATCTGAAAGTCACCCATTCTGTAATCAGTTTTCTAACTGAAGTGGATATATTAATTTTTACTCCTCTGCTCTTGTCAAAACAACCAGCAGAACCAAAAGGTATCTAGGGAGTAAGGGTTACTTCCCTGCTTGCACAGATATTTCCCTCTCTATCTTGAGATGGGGATGAGGAACCATATGACATAGAGGAAATTAGTAATCAGGAGAATATTGGGTAGAGTGAGGAGGGATTTAGTTTTACATTTAAAGACTCATTTATAAATATTGGTGAATGATCTGAAAGTTTGTATGCTCGACAGTTTGAGCCAGGAAGCCAAGCAGGGACAAGTGTTTTTGGTAGTAGTGGAAATCATAAGACAGCTGACTCAGACTATGTAGATCTTTTATACGCTATCAAGAAACTCATTTAGAGATAGGGCTTACCACTGAAATTGTATATAACTACCATTTGAAGAACCCATCAGGTAACTTTCTTGGAAAAAAGGTTATTTTTAGGACCTTTACAATTTGATGGACATTAATAGTAAGTGAAAAGAGGTGGAACATTCCAAAGTAATTTCTTCTATTTGACTTAAAGGAATGGTAGTTTTGAAATCTGTAAACGATAAAAGCTGCCAGGAGACCTGGGAAAAGGTGTGCTCCTCAGGTAACAATTACATATTGGTGACATGGATCTGTTTTTGTCTGTTAGTACTCTGGGTTCCTTATTCTTAGTTACAAGTAAAATAAATAATAAGTGTTTGGTTTAAACAAACAGAAATTTAATTGAGAGACCATAAGTAATACTTTGGCCATCTCATGAGAAGAGAAGACTCCCTGGAAAAGACCCTGATGTTGGGAAAGTGTGAAGGCAAGAGGAGAAGGGGACGACAGAGGACGAGATGGTTGGACAGTGTCATCGAAGCTACCAACATGAATTTGACCCAACTCCGGGAGGCAGTGGAAGACAGGAGGGCCTGGCGTGCTCTGGTCCATGGGGTCACGAAGAGTCGGACACGACTTAACGACTAAACAACAACAACAAGTAATAAGAATAAAGGAAAAGTAAGTTCTAAAACAACTTTTTCACAGACTAAGGTAGCAGGCAGCCATGTTAACCAATTGAATAACAATTTATACCAGAAACTGCATCTACATCCAGGTAGATGGGGCTCGTTAGCCTTGGAAGGCAGCCCATCTACAAGGAGAAGGAAAACTCCAATTTTGAACCTCCAGTGCCTTGTGGCTATATCCATCAATGGAAAAGGCTTCAGGAGTAAACCTTGAGGCAAAATCCAGAGCCAAAGTCCCAGAGGCAGTTTGTGACGCTCTGGCAACTCCTACGACAACGTCGCTGGAACCAGTTGTATTGGCTTCTGCCTTTCCATTGGACTATTTCAGTGACGTGGAGAGGAGGGATTTGCTGCTTGCATAACAGTCTGTCCTCCATATTATTTTACCCAGGCCTCGTGCTCTGAAGAGGACACTCCAGCTTCGCATACAGCGTCAAAACAACATGGGAAGTAGCAGTTACCGGTTATAAGTCTTTGCTCGATTGGCGTAGAGCATGACGCCAGGGGCTACTTCCGACGGTGGGAGAGGTCATTGCACCTCACTAGGCAGCTACCGCCCGCCTTAAGCTGGGCAGCCCCCAGCCAGTAAGGTGCTGCCTCGCCACGGTCTGTTAACCTCATGGGGTACGTCGGGTTTAGGGTGAAAGCCGACAAGCAGATAGATAACCCTGCACCATGCAATAATCATAACAAAAGTGGAGGAATTTGCTCAAGCGCTTGAGGAAACTCTTCCAGGCCCAGCTGATGCAAATGCACCCGAACGATGGGAACATTTCAAGAATGCTGTTTATAACACCGCCTTGTCCACATTTAGCAAGAAGACCAAAAAGACGGCAGACTGGTTTGAAGCCCATTCGGAGGAGTTGATGCCAGCCATCGAGGAAAAGAGGAGAGCTCTAGCAGCATACAAAGCCTGTCCTAGTGAGTACAACTTGCAGGCTCTTCGAGTTGCTCGTAGCAAAGTTCAGCAGACTGCCAGGAGATGTTCTAACGATTATTGGCTTCAGCTCTGCTCTCAGATACAGATAGCAGGGGACACAGGTAACATCAAGGGAATGTATGACGGTATCAAGCAGGCTTTAGGTCCAATACAGAAGAAATCTGCTCCTTTGAAGTCTGCTACAGGCGTGATCATCCAGGACCAAGTACAGCAGATGGAACACTGAGTGCAGCACTACTCTGAGCTATATTCTAGTAGTAACCAAAGAGGCATTAAATAACATTGAGTGCCTGCCTGTCTTGGAAGAGTTGGACAGCGAACTAACTTTAGCAGAAATAAAAGCGGCCTTGAATTCCCTCGCCTCCGGCAAGGCACCTGGGAAGGATCACAGTGTGGATTTCGAGCTAATAGATCCACCATCGACATGGTATTTTCCCTCAGACAGTTGCAGGAGAAATGTAGGGAACAACGACAGCCACTCTTTGTGGCCTTCATAGATCTTACAAAGGCCTTTGATTTGGTTAGCAGGGACGGCCTTTTTAAAATACTTCCCAAGACTGGATTTCCACCTCGGCTCCTTAACAATCATCAGGTCCTTTCATGAGGAAATGAAGGGCACTGTAGTTTTTGATGGCTCAACATCAGATCCCTTTGACATTCGAAGTGGAGTGAAACGGCTGTGTCCTCGCACTGACTCTGTTTGGGATCTTTTTTACTGTCATGATGAAGCATGCTTTTGGAACTGCAACAAAAGGCGTCTATCTCTGGACTAGATCAGATGGAAAGCTCTTTAATCTCTCTAGATTGAGAGCGAAGACCAAAGTCCAGTTGAAATGCATGCAGGACTTCCTCTTCGCCGATGATGCAGCTGTTGTTGCCCATTCTGCCGAAGACCTCCAACAAGTTATGAATCGTTTTAGTAAAGCCTGCCAAGATTTTGGATTAACGATCAGCCTGAAGAAAACACAAGTCATAGGCCAGGGCGTGGACTCACCTCCCTCTATTACCATCTCTACACAAGAATTGGAGGTTGTTCATGACTTCGTGTACCTTGGCTCAACAATCTCTTAGACCCTCTCCCTAGATGTCGAGCTGGATAAACGCATTGGCAAAGCAGCTACCATGTTCTCTAGACTGACAACGAGAGTATGGCATAACAAAAAGCTGACGGCATATACCAAGGTCCAGGTCTATAGAGCTTGTGTCCTGAGTACACTCCTGTACTACAGTGAGTCCTGGACCCTTTGTGCATGGCAGGAGAGGAAGTTGAACACATTCCATATGCGTTGTCTCCGACGCATTTTTGGCATCACCTGGCAGGACAAAGTTCCAAATAGAGTAGTCCTAGAACGAGCTGGAATTGTTAGCATGTATACATTACTGAAACAGCAATGTCTATGTTGGCTCGGGCATGTCGTGAGAATGGCTGATGGTCAGATTCCAAAAGATCTCCTGTATGGAGAATTAGTGCAGGGAAATCGCCCCAGAGGGGAGACCACAGCTGTGATACAAGGATATCTGCAAGCGGGATCTGAAGGCTTTAGGAATGGACCTCAACAGATGGGAAACCTTGACATCTGAGCGTTCAGCCTGGAGGCAGGCAGTGCAGCATGGCCTCTCCCAATTTGAAGAGACACTTGTTCAGCAGGCAGAGGCAAAGAGGCAGTCCCGAAACCAGCCAAATCAGGGAGCTGGACAGGGGACAGATTGTATTTGTCTTCAGTGTGAAAGGGATTGTCAATCTCGAATTGGCCTTCTTAGCCACACTAGACGCTGTTCCAAGACCTCTATTCAGAGCACGTTACCATAGTCTCTTGAGACTGAAGGATGCCTACCTACATACACATATATCAACTTCATGTTTATGATTGAAGGAATGCTTACTTTTTCAACCATGTAAATGTCTATAACTTGAAAAACTGTTATAATTTGCACATTAATTGTATACACCTAGACAGGCTTTTAACAATTAATTGGGTGTTTTTTAATCTGGTGATTTTATGTAACTTTAACAGCTTTAACTAATTGTTTTAATATTGCCATGTGTTTAACTGCTTTTTAGTCTCATGATTTATTGTGCTTTTAGCTGATTTGTTCTTTAATGACTTGTGAGCTGCCTTGGGTCCCTTAAAAGGGAGAAAGGCAGCACACCAGTTAAAATAATAATAAACCAAACTGTGGCTGAAATCCACCAGTAAGTTGCAACTAGAGTAGGCCCACTGAATCAATGGAACTGACATAGGTGTTGACTATCAAATCCTGACTGAGTCAAAGGGCCTACTTGTGACTTACTACTGGATTTCAACCTGTGACAAATAATACCAGACACAGTCAATCAAAATTATAAAAACATTGAGTGGTATTATATAACAGATACAAGTTTTGACCAAAACCGTGCAGATCTCAGAAATAACACCATCAGAGCTACAAAAAAACGTCAATATTAGGAACAGCATACATACTGCGCTGATATTTAACAGATACTTAGGTTTTTGGTTAAAATTTGTATCTGTTATATAATGCCAGTCAAGGTTTTTATAATTTTGGTTGACTGTGTCAGGTATTTTTGAATAATAATTATTATTGAACCCAAGCCATAGGAAGGTGATGAGAGTGGAGAGAAAAGCTAGGCCGGTTGCTAAGGCCTGAGGGACCGCCCCCTAGTGAGGAAGGGTGGCCAGAGGCCTCTCCCCCCCACGATGCCGCCTCCAGGGGGAAGCCAGCAGAGAGACCCCTTGGCTACTGCGCCTCCTTTGCCACAATCGTGGGAGGGGGACCACGAGAAGCTAGCCCAGGTGTGTGGGATGGAAAGGGAGCCGTCTCCCCTCCATCCCCCCGGCCCACCACTCAACTGGGGGCTCTGGAAGTTTAAAGGGACAAGGAGAAAGGGGAAAGGGTCATTAGGTTCATAAGCTAACTACAGAACCCATCACTTGTGAAAAGATTACTACCGCGTTTCCCCGAAAATAAGACAGGGTCTTATATTAATTTTTGCTCCAAAAAACGCAGTAGGGCTTATTTTCAGGGGATGTTTTATTGTTTTTTCATGTACAACAATCTACATTTATTCAAATACAGTCATGTCATCTTCTTCTGGTTGCTGCACAGTGGTGGAGGGCGGGGTTTCACTTAACTGGGGCTTATTTTTGGGGTAGGGCTCATATTACGAGCATCCTGAAAAATCATACGAGGGGTTATTTTCAGGGAAACAGGATAAGTTAAATATACATGTATGTGTTTGCGCACGCACACGGTCTTTCATATGTTACTTGCTTATTTATAGATTTGTATTCATATAAATGGAGAAATAGATATAAATACACATATGCTAAGAAACTTCAATTTGATGATTAAAGTCCAGCAGCATCTTGAGCGCTCTATGCCACCCACTCTGGGTAAATCACAGAGGTTGTCTCTATTGATCTAGATTGCTGTTGGAGTTTTGTTTTAAAGCGGGGAAAACCACTGTGTTTATTTGCATGGACCCTTCCCTAAGCAGAGCTTTTCTTGGTAAAACAGAGTCAATGGTTTTTCACTTTAAGACAAAGGTTTATTTTGCTTCAAATGCAAAAAAATATTTTGTAAATTTATAAAAAGTGCTTTATCTTTTTAAACCTTAAGAAATCAACTAATTTGTTTAAGAACAAAGTATCACCTGAGTGATGCAAATTTTTGGAGAGGCCAGGTATAATATTTTTAGCTAGCTGCATAGCTCAGGCGTTTACGTATCTTTCTGCAGAGCCAGAAGTTGGGAGTTTGATTCCCCACTGTGCCTCCTGGCAGAAGAGCCAGCCTATATGGCCTTGAGCAAGCAGCACAGTCCCAGACACCCCCAGAAAAAAGGAATGGTAAACCATTTCTCTGCCATAAGTCAGAATCAATTTGACAGCCAACAATTATTATATAATTAAGTAATGCGATTTAGAAAGTACATGGCAGCCTCTTTTCACAGCCAGCACCATGCCACAAGGAATGAACTGGCCAATGCAGATTTAAAGTGACTTAATACATCACTCACCTAAGGTATATAAAAACTGATTCACACATATTCTAATCAGGTGGTGCTTCTTTCATATACAGAAAGATGTTTACAGAAGACAAAGCATTTTAATTTAGGTTATTATACTTCATCACATACCTTTTTCTAGAGTGGTGTTGTTACAAAAAACAATGACAAGATACATATGAGAGTGTTTTTGCTTTGTTCTTCCACAGATTCATTTTAAAATTTTAAAAGGACATTCAGATGCTGTAACCTCCTGTAATTTCTGTTTTGATGATACAAAAATTGTTTCTGGCTCTTATGACAGCACAGTGAAACTCTGGGTAAGTTTATCAGGCAAAAGCAAATTAATAATAATAACAACAGCAGCAGCACCAACAACTTTGCTACAAATCAGAAACAACAAACCATATTTGTTTAAATTCTAAATCCTAATTCATCACATTAAAACAAAGGTTGAGTGAATCGATATTAAGCCCAAACAGATTTTTCTGTATTTAAACTCCTTGAAACAGTTGTATATGCCTAATTAGTCTGGTAAAAGAGCCAGTGTGGTGTAGTTGATAGTGCATTATTAGACTAGGACTCAAGAGACCTGGGTTCAAATTTTCACTGGAACGTGGCAATAGTAAACCATATCTTGAAGATCAAGATACCGTATTAAGGTCACTGTATGCAGGAAGCAACTTGATGGCACATAATAATAATAAAACTGGCAACTTTCTTGCTTGTTGCACACTGAACAGTTGGCCAGCAACATTTCGTCTAATTTTCAGCTCCTCTGGGCAGGGCTCCACCCCTCTCGCATGCAACTCTGCTCCACCCCTGCACGCACAACTCTGTCCCCTGTGCTGGGTTCCATCACAGCTGGAAACAAAAGGGCTGGAAATGATCACTGTGGGTGTGCAGAGGAGGAGACCTGTCCGGAGGGAGGCGGAGTCACGTGTGTTCACGCAGCCACATGCCTTAGAGGGAACCTTGTTGGTCAGCCAATCTGATTATTATAAGATTTGGTGATGATTCATTATACATTAACACCTAAAAACACAATAACCAAAGTCCTGTTGCACAGTTTTGCCTGTACAATAAGAATGATGTTACCATAAGTGACAGATAGTGGTTCCGTTTTCAGTTTTGGATGCACATAGTTTCCATGCAATTAGACAAAATTGTGTCTACTAAGAAGTGAAAAAATAAGCTTTTACTCGGTGGCAATTTGCCACTGATCATGATGTCACTTTTGTTGCACAGGCAGAACTTGCTAGACAGGATTTTGGCCAATTAGTAACAGTGAAAAAATGCCACATAGCATTGTGGATTCTCTGACTTTTAAATTCTGGGGAGCTAGAACTTAAGGCCAGGGAATAATGTATATGGTGTATGCTTTTGGAGGTTGCATTTTCCCTTAAATTTCTCAAAATGGCCCTTGGTGAGCATTTTTTTGCTAAATGTATCTGGTAAACAAATATATTTGGACTCAGAATTCAAGTTCTGTGTGCAGTTTAATGGTAGAACCATTAACAATATTTTACTGGAAAGAGTGTTTTACCAAATTAACATCTAGAAACATTAGCCATTTGCTATTGCTAGTCCCAATCACTGAATAACTTGCTGGATGGGTCAATACTTAAGTAAATTCCAGTGAGTCAATGGCTGTATTCAGGTGAGAGTAGCAATAGGATACTGACCTATTTTTTTTAATAGTCTTGAACTACCTAATAATCAATTGTATCTTTATTTTTAAAGGATATTGCCAAAGCTACCTCTATTCAGACATTTAAAGGAAAGCATACTGGCCCCATTTCTGAATGCTGTCTGAGTCCTGACAACAAAAGGTAATCAATCTGCTGTATTTTATATATGAATAAGAAATTAAAAAAAACTATTATATGCTGAATTTTTAAAATATTTTTACAATTCTTGGGATCAGAATTAAGAAAAATAGCAGTCCTACCTAAGAAAGTAAAAAAAAGGAAATTCAAATTTAATTAAACTAAGTTATAGTTTTACCAAAATATACAATACAGTATAAGCAATTTTTCCAAGGCAAAACTATTCTGCTTTGATGTTCATACAGATGGATGTACACATTCCTCTTGCCCATCCTCTTTGCTCCTCCCAGCACATACTAGGTTTGGCACAAATATACTTCCATTGAGCCAGAACACACCTGCATTGAAGCTGCCATAAAATACCTAAAGGAGAGGAAATAGTATGTGTCTACAGTGTTTTTCCACACCTTTAAAGAGCAAATGACAACAAAGAGGCTGGAAAACAATCTTGCTCTTATATCTTGGACCCAGAAAGAGGATATAATTCCAGAGCTGAATACAGGCACATACGTGGGTGGCAAGAAACAGGGAGGGCAAAAAAAACCTACACTGTGTTCACTTCCCTGCTTACTTGATCCATGTATACATATATAGAAACCTTAGGCTAAAGATTGCAGCCCATGTGGCTGAGGAAGTGGATTGTAATCCATGAAAAGTCACAGTGAAACAAGTCAGAGGCCTGAGTCCTCTTACCTGCCAGCATAAACCCAACAGTGTAAATCTCAGATTGCCACTAGTTAAAAATCTGACATGTGTATTTTCTTGTCGCAGACCAGTTGCATGACTTGGCATACAAAAAAAATGTAAGCCTTGCCTTCTTAACTGGCAGCAATTCTGAAATTTACACCACTGGACTTAAAACAAAGGCAAGTAACTAGTGGGATTCTAACCAACTAACTGTTAAGGTGCCACAATGTACTTTCCCCCTATTTTTATTTTGTTTTTCTTGCTGAAATAGAATAACATGGCTGGCTTTTTGAAAACCTCAAAAATAATACTTATCAGTTCTAGGCATTCACCTTGAGGTAGCCAGTTTACGTGACTATATTTTAACATTATAAAATAAAATTCATAAACCTCTGGGCATGCTTGAACAGAAACAGTTCATGCTTAGGCAGCTCAACTACAGTGACTCTGATGCTTCAGTACAGATCAAAAATGGCAGTAGCAAGGAAACCAGAATAGGAGGAAGCCATACCTGAGACAAGGAGATTCCATGTGGAACAGGATTTGAAGCACTAATGCTGCTCCATGTGGATAACTGGCTTCAGAGTACCAGAGTATACAGACATAATTCATAACTAGTGGTGGTTAAAGTATGAACAAAGAAGAGATCCTTTAATTCCAAAATGGCAAGATGAGATGCCCCTTCATGCTCAGACCATGAGCTGTAAGGCCAAGTCTTTGTAAAGATAAAATGTAGTCATAAAATCCTAGAATAATGGGGTTGAGTGGGCCAATAAGACAATCAAGTCCAATCCCTTGCTCAATGCAGGAATACAAATCAAAATATATCTGAAAGATGGTTGTCTAATTTTCTCTTGAATGCCTCCAGTGTTGGAGCACCCAGCACCTCCCAACGTAATTAGTTCCATTGTCATACTGCTCTAACAGTTAAGAGGTTTTTCCTGATATTTAGCCTAAATCCGGCTTCCTGTACCTTGAATGCTTTAGTACGTGTCCTGCAGTCTATTCTGCAATAGATGATCAAGAAAAGATCCTGCTCCTCCTCCGTATGACTACCTTTCAAGTATTTGAAAAGTGCTATCATATCTCCTCTCAGCCTTCTTTTCTCAAGGCTAAACATGCCCAGTTTTTTCCCCCCAGTCTTTCCCCATAGGGCTTTGTTGCCAGTCCCCTGATCACCCTTATTGCCCTCCTCTGAACTTATTCCAGTTTGTCAACATCTTTCTTAAAGTGTGGTGTCCAGAACACAATACTCAAGATGAGGCCTAACCATGTCTTTTCCAAACTATTGTTTTCAGCCCACTGCTCAAGTCTATTAAGATCTTTTTGAACGTTAATTCTGTCTTCCAGAGTAATAGCTATTCCATTCTATTTTGTGTCATCCACAATTTATAAGTATTCCCTGCACCCCCTCATCCAAGTCATAAATAAAAATGTTCAAGAGCACTGGACCCAGGACTGATTCTTGTGGTATTCCATTTGTTACCTCCAGGTTGAGAGAGAGCTATTGATACGCAATCTCCAAGTTTGATTTTGTAATGCCCTGTTTATCCACCTGACAGTTGTTCTATCCAGCCTACACTTAATTAGCTTGCTAATCAGAATATGATGGGGCACTGTCAAAAGTTTTGCTGAAGTCAAGATATATCATGTCTCCAGCATTCTCACTGTCTATCAGGAAGTTTACCCAATTAAAAAATGAGATAAGATTAGTCTGGCAGGATTTATTCTTGGAAAACCCATGCTGGGTTCTAGTTATTACTGCATTGGTTTCAAGGTGCTTGCAGAGTGACTGCTTTATAATCTGCCCTTGAATTTTCCCTGGGACTGATGTCAAGCTGACTGATCTGTAATTCCCAGGTTCCTATTTTTGGCCCTTTTTGAAGATAGGAAAAACATTAGCTCTCCTCCAATCATCCGGCATTCACGATTTTAAAAAATAATAATTGTAATCATCCATGATTTCAAGAAAATAGTAGACAGTGGTTCTTTAGCCAATTCCTTCAATACTCTTGTATGCAGTTCATCCGGCCCTGGAGATTTGAACTCATTCAAAGTAATAAGATATACTTTGACTAATTGTTTATCAATCCTAAGCTGCAGTACTATCCCCACCACCACCTGTACTTCACATTTGCCTGGAGGATCATAGAATGTCTTTTGAGGAAAGATAGATCTAAAGTAGGAACTGAGCACTTCTGCCTTTTCTTTGTCATCTGTTACCACTTTTCCATCTCCACTGAGTAGCTGAGCCACTATTTATTTTCTCTGTCTTTTGCTATAAACGAACTTGAAGAATGCTTTTGTTGTTGTTGTTTTTCTGTCTCTTACCAAATTCAGCTCATTCTCAGCTTTTGCCTTCCTAATTCCATCCCTGCAGCTCTTTGCTATGTGTCTGTATTCTTCCTTTGTGGCCTCATCTTCCCTCTACTCCCTATATGTGTGCTTTGCCTTTTCTTTTCAGATCCTCTCTGAGCTTTTTCTGAAAACACATTGGTCTTTTTTGCTCTCTTTCAACTTTTTTCTTGTTGGATTTTTTTTTAGAATTTCCTTTTTAAGAAACTCCCACCCATCTCGGACTCCTTTTCATGTTAGGATCTGCTGTCATGGGACCTTACTACACTCCATTTTTGCTTCCTTTGAAATCAGGAACTCAAGTAGAACATGGTCATTTCTCCTCAAAGTTCTCTGTACTGCCAATTTATCCACCAAGTAACCTCTATTGGTTAGAATCAAGTCCAGTATGGGTAATCCTCTAGTTTCTTCCTCCTTTTTTGGTAGGAGAAAATTATCAGCAACACAAACCAGGAATTTTTTTGGAAGAGCCATATTTGGCAGAATTCATCTCCCATCAGATATCAGGATAACTGAAATCTCCCATCACTACTACATTGTACATTGTACAAGAAAGCTCCTTGCAGAGATGCGTTTCACAGCCAGTCTCAAGAAAGATTACAAGGAGATAAAACTGGATCCAGTTTGTTTCCTAGGAGATTAACTTTTCTGTTGTTCCCACTTTTATTTGCTGTACCACTGAAATGTTGATGTCAGTAGAACTGTTCAAAGTATTTAGAGTCTCTATAAACCATTGCCTTTTAAAAATTGTTTTTTTGTGTGTTTTTTTAAACACAGCAATATTTAATGAAATAAATGCTTTCACATTATGGTAATTCAATTAAGAGGAGGATAAACAGCCATCTAGTCTAGCTATAAAGATAGGGAAAGCAAAAAGTCCATTATAGTAAAAATTACCTTAGGAAGCTGTTGAAAGTTCAGTGTTTGAAGTTTTATTGCCTCTTGATTATTTATCATTGTAATCAATTTTAGAACGTCTTGTGACAAACTGTGTATAGAGTAATTGTTTTTCTTATTGTATTAGTTGTCAAAATACTAAAATGCCATTAAGATGATAGCAGTAATGGGTTATTAAAGGATAAAAATATTTTAGTATAATTGATAGTGCTGAACAATAAATGATGGAAGACAAGTTTAGATATGAGCATGTCTTATACAGAGTTGCCAGGCTTTGGTAAATGTTATTGAATAGGCATGGGCACTTCATATCCCTGGGGATACGAATATGAAGCACAGCACCACATGTGCCATGGAGGTCTGTTACCTTGCCCCAGAATCGGTTGGTCCACTCACTGGTCACCGTGCATCACACACATCCATCGTTGTTGACATTGTTCCAATCATGGAAGTAGCCCGGCCGGCACTTCCCTATCTCTCCGTGCAGCTGACCACTCTGGTGAGGAGGTAGGATGAAGAGTCTCCCCATTTGGCTGTTGAGTGGTCAGCTGTGCAGGGAAACAGGGAAGCGCTGGCCAGGCTACTTCGACGATTGGCACAATGTTGACGACGATGGATGCATGCACCGTGCAGCAACCGGTGAGTGGACTGTCTGGTTCTGGGGGGGAGGGAACGGACCTCCATGACACCTGTGGTGCCACACTTCATATTCGTATCCCCAGGGGTATGAATACGAAGTGCCCATGTCTATTATTATATATCTTTGTTGCATAATAAATGTTTGTGTATTTTTTATTCCTGAATCAATAAAGCAGTTAGCAAGCAACTGCCACTGCTTGAAGAATATACCAAAAACCTAGCCCTGGAAAAACTCATATTCAAATTACATATGCCTCTCAATATTAGAACAAATTTGAGTTCATACCCGTAGTTCTAATATGCCAGAGAGGCACAACACCAAACCTAACATTTATATAATATAGTTGTGATCCTGTGCATGGACACTACCAACAAAGGCAACAGCACCACAAGAGCTATATGGAGACAAAAGCCAGTGTAACAACAATTACTGCAGCAGTCCTGGCATTTGCCTCTCACCACAGTCATTTATCAAGAGAGTATCTACACTACACAGTATATGACAGTTGGCTGCAACTTTGCTTACATCCTAAATGAGTACTTAGAATTCTCTGCTGGAGAAGCTGTAATATTCTTCCATGAACCACAATAATAAAATTTAAGTACCAAACTACAAATCCCAGTATTTTGCAGGATGGAACAATGACTTTTAAGATGATAACAAATGGATGTAAATGTATAGAAAGATGCCTATATTAGCCAACTGAGTTATCCCCAATGTCACCTAATACAGTGTACTCACCTAAACACCTGCAGCCAGGAAGGGACCACTGTACATAATAGGTCAACATGGCATATTGGGAAGGAGGGAAGGAATTGACCTCTCCAGTCCTAAGAGCTTCCTGCAGAGAAACACTCAAGCACTCTAACTGCAAAACACACGCAATACTCAAACATCTCCATAATCCAGCAGATAGGTGACATGTATTTGGAACCTAAAGTCTTCCTCTCACATCCCGTTGTGAAAACAATACTCCCTCACATATTCTTATCAGACCACATCAAGCAGCAGCATCTGCATGCAAGGAAGAGGATAATCATTCAACAAGGGTGAGTATAGCATGATGAAAATTAAAACTCTGATAGGGATCTTATGCAGACCACTGACTGATCATTGGAAAAGAAAGCTGCAATTTGAGGTTTACTTTAAGGAGATAATGACCTCTGCCACACGATGTTTGGTCAGGGAAGAACACGTTGTGGCCCATGAATGAACAGGTGTCTAATTTCATGTGTGGTAGTGATGGGAGCTCAGAGGTATGAAAAGTATGCATGAGGAGGGAATGGAGTGCAGAATGAATGTAATGATGACAGCAGGAGGAAAGACCTCTTCATCTCATTGAAAACTTCTGGCTTGAAGCAGTGGCAAGGCAGAAGAATTCAAAATGAGGCAGAGAAGATGGAAGTTCTCTGCAAGAAACTGAAATAATTTGAACTTCCTTAAAAAGCCAGCTGGATTCCCAGTGTGGTATCATGGATAGGGTGATGGACTAGGGCTCTGGAGAACAGGGTTTGAATCCCCAGTCAGCTACTGGGGGGTGGAACTGTTTAAACCACTCCTTAAATATCTCTCTTACCTTGAAACCCCTATTATATAAATCAGTTCCAACTTGATGGCACAGAACACACACAACAAACAGCTAGCTGGGCAGTGGGGAATGTTGGGAAGAGGAAGAGGTGTCAAACAGAAAAAGTGAGAAAAGAGGTGACAGAAAGAAAGAATGAAACTAGACATTAAAGATAGCCCATCATTAGAAGCTGAAACCTGTTAAGTGTTCTAGAGACATGATTAATGCCAGGCCTATGTGAGCAACTGTACTCCGAAGGTTGTGGATGATTTCCTTTTGGTTGTTGGTTGTTGTTTA
Source organism: Intellagama lesueurii (assembly GCA_037013535.1). Lineage (NCBI taxonomy): Eukaryota > Metazoa > Chordata > Lepidosauria > Squamata > Agamidae > Intellagama > Intellagama lesueurii. Next base: position 14,334,675 of record JBAJHW010000008.1, read on the forward strand.
GTCGTTAAGTCGTGTCTGACTCTTCATGACCCCATGGACCAGAGCACGCCAGGCCCTCCTGTCTTCCACTGCCTCCCAGAGTTTGGTCAAATTCATGTTGGTAGCTTCGATGACACTGTCCAACCATCTCGTCCTCTGTCGTCCCCTTCTCTTGCCTTCACACTTTCCCAACATCAGGGTCTTTTTCAGGGAGTCTTCTCTTCTCACGAGATGGCCAAAATATTGGAGCCTCAGCTTCAGGATCTGTCCTTCCAGTGAGCACTCAGGGTTGATTTCCTTCAGAATGGATAGGTTTGTTCTCTTTGCAGTCCAGGGGACTCTCAAGAGTCTCCTCCAGCACCACAATTCAAAAGCATCAATTCTTTGGCGGTCAGCCTTCTTTATGGTCCAGCTCTCACTTCCATACATCGCTACCGGAAAAACCATAGGTTTGACTATGTGGACCTTTGTCGGCAAGGTGATGTCTCTGCTTGTTAAGAATGCTGTCTAGCTTTGTCATCGCTTTCCTCCCAAGAAGCAGGCGTCTTTTAATTTCGTGGCTGCTGTCACCATCTGCAGTGATCACGGAGCCCAAGAAAGTAAAATTGGTCACTGCCTCCATATCTTCCCCTTCTATTTGCAAGGAGGTGATGGGACCAGTGGCCATGATCTTAGTTTTTTTTGATGTTGAGCTTCAGACCATTTTTTGCACTCTCCTCTTTCACCCTCATTAAGAGGTTCTTTAATTCCTCCTCACTTTCTGCCATCAGAGTGGTATCATCTGCATATCTGAGGTTGTTGATATTTCTTCCAGCAATCTTAATTCTGGCTTGGGATTCCTCCAGTCCAGCCTTTCGCATGATGTATTCTGCATATAAGTTAAATAAGCAGGGGGACAATATACAGCCTTGTCATACTCCTTTCCCAATTTTGAACCAATCTGTTGTTCCATATCCAGTTGTAACTGTTGCTTCCTGTCCCACATATAGATTTCTCAGGAGATAGATAAGGTGGTCAGGCACTCCCATTTCTTTAAGAACTTGCCATAGTTTGCTGTGGTCCACACAGTCAAAGGCTTTTGCGTAGTCAATGAAGCAGAAGTAGATGTTTTTCTGGAACTCTCTGGCTTTCTCCATAATCCAGCGCATGTTAGCAATTTGGTCTCTAGTTCCTCTGCCCCTTCGAAATCCAGCTTGTACTTCTGGGAGTTCTCGGTCCACATACTGCTGAAGCCTACCTTGTAGGATTTTGAGCATAACCTTGTTAGCGTGTGAAATGAGTGTAATTGTACGGTAGTTGGAGCATTCTTTGGCACTGCCCTTCTTTGGGACTGGGATGTAGACTGATCTTTTCCAATCCTCTGGCCACTTCTGAGTTTTCCAAACTTGCTGGCATATTGAGTGTAGCACCTTAACAGCGTCATCTTTTAAGATTTTAAATAGTTCAACTGGAATGCCATCACCTCCACTGGCCTTGTTGTTAGCCATGCTTTCTAAGGCCCACTTGACTTCACTCTCTAGGATGTCTGGCTCAAGGTCAGCAACCACACTATCTGGGTTGTCCGGGACATCCAGATCTTTCTGATATAATTCCTCTGTGAATTCTTGCCACCTTTTCTTGATGTCTTCTGCTTCTGTGAGGTCCCTACCGTTTCTGTCCTTTATCATGTCCATCTTTGCACAAAATGTTCCTTTAATATCTCCAGTTTTCTTGAACAGATCTCTGGTTTTTCCCTTTCTATTATTTTCCTCTATATCTTTGCACTGTTCATTTAAGAAGGCCCTCTTGTCTCTCCTTGCTATTCTTTGGAATAAGCATTCAATTTTCTGTAACTTTCCCTATCTCCCTTGCATTTTGTTTCCCTTCTCTTCTCTGCTCTTTGTAAGGCCTCGTTGGACAGCCACTTTGCTTTCTTGCATATCCTTTTCTTTGGGATAGTTTTTGTTGCTGCCTCCTGTACAGTGTTACGAGCCTCCATCCATAGTTTGAATCCCCAGTCAGCTTCCTTTTGGTAACCAACTGCAAAACAAAGGAAGCCAATTTGCAAACTGTAAGAGGACTGAAAAGCTCATGCTGTGACAATTAGATGTTTTCAGAACAGAAGACATTTTTTTTTCTAATGACAGGCTATCTCTGACATACTTTGCCCTTCATGGTACACTGAAGGGCACTCTCTTTCATTGAAAAAGAGGAGGTTGCCACAAAGAAAAAGAGAGTAGCCTTGCTCACTTTTGCTTATGGTCCCCCTCCTGCATGTGGCTCATAGATCCCCCTTGATGTAATCTCTCTATCACAGAAAGAAATAGAAATACACATATGAATGACTAGCTTTTGCTATCTTTGAAGATGCAAATGTGTTCAATGTTTAGGTTGATTACAGCGTCCTATGATAAAACTCTAAAGGCCTGGGACACAGAAACAGGAAAAATGCTTGTATGTATTAATTTTTTTTTAAAATCCTGTTTAAATAACTGGAAACTGAACTTTGCTAAAATAGTCATCTGGGCAGATATGTTCCTGTCATGCTAGAAGATGTACAGAGTTGCTTGGCAATGGTTGTACAGTAGCAAATTGATGTATAGATATGCCAATCCAATTTGATCCAGAAATATTTGATTTCTATTCTGTTCTGACTGGATAAATCTTGGGCATGTTATTTAATGCCCCCAAGTACCTTGCTATGATATCCATTTGAGTTTAGAATATTCTAACATATGAGTAATTAATATCCTTAATAGGATCAAATTTTTGTATGAATTATAAGCAGATTCTGTTTTTGTGTATTTGCACATTTTAAATGCAGTTCTGACATAAGGACAATTCTTCAAACACAGATGTATTATTTTAGTCATTTTCTGTAGTTCTGTCTTTAACAAAATGTTAAAAATTAATGTTCCCAACTACTAAAGAACATTAGATAGATTTTAGATTTTGTCTGCCAAGTAGTTCTTGACTCAGGACTTGATCCCACAAAACCCAATTTAGATTTTATCACACACATGAAGGACATGCACATGTGGACTACAATGCCAGGGGAGCAAGTTTTTCTGCTCCTCTATTTTGCGTTGGATGTGGAATTGATTAATTGGAAACAATTCCATATGTGTGTATGCTCCTGCACCTTTTTTTAAAAAATCCTGCTATGACACAGCATTACACCAAATAGCAGGAATTTTTAAAAATTAAAGTACTGTGCTTGTCCCATGCTCATGCCCCCCACCAGCAGAATTATTTGCATCCCCTTCCGATCACCTGTCTGATCCCCCCACTTGCCATCCCAATCGCCCACCCCTTCACAAGCCTGATCCAATGCACTCATTTTATAAGTGGAGCAAATTCCATGGTATTTGACCATGTAGTCTCCCTCTCGATGTGCATTAGTTGGCCCAGTATCCTCTCCTCTGCGGAATTAAAGTAGCTGGGAACATATACTTTTGATTGGTAAAAGAATACTGAGAGAGAAATAAGCATTTCTATGATGGCTACCACATTTGAAGCCCTCGTCCATTTCAGTAAAAAAGACAAATAACTGAATATTGTTCATTACTTTAAGTACATTTTCTCTTCTTGTATATAATTTGTTCAGTGCAGCTAAAATGTGTCAAGACCAAGTCTCAATGAAATCACTGAGATCTTTTAGTTGTGACTCACACATCCAAGTCCTATTGATGTCACTGAGTTTTAGTTACAACTAACTTCAGCTGCATTTGGACAAAAATTTACATGTTAGATTAAAGCATGCTGCATTAAAGTATAACCTCAATGGCTTTCATTTCCTTCTCTAGTGGTCTCAAGAGCAGGATGGCGTTATAACATCATGTCATATTTCTTATGATGGTAAATACATTGTCTCTGGTTCAGATATGGAAAATGCTTTGTTCATCTGTGACGCAGGAGATGCTAAACAGTTGGCATCTATCAGAGGTAGTATTTTGAAATTTCATATCCTTGTCTTTCTACCTGATAAGAAACTCATTTTAACTATGCTTGTGTAGACCACATTGCTTTTCAGTTTAATTGTCTGTTTGTAAACTGGTGGGTATAATCACTGCAAGTCAGAGCAAATATGGATTTTTAGGGATTGGCTTCTTAATCTCCTTGGAAGGAGTAGATGGATACTCATAGTGTTTGCACTAACTGGCAGTTTGGGGTTAGGTCAGAGCTTCAGTGCACTTCTGTTCTTTAAGCCCTGTGAAGACAGAAGCTGCTGGTGCCTAGGAAGTTTATTGCATAGATGGTTGACACAGACATACCATGGTACAGTAGCACAGAAGGAAACCGACAGATATCCCCTGTGAAGGATTACTCGGCTTACATAGAGGGGTCCTCTAACTCAGTCACACAGCTCTTCCTCTGCCTGGGTAGGTTATGTCCAGGAAGGTCAGCACACGAGTGACTAGGAAATACCTTCTGTGGCCTGCTCTTCCCCAGCGCACTCTGAATGACTGACTCCTGAGTGCTTCACGGGAAAAAACACACAAGCAGGTTGTTGCTTCTGGTAGCAAACCAACCCTGCACAGATTCAAAAGAACCCAAAATGCTTTCAGTCTCTGTGTGTCTCAGACACCAGACCTACTACCTTCAACCTCTTTTAGCTCTCTGAATGAACCACAGCTTGTATACGATTTTATAAGCTTATTCAAAAGCAAAAGTAGCAAAGCATAACAGCTTGACCAAAGATCAAATGATTCAGCAGTGAATACAAAAAGTGTCATCAGGTAAGCATAGTTACAGAGCTCAATGCACTGTAGGGCTTTCACCACAGGAAACAATAAAAGGCTAAGCTGAGCTATCTATACTTACAAGTGCAAACAAAGTTTTCCATGGGATAGAATGTGAAGCACAGTGTGAATAGCCTTTCAAGACAATGAGCCTTGGAGACGTCACTTCCGCTAGAATGGCAATGTACGGCTGAATTTTCATCTCTTCACCCTGGAATCTAAAAAGGATGATAAATGTCCTTCTCCCTGCCTGAAATGTGAGTAAATAGCGATTAAACTTCTGATGAAAGCTTTAGGCAAAGATAGAAACACTTTTTGAAGTGTAAACATGCTGTTATCTATCTGAAGAAAGTACTTTCGTTTTTGCCTGAGAAGACGGAGGCTGCTAGAGAGGCAGAAAACGGCCTGTTAAACACGGCTTGACTCCTTGAGCTATAAATCTTTGCTTAGCTTGGTCTATACATGCGAAAAGGCAGAGATAAAATCAGGAGCTGGGTTCGTGGACAACCCCATAAACCATCAGATAATAGTGTCGAGCGTATCGCCCGTTTAAAAAGGCTGGAAGAGGGGGAGCCCCTCCTTCCTGAAATCAACATGGAAAAAAAAGTTTCAGAGCTTGCCTCTTCCGTGAAAGGAATGGAAGGACAACTTGGACAGGTACTCTCTAAAATGGACATTTTAATAAGAGGGAACCAACAGATGGGACAAGATATACAAAAACTGCAGGGAGAATTGACAGATATTAAGACAAGTTTAGGCAAAACAGAAGGCAGGTTGCAACAGCTGGAAGATTTCCAGAGCGTGGCATCAAAACGGCACCAAGTGATTGATGACCTTCAGAAAAAGGTTATCTATTTAGAAGATAATTCAAGACGTAATAATATCAAAATAATGAATTTTGAACATGAGAAAGAAAAGGATTTGAGGGGGGAAGTGATGGACTGGATTAATTCTGTTATGAAATCCCAACATGTGGCTGAGGAAGATATTGAGAGAGTACATTTTGTGGGGAACCCAAAGAAAACCAGAAGACCCATAATACTAAGATTTTTTAACTATATGAAGAAAGAACAGTTTCTTAGGGTCATTAAAGAAAAGCCTGAATTGCTAGTTTATAGATCAAATTCAGTTCAGATCTATCAGGATGTAAGCCCCGAAACCAGCCAGTGGAGAAGAACAATGAAGCCCATCACTTCAATTTTAATTAAGAACGGCAAGAGATACAACTGGGGCCACCCTGTCTTTTTGAAAATATGGAAGGATGGAACCCTACATAAAATCTACTCCTTTGAAGATGGGAAGGATTTGATGAAAGCCTGGGGACTTTGGCAAGAAGATGAGAGTGAAGGGACAAGCAAGCAAGTAGCTTTGTAAAGACTGGTAGTCCGAAAGAGAAGATTTTTTGAGAGAAGATACTTTAATTGGAAGAGATTACTGGGCGTTACTGGATGTCGGAAGAATTTTTTTTTTTCTTTCTCCTTTACCCTCCCTTTTTTTCCTTTTTTTCTTTTTTCTTTTTGATTTTTGATTTTTCTTTTTGTAATGAGGGTTGGGATTTTTTTTTCTTTTTTTTCTCTGCTTATTTTATTATAATATTAAAAAATTTTTTATAATATTAATAAGATCTTTTTAAATTTTTTTTAATTTTTTTTAAATTTTTTTTCTTTTTCATATTTTTTTTTCTTTTCCTTTTTTATTTTTATTTTTTTTTTCTCATTGTTGTTTTGGATTACCTGATTAGACTTGGGTGGTAGAAAGAAGAAGAGATGTTAAAAGTTAGGAGGGAAGGCATTTGAGTATATATATAGATAAAAATATGAGGTGGGGTGAAATTGGGATGAGGGTTTGGCTGGGGTCCGGACTGGTGGGGGTGACGTCTCCCCCCCTCCCAGAGCTCGCGCCGAACATTAGTGAGACGTGGGGAAACGGGAGGGAGGAAAATAATTTATATGTAGGTAAGAAGGATAGGGATAGGAAACTAGAGGTTGGTGAATTTATTTTTTTTAGTTGTTTTTGTTTTTGTTTTTGTTATGTGAGATGCACAAAGGGACCGCATAAGAGGCAGAGAAAGGAACGGATATGGGGAAAAACATAAGGGTAGCGACTTTAAATGTGAAAGGCCTAGGGTCTGTGTTAAAGAGAAGGAGGATAGAATTATTATTAAAGAAAAGTAAAGTTGACATTATCTATTTACAAGAGACACATCAACTAAAGGATGGAGTCAATGAATTGAAATTACAAAACATCCATATATATGAAAAAGCATTTGGGACCTCTAAATCTAGAGGGGTAGCAATATTAATATCTAAACATTGTGAATTTGTGATGAAAGAAGTAATAAAAGATAGTAATGGTAGATATTTGATAATTCAAGGTCAAATGGGGGAGGAAGATTATACATTAGTAAATGTGTATGCACCAAACATGAATCAAGGAGAATTTTATAGAACTGTGATTGAAGAAATGGAAAAGGTTAGGAAAGGATATGTGATTATGGCAGGAGATTTTAATATGGTTCTGGATAAGGTGAAAGATAAATCCACATGTAAAAAAGATGAGTTGAATAAAAGAGGTACCCTCCTGAGTAAGATATTAAACACTACGGATTTGAAAGATATATGGAGAGAATTAAAGGGAGATGAAAGAAGGTTTACATATTATTCTTCTGTACATAATAGTTATTCTAGAATAGATTTTATGTTTATTTCACAAAACTTAATTTCAAAAGTAGTAGATACAAATATTAATGTGATAAAAATAACAGATCATGCGTTGATGGTGTTAGAGATGAAAGTTAAGAAGGACTATAGAGAAGCTAGAAGATGGAGAATGGACTCCAATATTTTTCAACATACAGAGGTTGTGGATAAAGTTAAGAAAGAATGGTTGGAAATATGGTCATTTAATGAAGCAGGTGGGAATAAAATAGGAGTGTTATGGGACACTATGAAAGCAGTCATGAGAGGAATCGCCATAAGAGAATCCTGTAGATTAAAAAAATTGAGAGAAGAAAATATAAATAGAATTGTAGAATCATTAAAGGATTTAGAAAGCAAATATTTTATGGATAGAGATAACAAAAAATTAATTGAGATCCAAGCTAAAAGAAAGGAATTAGAAGGTATAGAGCTAGAAAAGGTCCAGAGAGACTTGATATACGCTAGGAGGAATTTTTTCGAATACAGTAATAAAAATTCAAAACTTTTAGCTAGATTAGTTCAAACTAAAAGAGCAAAAAATATAATTGGAGTGATTAAAGACAAAACGGGAAAGAATTGTAGCTTAATGAAAGAAAAACTAAAGATAATACATGAATTCTATCAAAATTTGTATAAAGGTAATAGTGTATCGAAAGAAGATATAGAAAATTATATTAAAGAAAATGTTAAGAGTAAATTATCAGAGAATGATAAAAAGGATTTAGATAAAGAGATAAAAGAGGAAGAGATTATAGAGATTATTAATAAATTAAAAAATGGTAAAACTCCAGGTTTTGACGGTTTAGGATCAGAATATTATAAAACTTTTAAACCAATATTGATCCCTAAGTTAAAAGTGCTCTATAATGAAATATTGGAAGGAGAGAGAATACCAGATTCTTGGAAACATTCATTAATAACTCTTATCCCAAAGCCTAATAAAGACTTAACAGACCCAAGTTCATATAGACCCATTTCACTATTAAATCAAGATGCAAAGATTTTTACTGCAATACTTGCGAATAGAATTAATAAATTTATTATAAAATATATTAAAGAGGATCAGAATGGTTTTTTAAAGGGTAGACAAATGGAGAATTTGACTAGGAGGGTATTGAATATTTTATACAATATAGAAAAAGACAAATTGAAGGCAGGTATTTTATCATTAGATATATTTAAGGCATTTGATTGCGTGGAATGGCCAACATTAAAGATTTTGTTAAAAGGTTGGGGTTTTGGAAAGAAATTTAGGGGGATAATAGATCAACTATATCTGGGGAATACCTCTGTAGTAATAGTTAATGATGGGATTACAGAACAAATAGCTTTAGGCCGAGGCACTAGACAAGGTTGCCCTCTTTCTCCAGTTCTGTTTTGTTTGATTATTGAAATGTTGGCAAATGTAATAAGGAATGATGATTTAATCGAAGGTATGGGGAAAAAGAATAAAATAAAGATTAATTTATTTGCTGATGATTCCTTGTTGACAGTGAAAAATCCGTTAGAATGCGTAGATAAAATTAGAACTCATTTAGAAAAATTTGGAAGAATAACTGGATTATGTGTGAATTGGCAAAAATCTGAATTAATGTTATTTAATCATAATAGAGTAGAACAAGAAAGGTGTGTTGAAAAATATGATTTCAGATTATGCAAATCAATTAAATATTTAGGAATAGATCTAGCAAAAAATATTCAAAAAATAAAGGAATATAATTATAATAAACTAAAGGAAGTGATTAAAAACAAATTACAGGAATATAGTAACTTTAAGCTATCTTGGTTTGGAAGGATTGCATTGATAAAAATGAAAATCTTACCAAAAATTAATTTTTTATTTAGAATGCTACCAATACAGTTAACAGAGGATGATTTGAAATTTTGGCAAGGAATAATTAATAAATACTGTAATGAAGGGAAGAGATCTAGAATAAATAAAAAGTATTGGTATAGAACAAAGCAAAAAGGTGGTATAGGTTTACCAAATATAAAAAATTATTATTTGGCTAACCAATTGAGGTTTATTGGGGAAATTATATATAATCCAGAAAGGCTAATTTGGTGGGAGATGGAATCATCAGAATTACAGGCAGATATAGAAACATATTTATTTGGTATAATTAAGAAAGATAAAATAAGGGAAATTAATAATCCATTTTTAAAGACATTGTTAAATATATGGTATAAGTGCAAAAAGAATTTATGTCCATCATATTCCCCACTTGGATTAGTGACAGAAATAGAAAATTTTCCTACCAATATGAAAGTATATGTGGATCTATTTAAAGAAAAGAAAGTGATTAGATTGAAAGATTGGTTGTATAAAATGAGATCGATAGATCAAATGAAACAAACTCTTCAGAATAGGAGCATTTCATGGTTGAATTATATACAATTAGAAAGATGGACTAATGAATGGGTAAATAAATATAATAAAGGTAGAGAATATACAAAATACGAACAATTGTTATTGTCATATGAGGACATTCGGATGACTGACTCAGTGAAAGGTACTGTGAGCAAAATTTACTTACTTCTTCTTAATTTAGAGGAAGAGGAAAGTGAGAAAGAAGGATTAAAAATAGTGTGGGAGCAAGATATTGGGAAAAGAATAAATGAAGAAGAATGGAGGATGATATGGAAAATGAGGGTGTTAAGATTTATGTCAGTAAGAATAAAGGAAAATTTTTTAAACTTAGTTTAAGATGGTATTTAACACCGTCAAAATTAAATAAAATTAATGCCAATCATCCGAATGTCTGCTGGAAATGTGAGAAGGAAATTGGTACATACTTTCATATGTGGTGGGAATGTGAAAAAGTGCAAAGATTTTGGAAACAAATTTTTAAAGAATTAAGCTACATATGTGAAAAAGATATAGAATTTAATGCTGAGATTGCTTTGTTATCAATATTTGAGAATGTGGAATATGACAAAATGACTAAAGAATTGATAACCAACTTATTAACAGCAGCTAGATTGATTATAGCTAGGCAATGGAAATCAAAAGTCGAATTGCAAATTGAAGAATGGTATAAAGAAATATGGAATATAGCAATAAATGATAAATTAACTTGTAACTTAAAGGTTAAGAAAGGAGAGTTGAAAAAAAATAACTTTTATGATATATGGGGGAGATTTTTGGAATATGTATTAATAAGAGGAAAAGGGAAAGCTCCAAATCAAGAATCAATGCAGTTTTGGAGAAGAGGACAATAGAAGAAGAGGAAGAAGAAGAAGAAGAAGAAGGAAGAGGAAGATTATGGCAAGAGGTCCCGCATATGGTGGTGGGGAACACAGTTAAATTGTATTTTAGTTTGTATGTTATATGTTTTTGTTTAAATTTAAAATAAAGGGAAAAAAAATTTCAAAAAAAAAAAAAAAAAAGACAATGAGCCTTTTCTCACTAGTTACCTTCCATCCTATATCCCATCATCCTTTCATCAATGGTCTTGAAGGCTCTGCAAATCACACTGTGTCTTTTAATTGGCCCTAGCTGTTCTTTTAATCAGTTTCTCTGAGCACTCCTCCTTCTTCATTCCAGGTGCAAGGACTCATCAATGAGATTCCACACACACACCAACCTCTATCAAGGACATGATGTCTTTTCTGTTATCTCGAGACAGTTCTGAAGTTCTTACCCTGTTTTCAAAATATTTTGGCTTGGTTGGTTCAGTTCAGACATTTTACAGTTTTTAAAAACTTGTTCACTCCATAGCTGCTGATTCCTTCACACCCCTAGGTGTGGTCCCTGTTGAGGCATGGATGAATCCTCCCTCCCATGGCAGAGGGGCTACCATGACTTGGGCAACCCAAAGAGTTTTTATACCCTAGCTTCCCTATGTTGAAACTGGCAGGGAGGAATGAAAGACAGTAATATACACAACACAGCAGGTGGGGAAGCTCTTAGCGCTAAGTGGCACAAACTCCTTCTCCAACCAAGTCAGCATGTCATCACCTTGATAAGTAATTCTTAGCACAAAACCTTTGTAAATATGGGATGTAATGTGCAGTTCCCTGCTATGCTTGTGCCTCCCACTAAGTTGGTGATGTGACATTCATGAAATAGTTTGCCATATGCTGAAACAAGACAGATTTTGTTAACCAGCAAAAACTCACCGCATGAACTCTTTTATAAACAGGGGCTCATCATAACAACTGTGCTGTGTCCTACCCTTTCTGCCGCAGCTTCCACCCTGAAAAAGGGATGGGAGAGGGGGAAAAATGGCAAAGACAAGTCAGAGTCTGATTATCTGCCATGCAATTTGTAGCTTGAACAATAAACCATGGTTAACATAAGCAGCAGCTTATTCTGAGATGCAGACTTTCACAGTGAATTTTAAGGCTAGTTCTGTGATATGTTGAATAAATTGCAAAACAAATGATGAAGGGATGACTTCTCAAAATGCAAGGCAATATGGCTGTCACTCCTCTGCCATTACTGAATTGTCACTTTGCCCTGCATTTAGATCATCAATTGGTGCGCATGAAATATTGAGTGCAAGAGCTAGTCTTTGAATTGCTTTTCTGAACCAGAGAAAAATTAGAATTATTTTAAAAAGTGACAAGTTAGGTGGGAAACTCTGATACAAATACACAACAAAGTAACCACTGACTCATCCCACTTGTAAAAACATCATTGCCTCAAAGAGCAGAACTCCTAAGTATTTGTGTGTTTCAGAATATCACCGGAGCACAATCAACCGATGCCGTTTTGATCCTCACAACCAGCGAATAGCCACAGTATCCTCTGACATGTCTATCAAATTTTGGGATATAATTGCTCAGTCCACCACAGTCACAATTGAACGGTAAAAAACTATATTACAAGTCATGATGTGATTGTCGTTGAATCAGAGGTTGTTAGTGATCAAGGTGAAATTGTTACTATGGCTGCTTTGACATGAGGCATTTAGTGTGGAAGGGCCATGCCCTTTTCTTTTGTCTTTTATGGGAGATATGCACAACTTCACAGTCTATTATTAATTTGTTGGGGTCATGCTGCTATTGAATTTCCTTTTTGGCAATTAGTGCTTGGTTTCGGCTATTGTTCTAATGATTGAGTTTGAGGGCAAAATTATAATTTGGTGAATGAAATTATTGTCTGGCAAATACCCCATGAAATAAGTAAACTAGGATAACCCCAATTCTTTAGTTTCACAGGTTTCTTCCAGTATTTTTCTCAATGCACAAAGTACAGCTTCTTTGAAAAGTATACAAGAGTAGTACAGTCTCTACAGCGCTTGATTCCCTAGCACTCCTCTTCCATTTTAAGAGACATAGTGTTGACATGGGCAGTTACATGCTGTCACTGATAAGTGGATGATGCTGGCACAGCTCAGCACGCAATCACTATGAAGTGGGCACCTTTATAATAACAGTAACTTTAAAAACCAGCAACAGGTTTTTGACTAGCATTACAATGCTTTCTAGCTATAAATTTGTAACTATTAACATATTAGTGAAACAGTTTCTCTTTAATTAAAAACTTTTTATCATAACAGCCAATTTTTCAAAACTATTTGCAAAATATTGTTACAATAAAGTACTTGCTAACAGTAACATAAAAATTATAGTAGATGTTGTTGTTTAGTCGTTAAGTGGTGTCCGACTCTTCGTGACCCCATGGACCAGAGCACTCCAGGCCCTCCTGTCTTCCACTGCCTCCCAGAGTTGGGTCAAATTCATGTTGGTAGCTTTGATGACACTGTCCAACCATCTCGTCCTCTGTCGTCCCCTTCTTCTCTTGCCTTCACACTTTCCCAAAATCAGGGTCTTTTCCAGGGAGTCTTCTCTTCTCACGAGATGGCTAAAGTATTGGAGCCTCAGCTTCAGGATCTGTCCTTCCAGTGAGCACTCAGGGTTGATTTCCTTCAGAATGGATAGGTTTCTTCTCCTTGCAGTCCAGGGGACTCTCAAGAGTCTCCTCCAGCACCACAATTCAAAAGCATCAATTCTTCGGCGGTCAGCCTTCTTTATGGTCCAGCTACATTGTCTCTCCTTGCTATTCTTTGGAAGTAAGCATTCAGTTTTCTGTAACTTTCCCTATCTCCCTTGCATTTTGTTTCCCTTCTGTTCTCTGCTCTTTGTAAGGCCTCGTTGGACAGCCACTTTGCTTTCTTGCATTTCCTTTTCTTTGGGATGGTTTTTGTTGCTGCCTCCTGTACAATGTTATGAGCCTCCATCCATAGTTCTTCAGGCACTCTGTCCACCAAATCGAGTTCCTTAAATCTGTTCTTCACTTCCACTGTGTATTCATAAGGGATTTGGTTTAGATTATACCTGACTAGCCCAGTGGTTTTTCCTACTTTCTTCAGTTTAAGCTTGAGTTTTGCTATAAGAAGCTGATGATCAGAGCCACAATCAGCTCCAGGTCTTGTTTTTGCTGACTGTATAGAGCTTCTCCATCTTTGGCTGCACAGAATATAATCAATCTGATTTCGGTATTGCCCATCTGGTGATGTCCATGTGTAGAGTCGCCTCTTGTGTTGTTGGAAAACAGTGTTCGTGATGACCAGCTTGTTCTCTTGACAAAACTCTATTAGCCTTTGCCCTGTTTTGTTTTGAACTCCAAGGCCAAACTTGCCTGTTGTTCCTTTTATCTCTTGACTCCCTACTTTAGCATTCCAGTCCCCTATAATGACAAGAACATCTTTCTTTGGTGTCAGTTCTAGAAGGTGTTGTAAGTCTTCATAGAATTGGTCAATTTCAGCCTCTTCAGCATCGGTGGTTGGTGCATAAACTTGGATTACTGTGATGTTGAAAGGTCTGCCTTGGATTCGTATTGAAATCATTCTATCCTTTTTGAGATTGTATCCCAGTACAGCTTTTCCCACTCTTTTGTTGACTATGAGGGCTACTCCATTTCTTCTACGGGATTCTTGCCCACAATAGTAGATATGATAATCGTCTGAATTGAATTTGCCCATTCCCGTCCATTTTAGTTCACTGACGCCCAGGATGTCAATGTTTATTCTTGCCATCTCCTGTTTGACCACATCCAGCTTACCAAGGTTCTTAGATCTTACATTCCAGGTTCCTATGCAGTATTTTTCTTTGCAGCATCGGACTTTCCTTTCACTTCCAGGCGCGTCCACAGCTGAGCGTCCTTTCGGCTTTGGCCCAACCACTTCATTAGCTCTGGAGCTACTTGTCCTTGTCCTCCGCTCTTCCTCAGTAGCATGTTGGACGCCTTCCAACCTGAGGGGCTCATCTTCCAGCGTCATATCTTTTAGCTTTTTATTTCTGTCCATGAAGTTTTCTTGGCAAAGATACTGGAGTGGCTTGCCAGTTACTCCTCCAGGTGGATCGCGTTTAGTCAGAACTCTCTATTATGACCTGTCCGTCTTGGGTGTCCCTGCACGGCATAGCCCATAGCTTCTCTGAATTACTCAAAACCCTTCGCCACGACCAGGCAGCAATCCATGAAGGGGTAGTAGATGAAACCTACCATAGTATGTTAATGTTATTATTGACCTCCATTAGCATTGTTTGGTCCATTCCTCTTAATTTTGTGTCATCTTCATTTATCTTTACCTCTGTGCTTGTGTCTCCCTCCCCCTTCCAGTTCAGTTTAAAGCCCTCCTGATGACGTTCTTCATGCTGTGGCCGAATACATTCTTCCCAATCCTTGTGAAGTGCAAGCCATCTCTTGCTAGCAGTCCATCTTCTAGGAAGCTTAGCCCATGATTTCAAAAATCAAATCCGTCATGTCGAAACCACCTTTGTAGCCAGTCATTCACCTGGAGTATTTTCCTTTCCCTTTCTATTCCTCTTCCAAGTACTGGTAGGATGAATGAGAAAACTATCTGGGCCCCAACGTTCTTAAATTTCCTTCCCAGAACTTCAAAATCTGATTTGATCTCTTTGAAGTTGCTCTTGGCTGTGTCATTTGTAGCCACATGGCTGAGAAGAAAGGGATATGTGTCTGTGTGTTTTATGAGTGATGTCAATCCTTCTTTCACATCCCTAATCTGTGCTCCAGGACAGCACACCTGGTGGGTCCATGGATCTTCCCGGCATACTTCAGTTTCCATCCCACCACAGTAGGGAGTCTCCTATTACAACTACTCTTCTCATCTTCTTTTTGTAGGGTAAGGGTTCAGTGCCTCAACTTGGCTTTGACTTTGTCTGCTTGCTGTCTCCCAGATACCTCATCAAGAACCTGAAAGCAGTTTTGCATTTCTAAAGGTGAAGATAGTCTTCTCCTTCTTTTGCTCCTAACTGTGACTCTTTTCCATGGTGCTTCCTCCCCTATGTTTGCTCTCTCCTCAGCATTTTCCTCCTCTGTCTTCTCTTATTGCTTTTCCCCCTCCAGTGCCTCTATTGACTGCTGCCGCTGCCCAAGATTTCTGTCAATGTACACTTCATCTTCCCTTATAGCCTTAAGTGTGGCTACTTGCTGCTCCAGTTCTCTCACTTTTTCTTCCAGCAGTGCCATCAGTTTGCACTTACTGGATGTGTACGCCATGTTACACTCAGGCACGAAGACAAACATTGCACAAACTTTGTAGGCAACTACAACTGAAGTGTTTCTTCCCTCAATAATCCCCGTTAGCTTTTTGCTTTAATATGTTTGTCTATGAATACCCTTCTGCTTTATTTTGTTACCTTGAACATAGGTGAGAAAGTTCACTAATATATAACTATTTTCAAACATCCAAAAATTTTGTTAGGGGCCTCTCCCTTGGCCTCCCCCATCAAACTGTGCTCTGTTTGGAGTCAGCAATCAAAAGGTCTTCCCAGAACTCACAGCTGCTACTTATAGCTCTCAGCAGTAATCAGGACACCCCCCCCCTTCCTGTTAAGGTCAGTACATGGCCCTTGCTGTTAAGGACACACACCCTTCCTGTTAAGCTGAGCACATGGCCCTTGCTGTAAAACTGAGCACATGGTGCTTCTGAATAGGGAATTCTTAGGGGTTACTCCAGGTCCCTTCCTGGTGTTAATCTAAAAACACTCACCTCTCCTTCCTAGTTTCTTGATTTGGCAGCCTTCCCATCCTCCATCTCTACACAAATCAGCGGTGTGTGCATGCAGGATTGCTCCCCTTTGATTAATATTGTAATTGTTAGTGTTAATGCATTCCTTACTTTCTGTTACAACTTTGGCATTTGGCTCAATCTAGGGGTGGGGGGTGAAAGTGTGGACCTAGAACCACCTGGTATTTGGTAGCATTCCATTAAGAAAGATGGGGGCAAAGGCATGGTCAAGCTTAGCTTGGGTGCCAGAGGCCAGTCCTCCTCCTCAGTGACAGGGAGCCACTGTCATTCCTGGGGTGACCTCAGCTGGCAGCTGACATGGTGGCTGATGATATCAAAATGACACTCAAGGTGACTGATGTGCTGGGTCCTGTCCAGAGCCACGGGTACTGCTGTTGTAACCAATAAGGTTGTGAACTTAATTTTTCCTACATGTTGTTGGTCTGTGTTTATTCCCTTCTTTGCTAGAGTAGGGTGGGGCACTTATTGTTAGGAGTGCAAGTATTTGTCATTTTCCTTCCACATCAGAATTTGTGGCCCTGCAAAATTCTGCAGTTTTAGATTTTCTTTCTTAGAGAAAAGATTTATTTCTTAAAGAAAATGTTTTCCAGTGTTTTCAGCACATGCACAAAGGAAGATCTAGCAAATGGTGAAGATAATGCTACTGAAGTAGCCCACTTCTGGTCAAAAGAAGTCTAATCATATTAAGGTTTTAATTCATTTTTAAATTTTCCTATATTTCATACACCTCCATAATTTTAAATTGTGCAGTGCTCTGATACTAATTAATAAATACAGAACACACTGGATTTTACTACACTATTGATTATCCTTGTCTTTTATGCATGTTTAATGTGAGTTTAAAATACCTTAACAGTTTCAGATAATGTAGAGATACTTGAATGGCTGATACATAAAGAAATGTTGATTATAAATTGTAAGTCAATGGCTTTTTTTCTTTCCATACAAAGAAAAAAATCAGTTAAGAAGGAGCAGAAGGAAATTTTGTTGAGGAGGAAATTATTCCTTTTGATTGATAATAGTGCTAGGAGTCTCTCAGTGTTGCTCCTACTTGTACTTCACAGTTGGTTCTCCAGTACTGTCCTTCATGACTGATCATAGCTGATCAGACAGTAAAGTAGAGAGGTGTAAGCTGAGGGATGAAAGATCCTAACATCAGAAGCAAAGAAGACAGGAAGAAGTGTAGCTTAACAAGTTAGCTTTCTCTGCAGTATCAGTGCTGAGGGCAAATATCCCATTTGCCATAGACACAAATAAACTGTAAATATTATAGTGTCCTATAGAAATAATTTTCAAATCTTCTTCAGGGCGCATAGAAATGCAATTTCAGATTGTTGTTTCTCCGTGGATGGTCATTACTTGTGCACAGCAGGTTGGGATGAAGACATAAAGCTATGGGATATCAGAACAGGGGAATTTCGTTCTCATGGACCCATGACTTTGGAGCAAGGTCATATAGGTATTGTTGGATGCTGCGATATTAGTAAAGATGGTAAGTTGTGCAGAACAGCATTTTACAGCATCTTTTACACAAAGGTATACAGTGTTTATTTCAGATGGCTCACACAGTCATGGTTGAACCACTATTTCAGTTCTCATTTTGAAAAATGAAATGGTTCTCCATTTTGATTAAATAATTGCTTATCTGACTGAGATGAACTAAACTTGATGGCAAAAGTTGATGAGTACATGGGTGTTTAGCCTGTTTTTCATTCACTGCAGGGACAGGCTAATTCACTCCTAAAGATGGCAACCAGATTACTTTTTTGCTGGAGCAAACCAGTCCGCTCCCAGAGCTGTCCTGTCCACACCTTTCTGCCTCTGTCAGGAGCTTCTACTTTTTTTGGTGTGGGTAGGATCACTCTGGTATGGATCTCAGACAAAAAAAAAAAAAAAAAAAAAAAAAACAAAACAAAACAAGACATGAAAATATTGTGGCACTGTAAAGACTAAGTGCTATATCTCAAGTTCATTTCCTCAGACATTGGGATGTCCAAACCATTCCTCAGGTTCATATAATTTCCAGTGAATGTGATCACTGGAAACAATCCAAAGCAAGCCTTATTCTTTCAATTTTTCAATACTGTGAAGTGACTTAAGAAGAGAGCCACTTCACAATATTGGCAAATTAGATGCTTCCTTGGCTCTATGGAGGAACTGAGGAAGTGAATTTTTTTTCAAGAACCTGCCTGATTCAGCTGCAGCCAGGGTCTTGACTGGAGCTTTAAGAAAAAAGCAAAGAAAAATCCCTTTGCCCTCTTCTGTCTCCTCCTCTTCTGGCTTTTTTTTTTTTTTTTTTTAAGTGATGCAATGCATATGTGCTGCCCTAATAAACCTAAAACATTTTTATTGCATTTCCTAGGTTCCTTCATGGAACCAAGGAAGTGTTTCATTTACTAATATTCTTAAGCAACTCCATGAAATTGACAGCAGGCCACTGAAGACCAATTAGAGCTACTTGAGATACATATGCCATTTGGATGTGAGGATCAAACAAATGGTATACCATACCTCCTGTCAACCTTACTTAGACCAATTCAACCCACTCCTTTGACACCATGTAGACGAGCCATTAGTCTTTTAAAACATCTCTTAATTGATAGACTCATTAAGAGGAAATATGTGAGCAGAGAAATAAAATGCCACATAACATGCTGAATTCTTGCTGCTATTGTTTTTTCATTTGGCATTTATACATGAGAAACAGGACTGATCTGTTGCTGGATATGTGTTTTGCCATCCTGAGGACACTTGTGAAGATCATAGACTGCTGGATGGATAAGTGATCCTTTCACCAAAATCTAAACTGACTATTCTCACCTCCTATCAGACATTTGGGGTTTGATCTTGGGAAACCTGAGTTAGTGACAATATCATATTGTATGTAAACTATTATGATATACTGTGGCTTGATTATGGGCTGCTCCTGAGAAAAAATGTAAAAGGGAACAAGTATCTATGGTGGGATGCAGTGACTCTTGTACTAGTGTACTGTTGTAGTCTTGTGAGGCTGTAAGTTGACAAATAGGCACATAAATTAGAATCATGTTTGCTTTAAGTGGAAGAACTTTAATCACAATCAAATATTCCAATATGCAAACTGTATGATATCTGAAGTTTGAAGTATAGATTTATTCTGATTGTGCAGCTAGACTCTGGCCAAAATCCTATTGCCCAGTTATGCAAAAGTTGTAACTTTTTGCAGCAAACTGCTGCAAGGTTAAGAAATCTACATAGACATTATCTGTTGCCCACTGATTCTTGATGCAGTAGTTCCGTTCTGTAGATTTAATTATCAAGCATAAGGTAATCACATATGACATAACAATTTATATTTCAGCTTCCCTTGTGGTGTCTGGAGGTTATGATAAAAGTATTGTTATCTGGGATTTAGAAGAAACATATAAAAAGCTAAGTTTAAAGGTATGATATAAGCTTTCCTTTCGTAATGAGGCTGTTGTAGAAATTAACTTTTGCTGTTGTAGAAGTTAACTGTGAAACTCCAGCTATAAAGGACCAGATTGCAAATTAGTGGAACAAGATTATATTTTTTAATGCTTTGTCCACAAAATAGTTTCAATGAATAGATAAGGATTTTCCTTTGTCTTCACTTGCTTGTTTGTTACTTTCATATCCCACCTTTCCCCCATTGTCTCCAACGTGGCACACATAGGTCTCTTCCTCACTTGTATGCTCACAACAGCCCTA
Organism: Intellagama lesueurii; assembly: GCA_037013535.1. Classification (NCBI taxonomy): domain Eukaryota; kingdom Metazoa; phylum Chordata; class Lepidosauria; order Squamata; family Agamidae; genus Intellagama; species Intellagama lesueurii. Next base: position 14,354,787 of record JBAJHW010000008.1, read on the forward strand.
TGAGGTAGGTTAGACCAAGAAGCAGTGACTGGCCCATGATTACTTAAAGAGCTTCATAGATTTATTTATTTATTATTTATTAGATAGGTGGAAATTTGAATCTGAGTCTCCTAGGTCACGCTGCTATTATAAAGAACATGTTATACACCCCCTAAATATATCATTTTTAAAAATTTGGACTTATAATATTGTTTTAAATGCTGACAAGTGCCTTCCTCTTATTTTTCATGATTTTTAAATAGCCCAACATTCACAGCCTCCGTGATAGCGCACATCACAAATCATGTTGTGGACATTTCAACCTGGCACTATTCTCAGCACCCAAGCCCTATCCATCTATTTGCCAGAAGTTGCTAGGCAACCTAATTCACAGGGTGGTTGATAATAATTCATTGCAGTTATTTAGGTTGCAATCTTACGTCTACCTATCTTGGAGTAAGCATCATTAACATCTGGTGGGATTTGCTTCAGAATAACCATACATATCATAGAATCATTAAGTTGGAAGGGCCTATAAGGCCATTGGGTCTAATCCCCTGCTCAATGTAGGAATACAAATCAAAGGATATCTGCCAGGTGGTTATCTAAATGTCTCTTGAATGTCTCCAGCGTTAGAGCACTCACCACTTCTTGAGGTAATTGGTTCCATTGCCATACTGCTCTAACAGTTAGGAAGTTTTTCCTGATATTCAACCGAAATCTGGCTTCCTATAACTTGAGCCTATTGTTTCGTGTCCTGCCATCTGGGATGACTGAGAACATATCCTGACCCTCCTCTGTATGACAACTTTTCAAATATTTGAAAAGTGTTATCATATCTCCCCTCAATCTTCTTTTCTCAAGGGTAAACATGCTGAGTTCTTTCAGTCTTTCTTCATAGGGCTTATGATTGTCCTGCAAGCAGCCGTCCCCTAAAGGGGCAAAAGTGGGGCAAGATAGTGATTATGTTTAAGATTAGTTTTGTTTGGACTACACAAGCACTGGTGGGCAGTTCCAGTAAATTGCCACATGCAATTAGCAAGGCCTCTGCATATGCTGTCCTTTTATAAAAGACGGAATAATCTAAACATCTGTATTAAAGGTGCTACAAGAACAAGGCTTGTATTCATCAAGTGGTACAGAACTGTAGTTTTTCTATAACAGTTATGGAAATAATTGTGAAGCGCTGTAGAGAATATGTAAAGTATTGGACTAGCTTTGGAAAGAAGCCAATATATTTATGTTGGATTATAGCAGAAACTCTAGAAGATGTAATATAGTTATTTTGTTCTTTAAAACACACACACCTTTCCTCTGTTCAAAAAGGCAAACAAAATTAAGTTAGTCACTAAAATGCCTCTGTAAACAATTGTCTTCTCAGGACTTGGACACAGGGATAAGCATTCACACCTTGAAAAGGCTTCCGCTTGTGTTGAAATAAAATAAATATGATGTAGCAGTCCAATTATAAGCATGTTTACTCAGGAACACATCCCTCTGAATTCAGTGGGACATCTTTTAAAAGTGGATTTAGGATTCCAACCTAAAGTACATTAAAGTGGTCCCTTTTTTTGTCTTACTCTTAAGAAATTGTTTCTCTTCAGGGTCATAAAGATTGGGTGACAGACGTTGCAATCAGTAATGACAAGAAGTGGCTTGTTTCCTCCTCGAAGGTATCAATAAATTTATAGAAATAAGGAAGATTTATAGGAAAACATTCTTAAAGATGACACAAAAACTATTAGTAGACTTGGCCAAAAGAAAATTTCCAACATTCATTTTAGGCTATTAAGCCAAACGAAAGGTCCCATATTTTGTATAACAGATTGTAATGTGTTTCAGTTACAATGTTACTATAAATGCTTTATTTATTTTAGGTAATAATGTTCTTCTTGGAAAAAACATAACTGACATCATTGATCTTATGTGTGTAATTAATGATGTTTCTTATTATTTTAAAAACATGGTTGAGGATCATTTATAGGGATTTGCAATCATTTTTGTATTTTCAGGTGAGGTTGGTTTTTTTTTTTGTAACAATGAACATTAAACTACAACTGCAAAGCAATGTGTTAGTAACAGATTTCTAATTTCTAATTTTATACTTGTAAAACAATGTCTGAAATCCTGTTGCATAGTTACACAATGTTTTGGAAGCAAATCTCTATAGACGTTATCTGTTGCATACTGAATTGCATGATTTGGTGTATAACACACAAGTCCATTTGTGTAACTGCACAATAGGATTTCAACCAGTAAGTAACGATTTCCTACCCCGCCTGCAAAAAATGGAAAATAAAAAAGAGATGACATCTAAGATGTTCAATTATAGAATGGACATTCAAAATTTTTCCAAGTAAACTTTGGAGTTCTCCAGAACTTTCCATCCAGAAAAATAGTAAACAATGGAGAAATAGGGGGAAGGGAACGGCTAATGTATAACTTGTGAAATTTATATCTTCTTAAGATGGAAAATAGAAGGAGACTGAGGATATGACTAAACTGGATTTGATTCACAAGCCTGTATTAGATTTTAAATTGCAGTCAGTGCTCATCCAGGGGCTGTGGATTGACCTGGCAGTTTATTTTCATACTGGAATGTGATGCAATTCACATTCCAGCTCAGAGACCCACTTTTTTTCTGCCTTCCTCTAGTCCCACCCCTGCTGACCTCTTTTATGAGGCATAAATATGGGAAATAACAATAACAATGACCCAACGATAAGGTGATAAGGTGATCTAGTGCTAATTTCATAAATGTAAGAATTTAAAAAAAAAATTTAAATAAAAAAATCCAGAGGTCAATTGGGAAGAGAAAAGAATATGGAGGATGTGTTCCCTCGGTCCCGGACATCACGTCCCAACTGCTTATCTCACTGAAACATCAGCTACAAACATGTCCCCCATCTTAAAAAGAACATATCACAACTGACCACACAGGAAAAAGTCCATTTGGATTGTTACAGCTTGAAAAACTAGGACACCCCCCATGGCAAAGAAGAAAAGCTGCTTTGAAAGCAACAATGACTTGACTAATTCAAGTCAGCCTTTGCGCCATGTGGTCAGTAAAAAGTAGTTTGAATTCACAAATGTTATAAGCAGAGCAAATCCCACAGTATTTGACCACGTAGTCACAGGCTACATTAAATACTTGCTGAAATCTTGTTTCATATGTTATGCACAGCAATTTTTCAGAAATAAAACATTTCGAATTTCCCCCTGAGGCCCCTATGAACTCCTTTCATTGTTTCAAAGCCATTGAGGTCTGTGGGATGGGTGGAGGGTCTTTAATTGCTTAAACACACTGCTGCCAGTTAAATCATTCCCATAGTGGCAATTTCCACTAACTAATGACTTCCCTTTTCTGTGCCTCCTCAATGGCTTCCCAACAATAAAATGGATTCTACAGAAGCCTCAAGACCTTCAAGGAAGAAATCAGCAATGCTTTATTTCTGAAAAATTGAGCAGCTGATGTGTCATCAGCCTTACGCAGCATAATTTATGGCAACAAGATTTCAGCCACTGAAATAGTTTCAAGTTACACTTTGAATGTGCCTATCTGTTACTTAAAAGAAGAAACATTACAATAAAAAAACCCTAACTTTTTAATATATAAAACTGAGCTGTTATTCTGAGTTTAAGCACAGAATACTTACATCTGACATGAGATGTGTGATTTTGCATACTCATTCAAATATGCATTTCATTGTATAACTCCTGATGTATGCATTTCATAAATCAGGTATACAAGGTATTTCACAATTTTAAAATGCTGAACTAAACAAATGGGTGTTATAATAATGAAGAAGAACACTGTTGTCTCAGGCTAATTGAAAATATATTCAGGAACTGATTGCCTGATGTCTCCATTCTGTATTCCTCTTGAGTACGGAAGATCTTAAATAATCCCCAGGAGGGTGGAGGAGCTCCCTAGCATTTGATCCTGGCAAGTGTTGCTGCTGTTAAGCTACCCATAGCATTTTATGACAAAGAAGCAGTGGCTGACTTCCATTTCTGAAAACAGAAATGCCTAACTCTGACCTGTCTCCTGCATTCAGTGAAACACACCCGTTACTGAATAAGCGAGAGCAGATAAATGGGAAAGTCTCTTTCCTTTCTCTTAGACTGTCTGTGCCCCTAAATTTGCTTAAATCAGGACATGCTGTCCTCACTGAAATGTCCAAAAAGGGGTTCTTCTCTCCCTTTGGACAGGCAAATTAGTTTCTTTGAATATAAAGCTTATAACACGAAGAGTTCTCTCTGGATAGCAAAATATAAGTTTTTGGTGGCTGCTTTTAAATAGCTGGTGGGGTCCAAGGGCAGAGGGGAAAGAAAGAGAAACTTAAGCCTTTGGTCTCACACAGCATTTAGGAGCAGTAGAAACTTTTTGAGAACTGTCAGAGGTGATCTTGAGCAATAAATAGTATTTTAGATTAATCATTGTAGTCTGGTTGTGAGTAACATTAGCCTGTGGAATAGATTTGACTAATTAAGTACAGAGCAGGAGAGGGAAGGAATGTACAGTAATTCAGGTGAACTTTATATCATTTCAACTTCTATGAAGTTGCACAGTGTGAGCACTCTCTTAAATATGATCTTTATGTTTTAGGATTGTACTTTGAGGATATGGGACATTGGAAATGCTAACAATATTCCGGTGGTAATACAAGCTGTAAAAACAAGAGGCTCTAAGATAGCTAAGGCCAGTATACTATTTGTCTTCTGGAACAGACAGATCTTGTTAACTGCTTTCCAAAACACTGTGTGTGTGTGTGTGTGGGGATTATGTGAGCTTTACTGGAGAATATGCTAATTTAACTGTCCGCTTGGAGCCCAATCAACCCTAGAAGTCATACTGTATGAGCACAGTTGGTTGAGTTGGTTTTAAATGTTATGCTTGGACTTGTAAAGCAATGCTAAAGGAGAACATACTTGAATACCTGAACGCTTGTTCTGCCTATTGCATAGTAGATGCTCTTGGATGGGATCATCTAGAAGCCCTGACCACCATCTATGCCAACTAGGGTTTTTAAGAGTTGTGCTCAAAGAGCAACCGAAGCACCAAGTTTCGCAATTACTGCTGTAGAATAACCATATCCTTTTTGTGTAGAATTAGAATACAGCAAGAAAGTATAAATCTTAGAACCTTTCTCTTACGGAATAAATATATAAATCCTCTAAATATACAAAAATGTGATGATAAATATTCTCAATATATAAAGGCAATAGAACCTTGGTTTTTTATACTTACTTAAACAAAAATACAGACATAATGACAGATAATTGGAGCTAATGAATAAGTTACCAACTATGTTCCTAGCTATGTGCTGCAGCCACCACACAATCAGATATGGAACTGGCACCTCATTAATTAGCTTCAATTAACTGCTGCAACTATTGTATCTTCACTTACTCATGCATTAAAAAAACTGGATTTTTGGCTAATGTGTTGGATATAGACTAATCCTATCCATATCTACTTATTACATTCAGTACAGTAGGGCTTACTTCTAAGTAAAAATGTAGTGTAGTCTGATGCATAGTACTGAAAATGGTTTTGTTGTTGTTGCTATTATTATTCACAATAATTGCATTGTATCAAGTTGACTGCAACTTATAGCATTCTTTCCAGGTTTTCTAGGTAGTAAGTGCTTAGAAATGGTTTAACATTCCCTTCTTCAGGAGGCGCCCTGGAACCGTGCAGCTTGCCCAAGGCTATGGAGACCAAGGAACTTAACTTCCAACCTCTGTACCTAGCTCTCTGAGCTATCCTTCCAGTCAATTAAATATAGTATCCTTCAAATCAGTGGGACAAGTTGCAGACAACTTATTCCATTAATTTTAGGAGGAACTAAATGCAACTATGGAGGTTTATTTTACAGTGTCTGTATAGAGTTATGTACAATTTGAATCCCTTGCATTTGCAAGGAAAAAATAATATGCCTTTCCATTTTCAAGGTTAATATATATATTACATTAAAATCACTTTTTTTCATTTTAAAACATCTAGTGCGAAGAATGTAAGAAATCTTTCCTGATCTTCCAGAACAATGAAGACCAATTAGAAACAAAGTGTGTTTTCTGTCGACTGGCAACTCACACCAAAAATGTTTTACCAGTGCCTCCAACTTTGCCTACTGATCTCTAAAGCAATGAACCACTGTTCAAAAAATAAATAAATGTATGCATTGTAATTTAAAGAAAGCACACCTCAGTGTTCATAATGTAATGTGTTAAAGTCATCTACCTACATGTACGGAATTCAGAAACTTAAAAAAAAATCCAGGCTGAATTTTAAATTCTCCCCACCCCCACGCACATATATGTGGTAAGACGTTAAAAGTAATTTTATGCCAAATCTGGCAGAACATGATCATTTTAGGGGTCTACAAGTGTCCCACTGGTTCATAAGGGTAAAATAAGAATCGGCAATGTCAAAGATGTTGCCAACATTTCTACTGCAAGTTTTATGCAGCTCTCAGGTTTAATTGAAAACATCATCTTAACTCAAATCCAGTGGGTGCAATATATATACACAATCCACACAATATAGACTCTAGTGGTTGATAAATGGAACAAATGATAGTATGGGATGGCATCTATAAACTCGTATACATACATGTATGTAGAGAGAGACACAATAGATTTAAAGAAGTACTTGTTTTTTACTGTAAAAGGTGAAATAATAATAATAATAATAATAATAATAATAATAATAATAATAATAATAATAATAATAATAAATTATTATTTAATTGATTTATATATTGCCCATCTGGCAGCCAGGGCCACTCTGGGCGGTTTACAACAGATAAACAAACAACAGAATAAGAAAACAATACATATACAAAATAATAATAATACAATTGGGGCATAAATCAAATATCATAAAGTGCAGTAAAAGAAGTACAATACAATTGTAGGCATCCTTCAGTCTCGAGAGACTATGGTAACGTGCTCTGAATAGAGGTCTTGGAACAACAAATTACAGTTAAAAGCATAAAATATAAAAGACAAGAAGCATGGCTCCATTTTCCCATATCCCGAAGTAGCTTTAGAAGACAGCCACTTCAGGACACTGGCGAATTATAAAAACTTCCTTTGCACATGCGCTGCACTACTTACAATTTTTTTTTAAAAAAAATTAAAATACCCTCATGGGACAGGGAAGGAGATAGGAGGGGGGCAGCAAGAGGGATTTCCCCCCCCTTTTTTCCTTTTGTGACTTGTTTTAAATGTCAGGTTGACACCCCTGCCCGCCGAATCCCGCTGCCATGGTTGAGGAGAGCTCCTCCATCACTCTCCCGCCCTCCTCCTGCTGCTGCCCCACAGCCGCCCTTCTGGCATTTCGTTGCCCCCCCCCCCCGCGCCCCTCTCTGCGGATGGCCCCGTCAGGGGCGGGGCGGCTGGGCGTGGCCCCTTCTGCCTTCTTTGCTGCCCCGGCGAGACGAGTCCAGGCGCCCGGCGGAGACACACGCAAAGCCCCCTCCTCCGCGCGGCCCCCCCCCCCACCTCTGGGGGCACCCGAGCGGGGCTCGTGGAGCCACGTGCAGTCTCTGTCACGGAGCGAGCACGTGTCTGCCCTGCAATACACCAGCTTTGCAGGCGGCGGCCATGAGAAACGGAAAGCATTTCCACGGAAGTGAATGATCAGAGCCGTGCTTCCTTGTTATACAATTGCCGAGCAGACCGTTCTCTGAGCTACATGAGGCCAGCTCTGCCACTTGTAGCAGCACCCGGGCGCCGTGGCTTAGTTGGTTAAAGCGCCTGTCTAGTAAACAGGAGATCCTGGGTTCGAATCCCAGCGGTGCCTCTTACGGAAGTTGTAACTCTTTTTTTCACATATAGTTGGTTTTTTTTTTGTATTTCAGCGGAAATTGCTTTTTTTATGTGTTACACAACAATCTTTTTAGGGGGGAACTGCATAAAAAAGGGACACGGACGCATTTGTGCTTTAAAAGAGTTCTTCCCAGCTTTGGTGTACGCTAAGTTTGCAGAAAACATGGCCAGGTTTTCTTGGCCTACCTACATAGAGTAGGAGTCGATCCTATAGTATACAGTTTGTCTTAAGACCAAGTGCATAGTTTGTTTTGTTTAAAAGCGTCTTGTTAACGTGCAGAGTTAATTAAAAAGAGACAGTAATTGAGAGAGAAATTACGCTTTAATCTGGGTTTATATATGACTAATTTGTCAGCTTCCGTTTTAAACAATGGAGTTTATTTGTCAAATAATTTAACTGGTAAATAATGCACTAAGCAAATAAGAGGCGGCTGACACTCTTCAGAGATAAATGTCCATTTTGTTGTTTTTTCCTTCTTTCCCTGTATCATGCACAGTTCAGCTTCCCAGTCCTCTTGATTTCAATGAGCTTTACTTCAAAAATGAGTAATGCGCTTTAGTCCAAAAACCACAAACAAAAACAACAAAGCTTCAGCTCCCGCTCAGGGGCCTGGGCATAGCAGCCTCGTCGACCAGCTGGCACGGGCAGCTCTCCTTGTTCATCACTTCTGCTTGCAAGGCTAAAGAAAGGCACGCGGTGCAGCAGGTGCCCGTTTACCGATGTGATGGAGAAAGTGTATTGATGAGATGGATGGAGTCTACGAGTACTCCTGTTCGGCCGTAGTTTTAAAGCAACAAACCAGATGCCCCAGTTCACTCGGAAGCTTTTTCAAAAGCCAGACCACACAGACAGCCCAAGACGTTTGACGGCCTGGAGGGTACCACGCCTCCACCCATCCAAGACAAGGGGCATCATAACCAAAGCAGCTGGTCTGGCAGAGAACACAGAAGAAGGCCTCTCAAGCATCTCTTGGCATCTCTGCAGCAAAAAAAAAAAAAAAGAGACAACATTAATTAGCTGACAACTTGCTTCACTCAACTTACCGCATGCAGCCTTTGAAAAGAGGAGCAGTTTTGACACCTTATTTGTCTAGTGCTCCAGATTAATTAATTTAATCAGAAGATTTACAGTGGTGCCTCGATTTACGACCATAATCCGTTCCAGAAGAACGGCTTCCTTTGGTGCTGCTTCCACGCTGGCCGGCCAGGCCTGGTGGAGCCTCTCGCCGCCGGTGCCGGTACCGGAGCGGGAGGCGCCGCCGAAGGAAGCTGTGCAGCTGGGCGAGCGCCGCCGCCGCCCGACAGGCTCCTCCAGGGACAGGGACGGGGTGGCGGCGGCACTCACCCGGCCGCGCGGCTTCCTTCGGTGCCGCCTCCCGCTCCAGCACCGGCTCTGGCGGCAGAGGCTCCGCCAGGCCCAGCCGGCTAGCCAGGGGCGGAAGCGGCGCTGAAGGAAGCCGCGCGGCCGTACAAGCGCCGCTGCCACCCGACGGGCTTTGACAGGGACTGAGACAGGGCGTGCGGCGCCAGCCCGGCGCCGGGAGGCTGAGCCTGGCCCAGGGCTGCGGCAGCCGCTCCCTTCTTTTCAAATCAAGGGGGGTAATGTCGACCCTAAAAAAGGTCCCTGACTCCTGCTCTAACCGTTGGGCTGAAAGAGCTACTGTACAAAGAAGCAGCCTCTTTGCCACCAATTTGAATTTCCCGCCTTTTCCCCCTGCCTTTTTGTGTTCGTAAGTGGAAGCTCCGGCCGCAAGTCGAAGCAAAATTTTGCGGCCGGAGCTGGTCGTAAGTCGAAATGGTCGTAAGTACATAAGTCGAGGCACCACTGTATCTCTGACCTTTCAAATGAATTGTCCTCAAGGTAGCATATAAACAATTGTAGCAGTACACACACAGAAAACCCCTGAAACCTGCACCATTCAGCAGTTCCTTGTTTCCCAGCTAACGAATGGGTTCACGGCATGCTTTTCTCCAGGGCTTTGAAAAATTTCCTTTTTTGGACTATAACTTCCAGATTCCCCCAGCCATCATGACCAACATGATGAAAAACAATGCCAAATTTTTGTCTTGCCTTCTGTTTCATATTTTTAATGTCTCTCCTGCCACAGTAGGGAGATGATTTCCTTTCTCTTATGACTGCTGAGCCACAAAGTGCATAGGTTTGACACTGGGATCCCTCCTAAATCTTTCATAACTTCATTCTTCCATCACAATTTGGGACTGCACCTATTTGGGATTTGGGTTTAGTGTCAGTCCTAAATACTATAGAGCCACTGAATACAATTTTAGTTCTTGTTAGGCAAATAATCTCTTGAATGTTTGTGCAACAAATAATCCAAGAAATACTATAAAGATGCTGTTCATGTTATTTTGATTACTATATGACATAGGGATGGTTGTATTTTAAATGTCTGCAAGGAACACTGTGAGTTCATGTGGGTAGAAGTAGTCTGTGGGGATTGAATACGTATGTTGCTTGTATAGGGTAGAATAAATAGGGAACATTATTTCAGGGAAAAGATGCTTATTATGAAAGATACAGAGATATGGCTAGGGTGCTAAATGCTCACTCATGCCCTATGAGAGTTTAAAACCAAGAAAGGCAGGAGGACATTATCCTGAAATTATCAGTTACATAAAGTAGAAGCAGATTACACAAGAGAAAGTCATACTTCATGTAACTCTTGCTGTAACTAATGCCCCCTGTGGACTCAGGATTTGGGGTTCTGTATCTACTCCTTTTGCCTCCTGTGAGTCAGCCTCACTGAAGCATTATTCCACCATTGCAAAATGTTCTTTGTTCTGGTATGTATTAAAAATGCATGGATTCTGAAAGTAGAGTTTAAGGAGCCAAAGATCAATTGAATGTGAATTGTACTAAGATGAGAGGGGGTGGGAGACACTATTAAATTGCTGTTTAATAGTTGCTGTATTTGGCTGAATGAAACTCTATGCATTTCTGGGACATCCTTGAAGTCAAGATGGTGTATAGGTATGCCACTTTAAAAGTCAATCAAATTAAGGCATGTTTAGACAGAACAAAGCCGCTTCACTGAAAAATACAAATGAAAATATAAATTAATAAAGGAACACTGCATTAGAATAACCTAGGAAACAAGGAGCATAAATATGAAGTAAAAAGGTAAAGGTTCTCCTTGACAATTTGTCCAGTCGTGTCCGACTCTAGGCGGCGGTGCTCATCTCCGTTTCCAACTCATAGAGCTAGCGTTTGTCTGCAGACAATCCTCCGTGGTCACGTGGCCAGCGTGACTAGACATGGAATGCTGTTTACCTTCCCACCGAGGTGGTACCTATTTATCTACTCGCATTTTTGCATTTTGCATGCTTTCAAACCGCTAGGTTGGTGGGAGCTGGGACAAGCGACGGGAACTCACTCTGTTGCGTGGATTCGATCTTACGACTGCAGGTCTTCTGACCTTGCAGCACAGAGGGTTCAGCTCCTCAAAGGGACAGGATTACAAAGGACAGAAACAAGTCTAAATGGCAAACATTTCAGGAACTTATAGCATTATTTATTTATTTATCCAGCAGCATTCACGCACAGAGGCCAGAATCCTATGGATTTGTTGCTTGGATGTTAAGTGCAATAGCATAAATTGCAGTGGCAAAATGCTACTAGTTAACAAGTCACTGTATGGATCCCTCGTTATGTACCAATTGTGTGAGTTGGGGCATGATGAGGGGTCTAAGCAATTACTTGTTAACCAGTAGCAATTAACGGTTGTGATTTATTCCACTGCATTTAGATATAACTAATCAAGTGAATTACAGACCCTTTCTTGGATGTGCTCCTTAACATGGTGGAGGGGTTTGAATGTGTCAGTGAAGCTGAGAGCAATATCATCAGGAGGCCAGACTCCATTCAAAGTCTGGACTCCGAACAGAGTCACCCAAGGCTGAAAGGTCACAGCTGAGGCACCACACTAAGATGCATCCACTCTCTTCAGGAATAACAGCAACATCAGCAGAAAAGAAGGAATAGTACCAATGGTGATGGGGGTGAAGAAACTTCTGGAGAGTAACTTCTGGGCATCAGAGGTAGCTAAAGGTGACACTGGTGGAGGAGGCAACAATAGTGACACTCAAGCTAACTTTAGTTAGTACTATGCAGAAGGTGGCAATGGTAAACCACTATTTAACTTTCCTTACCATGAAAATCTTATGATGAGACAGTCCAGAATGAAACAAGAGATACTGCTGGAAGATGAGACTGCTAGGTTGGAGAGTACTCAATCAGCTACTGGGGAAGAGCAAAGAACAAGCATGAATAGTGCTGTTGTTAATTACACAACTAGATTAAGGCTGAAATAATGTCTAGTGGTTGACATGTACAGAAGTGAAAGGAAAGTCCAACGCTGCTGTGATTGGGTTCTTTGGAAAATTGCGGCAGTTCCTCTGTTTTGGCGGGAAGAAAGGACGGAGACCTTTTTAAATCTTTCTCAGTTCCAACTTTATTAACTGGTGGTGTCTCAACTGTGACACCGACGGGATCAAAACATGACAGATCAGGTAACTGTCCATAACTTGACAACATTGATTGTTCTTGTAAACGAAGGTGATTTACTGCGGGGCTGGACCAAACCGTTCGCGATCCGTAATCTTGCGACGGGGAGCACGCCGCATCGCACAAACCGTTCCGCAGCATGGGTGACGCGCCCAGTCGCCCTCCTTCGGTGGGGTGTTGTAGATTGGGTCTGGACGTATCACTTTTCTCCCGCGTCCTTGCCCCTGAGGAAAGACGATCACTGTCCATTCCTGTGTTTCAAAGACAGTCTCTCCTTCTCCTTTTGTCTCCGGGTCAGGTAATAAGCCTCCGACTCTTAGATTAGAAAAATCTTTAAGAAGATCCCGCGCTTTCTCATATTCTAGTTTGCTCTTTTCTTTCTCTGCCTCGGCATTGCTCTCCTTTCTCTCCTTCTCTAATCTACTCCTGAACCTCCTTTCTCCCCCTTCTTTTATATCCTCCTCCCACATAGAGAGTTTCAGCTCCTTCCCCTTTCTTCCTTCTCCTTCCTCCACCAGGCAAACCTCTACCTCCTTTTTCTCCTCTACTAAGGTTGCTTTCATCTCTCCTATCTCACCCCCGCAGGGTCCTTTTTCCTCTTTGGGTGTTTCTATCGGTGAGGACGGCTCACTTGCCTCCTGCTTTCCTTCACACCTGCACAACACATGCAATTGGAACATGGAACATAAGAAGTAAGAATCAAGGTAAACTGGAAACTGCAAAGCAAGAAATTGAACATATAAACATTGCAGTACTTGGTGTCAGTGAACTGAAGTGGACTGGAATGGGATATTTCAGTCAATCAACTACAGAGTGTTATTCTCTGGAAATGACACTCAGAAGAGGAGTGGCTGTAAAATTTATCACACACCAAAACAAGACATGCTTTTAATCAAGGGTGACTGGAACGCGTTAGTAGGAAACAAAGCAGAACCAAATGCTGGAAAATTCTAGGGTACAGAAATGAAGCAGGAGTACGACTCCTGGAGTTCTGAAAAGTCAGCCATCTGTTTATTGGAAATGCATGCTTCAAGGAACTGAACAGATGACTACACATGTGGATATAATTAGATAGTGAATATAGAAATCAAATAGACTATGTAATTGGAAGCAGGAGATGGATAAGCTGTATCTTCTCTGACAAAACAAGACCAGGAGCAGACTGTGGTACTGATCATAAATTGTTAGTATCCAACATTAGAGTAAAGCTGAAAAAGAACAAAGCAAAAGCAAAGCGTGCTGCTTATATACCATCCCATAGCGCGTCAAGCACTCTCTTGAGCGGTTTACAAGTTATTTATGCAGGCTACACATTGCCCCCCAGGAAACTGGGTACTAATTTTACAGAGCTTGGAAGGAAAGAAGGCTGAGTCAACCTTGAGCTGGCTACCTGGGATTGAACCCCGGGTCATGAGCACAGTTTTGACTGCAGCACAGCAGTTTAACCACTGTGCCACCAGGCTCTAACAATAAAAGAACCATAGTGCCAAGATATAATTTAAATAAAATTTAACAACAACAATAACAAGTCCACATAAGGAACAGATTTATATTACTAAATTCAACTGACTGTGAACCAGAAGAAGAACTGTGGAATGAAACCATTACTAGGGAAGAATGCAAAAAGACAATTCTTGTAGTAAAAAGGAAAGGAAAACCTACATAGACAACAGAAGAAACAAAATTGTAAAGGATAAGCAAGAAGCAAAGGAAAGGTGGCAGAAATAGGGTCAGAATCCTAAATGCAGTTCTTCAGCAACTATCATGTAAAGACAAAGAGAACTATTGCAATAACTAGTGCAAAGAAATAGAAGAGAACAACAAAACGGGAAAAATGAGATATCTTCCAGAAGATCCAAAAAATCAAAGGGAAATTTCATCCTAGATTAGGAATGCTGAAAGACCAATAGGGAAGCACACTGTTTGACAAGGACAAAATAATTAGAAGATAGAGACTCTGTACTAAAGACCTCTACTGAAGACATAAAAGAATAACAGACTCCTTTGAAGAAGAATCTTATGATGAAGAACCTACAATTTTAGAAAGTGAAGTGAGAGCTGCTCTGAAAGCACTAGGAAGAAATAAATGACCATGGATAGATGAGATACTGAGATAATTATTTCAAGCCAAAGAGACTGAATCTGTCAAAATCCGAAAAAGAACATGTCAATAAATATGGGAAACAAAACAATGGCCCACAGACTGGAAATGTTAATATACATTCCAATCCCCAAGAAAAGAGATGCCAATGAGTACAGCAACTGTAGGAACATTGTTTTGATTTCCTATGCAAGCAAGGTTTTTACCCTGTTTCCCTGAAAATAAAGACCTAACCTGAAAATAAGCCCTAGTATGATTTTTCAGGATGCTCGTAATATAAGCCCTACCCCAAAAATAAGCCCTAGTTAAGTGAAACCCCACCCTCCACTATTGTGCAACAACCAGAAGAAGATGACATGACTGTATTTGAATAAATGTAGATTGTTGTACATAAAAAAATTAAAACATCCTCTGAAAATAAGCCCTAATGCGTTTTTGGAGCAAAAATTAATGTAAGACCCTGTCTTATTTTCGGGGAAACACGGTACCTCATATGGAGCAAGAAGTGTCTGATGTTCAAGCTAGACTCTGAAAAGGAAGAGATACTTGAGATCGTATTGAAAATATCTGCTGGATATTGTAGTGCATAAAAGAATTTCAGAAGATCAGTCTATGCTTTATAAACTACAACAAAGCCTTTGACTTGGATCATGTGAAACTACTGTATGGGTTGTTCGGAAACAAATGAGTGTGCCTCGGCATCTCATTGTTCTGATACATAATTGTATTTTGGATAAGAAGCTACCGCTAGGCCAGAATATGGAGAGACAGACTGATTTTCTATAGGCAAAGGTGTCAGACAAGGCTGCATTTTATACCCCTATCTATTTAATCTGTATGCAGAACATATCATATGGAAAGCCAATTTAGAAGCAGATGAAGGGGGAGGGGAGTGGAAATTGATGAAAGGAACATCAATAATTTAAGATATGCAGATGACACCATCGTATAGGCAGAAAGCAGCAATGACTTGAAATTACTTCTGATGAAAGGGAAAGAAGAAAATGCCAAAGCGGGACTGCAGCTGAACAAAAATAATTACTTCAGAAGAACAACACAGCTTTAATGTTGGCAATAAAGAAACTAAAATAATTACCATAGATCTTATTGCACGGAAAGCATGTGAGTTATTGATCTGTATGTTATGTCCATCTAGCATAATGAGAACATGAGACAAAAAGAGAAAGAAAGGAGGGAGGGGGTCCATCTGGCACCTTGTGGCTCCAGATGAAACTGCTGGTTTTAATTTCTTAAAATTAATTGATCCATTTTGAATATAAAAATAACCCCTGAGGCAGCAGGAGCTCTCCTCAAACTGTTTGAAGAGTTTAGGGGTCTTGAAGAGGTAAGCATCACATGGATCTGATCACTGTTTTCACTCTTCTGCTTAGTGAAGGTTACTGACGTCTGTCACCTAGTGACTAAATATGGTATTGGGGGCTACAGACAGGTTTGAATAAAAAAAAAGGAGCACAGTTACATTTGGAACCATATGTTGAATTGTGTTTAGTTTGTTTTTAATCAATATAAGAAAGGGTGAATACATTACACACATGTGAGTGTGGATTGTTTTGACAGGGAATCAGTTTTTTTGCAAAGGAAACTAGGTATTTTGCTCTTGCTTAAGAGTAAATGTCAAATCAATGTGGTTTAAATCAATGTGCAGTATTTGAACACCTCTGTCAGTGTAAATTTCTCAACTGGAGAGATGATCTGACAGGGAAGATGAGGCTGCAAGGCAGGTGCTTCCCACTTTGCCTTTGGCACAACCAGCCTTGCACATATTTATCAGGTAAATTATTAGAGTTTATGTAACGTTTGAAAATCTTACACAACTTAATGTAATATCAGGTGTTCTCCATGGTCCTCCATGGTCAATTATTTCCTGTTTAGTGCATCCCACTCCTGGACTGGGATCATCAGTGTAATCATCTTAGAACTGCAGAGCTGGAAGGGACCCTATAGATCAACAATGCCCTCAACCCCAAATTCCAGAGATCCTACAAGTGAACAGTTAGTGACTCCTTTCAGATGAGTCAGCAGTGTGCATTTGGTTCTAGATTGGGTTGCTCCAGGGCCGCTTTATTCAGAGGACAAAGTGGGCATTTGCCCAGGGCCCACTATAAGGGCCCAGACGAAGAGGGGTTTTTTAATTTTTTATTTTGCCCTCCATGATGGTGCTGTGCAGCCTGCGCTGCCCACTGCTTGCTGGGCATTTGAAGTCTTGTGTGTGCTGAGGTCACGTGATGGGACCTTGCGCCATTTGAACACCGGAGGCACATGCAGCCTTTTCTCCTGCTGTCTGCATCATTGAGGACCCCGGACCGGGGGAACTGACAGTGGCAGGCACAGCATTGAGAGGCTGTTTTGGGGGCAAAGGTGGCATAAATAGGCTGTTTTACGGTTATAAGATGACAGAGAGAGGCTGTTAGGGGGCTAAAATAGTACAGAGATGCTGTTTTGGGGCTAAGATGGCACAGGCAGGCTGTTTGGAGGCAAAGAGGGCACTGGCATGATGTACAAGGTTTATGCATTTACTGCTCATTTGCATGATACACAAAGTTTATTAATTTACTGCTCATTGGCATGATATAACAAGTCTATGTATTTACTGCTCATTGGCATGATATAACAAGTCTATGCATTAAAAGTGTGTGTTTGTAAAATTCCTTCTTACCTGTCATTGTATGTCTGTGAAGAATTTATTAATTTGATGGGCATGAAAGTTAAAAATGCAGTTGTAAAAGAGGTCAGATTGGTCAAGTATTATTCAATATGTGTGGATTCCACCCCTGATGTGAGTCACTTGGATGAGGCAACCTTTACATTGTGTTATGTTGATAGATGCAGTGGTGAACCAGTGGAAAGATTTCTGCAATTTGTCCCTATATTTTCGCATACAGGACAGTTGTTACCTGATACAATTTGCAACACCCTACATGACCACAATATAGATATTCAAGACTGTCATGGTCAGGCATATGATAATGCTAGTACAGTGGTGCCTCGACTTACGACCATAATCCATTCCAGAAGATGGACGTAACTCGAAATGGTCGTAAGTCGAAGCATCATTTCTCATAGGAATGCATTGAAATGCAATTAATCCGTTCCGGCTGAAGAAAAAAATCACCAAAAAAAAAAAATCACTGCAAGACTCATTGGAAACGCGATTAATCCCTTCCGGCCGAAGGGGGGGGGGGGGAAGAAAAGCAATCAAGCGTTCAAGACCCATTGGAAATGCACAGAAAACAAACGGAGAAGATCGGAAATGCACAGAGAACAAAGGGGGCAGGTCGGAAATGCAAAGAAAACAAAGTAAAAAGGAAGGGAAGCATGCAGGACCCATTGGAAATGGGGAAAAAAACCCCAAAGCAACCAAACCCCCCAAGACCCATCGGAAATGGGGGGGAAAGCCAAAAAACAAACAAACCCCCCAAGACCCATCGGAAATGGGGAAAAAACCCCCAAAAAGCAACCAAACCCCCCAAGACCCATCGGAAATGGGGGGGGAAAGCCAACAAACAAACAAACCCCCCAAGACCCATCGGAAATAGGGAACCCCCCCAAAAAAGCAACCAAACCCCCAAGACCCATCGGAAATGGGGGGGAAAGCCAAAAAAAACAAACAACCCCCCCAAGACCCATCGGAAATGGGGGGGAACCAAAAAACAAACAAACCCCCCAAGACCCATCAGAAATGGGGGGAAAAAACTCAAAAAGCAAACAAACCCCCAAGACCCATCGGAAATGGGGGGAAGAAACCCAACAAACAAACCCCCCAAGACCCATCGGAAATGGGAAAAAACACTCCAAAAAGCAACCAAACCCCCCAAGACCCATCAGAAATGGGGGGGAAAAAGCCAAAAAACAAACAACCCCCCCAAGACCTATCACAGCTTAGAAACATAACCCCCCCCAGCCCAAAACCATGCTGCAAAACCACCCAGAACAGTTTTTAAAAAGCAGAAAACAGCACCTTACCTTACCAGGCAGCCCGAAGCCTCCCTGCAAACACACACACACGCTCACTCAGAAGCAGAAGCGAGGCAGTCCCAAGCCTCCTCCGACGCACACTCTCTAACTGCTGGGGCGAAAGAGCTACAAAGAAGCAGCCTCGTCGCCACCTACAGTTAGCAATTTGAATTTCCGGCCTTTTTCCCCTGCCTTTTTCTGTTTGTAAGTGGAAGCTCCGGTTGCAAGTAGAAGCAAAATTTTGCGGCTGGAGCTGGTCGTAACTCAAAATGGTCGTAAGTAGGGATGTTCATAAGTCGAGGCACCACTGTAACATGCCTGGAAAATATAAAGGAGTGCAGACACGCATTCAGAACATCGATCCACTGGCAGAATATGTACCATGTACTGCTCATTCTTTGAATCTGGTTGGACAAGTTGTTAGTGTCTGTCCATGTGCTGCAAAAAAAATTTTTTTTCTATGGTTCAGACACTATTTGATTTTTCTCTCCTCTTTGACCCATCGTTGGTCTTTGCTTCTAGAGCATCTGAAACCAAATGAAAAAGGACAGGTACTTTTCTTGAAGCAGTTAGGAGATACTTGCTGGTCTAGCCATGCTACTGCTGTTGAAGCTTTGCAACTGAACTACTGCAACATTATTGAATGTCTCCAAAATATGAGAAATAATCCAGATGAAAATTATGACACACAGCATCAAGTGACATCACTTTCTAAAAAAATCAAGAAATTAGAAAATATCTTAATGTGTATCATATGGAGCAGTTGTTTTTAATAAAACAAGTGTCTGTTTGCAATCAAGTAAGTTGCACTTGGGCACTGCCACCAACGTGCTTGAGTCACTTGTGAAATATGTTCAAAGTTTCAGAAATGAGTTTCAAGACATGGAAAAAACAGCTAAGGCTATCCTGCCTGATAGTGAGTATGAAAACTGTAATAGAAAGTGCAAACATTTTTTTATGAGGACAGGACTGAAGATGTTGTTCTAGAAGGAAGCAATAAGTTTCAGGTTCAAACTTGTAATTAGTGACACACTTGTCAATTGTCTGCATGAAAGAGGGGAACAATGTTCTTTAATAAATAACAGGTTTGGCTTTTTGGATGACTTGGCTTTCATGTCAGTTCAAGAATTAAGAAAACACGCATTTGCTCTACAAGAAGCTTATCAGGGGGATTTGGAAAACACATTTGCAGATGAAGTTGTTGCTTTCCAGAGTTTACTACAATGCTGCCTTCCCAGCAGCAGCAGCAAAGAGGACAAAGATTATCCAAATAGTGCATACTGTAGCAACTTCTTGTGAGAAAGAAACATCATCTCAGTCTACCCAAATGTCAATATAGCCTTTTGTCTCTACCTGACATCACATGTCTCCGTGGCTAAAGGAAAGCGTTCCTTTTCAAAACTAAAGCCTGTGTTAAAAAACATGCAGTTAATGTTTTATCTGTGTTTTTTGTGGGTTTTGATGGGTCCACATTGTTTTATATTGTTTGTCACCCTGAGAACTTTTTCTCTTAGAGGGTGACTAATAAATGCAATAAACAAAGAAACAAGACCATCTGGATGATGCCCGATCATGGTGTTCTCCTTCGTGTCCTCTGTGAATACACACTAATGGGTTAATCTGCGCCTGAGCAGAGCAGCCTCCGGAAACTTCCACAGCTTTAAGCACTTAGTGCTGGGACCTCCCCTACACCTGGCTATATAACTCCGCCCCCGGCCCAGTGCTTCAGTTCTTTTTTGGACCGCCGCTGTAGCAGCAGCTTTGTTTGGAACTTCGCAAGTAGAAATGATTCTGTTCTTTTCTTTGACCTCCCTTTGTTCTTTCTTCTGTAACAAGTTGATTCTTTTGCCTGGGGATAAGGTATTAGCCGGCATTAGCTGTTCCTTGTAAAACTTTACAAAGCCTTTACAAAGCCGGCTTTGCAGCCCTCAGGGCTTTTCTCTTAAAGACATAAGGTCTCTTTTACCTTCTTTATAAAATTACCCCCAGGCTTAAGAGCAACAGTTTTCTGTCTGTTTGCAATTTCCTCTTCCTAGCAGGTTTGAAGAGGACGGCTTCTGAGCTTTGCCCCACCTGTCAATGATTCTCCTGACTGAGGTACAGCCTCTCCGGAGTTTGGCATAGAACAGCCCTCTTGTTTCAAGGGGCTTGTTCTTACAGCTGTTTCGCAGTGAGCTGGGCTTCTGCACAGCCTAGGATTGCCCTTGGAAGAAGAAAGGGCCTCCGTAGCTCCTGCTCCCCGCTCGTCAGTGGGGTACAGCCTCTTTGGAGGTTGGCGCAGGAACAGCCCTCTTGTTTCAAGGGGCTCGTTCATACAGCTGTTGACCCCGCAGCGAGTTAGGGCTCTGTCGCCCTGTCCCTTGGAGAAGAAAGGGCCTCCTGCAGCGCCGGTCACCTTCCCCACATGTCAGTGATTCTCCTGACAGGGGAAGAGCCTCTCCGGAGTTTGGCATGGAACAGCCCTCTTGTTTCAAGGGGCTTGTTCTTACAGCTGTTTCGCAGTGAGCTGGGCTTCTGCGCGGCCTAGGATTGCCCTTGGAAGAAGAAAGGGCCTCCGTAGCTCCTGCTCCCCGCTCGTCAGTGGGGTACAGCCTCTTCGGAGGTTGGCGCGGAACAGCCCTCTTGTTTCAAGGGGCTCATTCATACAGCTGTTAACCTGCAGTGAGTTGGGCATCTGGAGCCCTGCCCTTGAAGAGGAAAGGGCCTCCTGCAGCGCCGGTCGCCTCCCCCACCTGTCAGTGATTCTCCTGACATGGGGCAAAGCCTCTGCGTGTGATTGGCGCACGACAGCCCTCCTTCGTGGGCGCGTTGATGCCGCTGCCGATTCCGGATAGAGCTGCACGCCGAGGCTGTAGATGTTCCGGCGACATGCGGTAAGCCTTGGGGGATGGTATGGGCCCCTTCAGCTCCCGCAGCTAGCCCTACGTGTCAGTGATATGCCTGACTGGGTTAACACCCTTGGGTGGTTTGGCATGAAACAGCCCTCATTTATCAAGGGGCTTGTTCACGCAGCTGCTATTTCCAAAATCAGTTGGGTGCCAAGGCAAGAGCTTTCTGGCAACATTAACAGCCCTAGCTTTGCCTCTGAAAAGGGGGGGGGCTGCAACTCCCACCACTAGCCCTGCTAGTCGGTGATATTCCTGGCTGGGGTAGCACCTGTTTGGTGGCTGATAATTTGGCACAAAACAGCCCTCTTTATCAATGGGCTGGTTTACGCAGTAGCCTGCGGCCCTGCCTCAGCTGCCAGTGCCAGTATAGGCTCATAGGTAAAGGACTCACAGGAGTCCACCCTAGAACCCTGCCGCTGGTGGGTAATTTTCCTCAGGTAGGTCCTCTCACGCTGACAAGTTGTGTAGGACCAGTCCCTTTATCCAGTATAGGAGCTATGAGCTCTCTGCCACCGCCACCATCCCGCTCCGCCTGGCATTGCTATGGAGTGCTGTACGCCTCCACATACGCTTCACTGGTGTAGTGCTCCCTCGAACTCGGCTCCGGCAGCACAGTGTTCGCAGGTTCAACCGAACCTGCTGTTAACCCTTTTGGCTTCTCCGTTCTGGCAACTGTGTTGAGCCTGAGCTTGGTCGGGCTCGTGCTAGGGAAGTCTTCTCCCTTGTTCGTCAGAAGGGCTTACCTTATTCAGGATTGGGAGTCACAGGGGGAGGAAGATTTCCCAACCAATCTTCCTACACCCCTCTCAGTTGTCACAGAGGGTCACCCTCCTTTCCTATTAACAGATGAGGAGTTCTTTGGCCGCCATGTAGCCACTTACTCCTCTGCCATGGGGGCTTATCTTCACCACTTATGGAGTTTGGTGCTGCCCATTCTGCAGGTAGCTCCTGTGCACCTTTACAGTTCACGCCTCCCACGTCACTAGGAGGCACTGTTGCTGGTGCCTCACGAGCGCACTGCTGCTCGTTACGCCTTTAAGCCAGCATCTAAACAACTGACGGGTCGGGACCTGCCGTTTGTTATTCTTGATAACCTGCTCAAGCTTTAGCCGGCGGCACAGTTATTTGCGGCGTAACAACTGCAAGAGCCTGACGATGGTCCTATCAGCCTAGGGCATCACGGGAACGTCTATGGCCTCAACCCCAAAGTTACCAGCCGCCGCCCCTAGACATGTGGGCAGGCAGTGCCCTGACCGGCAGGATTGCAGGCAGGACCGCAAGACTGAGCGGTCTCTTTACTTCTCTGTCGTTGACCAGTTAGTCCGTTTGACTCCTTATCTTCCCAGCTATGCCACTGAATTCGATGTGCCCCTGTCACAGGCCGTGTTATGGCCGCCTCCACCCCTAACCCCACCCCAAAAAACAAAACAAAACAAAAACCAAGGATGGAGGCCTCTGGCCCGTCCTTGGGGTTGGAAGCCTGAATTCTTTTATTACTCTGCATATTTTCCATATGGCTTCCTTGGACTCTGTTATTCACTAGTTACGTCCAGGGGGTTGGTTTTTCGTAAGATGCTCCCTTTCATGCGGGCATCTGGTTAGACCGTCATCGCTTTCTCAGGGTTTCACTTGAGGGAATCACTGTTTACCCATGGTTGGATACCTGGCTCCCGGTCGCAGGGTCCAATTCACAGGCTGGTAAGCATACGTCCTTGGCACTGTCCCTTTCGTCAGCGTTAGGACTATAGGTCAACATAGTGAAGTTGACGTTACCACCTACACACTGTGTAAACTGTGTTAATGTGACTTTGGATGCTCTCTTGAAGCAGGCTTTTTCCTCTGCCATCAAGTCTGTGACAATGCATAATTTGTTATGCTCCCTTTTTATTCAGGCGCTTGGTTCCCTACCCTACAGGTCCAGCAACTCCTGGAGCTGATGACATCTACTGCAGATGTGGGACAGCTTGCTCGAACGAGGATGCGGTCCCTTTAAGCCTGGTTTCTCTCACTCTTTCAGATATCTTGCGACCGTCCATCCATGTTGCTCCAGGTGACTCCGGAACACGCTGCTCAACTGGATGGGTGGAAACCCCCTGCCCCCACACCCTACGGACAGGGGGACCCTCTGGTCTCTTGACCCAGTTGGTTTGGTCACTGTTGGATACCAGCCCGCCACACTGCGGGGGGCTTGTCCACGCCACCACGTGGCCCTTCGCCGCTGGTTCATGGTAGTAGCCAGCCTGCATATCATTGTGCTGGAGCTCCTGGCACTCACCAATGCCTTTTAGGCCTCTGAGTCCCTGCTCCGGGGTCGGGTGGTCCAGGTCGCATTAGGCAATGCCACTGCAGTTTATTATATAAACAAGCAGGGCGGCACTCACTCGTTACGCCTTCTTTTTCACACCATCTACCTTTCGAGATGGTGTTATGCTCGCCACATTTATCGAGTGGCTGTACATTTGGCAGGCGAGAACACTTCCATGGCACTCCATCTCGGCAGACCACAGTCCTGCTCTCACGAGCGGGCTCTTGACGATACCATCTTTCGTTGCCTCTGTTGCTGGTGGGGGACTCCAGGCGTGGATGCTTTCGCATCTTGAATGGACAAGAAGTGTGCCATGTTCGGCTCCCGAGGCGGTGTCGGCCGCGCCTCCCTAGGGGATGCCTTCCTGACCTATTGGTCATGGGGCCTCCTTTACAGATTCAACCTTTTCCCCTTCTTCAAAGGCCTGTTGTTCAAGTCCACCATGAGTGTGCGACCGTCATGCTTGGTCGCCTCGCTAGCCATGGTTCTCGATCCTGCTCCCGGGACCTGCAGAATACATCACACTGCACCTGGTCCCTCACCTACTGCCTCGGGACAGGGGTCGGAGGTTTCATCCGGACCTCGGGTTCCCCTACCTGTCGGCTTGGAGTCTTCCCCGACAGTAATGGACATGCTCCATCATGCTTGCACACCTTTTACCACCTTGACCTACTCCTTTCATGGGTAGGCGTTCTGTCCCTTTGCATCACGACAACATTGGCCTACTAGGCCAATGTCTCTGGACGCACTCCTTCGGTTTCTCCTTCACTTGTTTGCCTGGGACTGGCCCGTTCTACCTGCACGCTATTTCTCCGCGGCCCGGAGAATATGCGCCCTGCCTATAGACCACTGACACCTCAGTGGTCTTTCCAGTTAATTCTTTGGCAACCCTCCAGGCTGCCTTGCTCCTGGCACTATCCTTAGCTTGCAGAGCCGGCTACACTAAGAGCCGGTCCTCCTTTTCTGCAAAGCATCCTTACGGCCAGGCCTTACCTTCTTGCCTATGGTATTTTCTGCCTTCCATTTCAACCAGCCAGCTGTCCTTCCTGGTCTCTTTCCCACACCATCTTCATTGCTTGAAACAGCTCTGCACGCTCTAGACATGAAGCGTGCTCTGTCTCACAACGTCTGTCACCTTTGCTGGCTCTCCTTTGGAGTACCGGCTTCCTCTCAGACCACGTCTAGCTGGATGGTCCAGTCCATCCGCCTTCCTTATGATTTGGCAGAGACTCTTCTTCCAAAATCAGTGAGAGCTCACTCTACTGGAGCTGTGGCATCCTCAATGGCCTTTCTCTATCACGTGGACATCGCAGATGTCTGCCGCGCTGCCACGTGTGCCACTCCGTCTCCCTTCATCTCGCCCTACCGCCTGGATGTCCGGCCGAAGGCTCAGGCTGCAGTAGGGCGAGCTGTCCTGGATCTGCACTTTCGTGACGTCCCTCCTCCTGGTTGGTCAGCTTGCCAGTCACCCATTAGTGTGTATTCACAGAGGACACGAAGGAGAAAAGAGGTTACCTACCTGTAACTCTGGTTCTTCGAGTAGTCCTCTGTGAATTCACACGTCCCGCCCTCCTCCCCGCTGTCCGTCACGTGTGCCATGGCATGTTGGGCAGCGGCGGTCGGTTCTTTAAGAACTGAAGCACTGGGCCGGGGGCGGAGTTATATAGCCAGGTGTAGGGGAGGTCCCAGCACTAAGTGCTTAAAGCTGTGGAAGTTTCCGGAGGCTGCTCTGCTCAGGCGCAGATTAACCCATTAGTGTGAATTCACAGAGGACTACTCGAAGAACCAGAGTTACAGGTAGGTAACCTCTTTTTTTAATACGTGCCAGGAAAACAAAAGAATTAAAACCATGCCAAGGAAAGACTTTTAATGAAAAACAGATGGATGTTGAGCACAGATTATGAACATTTTATGAACAATTGTGTCATAAATTTGTCCTTTGATGAGAGGGAAGGATACATTTTCTCTTTTTGTATGTCTGTGATGCGTAAGTGGCCACTCACAAATACAGAACTGAACTGAAAATTGTGAAAAGATTGTCAGCAATATATAAAAGTGGAGACGTGCAGTTGTCCTTTGAGCTGAGAACATTGCAATCAGCATATCCCTGAAAACATTGGAGGATATAGATTTGTTTTTATATGCAAAACGTACTGTATGCCAACATTTCCTGGGATGTGAATTTAATAAGCCAAAAGGAAGAAAGTTGTGAAAAAGTATGTTATTGCACATTTCAAAAAATCTCATAAATCTCAAGAAAATGAATTCAGTGAAAGCGGTTTAAGCAGGAATGAATCAAAACGTACATAATTATAATGAAATTTAGTACATAAGATCTAATAAAATGATGGAGTCAGAAAAGCAATATGTGTCTGCCCATGATAAGGATTAGTCACAATCATAATGCTGCATTCCTGTTGTTTTATTTTACTGCTGAGGATTTGCTCATAAATTAGAAAAAATATTAGCACCAAAAATATAAAATACATATTTCTGGAAATGTTTTGAAGAATTATCACCTGTCCACCAATAAAGCTCCGGTTCCATGTTAAGCATTTTAACTATCTTCTCTCTTGGTTTCAGAATGCTTTTAAAAATAGTACTTTTAACTAGAAACACTCAGTTGAAAGGAGCAATTGTGTGGAGATACACGCCTTTCTTTCTTGGTTATAATTAAAAGTATACCATCAATGTGTACAAACTTATGTACTCCAAATGTTTCTATTTTTATTTATAAGGCCATTTCCCACAAAATACAGTTCTTGTATAACAGTTACTACTGTGTAAGAAGCTGGGTTATTTTATGAGCTGCTCCATATATGTGGTGACAACGTATGTACACAATCTAACATGTGCAGATATTTGTTTGTTGTTTATTCATAGGTTTATTCATAGGTTTGTTGTCTTATTCATAGGTTACCTTTCTCCCGATAAAGGGACTCAAGATACACATGGTTTCTCTACCTGCAGCAAGGCAAACATTCCCTACTAGGCAATGAAGTAACCACTGCATGCAGCAGATCCAGGATGAGGGAAAGGCAGGTGTGGTAGAGCCACAACTAACCCTTTTGACACTGAGATACCCACTGTGCCCTGAGGCATGGGCAAAAGCCCCCCTTAAAAAAGGAGAAGTACATGCTGTGCCCACATGCCCTGAAAGCAGGAACTTCATGTTGAAGAAAAAAGGGAATGCAACTTGGACTGGGAAGTGTTGTTCCATATTTTCCTAACACTCGCAATGAGTTTCACCTCCAGATTTCAGTGCTCCATACATTTTGCTGCCTGCCCTCAGCAAACTCCCTGTTGCTCCACCCTACTTACAGCCCTGCCCACGGCAGTTTCCTCACTGGTCTTTTTTATGAACTCTTCATTCTTTTGTGTTGGGAAGGGGGGGGGGAAGCTGTGCATGCCACATACTCCTTCCTTGTTGCTGCTTAGAAGATGCTTTTCCATTGCCACTGTTGAAATAACATTAGTAGCCGCCTCGGGTCCTTTTAGGGAGAAAGACAAAATAAAAATATTTTAAACAAACAAACAAATAAAAATTGAAAACTTTCCCAGTCAGTTCCTGTGCATTCTGTAAAATGTATTGGGGGAAAGACTAGGAAGGGCCACCATCTTGTCCTTCTCCTCAAGAAATAAAACATATTGATCCAGCCCTGTGTAAAGCAAAATAAAGATTGTACATCCATCACCATTAATAAAACTGGATCTCAGAACCGAGCAATTGAAGCAGATGGGCAGACAAGAAATGGCAAGGAGAAATACTTCTTCACACAAATTGGATTTAAATTGATGGGTCTAGCAATCCAATAATGAGAGATTAATAATCCAATTGTTACTCACTTCTACACCAAAGAGGACATGCATCACTATAAAGGGTAGACAAAAGGGTGCATATTTGCATTAAAATTGCATATAGGTTAAGACAATGTCTGGGTGACATGGGTGCCTGCTGAGTCTCCAGATGCTCATTATGTCTCTGATCTCCTTCTTATGGTTCTTTGTCTTTAAAACAGCCCTGGGACTGGGTAGTCCTTCAATGGGAAGACATTTTCAAAAGGGAGATAGTTCTCTGGCTGCCCTTCAAATTAATATTTTTTTCTGCTAAAGAAAGACAAATGACCATCCTAGTCCCAGCTAGGCCTGCTGGATCAATTGCGTAGAAATTGTTTTTAAGATAAATTGTCAGAGAATTCTCAAACTAGAAGTTATCAGTCAGTCACAGCCTGGGAAGCTTGGCACCCAAATGCTTTGGTTCACCCTGCCATAAATCTGCTCATACACAGAGCTTCTTATCTGAGGCTTTTATCCAGGTGCCCCTTATTCTGAAGTAAAACAGAGTGTAATAAGGTACAAAACCTAATCCATAGTGATCTCACTGCCCATCCCTGTCGCGGGTCTACCCATGAGTAAGGCCCGCCAAAGGCGCGGGTCTACACATGAGTAAGGGCCCCCTCCGCCGCCTCGGCTGCCCTAAGCCGCTGGCCGGGGCCTGTTGCCGGCCGCCATCCGCTGGTGAGTGAGTGCCATCGGAGGAGGCTTGGGACTGCCTGGTAAGGTAAGGTGCTGCTTTTTGCTTTTTAGAAACTCCTGGGTGGGTTTTGCAGGGTGGGTTTCGGCTGAGGGGGGTTATGTTTCTGTGCTGTGTTGTTTGTTTTTGGTGATTTTTTTTTTTGCAGTCCCAGCGTGGGGATTGCTCGATGTATATTTTTGGGTTTTGTTTTGTTTTTGTTTTTTTGCAGCCTTCGGGGGCTTGCTCTGTTTATTTTTGGTTGGTTGTTGGTTTTTTTAAAGCCCCAGCGCCTTCCGATGGGGCTTTCTGTGTGCTTTATTTATCTATTTTTGGTATTTTTTTGAAATGCTGGAACGGATTAATCCCGTTCCCATGCATTTCAATGGGAAATGGTGCTTCGACTTACGAGCATTTCGACCTACAAACACCATTCCGGAACGGATTAAGTTCGTAAGTCGAGGCACCACTGTATTAGTTTTCTAAAATATACAATTACCTTCTAAATTACCTCAGATTCTTACATAATTATTATTATTTACATCCCCCTGTGATTATCGTCTACTTTTCCCCCCGCATACAACTTTTTCAGCTTCCCCGCGTTTTTTCCCCTCCCCCCCTTTCCCCACAATGACGGTCTCCCTTCTCTTCCATTTTTATGGCCCCTCAGGGACTGTTTAAACAGTGCGTTCTTTGCCAGAGGAAAATTCCGCTTACTGACGGGCACGACAAATGCTTATTTTGCTTGGGGGAGGAACACCAAACCCAATCGTGCCATGAATGCAAAAAGCTAACAAAACCTGCAATAAAACAAAGGTTACAACGATTACGATAACATCTGTGGGAGACGTGTCTTCGCCCAGCTATGGAGACACTTACCTCACCAAAGGATTCAACACGTTCAGAACCAGCTCGATCGATATCGAGCCTGACGGCTCACTCAATATCGAGCCCGACACCAACTCCAACAAGGCAAAAAGAATCTTCTAAAGGTCCTTTGAAATCGAGCTCGAAGTCCATCTCAAAGACACGGACACATCCCGACGAAGGCACTAAAAAGAAAAAAGACAAAGACAAATCATCAAAAACAAAAAAAACGATCAAAATCAACACATATAGAACCACCACAGCCTATTCCTCCTTCACCAATTTTAGAGGAATCATCAAGAGAAGCTCCCATTTCAACATCTGATAGAGAAGAGCATAACTTAACTTCAGCACAAGCTGCACCATCAATAGTTAGCCTCTCGCCTAGCACAGGCCACTCACAGGCTGAGATCAATTCCAGCCCGGCCTCGGCCCTTTCCAGCCCTCGTTTATCAGGGCGGGCGCTAAGTGTGCAAGCTTCGGGATCAGAATCCTCCCGACACTCTCCGCGTAAACACAAGGAAAAGAGACGGCATATCTCTCCACCTCGATATGCCCCTCGACATGAACAAACATTTTATTATCTGGAACACCATCAATTTTTTCCAACACCTTTTTATCATCACGGGCAGCAGTACTATGACCCGTATTACCCAGGGATGTATCCTGACACTATGTGCTACGACAAACCAAGGAGAGTACGATATGCCTCTCCACCAGGGCATTCAATGTCGAGATCAGCGTCTCTTCTAACTCGACGTCATCGCTCAGCACATTCAACCCAAGCACAGACTCATCCATCATCAAAGTCTGTCCTTAAAAGACCTACTTCAGTATCACAAACACCGATACCGAGTAAAAGAACAAAACAATCAAAACAACCTTCTTTTCAAATATCCACAACCTATACAGGTCCAGCCTTACATACTGGCACCAAAACTCAATCAAAATCAATCCAATCATCAAGAGAATCAATACCGATAACATCGACATCTAGATTACAACGTTCACCATCTATCTCTTTGACATCATCTCAAGACTCCGACTCCACTGGATCCAGAGAATCACATACCAACCTCCCTACTCCTACATCCGATATTGGAGACAATCACCCTCCCTCACCTTCAGAAGATTACACATCATATTCCCAATTGATCCTCAGAATGGCCAAGGTTTTACAACTAGACATCCAAGAACCACCAACTCAAGAAAAGGACTTAGTTTTTCACGACCTGGACCAGGATAAAACTCCACCACTGAGCTTAATACCAGCTATGTTTCAACTGGTGAAGGACTCATGGGATAAACCTCCATCATCCCTGCAAATTCCACGCAGAGTGGGAAATCATTATAAGACTCATGGACCCAGTGCAACATTCCTTCTGAAACATCCGACACCTAACTCAATCGTTGTCGAATCAACTCAATACAAAGCCCGTAACAAATCATCAGTGGCACCGACCAACAAAAAAGGACGTAAAATTGATACCCTAGGACGAAAGCTCTATTCTCTTACTTCCTTTTTAATACGTGTTGCTAATTATCAAGCAGCCATGGGGGCCTATCAAAGACACATGGGACAAAATCTTACCCACACTCCAAACCGCATCGGAAACCACCAGAACGGAATTAGTCAACACCTACACAGAAGCATCAATACTTGCAAAGCAACGAAGAGTAGCTGCACGACACACAGCTGATGCAGCATCCAAAGCAATGGCCACTTCTATCGCACTCAGAAGGCATGCATGGCTCAGATCATCCAACATATTAGACGACACAAGAACAAGAATAGAAGATCTCCCATTCGATGCTACTGGACTTTTCAATTCAAAAACAGATGAGCTCATGGAAAATATACATAAATTAAGGAAGACTGCAAAATCTTACACACCACAACAGCCTTATCGATACCAGAGAACACCATACCGAAAACAGCCATACTACCAACAACAGCACTATCCATATCAACAACCTTTTCGTTCATATCGACCACAACCTTATGACAGACCTTACCCTACGACATCGACTTCGACCTCTCAACCATTTTGAAACCAACAATCACAAAGCAGGAGACAGCCCTTTCAGAAGCAACAAAGAAAGGGTAAGCAATATCCATAATCTTTTACCGTCAACATTTCACACAAGACTTTACAACTTTTTACCGGTAGGGAAACAAATCACCAACGATAAATGGGTTCTATCCATAATTCAAAGAGGTTACTTTATCAAATTTTTCAAAACCCCACCATCCAGTATTATTAGGACTACCCCCTTTTCATTAGTTCTTCAAGAAGTATCATCACTTCTACAAAAACAAGCCATACTTATAGTCCCCTCATCGTCCTCTCATGACGGATTCTATTCAAGATACTTTACGGTCCCTAAAAAGGATGGAGGACTTCGCCCCATCCTCGATCTCAGGAAGCTTAACAAATTCATTCAACCTCGAAAATTCCGTATGTTAACTCTCAATACCATTATTCCCCTTCTTTCACAGGGAAACTGGTTCGTGGTTATCGACTTACAAGACGCTTATTTTCAAATATCGATTCACCAACTACATCAAACATTTCTTCGATTCAGATTCGACGGCATATCATACCAATTTTGCTCCCTCCCCTTCAGACTATCCACAGCACCAAGGACATTTACAAAATGTATGGCACCGATTGCAGCCTATCTCCGACTCCAAGGAATAACCATTTTCCCCTATATCGACGACTGGTTAATCGTAGCTTCCTCATACCAAGATGCTGTAAGAGCTACAGAAATAACCTTGGACACCCTACACAATTTAGGACTCAAGGTGAATTACACCAAATCTCACCTCGAACCATCACAGACGACCAGCTACATCGGTGCTTACCTCGATTCCCTGCAGGCAAGAGCATTCTTACCTTTAGAAAGGATCACCAAGTTGGAACAAGCCATCAGTTCATTCCAACCTATGACATCGGTATCGGCACACAAAGTCCAACATCTACTCGGGCTCATGGCATCTACCACAGCGGTCGTTCAGCATGCAAGGCTCAAGATGAGATCACTGCAAGCATGGTTCCTGTCTTTATTCGACCCCATGACAGACCAGCAGTCGAAACGCCTCACTGTGACACCAGAACTTGCAAGTCAACTTACCTGGTGGACATTCCTTCCACATCTAGCAGTGGGCAGACCATTCAAGCCTCTGCAGTTGTCGATACAGGTCACCACCGATGCCAGCCCATCGGGATGGGGAGCCCACTGCCAAGAACTGGAAATAAATGGCCTGTGGACAAAAAAAGAAAGGTTATTACATATAAATCATCTCGAACTGTTAGCGATAATAAAAGCCTTTCTAGCCTTCTTACCACGCATCAAAGGACAAGCAGTACAGCTCGTCACAGACAACATCACGGCTATGTACTACGTGAACAAACAGGGAGGCACACATTTCCTCTCACTTCTATACCTTACCATAGACCTATGGGAATAGTGTTATCTCCACCACATTTTCCCAGTGGCTATTCACATTTCTACAGAAGAAAATTACATAGCGGATCAACTAAGCCGGCTTCCCACACGAACACACGAATGGACTTTAGACGATCACGTCTTCCAGACCATGGGGACACCCAACCATAGACCTCTTTGCATCAGAACACAACACGAAGTGTCAGAGATACGGCTCCCGAGCCAGCATCGACCCCAAATCACTGGGCGATGCTTTCATGATAGACTGGACAGGAGAACTACTATATATGTTCCCTCCAATCCCTCTGATCCAAAGATCCATCATTCGAATCTGACAATACCGAGCAGATGCCATAATCATTGCTCCATGGTGGCCACAGCAACTGTGGTTCACCCATCTGAGGTCAATGGCGACGGACATATTTCACCTACCGTCAATACCCAACCTCCTATCTCAGAACAACGGAGTGATCTTCCATCCCGAGATCCAGTCTCTGAATCTGACGGCCTGGAGGATACGCCCGCCTTCCGAAGCATATTAGACCGAGCTCGAAAGCCATCTACACAAAGACTCTATGAAAATAAATGGAAATCGTTCAAGGCATTTACAGAATCACGAAACCTGATTGCAACTCCAACTTCTCTTAAAACAATACTTACCTTCATTCTACACCTCTTTGATCTGGGACTCTCACACTCAACCTTGAAAGTCTATATATCAGCTATCGTGGCCCATCATCCACCCCATTCACAATCAGCGAAACTTTTTTCACACCCAACTTTAAAAAGATTCCTTAAAGGACTTCAAAATATTTGACCTCCAAGACAACAAATTGTACCCCAATAGTCATTACAATTAGTACTAAATTCTCTCACTAAACCACCTTTCTAACCAATGGTTATGTGTAATGAAAAGCTATTGTCTCTGAAGACAGCCTTTCTGGTGGCAATAACATCTGCCAAACGTGCCAGCGAATTAGCAGCTCTTCGATCAGACCAACCATACCTGCAATTCCATCCAAAGTCACCATGTATTTTGATGTGTCATTTCTGCCTAAGATTGTCTCTGATTTCCACCTGAATCAACCTTTAAATTTACCAACTTTATTCCCCTCTCCTTCTACATCCATCGAGCGCATGCTCCATATGCTGGACGTCCGAAGGTCTTTAGCCTTTTGTATCAACAGGACAAATGCATTTAGGAAGTCTCCAAGACTTTTCCTTTGTTTCCAAGGTCCTCACAAGGGCGCTCCAGCATCAGCTCAGATCATCTCTCGTTGGATAGTTCAGACTATTTCACTGGCCTATGAACTTTCAGGCAAATCACCCCCTGAACACTTAAAGGCTCATTCCACCAGAGCATTATCAGCATCCACTGCTCTACACCGTGGAATAGAACTACCTAATATCTGCCGAGCAGCGACTTGGTCCAATCCATCGACCTTTGTCAAGCATTATCGCCTTGATGTCAGGGCAAAGAATGATGCTGCATTTGGCAGAGTGATCCTGACATCTCTTCTACCGTGACGTCCCACCATCCGGTAAGTGAGCTTGTCAGTCACCCACTTGTGTGCATTCACAGAGGCCACGAAGAAGAAAGAGAGGTTACCTACCTGTAACCATGGTTCTTCTAGTGGTCCTCTGTGAATTCACACATCCCTCCCTTCCTCCCTTCTGTCCGTCATGTTGTCTTTTATATACACTACTACTTTGACAGCGGCAGACTTTTGGAAGGAACTGAGGGGAAGTTCGGAGGGCGGAGCATGCACTCCACAGGGGGATGTCTTATTGTCAAATCTCTTTTAAGCTCTAGAAACTTCCGAAACTTCCTGCGCAGGCGCAGAACAACCCACTTGTGTGAATTCACAGAGGACCACTAGAAGAACCATGGTTACAGGTAGGTAACCTCTCTTTTTTGCACTTTCTGGGGAGATCAAACTCCAAAAGGATCTGTCTAATTACTATTGGAAATAAGATGGGTGGATTAAAACAATGTTGATTTGTTCCAGCAAGGCAGACTTAATATTCTTAAGTTCTTTATAGCTGACCTTACATGAACCTCAGCAGACTACCATGTGAGAAAGGAGTAGGTCATAAATGTTTCTTGCCTTGTAAATAATTTAGCAACATGAACTGACTAATCTAAAATCAATATATAAATAATTATGATTTTTCAGTTTAATTTTTCAGCCAGTAAAACAAACCTTCAGGAGATAAGGACAAAAATAATTTATCTTCATAGAAAGATTAAAGGGAGAAAAAAAATACAGTCTTCACATAAAGGCCTGAAAAAATGGTACGAGCTTTTGCAGTTAAAATAGAAAGAATTAATGAATGAAAAAAAGGAAATAGAACAAAATCTTTATTTCCCTTGTTTGTTTGTGTAAAACTTGGCTTTTCTAATCTACTACCTCCATTAAAAACAAACAAATGTAAAAATCAGTTATGAAAATACCTGATGACAAATAACTGTTTGATATTTCTGCACATGGTAAGAATATGCAAGTGAATTATGCTGAGTGGCTGAGAGACAGCACGTGACATTTCTTGCTACTGCCCAGACAGCCAGAAGCTGCAGGAAGAGAGAGTCAAAGTCAGTCAGAGTCAGTGTGAGTGTTCGGACGGACTTTGTTAAGCTTCTTCCAGTCATCTTAAAAAGTGTTGTATAGAATATCTGTGGATGAGACCCTTCATGAGAAACTTTAAATAAATATTTGATGCACTTGAGGTTTTTAAATTTTGTGTTAAGTCTTGGTGGTCCATGACAACAAAAGATGTTTAATGGGCATCCATGGTAGAGAAAAGGTTAAGAACTGCTGAGTTAACTAATTGAGACTCGAACTTTTGACACAGATTATATTACTACTGGTATGGAACACAATTTAAAGATCACTGCTAAAACATCTGGGATGTTACTCCTGGAGCTTGGTGTCTTGGCTAATTCTATGAAGCCAAGTCTCGAGCAATAATAAGCGGAGAGTTTATTGGAGGAAAGGGCAACAGGTTTATTCAGGTAAAACAAGTGTGCACTCGGGTGCCCAGTTGGGTGGGGACCCAGAGATCAACAGGTTTCAAGTTTTTATACAGTTCTGAAAAAAAGAACAAAAGTATACAGCCGCTCCCCTACCTTGACACCAGATCCCTCACCATGCTGGTTCATGCGCTGGTAGTCTCGAGATTAGACTACTGCAATGCCCTCTACGTGGGGCTGCTCTTAGGACTGGTACGGAGATTGCAACAGGTCCAGAACGCGGCAGCCAGATTGCTGAGTGGAGTTAGAAAATACCAACATATTTCCCCTACCTTGGCTGCCTTGCACTGGTTACCTATTCGCTTCCGTTCCAGTTTCAAGGTGATGGTATTAACCTACAAGGCCTTAAACGGTCTGGGACCTCGATATCTGGCAGAGCGAATCCTTCCAGTTAGATCTGCCTGTCCAATAAGATTGTCACAGGCAGGGCAGCTGAGAGTTTTGACCCCGAGGGAGGCCCGGAAAACAACCACAGAAATCGGGCCTTCTCTGCAGTTGCCCCACGAATTGTGGAATACCCTCCCACCCAAAGTTCACCTGGCTCCCTCACTAGGCACCTTAAAAAAGGTATTAAAGACCTGGATGTTCAGACAGGCTTTCCTGGAGTAAACAACTACCGATGCAATAGTATCTCCGATAATGCACTAATTTATATGCTGCCATATTTTATGCTATTAATTATATTTAATGGTATGTATTGTGTTTTTTACTTCGTCCTTCACTTTATTTATAATTTGAATTTGCACTTTTAACTCTGATGTTGTCTGATTTTGTTATTTTATGGTTTTGTTATTGTTGCAAACTGCCCAGAGTGGACCTGGCTGCCAGATGGGTGGTGTATAAATCAAATAAATAAATAGGTCCTTGAGGAATATATGCATTGGTTACTATTTCTCGTATCACCCGATCTAGCCAGGAGGTGAGGCTGAGGAGCCTAACGCCGAGGGAGGCCTGGAAGGAAAAAACAAGAAACCGGGCCTTCTCGGCAGTGGCTCCTCGTCTTTGGAACAGCCTCCCTCCTGAGATTCGCATGGCCCCGTCGCTGGGCATCTTTAAATGCCAACTGAAAACCTGGCTGTTTAAGCAAGCCTTCCCTCCACCCACCGTCTGAATTTTTGTTATTTTGTGTTTTCTCCCATCTTGGATCATTGTTTATTTAGTAATATATTGTTATGATTTTAAATTGTTACATGATATGTTGTTACCCGCCCAGAGTAGTCTATATGACTAGATGGGCGGGCTATAAATGTAATAAATAAATAAATAAAATAAATTTCAGCAAAGCCCATGCGCAGATCTGTAAGGATGGTTGGGCTTCGTTTCTTCCTTGAATTTTGCTTCTTCCTTAAGGAATGTTGAGTATCGCTGCCTCCTTACAGGGTCACAAATAATTTTATAGCCATGGCCCCATAATATCTTTGCAAATTGGTTGGTTAACCCAAACAAAACCTCAGAGAGTCATGAATGAACTTTGGCCTTTCAAACAAACAGAGCAAAAAATAAAAATAAAGTTCACGGGCTGGGCCCAGCACCTCCAAATGTACGCCTTGCCCTATTGCTTTGCCAGCCCTGATTTACACCCGTTATATAGCAAGGCGGTTTGGAGGAGGCGGCGGCCCAGCCCCCGCCCGCCATAACCGGGGCCCTCCTTCCGCGGAGGCCGCCCTGCCCTGGGCCGGCCCCTCAGAGCCGTCGCGTCACGCGGGGCTGGGTCGCAGCGGCTACGGAGCGCCGGTCTCCTGCCTTGCTGCGGCGGCGGGGCGAGCAGCCCAGGCGAGGCCGGGGGCCATGGCTCGGAGATGGGATGCGCCTTGGCGGCCGTCGCCCCCTGTCCGGCCCAACGGCGGCTCCTCCCCGAGAGCGGCAGCGACGGCGGCGCCGTGAGGCGGAGAGGTGGTGGTGGTGGTGGTGGTGGTGGTGGGAGGGAGGGAGGAAGGCGCCGCGCATTATCCTCCGGGCGAAGGGCAAGAAGACCCGCCATGGACGACGCGGCGTCGGCAGAGCTTCGTCCGCTGGGGCCGCTGGCTGCCATCTGCCTGGGTGAGTCGAGGCGAGCTGGGACCGACCCTGTAAACCAGAGTGAGGAAGAGAGAAGGGGGCCAATATTATCCTCCTCCGCTTCATCATCATCCTCACCACCATCCTCACTCACTCAAGGAGAAGAGAGAGGCTTCTAGACGGAAGGAAGGGAGAGCCGGATGGATGCTTTTGGCTAAAAACGAGCCTGGAGACGAGCAAGCGAAGGACAATGAAGGCATTTTGCAGATGGAGAGAGAAATGGGAAGCGAGGGTGGGCATCTGGGGAGAGCGAGAGAGGGCAGGCAGAGTGGCCTGGGAAAGGTCCTCTCTCTCTCATCCAGCCCCCACACAGCAGGCATCTTGATCTTGAGGGGGTGCCAGTTGCTGGTTAGTGGACAAAACATGTCCTGGCATCCCCCTGTCCAAACATCTGGACCAGATGGGCAGTAGCCCTTACCTCTTGGTGACAGAAGCCCAACCGAACCACGACCCGTGGTGAGATCGAGTCCCTAAAGATATACACCAGAGGTGGAAATTTGCAGGCGGCAACCTCCACCTGTATGGGGCACATAGGCGGCTGTTCACACACACAGCCCATAGAAAGCAAAGAGAGAGAAATGCACAGGATACTTGCATCGTCTCTCTGATACGGCTGGCATATGTTCAGGGCAAGAGGGTACACGCCAAGCACACAGGAGGTGGGGATTTGGTGTGTGTCCTGCCTATCTTTTTTTTCTTCATGCAAAGGCATTGCTGCAGAATGGAATGACATCAGCTCTGTTTGCTCACGAGAATGCATGGGGTCCCCCCCACGCACTCAGGTTATGATCGGCATGGAAATGCTCTGTAGGAGAGTGGCTTGTTCTTAGTGATCTGTAGATAATTTTACTGTGATCATTAGGGATTGTTTTTGCTCTTGCCTACTTCCCCTAGCTGGAGGCAGACGTTAGTAGCCTATAGTTAAAAATGTAAAAGAAGATAGTGTTTGTGGCTCATTTTCATTTAACAAACAAGTTAGGTAGGTTTTTGTTTTTGGTAAGGGCTCTCTTGATTTATGTTGTACATTCCACTCCTGCATCTTGGAAGTAAAGAAAAGAATCTCACTGGTATTGTTAACCAACCTCATTTGGATATATGCTATAGCACACACTGGTTCCACTTATTTTTCAAATATATAGAAATTAATTTCAAGATGAAAATAGTCTTAATAGTTTATTGGTGGGGGATTTCTTTATAAAGCCATCACATCACTTGGAAATATAATTTAGGCTGCAGTCTTACCTAGGAGTAAGCTGTGTTGAACTCAGTGGAACATACTGATAAGTAGATGGAGGAAATTGCTGTTTGATGGCTCCAAACTGAGGTTTATTTTACAGGAGAGAAAGGCAGTCTAGCAGCTTGCTTGTCTGAAAATTTGAATAGTTTGGCATGTATGAATTGGATGGCAGATCCAGGGCCAAGTTTTCTGGTTTGTGAAAATCTGTACACAAATCTGACTCTTCTTGGGTTCATGAAATCTTTAATTTTTCTGTTGAACTTGTTGAACTTTGAGTATTAATGAGTACACCTTGCCATACACAGGTGTCCAGGAAATACTTTTTTCTTTACTGGTTGTTAAGATAATTCATTGCATGGTCAGAAACAAAACTGGCATTTTAACTTAAATATAGCTCTGAATGTTTGACAAGTTTTAGATTCTTTCAGCCTTGTGCTGTTCCCTGACATGGTCAGAGATCTTCTCTTCAGCCACATAAGATGAAATGGATGTCGTTTAGCCATGGCTCTCCTCTAGATTATAATAGTTCAATAATGTCAGGATGAGAAATCCTGATTTGGGGGGTGTTTGGTTGTTTTTAATTTCTCTCTGCATCCCACTTCTCATTTCCTTTTCTGCCTACAACCTTCTGCCTTCCATATAACTTTCATAGCAGGTTTTGATGAAATACAAAGTAGACATTGTGTTACCAGCCTTGGATTTCTTTTGTTGTGAATCTCAACAACACTCTTATCTTTAAGACAAGTAAATTGTAGTAAGCTCTCAACGTTCTTATGTCCTCCTCTGTTTTTGATCCAAGATAAAGATACATTAAGATGGAAGAAATCAATGGGCCGTACTTGTGGGTAATTAGTGTTCAGTAATCATTTTAGGCCTCCTTTCTTCAGCTGATGAAGTAAGAATAAATAACTCCCAAGTGCAGTGCTGGTAGATATGTGGAGAATAGAGCAGGAGAATTAAAACAAAGAGCAGCTATTCAAATGGCAGTGGTTTTAAAGTAGAAACATTTGGACAGGAACCTTGCAGTTTGTGCCTGGGATATCCTGGCAGTCTAGCAGCTGCAGTGTTAAACTACTAGCTTGTGCCGGCAGCTGAAAATTATGGTCCTTTTTCAAGGAGAAAGGTGGGGTATGTATAAACGAACAAACAAATTCGATTAAAAAAAAAAGACATAACAGGATATTTGCAACAATCTCCCCCTCCTGCCACTTGGTCAAACAATATGTGCCTCAATATATGCCTGCAAAACCTTGGAAGTTCTATGTAGATTGCAAATAAAAGTAATAAATTAAATTAGAACAGCATGAAAGCAAAGGTATTCTGGAACAATGGCTTGTGGAGTACCACAGTGTGGGATCTTTTGGTGAGGGGCATTAGTAGGGTTTTCTGTCAGACTGTCCTTAAACGAACAGATGTTAGATGCCCCTCTTGCATAGTTGTGATCAAGATTTTCCACCATCACACCTGCCATTGCAAAAGGAAGAGGCCTCTCTAGATATGTATTTGGAATTACTATCCATTGGAAGCAAGCTTCCCTCTTAAAAATGAGAATTGGTATTTTTATAACGTCATTGTACTATTGCTCTGTGTATTGTCAATGTTGGCATAAACTTAACTGCATTGAAGGGGGAGCATGACTTTGGCATTGCCCTTGGACTGCCACCCAGAATTCAGAAATACCACCTCATATCTTTGTTTGGAAGGCAGTAAATAGTGAATTTCACAAATGAAGCACCTGCCATAGCAAATTTAGTTCCTCCTCCTCACCTCGCCTTTGACACTACTGTCCCTCCAACCCTGTATTTTCCTCTTTTCCCCATTTCTCTAATAGTCTATTTTAGTCAGAGCATTAGCTATGATTTTAGTGCAGAGCACAGAGTGCTATTCTATTTTTACTATTCACATCCACTCCCCATTCCCTGAAGTTTCACAGTGAAGCAGTGGGCCCTGTTCAGGCATTGTGTTTAAGGGTCAGGATTGTGCACTTGGCTTATACCCTCCCTTCTTCACCAGCCCTTATTAGACATAGTTTCTGTTTCCCAGTTTGTTTTTATCATAGGTTGCCATAATGTCCAGGCTAATCAGGCATTCCCTTCAAGCCTTGACTAGCATAAGCTGGGAAGTACCTTTAATCCATGGTTTAACAATAATTTGCAGGCAAAAGCAATCCCTAGTCAGTACTTATAGTTTAGTCCATGTGGATGTTACAGAGAAGCCATGGTTCGAACAGGGAGGGAAAGGGAGAAGGGAACCCTCATGTAGAGAATGAAGGGGGCAGCATCTGAGCATGTGGCACATTGCTGACCCTTCAGATCATGCTTTGGAGGATCAAAATGTGACATTTGAGAGGGATTTATCCTTTTCCCCAGTTACATTTCTTTTGCCATTTCCCCCCCCCCCTCCATCTTAGCTTATTAGGTCTTGCTTTCGCTTTGTTATCTAAAATCAGAAGGCACTTCTTAGAGAGAGATTAATTACTCACCAGAAAGTTTGATTTGATATTTAGACTTGATCTAAGATCATTGCTTCTTATCCCATTACAGCTGTGAATTAACATAGCAAACTAGCATACCTTTTCTAACCATGATTAAGGTTGATGCAATCTAAATTTTAAACAATCATAGAATCATTGAGTTGGAAGGAGCCTATAAGGCCGTTGCTGCTCAATGCAGGAATCCAAATCAAAGCAGATCTGACTGAGGATTGTCCAACTTTCTCTTGATTGCTTCCAGCATTGGAGCACTTAGCACCTCCCGAGGTAATTGGTTCCATTTCAGGTTTTTTCCCCCTGCAACAGTCTAATATGACTGCTCTTCTGTACTTTGTGGTGAAATGAAGGGAACCATTTTGACTTGAACAGACAAAAAAATCCTTGAACAGATAGATCCCATGCAAAGAGAAGGACTGAGCATGGGTGGTAAATCTGATTAGATGAGAGTATTTAGAAATGAGGTGGGTATTTCACACACAGGCTGAAATTCTGCTGCATAACTTGTGTCTGTGGGAGGGTGATGGCCTCACCAATAGAGGATGATTTTGAGTAATTTAAAGCTTCCTAATTCTGTGCTATGCCTTTTTTGACTCCCATGTAATGTTGTCCATCACATGGGATCCACAAGACAGAAGGAAGTCTTTAAATACTTAAAATCATTGCACTGGATGATATTACAGGCAGATGAGATTTTTGGTAATTAAATACTGTACTTCTTTTTCTTCTTCTTGGCTCCCAAGGCTTCTACTCAATGAAAGGGGTTGCACAGGAGTCAGAAACACCACAGGGCAGAAGTCTTTGATTACCAAAAATCACTCCCTGCCAATGATGTCATAACCCTTACACAGACATAAATTATGCAACAGGATTACAGTGACTGAGTAGCCTGCTAATGCTAAAGTTTATTAACATGATGGCACTGTAGTAGCCACAGTAATCAGTATAAGCCATGAAACTAATTAAATTATGACTCAGTTCCAGAATAGGCAGCAACTGTTTAGTAAAATAATAATATTTCAGTTAATAGAGATAACCTGCACCGAACTTATATCTAGTAGTTTGGAAACTATGTTTACTTCACTGCCTCTGTCTTTTTTGTAATTGAGCCCTTTGTAGATATCTTTACTATTGTTGCTGCCAGTACAATGAAAAAACAACACAAAGACTTTGATTTATTTGTGTTTCCCTTTGAAACAGTGAATCTTTTCTTGTCTGGAAAAATCGAAAGTGCTGCCCCTTCATTAGGTAAGCTACAACCCTTGTTTTCTATTAGCACTTGAGATGGGCTTTGTTGTTCTTCTTCTTATATGTGAACAATGGCTTCTCCTAAAGCAGATTTCCCCAACGTGGCTCCCTCTAGATGCGTAAGACTGCCAGCGCTATCACCGCTAACCATCATGGCCATATCTTGTGGGCAGCGTGTTGAAGGCTGTTGCAGTGAAGTTTCATGTTGAGAAGAAGTTGGCTTTTTATAGAAATTAAAAACAGTCATGATTCCAGTATTACAGAGAAACGTTTAGCTGAAGGTCCAGATCGTTCCTTCATCCTTTCCTTGAAGCAAGGTTAGGAAACCTCTGCCCCCATGATGTTATTGGACTGCACCTTCCATCAGTCCTAGCCAGCAGAGCCCATTGTGAGGCATGATGGGAGTTGCAGTTCAGCAACATCTGCAGGACCACAAGTTACCTGTCCCTGCCTTAAATATTTGCTCATCAGGTCCAGATTATGAATGGCATGGCTTTATTCCTTTGCTGTTTAACCTGCTGTGAAAAGAGATAAATTTATCCACATCAGTTACAGTAAAGTCTTTCTAGGGAATAAAAAATCCAAAGTAAATACTCTTTTTTGTCCATTGCAGATCAATGGGAACTCTCATTGTGCACTGTAAATTTTGAGTACAAAAGTGTAGAGAAGGCAAAAAGTTTGAGTGCAGAACAAAAAACAAACAAATCCCAGAATATCTCTAAATCTCTAAATTGATGCAGAACTTAAAAGAGTGTAAAACTAGAATTTAGGGACATCCAGATACATATTTCCACTCAGCTCACTGGGTGACCTTGACCTAGTAACTCTTTCTCAGCTTAACCTATATCACTGAGCTGCTAAGAGTGTGGGGTTGAGAGAATGAGGCATGCTGCTTCAAAGAGTAGTGAATACATTGAATAAATGTATTCAAAAATAAAAATAGGTGTAATTAAATAAATCATTGCACCTCTGGAAAGGACTAGTGCAGCAGAACTAGTTATCGTATTATTTTTAACTCTTAACATTTGGCAATTTGTTGTTTTTGATAGCTGCCTGCAGTGGAAAGCTGGAACAACATACTGAACGACGAGGTGTCATATATAGCCCTTCCTGGCCACTAAACTATCCTCCAGCTGTCAACTGCAGCTGGTATATTCAAGGTGATCGTGGAGATGTGATAACCATTAGGTAGGATGGGGGATTGGATGGAAAATGTATTCTTTTGGTGAAACAGAATTTTGGTAGGCCAACCAAAGCTTGTGTGTGAAAAAGAACTTTATTCTTCAATCATGGATGTTAAACTTGTGTTTTTAGCCTGACAAATCCACTATTATATAGGGTACACTGATAGAGAGTAATAGTACTCAAGCCTGCTTTAGAAACATTGGGCCATTTCAGATGCAAATATGCTTTCTTAGACTGCAGCTACCAGGATATCCAAGCCAGCATGGCAGTGGCCATGCTGGCTGAGATACTCTCAGAGTTGTCATCCAAGTAGAGACTTTATTTCCTCATTTCTGTTCAAGTGTAACCATTATCTGCATCTGAACTATCTTGAGCTTCCTGTTAGCTTTGCACTCTGTAGTTACTTGCCTTCCTTCCTGTTCTGGACAAGAAAAAAGATGTCCTCCAAATCAGAATTGGAAACTTCATTTTTCAGACCTAAAGCTAGATATCAGCAAGGTAGACTTTTAAGCCCTTTAAAAGCAACAGCAAAGTAGGCCATTTTCCAGTTCTGAGGAAAATTATGGTTTGCACATCCTGTAGTTTGCCTCTTTAGGATGTATTGACAAACCAGGAGAGATGGGAAGGAATAGGAGGTAAAAAGAAGGTGTGTAGGCAGCACCTGTTCATGACATCCGAAATG
Organism: Intellagama lesueurii; assembly: GCA_037013535.1. Classification (NCBI taxonomy): domain Eukaryota; kingdom Metazoa; phylum Chordata; class Lepidosauria; order Squamata; family Agamidae; genus Intellagama; species Intellagama lesueurii. The sequence goes on from JBAJHW010000008.1 coordinate 14,399,161, forward strand.
TGATCTGACATACATAGGACCCTTGACAGAGATTACTCTTTTCCTTTGATTTAGGATTCTTGGGAGATATGGGTGTTGTATTCCAAAAAGCAACATTCAGAAGCTTTGTTCCACCATAATATGTGGGATTATATTTACCCAAAAATATTCCTGCAAACAAATAGGTAACAACTACATTTCCAGAGGCGTAGGACTTGATGGGGGAGATCTTACGTATTTATGGGAATCTCAGCCCCCACTCTATTAGCTCCAGGTTATTACTTGCCCAGCACCCCAAAGGATTAACTATGTATACCTGTTGATTAGCTTGATTGAGAATCCCAAGGTAACAGTTTGTTTTGAAAGATTTTGATATAGTTTATCTAGATCAGAAAGCATTAGAGTGCTTTAATTTAAAAAACTGATATACCATCCAAACCAAACCACACAGGACACAGCAATGCAGTCTATTAACTAAACATGGTCAATTAATTGATTGCATTCTTATGTCCTGGGTGCTATTGTCTATCAACAATGAAACGTTTCTACCCTGTAAAACTTAGATGTAACTTGTAAACTTAAAAACATTCCTCAACTGATGTAATAGGGAAGTGCTTGCTTTCATATATATTCTTTAACATTGGTTCTGCAAAGCACTAAAATCAAATAGAAGATTCTTTGCCTATCTTTGGGAAGCATGATTAGTTAGTTATAACTAGAAACTGGAGACCAGAGACTACTCTCTCTATAGCCAGAAGTCTAGGGCCTGTGTTGTCCAATTGTGGAAGGTCAATTACATAAGCATTCTCCATTTACATGCCTGCTTTCACATTGATTGTGAGATTGGTTATGTAACCAGTTCCACAGCCAGTTGTGTGACACTTACATGATTTCCTTTATGCTCTGACTAGGATACTTGCTTAGTTCCTTTATTTATAGTATAGTTGCAACAAGGAGTGTATGGCCTGTCGTCTGTGGTTGAACTGCAGTAACATCTGTGCTGGAAGGGGCTGATGGGAGTGTTTGGAGTCCCATGTATTTGGAGGGCCATGGGTTTTCTGCCCCCACTGATTGTGGAATGGGCATAATGGCAAATGCAGGAAGCAGAAGTAAAAATGTCTGGTTGTCCCTTGAGGAAGTCTAGGCAGGGAGGAAGATCAATGCATTTTACTCGAGTCTCAGCAAATGAATGTCCCAGTGGGCAATGCCTGGTGTCTTTTTCACAGAGAGAAAGAGCAAGAGAGAGGCTTCTGGCCTGCCTTTGACATCTGCTCCTGTGGCAATCAGGAGGTGGCAGCAAGCTGTTCAGGCCCACTGTTTCTAGCTACACATCATGGTGGTAACTGAGCTGGGAATATGACCAAGGCTTCAAACTTCTCACAGTGTTGTTCTGAACAGTGGAGCTGAATGTTTTTAATGAGCCAATTAATGCTTCAGCTGTGTTCACAGTCTGCCCTTATGTAGAGAAAGTAACAAACAATAGTGACTTCTCTTGGTTTAATTGGCTGATACAGTTGCCTTTTTGAAGGTATCAATAATTGTTTCCCCTGGACTTCTTCTAATGTATTTGCTGGCAAGCAAAGCTAATTAGATTTCTAGTTTCTGTTGATTCAATACCATTTGATTTAGCACTGGAAGCTTTAGTTCAGGTTTTAATGATCAAATAAAGATTTTAGTTTTCTAATTGTTGTGGGTTATTTTAACTGTGGGCGACAAACTAATGTCCAGACTTGTTTTTCCCCCAAGAACCTTTAGTTTTGGAATGAGAGAGAAAGTATTAAATTTGACCAATTCCACCTTATTTTAGGGATTGAGATAGCCCTTCTGACCGAGTAAGGGAGCCTCACACCTGGAGTTTTAATTCAGCTTTCATGAGGCACAAATCCAGACTTCTGCAGTTCACTAGATGATCACAGCCTCATTTCCATCATAACTTTGCTTTGTGTAAAAACAGACAATACCTTTATAGACCACTAAAAATCATCACACAATAAACTTGAGCTTTCGTGGATTAAACACCACTTCATCAGGATTGTACCAGTGTGAAGAACTTAAAGTCCAAAAGTACATGGCAAAATGGTTTTTTTTGTCAGGAAAGTTGCGCTTAGTTGTTAAGTCCAACAGTTCTTGGCAGTTCGCCAGGCTTGTCTTCCTTAGATGGAGGTGAGGAGTCTGGTTGCTCTCTTACGGTTGCAATTTAGACAGCCAGTTATGATGAAGTGGTGTGTAATCCACGAAAGCTCAGTTTATTGTGTGATTTTTTTTTAGTGATCTATAAAGGTATCACCTATGTTTGCATTTGGGTTTTATTTTGTTTGGACCACATGGCTGCCCTTTACTTCAATTTGATTAGTGTGTTTCTTCCTTTTTTATAATCTAAAAAAATTGAAATGTCTCTACTATGGCTAAGTGACTGACAGTAAGAACTTTAAGCCAAAGTATGCTTTTATTTTTGGTCTCACCTTTTTTGCCTCTGGACCCACCCATCCCTCGAATGGGACCATAAGAAATTCCTTAAAGTCACATTCAGCTCTCAGATTTAAAGAGATTCTTCACCATTATCTTCCAACATGGCTGAGGCTGTCTGTCAGCAAAATATTATACTAATGAAAATATATTTTTGAAATGTTCCTGTGTATTTTTCTCTTCTCAGGAACAAAACTTGCATTGAAAATAAAAATAACTAGCCAACATTCCCCTAAGTTTCTGTCCTGCTGCATGGGAGTCTTGCTCCGTGTGCGTGGGGGTGGGTGAGGCCTCATTCGAAATGGGAAGTAAACAAACTGGCTGCCAGCTACCCATGTGCAACCTCGACAGAGCCCTGGATGAGCTGCGCGCAGCTTAGAAGGAACCTTGAAACCAGCCCTAAAAATTTATTGCACAGTCCAGAGTTGAGGATTTGGTGTCCCGATCTCATCTGCATCTTGGATTTCTAGAAGAAAGAAAAAATAAAAAGTGATACTAGATGTTTATGCAACAACTGGAAATATAGTTGGTTATAATACATGTCATAGCACTGTGTTGAACACAAGTGGAGGAATTACTAGTCCTTTCTGATATGGTATCATCTTGTAGTCTGCTTAGGTTGATTCGGAAATCTTAGTAAAATCCACTTTGCATGGAAGCTTTTAGCAAAATCTGTTAAATGCACAATTTCAGTGTCTCCTTGTATGTCTTAGCAAGTCAGATCTTTCTTTCTTTTATCTTGACAGTTTTAAGAACTTTGATTTGGAGGACTCTCCCAAATGTTTAGTAGACTGGCTGATGATTGGCCCATCTTCCAAACGGGAGGAATACAAAGTCTGTGGATCCTTAATCCCACCTTCTTTCATCTCTGCCAGGGATCACATCTGGATATTTTTCCACTCAGATGCATCAAGTTCAGGGCAAGCTCAGGGATTTCGCCTTTCCTACATCCGAGGTAAAATCTCTCTTTGGTTACCCAGTTAGATACCAAACCACAGTATTAGTTGGATGCCAGACCTCATTTGTTTTCTTCTATTTCTATGTGGGCTTGATTCATCTTCATAACAATTCTGTGAGACTGTCAGTCTGAGATTGATTAATGGCTGGAAGCCATCCAATCAGCTTGTGGTGAGCAGTCTACTCAGCATGGACTTGTAGTCCAATCAATCAATCAATCAATCAATCAATCAATCAATCAGTCAATCAATCAATCAATCAATCAATTCCAAAAACAGATGCAAAAACCTTTTTCCAGTTGTTTTGTCCAAGTCTAACACACTTCCAGGAAAGTCATCACAGCTGCTCTCATTGGCAGCCTTTACATTTTAGGGAATAGTATTAGGAACATCACAGCACCACCAGGCACATGATTAAATAAACAAAAGAGATTATTTTACTAATTGTAATAATAATAAAAAAGATTGGCTGGTATTATACCTTGTTTATTAATCTAAAATTTTGACACAGCTTCTTCTAACCTATGATGCAGCCTGTTTTACTCAGGGAAGCTACAGCCTCCTGCCAATTTATCTCTCACAATGATTAAGCCAAAATTAGCATCCTATCAGACTGAATCTTGATGGACAGGATACTGTTCAAAATAGGGATACTAAGTGTAAAGATGAATGGGGATTACATACAGAGGGGCCAGCTGGGAGATTCGGGTAAAGAACTTTGTGGCTGTTGAGATGGAATGGTATTGCTGTTTATGCATAGCATTTCAACATTCTGAACAGCTTCTGCTTCCAGGACTGTGCTTTATGCTGAATTAGTATTTGAGAAGCAACAGAGTGATTGTAGTAATTTCTAACCTGTACCTCTCCCCTTCACAGGCAGAATTGGCCAGGCTAATTGCCAGTCTGATGAATTCCGTTGTCTAAATGGCAAATGCATACCCAGCACCTGGAAGTGCAATTCCATGGATGAATGTGGTGATAACTCTGATGAGAAAAATTGCACTGTCCCCCCAACAGAGGCTCAGACTAGCATCTGTCCTTCTGGAACTTTCCAGTGCAGCATAGCTCATTCTACCAAGTGTTTGTTGAACGAGCTGAAATGTAATTCAGTTAAAGACTGTAGCGATGGCTCTGATGAAGAAAACTGCCCTGATCTTTCATGTGGCAAAAGGCTTGGGAATTTTTATGGATCTTTTGCTTCCCCAGATTTGTTCCACTCAGATCACAGCCGAGCAGACCTACGCTGCACCTGGTACGTGGACACTCAAGACAGTCGTCATGTTCTCCTGCAGCTCGACTTGCAGCTTGGGTATAATGACTATGTAAAAGTATATGATGGTTTAGGGGAGAGAAGTGATAAACTAATGCAGACTCTTTCATATCATAATAACAGGCACACAGTAAGCCTGGAGTCATCCAAGGGGCAGCTGACAGTATCATATCATGCCCGGTCAAAGAGCACTGGCCATGGCTTCAATGCAACCTATCAGGTGAAAGGCTACTGCCTTCCTTGGGAGCACCCCTGTGGGAATGATGAGGAGTGCTACACCGATAAGCAGCACTGTGATGGGTGGTGGCACTGCCCGAATGGAAAAGATGAAGAGAACTGTCCCGCGTGCCAAAAGAATGAGTACCCATGCGAAGGCAATAGTGGACTGTGCTATTCTTTGCTCGATCGGTGTAACAACCAAAAAAACTGCCCTGACGGCTCTGATGAGAAGAATTGCTTCACATGCCAACCAGGCAACTTCCACTGTGGTACCAACCTGTGCATTTTTGAAACATGGCGTTGTGATGGGCAGGAGGATTGCCAAGATGGAAGTGATGAGCATAATTGCCTGGTAGTTGTGCCCAGGAAAGTCATCACAGCTGCTCTCATTGGCAGCCTTGTCTGTGGCTTGCTCTTAGTGATAGCCCTGGGATGTGCCTTTAAGCTCTACTCGCTGAGAACCAGGGAGTACAGGTGAAGTGAAATAGTTGTTTGTTCTTAGTTTATTAGGAAGATGTTTTGCTTTCTTACTGTTCAAAAACTCTGGAGAGTAAAACTCCCAGATGTGTTTCTGTACAACTTAAGAAACTTCCATTCCTACTGGTACTTCACTTTTGCTACTCTTAATACTGATTCAGAAGTAATAGGGAACTGTGGTTTCCTAATGCGTTAATGGCCAATAGTTTGCTTTGAGTTCATGTGCTCTCTCTTCTCCAATTCTTCTCTTTTGTGTCCGCAAGAAGTCCATCAGAGGCATCTATTTCCAGTTTTAAACAAATCATGCTCACCTTTGACATCTAAATTCAAGGAATGGCAGTATGTTTAAACCAGTAATAAACATGAGCCAGGCTATATGTGGCCCCCAATAATATTTTTGTTCCCAAGTGAAATTTGCTGGCAAATCAGTAATTGTGGTAAATAGTGCTAATGAATTTCGTCGACAAGCTCCAAAATCTTATTAAAGCAGGCAGAAAATGCTTCCTTCAATTTTGCTTCTCAGCTTCGGTGGCAAACTGAGAAAACCCAATTAAAACAAACATGCTTTAATGGCTTCTGGTGATCTGCTCAAATTCAGTGCTCTGATTTGCTATATTTGGTTATGGAGCAGTGAGGAGGAGTCAGCCCATTCTAGATGGACAAAATTGGCACCTGAACTCACCAAAATTCTTCATCCCTAGTTTAAACTGTGGTAAGCCTGTAACGGCCCACGTTTGGGCATCACAAAGAAACTGGTTTAGCAAAGCAGGAAATCCTTGTAGCAAGAAAATGGAGTGCTTCGACTCATTGCTGATTCCTATTTCCACAAAACAGAGTTTTTAGACCAGACAAAAGTATACGGACATCTCATCTTAGTATGTTTTAAAGTATGGTTGACATATTTTTCCAAACTCCCAAGCTATCACAATGAGTACCCATGGCAAGAAATGAATAATTTGGCATCCCTACCCAACCTGCAAATAAAAAAATAAGAACCTGATTTTATTTTAATGCTGAACTGGAAGTAGAAAGATACTCAAAGAGTTACCAAGTAGTATGGAATCATTGTTCCCTTTGATCATTGCATTCATATTGACACTGCTCATTTCTGCTATTTGAAACAGCAGAGATTGGCACACACTGGGAGTGATGAAATTGCTCCAGTGGCAGAATCCTAGCAACACGATTTTGTGTGGCAGCTTTGCTGAAGGCACCTGATTTTTCAGAGCTGTGAAAATGAAAGTAGTTTCATTAAATCTTACTGCTATTCACTATTCCCATTAATTCTCTTTCCTGAAAGCTCTTTTACTGGAACATTTGTACTTCAGCTAGTAATGCCTGCAAAAGTGAAGTTAGTCATGTGTGGGCAGTGTCATTTGTCACTGTTATTTTGGACAATGACAAACACAAAGAAAAGAGGGACCACTACTTCATCTAGTCTATTTTGATCTTGTCAGTTTTTCTCCCTGCTACTCCTTTTTTCATTTTGATTGCAGGGCATTTGAAACCCAGATGACCCGTCTTGAGGCAGAGTTTGTGAGGCGTGAAGCTCCACCTTCTTATGGGCAGCTCATTGCACAGGGACTTATCCCACCAGTAGAAGACTTCCCAGTTTACAATGCATCACAGGTCAATGACACTGTCTTTGGTCCTCTGTCTTTTCAGTGCAATACTAGTGGGATTTGAATCTGAAAATGCCTTTTTGTATTACTGGTGTAAATCACTTTAGGACCAAAGCATAAAGTATACTGCTTACTTTTTCTGAAGGCATTTCTTCTCAGTTCAGTTGTGCCCCTCCAGCATAAGAAAATCTTACTTCTACAGTAAGAAATTCATATTTGCATTTTTAGAGGGAAAGAGCTATGCTTTGTTAACTGTTCATGAAATGGATCTGTACCTTTTTTTAAAATCACCAACTTTTTTGCTGTGCCAGGTAATGGCTTTAGAGTGTGATGAAGACTTTCTTTGGGACCTTGACTAGATAGTTGCAGTCCCCATAAAGATCAAGCATTAGCAAACAACATACTTAATGCAGTGTGTGTTTTGCCATTTAAAGGTGTGTGTTTACTGACTGCATGTTACACCATTTTCACCTGTTTTTAGCGCATTGAGTTACCATATACCATCTCAACTATGCACCTTTTGAAATTTGTTCTATTAATTTGGTTATGGTTATAACAAAGACATTTTTTTCATTCTTAAAAAATTGTCAGCTGCTGCAAGATTGTTCACTCTTATGTGAAAATGAAATGAATCACATTTTTGTGAGCAGCAGCATAAGCAATTGCAACATATATTGTAACCATGGTATTCTCAAGCAAAAAATCCTTATATTTGAGCAAAAGACAAAGGAAGTTTGGAGTTTTTCACAAAAACACTCACAATATGTAAAAATGCACAAAAGCTCTCATAATCTTGCCCACTGTTGAGAAATTTTCCACTTTCACCTGTGACAGCAAAAGAAACAAAGATTTACATCCTTCTTTGGTAAAAGTGAGTTTTGAAATAAATAGATTGGAAGTTTCTCTTTATTCATGGTTTAAAAGGCTGTTTTAGGAACATAGTCTTCAACTTCTACACTCTTACTTTGAGAAAGAGAGAGTGTCTGGGGGCTTCTGTCTAGGAGTAATAATGAATTTATTTTGGAATACATTTCAAAATACAGCTGAAGTCTTGAGTTTGTTTTGACAATCAGGGTGATGCTTGTCTATACTAGTGCAGTTGTCTGTGAATAATTGGATTTTGTTTTGCACTTCCTTTATTCTCTAGTGCTACCAATTGTATTTTGCACTGCAGGATGACCCTTTAATGACTGATACGTTTGCAATTACAGAGGCAATGAGATGTACTCTATTTTTTCTATCAGGCTATATGGGTCTCTGTGTTTGTGTTGTTTGTGTCAGCTTTTTAGGCAGTTTGGGCATTTGACAGTCAGGTCAAACAGAGGGGCCTAGAGCTGCCTGCTGTAATCATGATAAACGTGTACGTTTGAGATCAGGAGGTTGAAGAAAATAAAAAAGTGTTGAGGAGGACTTATTTCACATTTTTAGCTTTGTTTTTAAGACAACATGCAAGAAATAGGGCATGTTAGTGAATTCTCTTCTACTGCAAATGCAGATGAGGAAAACTGTCTTTATTTTTCCTTACAGGCATCAGTCTTACAGAACATCCGAACAGCCATGAGGAGACAGATGAGGCGTCACTCCTCCAGGCGTAGCTCCTCCCGCCGCCGCTTGGGCAGGTTGTGGAACAGATTCTTCCACAGGCCACGAGTGAGAGGTCAGATCCCACTATTAAATCCCCCCCACACTTCCCAGACAATGCTGGGGGATGGGATAATCAATCGCACAAATGGGACAACTGCTCAAAGTCTCCCACCTTCTCCTGAAGGACCTAATGTTGAAACCGAGATCTGCTGCAGGAGTCAGGGGCTCCCTGAATCTGAAAACAGTAATTTGCCTTTAGAGACAGAAGCCACAAATCCATCTCCCCCAGATGTTTTGTCAAACACTTGCACAGCTGCTCCATCAGAACCAGAGAATGGACCCAGCAACAAGCTTTTGGGTGCTGAAGGCACCTGCAGTGGTGAAGCTAGACAAACCAGCAAGACTGGGTCAGAAAAATTTAGAGACCCTTTGTTGGAAAGGGTTGTAGAAATGCACCAGCATGTTGGTTCAGTATCCAGCAGGACTATTGCAGAGAGCAGACATTCCAGCAGGTGCCATTTGCGAAGTGAAGAGCCATGTAGACTTCCCTTTAAAACATGGGAGTCTTTGTACTCTGACAGCCCAATGAATGTCCCCCTTCAGGTGGATGGCCAACACTGTTGTTGCCCACATACATATCATGAAGAACCCTTGGGCATTCACCCAGCTTGCTGCCATTCCACAGAAGTGCCAATACCAGAATCCCCTCCCCCCTGCACAGAAATCAGTCCCGGTGATGATGATTCTTTACTGGTTTGTTAATGGGATAGTGCTGAGTTCTATGAACCCTTTACACTGTATTTGTGGTATACATAATCTGTAACCAACACAACCAATATCCATTATCGAACCCCACATCAATCTTCAGGGGAAGAAACTATAGATGACAAGATTAAATGAGATAAATATAGCATCTACAGCTGATGAAAAAGTGTTCACATAATCATACATTTCTTTCTCCAAGAAATCATTGTGTTATATAAAAAGAGTGATTCCCAAAGTGTTTATGGTTTGGAATTTCTTATCACCTCTTCTTGATAACAGCTCTCTGGCTGTGCTTCAGTTTTGTGTGCCTGTGTGGCATAGGTATTCGGTAGGCAAAAGTCCACCATCTTATGCATTAAGTAATTGGTAGATACATATGCATTTAGATACAGAGAGGGGATAAGTTTCCAGGGAAAGTGCTTCGCTCTCAGGTTAGTGAAGATGGGTGGCCTGTGGCCCTCCAGATGACTTTCAACAACTTGCTTCATCCCTCACCATTAAGTAGTCTTGGCTGGAGCTGATGGGAGTTGAGTTCACCAGTATCTGGAAGGCTATATATTCCCTTCTCTTGGGCAAGAAAAGCCAAGTGATGGCTAAATCTCACTTAATTTGTCTGTGTCTGCCACCATTATTCTGCTGATTATAATGCTCACTATGCTAGGAGACCTCTCTAGTACCCTTGCTTTACAATCCATGAATAGTTACCAGAGAGATAACTGACCCTGCGGATTTCCTGTGTAGGAACAAACGTGTAGTTCCTCATATATCTGTGGAGTAGAGCAGGAGACCTACCGCGTTTCATCTGCCTGCCATTGAGAGCTGAAGTGACACCCCTCCAATGCAGTGTTTCTCAGCTCTCTCTCCTTGATCTGTGGACTTATGAGCAAGCAGCCCTGAACAAGGATTTGCTACTCGAGTGTGACACTTCTTTAAATCCCCTTGTTTCTTTTGTTTGTGAAATCACTTTGTCTCCCCTTTTGAGATTAAAAGTAAGCTTTCAGCTTCCCCTTTGTAGGCGTGAGGGGATTCAGCTGGCAGGCAAAGCAGACACCAGACACAAGTAATTGTTATTGTGACTGCTCAACTGGAGATATCCAATTATTGTCAATTTAAAATATTTGTTTAAATTAAAGCCATGTTTACACTGCCCTGGGGTAAACTGTTTAACAGGAAATTGGGTCTGTGAAGCATTTCTTTCTTTCTGAAGGTACATTCATTTATTTGGTTGCTTTATTCATAATGGTGACTAGAGAGATCAAGAAAATCTAGTAACTACTTTAAGTTCTATGTGTTGCATACAGAGATGGTGGGGTTTTTTGGCAATTGTGTCACGTAATAACAAAAAAGCCAAGTATTGATTACAGTGAGATTGCTTGATAGTGATTTTGCATTGGCTGTTATTATACCACCTTTGCAAGGATATTTGTTGAGCTGCTCTTAAATGTAATATCTTCCCCCACCCAGATTACAAGTGTTAGCAGTTGAAGCAATGAATTTTCAGATTTCCTGGAGCATAAATCCCATAATTCCCCATTCTGGGAGTTCTACCTGACTTCCATATGCATAAATGTGGCTTACCTTGGAGCAAAGGTCTAAACTGGAAGGCTGTGAAGCTCAGCTAGGCCTCGCTCCACCTAAGCTTCCTTGGAGCTAGCTGGGAGCTTTCTTTCTGAAGAAGAAGGCAGGTGGAGCTAGGCCTAGCTGAGCCTCAAATCCTTCCAGTTTAGGCCTTTTCTCCCAGGTGAGCCATCAAGCTGGTAATCTAACTGTTACATTGATATAAGAACTGTGGGCTTTCTTAGATAGCTTTTTTAGCAAGAAAATAAAGGAACAGCATGGAGTCCTTCCTGAAAAAGTGTCCTAGCTAACATGGGACACAACGCGTTCCCATCAATCATAATCTTTGTTTGCAATACATAAATGATCCTTCAGGAGTCTAAGGCTTCTTCCTTTCTCTGTTTTTCATGTCCTAGAGAAGAACAAAAGTGTTCATTCTGATTATAAACAAACCACAGTTCCCTGTGACACCTGAACATAAGGAACCATGTTTTATCTACACTCTAATCAGGGAACAAACAGAGGTCTGAAACCACAATTTGATCTTAGTCTCTTCTCAGTAACTAAATTAAAACTAACCATAGTTCCTCATGTTCAGTCATCATGTTAAGTCTGGATTTAAATTGAAGTGGATACTTCCAGTCTCTGCATCAGCCTGAATCTTGCCCCAGTAAGCTCTTGCATTGTCTGAGCTGGGTTAGTTATCATAACTGATCTATCCTGTCTGAAATATGAGAGTAGTTTGGGGTACATTCTAGGATGAATTCTAATTTAACATTTGTACTGCACATGACCTATTATTGCATCAGTGAATGCTTTTTAATTCACTGGAATTTAACAAAATGGCTTTGAAAGAGTTTTGTGAAATAGAAGGTTTGAAAGCCAGTGGAAGAGATTAAAATTGCAAGGCCATGGCCCAAATACCAGTGTCTTAAAAGAATAACTAGATTTCCTCGCCCTTTTTAAAAAATAATGATGACTTCTCAGTTGAAGTTCATTGGTTTGACGGCTGGCATTGTTTAGTCTCTAAGTACTATGTGAAGATCAGTGCCTTTTGCTTTAATATTTTAAAATAAAATATTCTGACCACCATTTAGACATCTGTTCATGTGCAAGCCATTTTGTGCTGTTTTAATGTGACAATCAGAAACAGAAGTCTTCTCAATTGACCAATTATGGATCTGTTCCTAGAGTGGTATAGTTATATTTTCCTGCAATTCCCTGATTGAATCCCAGGTTATTCTGGTAACACCTACTGAAGAAATAATATTCATGTAGTTTGAACAGCTTCCCAAATCACTTTCATTGTCTGCTGGGAAAGAGCAATATATGAATACACCATGAACTGAATCACATCTTACTCCAGCTAGCCCAGCAGGATCTAAGGCTAGAATCCTGAGCATAGCAGCTCTGTGGCTGCCTGATTCCTGTTGATTGCTGGTGTATTTTGGATCTGAATATTACCCCATTCCTTTAAAAGCGGCTTTCTGTTTGTGCAGGGCTGCTGTGACCGAGCAGTGACCAAAGAGGAACCAGGCATGGAAATGACGGTTCTGTAACAGGTTCCCTGGCAACAGGATACTAACCTAAGAGGATTTAGGTAGAGTTATTTGCAATCCTGCTACCTAAAATCCTTTTGGGTAAGGAGTGGGAAATCTCAAGCTCCAGGGATGACTATACGTCTCCTAAGGTCCCAATATGACTGGGGATCCCCAGCACTTTTCTGCAATACCTCTTTTATAGCTTTCATACACAGGTTTTCCCATTCTAAAAACCTGGAATGCCTCTCAAGGCTTAGTTAATGTCAGTAAGATGTTTTAGTTAAAGTATGCTCATATTTTTGATCCCAACGTTTTGCTTCCCCCCTTCCACTACTATAGCGGGGTCCCATAAAACTTCTCCAAAATGGATTGTTTTAAATAGGGATGTAAATAATTGAACTCAGGACCTTCTGTATGCATAGCATTTGCTCTGCCACTGACTCATGGCTCCTATTTCAACAAGTGGCATGGGAAATTACCTTCCCGGTATGAAAAGGAAAACATGGATAGAATGGAACCCGTCATGAGTCCTGACAGCATTATTCCCATGCCACTTCAGTAAACTCTGAATTGGCTCTAGGTAGCCACTTTAATTGTTTTTGACATTCTTCCCCATCACCTTTGGAATGTTTCTTTTAATGCATTCTCTGCTTATTGTCTGTGATTGAGATGCACATTGCTGCACTGTTATATGTGTTGCAGTCTCACTGCAGTTAGTGGTATTTGAAGACACTAACCGTGTGCTAGTTTGCAGCCAATATACCCACCGTTAACTACCACTGTGCTGAGTGCTTTTAAGAATGGAACCAAATGCTTCTCCAGCATTCTCATACTTCATAATATCCTTTCTAGTATGTGGAAAAGAAAAGAAAAAGGGCAGTGTCAAGTGGTAAATGAATTATCAGATGCAAAGAGAGTGCTCTGGAGGGGCTGAAAATCCACAACCTCTTTAATTTGTGTCTTCTCATTTAAAATTAAATGAAAAAGGAAATGGATTCCAGATTTTGGATGGGATAAAATGGCTGAGTGAATTAAGCAGGGATGATGCATATTAGGAGTGTGCTGTATCAGCAAATTGCTTTATATTGTAACTGTTAAGGATGCCATCTGTTGTGGGGGGTTTTTTGCCTACAATTAACCATGAAAATTAAAACATGGAAACCATCTTTCTGTTAAAGTTCAAAGCAAAAAGAAATAAAATTAACCTATAGTTGTCTTTCCTGTGTGAATGTGCTGGAAGTGTCATCCCTTTTCAAAGCAAAATCAGATGGAGTTTCTCAGGGCCACTAAAAAACAAGAGGAAGGTATTACCGTGTTTGGAGAAACCCTGAGCCTTACAGAAGTAAATACACACATGCTCAGTAGGCACAGAATGTTGACAGTCAGTGCTAAAAGAAAGCCAGAAAATTCTGGGAGCCAAGCTGAGGCTCCAAGACAAAGCAGAGCCTGCAATTGCAAGATGTGTCACCTGAAAGGAAGGCTGGACTGAACCTTTGCTTTTGATCAAGAAAGGTGAGAATTTTGAATCAGATATCGATATAAGAGTTGATAGATTGCCGCCCCCTATACAGGCAAGCTTGGAACTGCACACAGAACACTGCTGACAACAAGGTGTTAATGGGTTGGATCCAGACTAAGGGATGCAATGAATTAATGGAACTCTAGTACATTTTTACAGTCAAGTGTTGACAAGAAAGTAGTTGGAGTCTACTACTGAACGCCCAGAAGAAACGTTTGAAAAACAAATTGCTAGAATTTCTGAGAAACACAACGCAGTAGTAATGGAAGACTTCAATTATCCTGATATCTGTTGGGAGACAAATTCTGCCAAATATGGACCTTCCAAGAAATTCCTGGCTTGTGTGGCTGATCATTTTCTCCTACAAAAAGTGGAGGAAGAAACCAGAAGAGTAGCTATCCTGGACTTGACCCTAACCAGTAGAGATGATTTGATGGAAGGAGCGGCAGCAAGAGGAACTCTGGGGGAAAGTGACCATGTTTTAAAGTTCGCGATTTCAAAAGAAACAAAAGCAGAGTGTAAACACACATATACACAGGACTTTATGAAAGCCAGTTTTAATAAACATTGATAGGCAAAGTCCCATGACAGGAAATCCTAACAGGAAAAGGAGTCCAGGATGGGTGGGAGTTTCTAAAAAAGGAAATTCTAAAGGCACAACTACAAATGATTAAAAAAAAAAAGACAGCAAAATGTGGCTTCACAAAAAGCTCAGAAAGGACTTGAAAACAAGAAAGGACACACATAGGAAGTAGAAAGAAAAGCAGGCTACAAAGGAAGAGTATAGACAAGTAGCAAAGAATTGTAGGGATGGCATTAGGAAGGCAAAAGCTGAGAATGAGCTGTGGTCAGTAAGAGATGCTAAAAGCAACAAAAAAGCATTCTTCAGGTATGCGTGTAGCAAAAGACACAGAAAAAAAACAGTGACTCAGCTACTCAGTGGGGATGGGAAAATTATAACGGAGACAAAGAAAAGGGAAAAGTGCTCAATTCCTATTTTAGCTCAGTCTTTTCCCAAAGGACAGTCTATGCCCCTCCAGGCAAATGTGAAATTCAAAGAGATTGGATAGTATTTTAGCTTGAGATAAACAAACAGACAAGGAGTACCTTACTACTTTAAGTGAGTTCAAATTCCCAGGAACGGATGAACTGCATGAAGGATATTGAAAGAACTGGCTGAAGAGATCGCAAAGGCTCTGTCTATTATTTTCTTGAAATCTTGGAGAATGGGTGAAGTACCAGATGATTGGAGGAGAGCTAACATTGCCCCAATCTTCAAAAACAGCAAAAAGCAGGAACCAGGGAACTACAGACCGGTCAGCCTGACATCAATCTGAGGTAAAATTCTGGAGCAGATTACAAAGCAGTCACTTTGCAAACACCTTGAAAACAATGCAGTAATAACTAGATGCTAACATATATTTATCAAGAACAAATCCTGCCAAACTAAAACTCCAGGTAGACAGTGGGAATGCTGTATATGTAATATAAAGTATATTGACTACAGCAAAGCCTTTGACAAAGTGCCCCATGGTGTTTTGATTAGCAAGCTATCTAGGTGTGGGCTGGATACAAGTGTCAGATGGTTACAGAATTGGTTGCAGAATTGTACTCAGATAGTGCTTATCAATGGCTCCTTCTCAAACTGGGAAAAGGTAACAAGTTGGTTATCACAAGGCTCAGTTGTGGGCCCTGTGCTCTTCAACATTTTTAGTAATGATGTGGATGAGGGAGTGTAGGGAATACTTATCAAATTTGCAGATGATTCAAAATTGGGTGGAATGGCCAATACCTTGGAAGACAGAATAAGAATTCAAAAATATCTCAATAGGCTTGAGCACTGGGCTGAAAACAACAAAATGAAATTTAACAGGGCTAAGTGCAAAGTTCTTTACCTAGGGCGAAAAAACCAAATGCACAGTTACAAGATGGAGAGTACTTGGCTTAGTAATATTACAAGTGAGAAGAATCTTGGAATGTTTGTAGCAAAAAAACCTAAATATGAGCCAACAGTCTGATGTGGCAAAAAAAAAAAAAAAAAAAAAGACAAATGCTATTTTAGGATGCATTAACAGAAGTATAGTCTCCAAATCCTGCAAGGTGCTAGTTACCCTCTATTCAGCTTTGGTTAGACTTCATGTATTATGTCCACTTCTGGACACCACAATTTAAGAAGGATGCCAAAAAACTGGAACGAGTTTAGAGGAGGGCAACAAGGATGATCAGGGGACTGGAAACCAAGCCCTATGAGGAAAGACTGAAAGAACTGGGCATGTTTAGCCTTGAGAAAATAAGGCTAAGGGTGGATATGATAGCACTTTTCAAATACTTGAAAAGTAGTCATACAGAGGAAGGGCAGGATCTGTACTTGATCATCCCAGAATGCAGGACACACAACAGTGGGCTCAAGCTATAGGAAGCCAGATTTAGGGTGAATATCAGGAAAAACATCCTAATTGTTAGAGCAGTATGACAATGAAACCAATTGCCTTGGGAGGTGGTGAGAGAATTTTTTCAAGAGAAAATTGGACAACTCAGATCTGCTTTGACTTGGATTCCTGCAATGAGCAGGGGGTTGGATTCTATGATGTTATAGGCCCCTTCCAATTCAATTATTCTATGATTCATTCAGTGAGTCTACTGTAGTTAAAGGTAACAACTGGATTTAACTTTATGTTTGTTGTACTTTGATGCTGTCAAAAATAACTTGATTTCAGTGTAACTTAATTTCATTTAACTTAGGGCTCCCCTACATGGAACATTTGTACTTCTTCACTGCTGGTTTTGGTGTCCCTCACCTCCCACCATCCATACAATGTTCCTCTCATGTTCCTTAGCAGAGTGCTTTTTCCTCCCTGTGACTTTCTGCCCCTTTTTTTCCTGCTGAAAACATGATTTGTAGTACCCCCAAGGGGGGGAGGTCAATGTTAAGACACTCATATTAAACTGGTGAAAGTCTCCCAGTCAGAAGTTTTTGATTCATACTGATTTTTTAAAAAATTCCAGCAGAGAGGAAGCACTCTTAAAGATTTTTTGAAGACAGGTAGCTTTGAAGAAGAGAAGTCAGTTTTTAAGCAGACATTTGGACAGAAATCTCAGGAAGCCCTTAGCTTCAGCTTCAAGTGACAAAAGCTGTTTTGGGAAATGCTCTGTCTAGAATCATCTAATTTGGATCCAAGCTATTGCATTTCTGGATTTGCAATGCAGCTTTTAGAAGAGTTTTATGATGTCAAATCTTTCCCCTGAATATGCTCCAATTATTTCCTTACAGTAGAAAGAGGATTTCTGGGGTTACTCATTTTGGAACTTCCCAGAATATCTATAACCAATTTTTTAAAATACCGAAATGTAATTCCCATTATGAATTATCCATACATATATCTTGCCTTTAAAATGCATCACCACATTATCAGAAAGAAAACAACATATTATTTTATTTTACTCTTCCCCCCCTTTTTTTTTTCTTTTTAGGAAAAAGAACTAAGTGCTATGTACTGTCCACTAGAGCTGTCAAAATGGTGTGTCTCATTTATGTTTTTTTACTATGGGAATTCTAAAAAACAACAAAAAATATTTTCAGGATTTTTTTTCCTTCTTTTCCAAAAGAAAATCATCATGTAAACAGCAACAGTAAAAATCTACTTCTCATGTGTAAAATATATCATTATTTCTTCAAGGTCTTTTCACTTCCTGGAAGAGGCAGAGGAGAGAAAGGTAGATCATCTTCATCTGGGGATCCCCCCTGAGGGTAGACAACAAAACACACCTTCTGGCCCCAATATGTCAAGGATTCTGAGAAGGACAAACAAGGAGAGTGTCAGTCTAAGAGTAACTAGGAGTGATCATTATCTGTTAGAGACAAACTGTAGCTCAGTGATACACCACACACTTGAGCAAAAATCCTGTTGCTTAGGATAGTAAATTGCACTAGAATCAAAGGGTATTTGGTGAGTTAATTCCTCAGAAGTTCCATTAAATCAAATGGGCCTTCTCTAACTGTGACTTGCCTTGACAAAGTACACTGTAGTTAGAGTGAGTCCATTTGAATTGCTGGAACCTACAGAGGAGTTGATGCACAAAATTACCATGGACCAACTCTAGTGCAAATTACTATGCTAAGCAACAGGATTTTGGCCATTGAATGCAAAAAGCCCAAGGTTCAGTTCTCAACATTGCTAATTAGAACTGCCTTCCCTAACCAAGTAATGCCCTCCATTTCTTCTTCCCTGCAGTCCCCATCTTGAGCCTCAGCTAGCATGGACAATAGGGAGAGATAATGAGAGTACAAAGCCAAAACATGTGGAGTCCACCAGATTGGGGAATAAAGAATTAGAAGGATTAAGTCACAGCTGTTGAGAAACCATATCTGCATGAGACAACTTCCACCAACCAGAGTAGGCAACACTAAATGGGAGATAAGCTAATTTGTTCTATAAAGTAGGTTTTTAAAAAGTCACTAAGATTCAGGTCTAAATCCATTTTAGTCCTAACCACAGTCTCATTGAGTTAGTTGCTCTGTTCTAGTTTGGACTTGTCACAATCAGATCATCACAGGACTAAACAATTAGATGTTGCTCACCCTGTGCAAAATCATAAGCAATTTTTGAAATAATGTTAAACAATACAAAACTTGAGGGGAAGATGATTGAATGAAACTATTTTGGCTTGCAAATCAGGCAGATTTTAACTGGAAACACATTTTACTATCAAGCCAAATGATCCTTTCATTTCAGTTTTTTCAAAACTTGAACAAGCAAACAATAAACAATATCTGGTATTAGTACTTTCTAATGGCAACCTATGATCATTTCACTTGTAGAGCAAAGTCAAAATGGCTGCAGTCAGGAAAATCTTCAAGGAAGGTATGGAATCTTACTCTCTCCATGCTATGGGATGGAGCAGCAAAACTATATTTTGGCATGGGTAGAAATATACTTTGAGTTAGTTTCTTTAGTCGTACTGTATAGGTAAAATTTTGGGAGTTGGGAAGCCTCAAGCTAAAATCCACTGTCAAGATGCATAAATAGGCTGATGAGATCTATAGTGATTCCAAGCTATATATATTTTTTTCTGGATAAACCATGTGATTTATTACATATTTAGCTACACAGATTGACTTTCCATACTGTACACTTTCATGGGTTTTTTCTTACCTGCTATCCTATTTATACACTTTGGTTTGTTTTTCCAGTATACTCCAAGAAAAAACACTGGCACTCCAGTTAGTATGATAATCAGTCCAATTCCACAGACTACTGGCTCAGAATATAAACTGAAGATCAAGAGAAAGGCCCAAAATATCAGGTAAGTGATTGGAACCAGGAGATTTACCTAAGAGGAAAGAAAATATTGGAAGCGTACATAAGCCTGTTATTTCTGTCCTAGTTTCCTTCATGCCATACAGATCAAAAGAGCCTTGGAAATGGCTAAATCAGTTACAGCTGTCTTCTGGTCAAGGCAATTTTACTTATAAGGAAGTTCATTTTCTAATTTATGTTGCCCCATACAAATTAAAGTGTAGTGACACTGACTAGATGAAGAACTAATGTAGCACAAACCCTGTTTACAACCCCTTCCCCCCACCCATCATACTTCAGCCATGTTGGGCTACAATTCCCATCATTCCAGATTGATTGTGGATGATGGCTGTTATCCAACACATTTAATGGACACAGGGCTGAAGAAGACAGAGAAGAATAATACAGGCCTTGATTCAAAGCCCCACAGTACCATAAGTTGAACGAGTTACTCTGTCTCTAGGTCTAAGCTACTTCACAGAATTGGTGTGAGAATGTGATGTATGCTGTACTGAGATCGGTGGGTGAGTGCAATAAATAAAATAGAGGCGGATCACACATCGCTTTTTATTCAATTCTTCAAAAAACCTCCAGTTTATGTATGTGAGATATTGTACTTCTGTACCCATGATTCAAAAAGCTGGGGAAATGTCCAATATTGCTGCAAAATATTGTGCCTCTGCGTTGCCAGCAGGAAAAAAGGATGCCAAGTTTTACATAGCAAAGTGCAGCCTGAAGGTTCACAACACCAATGGCAGCAGTCAAGATGGTCTACAAGGTACCCTCTTCCACTCATTATCATTCACAATGACCATGCAGGGGAAAATCCCAGAAGCTTACTCCTTTTTTCCATCAGTTAATCACATCTCACCCAAACACAAAGCAATTGTCAGGGCTGTTTTTCAACAAGTGTGAATCTTTTAAAATATTTTAACAGGAATGCGTTAAAAATGTTTGGCCAGGAAGGAGTTAACTGCTTTCTTTCACAGTCATTGAATGCTATTAGCAGGGTCAAAAGGTCATTCATTCATAAGGAAGCAGGCAATTTTTCTGGCTTCGGAAGCACTAACTGCAAACAGTCTATTAGACCCATTAATGGCTGAATTCTTGTGAAATAAAAAGAAGCAGGAGCCAGGGACCATTTTTTTCCAGGCAGGAAAAAAAAGGTCTTATCAATGTATTTGATCTGTTTTAAATCAGTCAGAGCTACAGGCTGCTTAGTGCTGCACGGGGTAAAAACAGTCTTATTTAAAAAAAAACATAACTTGAAAACCCTTTGCCCAAACACCCCCAAATTGAGCACAGAGCAAGAGCAGACTGCTACACCTGTGCCAAATTTGGTGCTGATTCCTAGTTACATAGTTTTTTGTTTGGGGCACTCCTGTTTTCTAAGTTGGCTTACAGAATGCTGAATTCTGCTTCTGCACTATATCTATTTCTGCATGCTTGCTTGTGCAGCAATAATCTATTTTACCTTTATCTGTTTTTCACTCTTGGCTTGAAATGAATTGACACTTCGAGCTAGAATTGGTCCATTGAATCAATGGAATTTACAAAAGTATTGCTTCACCATTCTCTAATTGATTGAATTGACCTAGTTTAGCTGGAATTAACAACCGTATTTAGGCCCTTGTTATTATGAGTCACTTTGGCCAAAACTGTTGCACAGTTGGGCAAAAGGCATAATTTTTAGATGTGAATTGCTGTAAATTAATAAATTTTCATATACATGATATGTGACTTAGTGTGCAGCAGATTTCTTAAATTACATCAATTTGACTCTAAACACTGCACCTTTTGCATAACTGTGCAACAGGATTTCAGCCATTGGGTCCCAGTAAAATATAAGTCAAACATAACAAACATTGTTCTAATAGTAGGTCTTGTGATCTATTCAGTTTAACACTATTCAGTTTAATGTTTTCTGTTGTTCTCTGTCTAGCCATTTTAACCCCTTTTTAAAAAGAGGGTGGGGTAGTTTATAGGTGGTCTGTTAATTAGCATTCATAGGCTGAAATCTTGTTGCTTACTGGAGTAAATCAGAGTAAACCCATGTGACTCACCAAATCCCCATTGAGTCAATGGGCCTACTCTAATGTGGCTTACTATAATATTCAATAGGATTCAGGCCATAGTTTCACATATTTAAAGAAAATGTGAAAATTAAAATTTAATTATTTTAGAAACCCTTTAAAATCAATTCTCCAAACATATTAGCAGTAACGACAGGAAGAAGGAATGTAAGGCTCAATTTGGGAATTAGTCTCGATCAAATGCTATGCCGGTTTAAAACTTAATAAAAAATTTAATTTTAAAAAGCACGAGGAGAGTGGAAGAGGCGTAGCTGTGCTAAAACGTGTGATCCTTGCTCCTCCAAATCACTTCCTGGAAACGTCCCCTCGCCGGAATGCAGACTATGCCCTCCTCTCAGTTCCATGGAGCTCCTGGTGGTTTGAGAAAGCAGGGTAGTTGGTCTTCAGAGTGAGGAGGAACTGCTGTCACCTACCCACCCTCTCCCTGGCTTGAGAGAAGCCTTCACCAAGTAGAGGATTGGGAAACGTCCCCCCTCACCATCCACTTACAACGCAGAGGCAAAACATAAGAGGATGCAGTTTCCATGAGGACACACACACTGACACAAAAACCACATGGCATTATATCAATTCAAAAAAACCTGAATCAGCTCCTGATTTAATTAATGAGTGTTGTTCTGGCCAAAGAAAGAATTCTGCCTGAAACCCAGCAGAGCCACTGTCAAAACTGATGATATTGGGCTAGATAGATCCGTAGTCTAGCTCATTCTAAGGCAGTTTCCTATGTCGGCTTGGGGCTTCCATTGCAAAGAAAGCAACCAGTGTAGTCTTGCCTTGTCTCACTCGTGAGTATTAAAGGAAGTGAGAGGTATTTACAGTCTTCTTCCTGTTCAGAGGAGAACAGGTGTAGAAGTGTCATTCAGACAGCTCTAATATTTTTCACCTTGATAGGTCTGAAAAGACCGGGTTTCTTCCAGCGTAACACAATCAAGCCTATGATTGTCACTCCATAGCAGAGGTAGTTAATGAAGGATACATAATTGATTAATGTGTAGGTGTCTCCAACCAGCATGATGACAACAGTAGCCAGACACTGGGGGGTGGAAAAGAGAAACAAATATATTTATTCTTCAATGGAAGTATTTCTAGGAGTTTTGTTCAAATGACAAAAGTGATCAACCATTATATATATATATATATAATGCTCTGGATAGGGATACAATGTATACATACATGTGTGTGTGTGTGTGTGTGTGTGTGTGTGTGTGTGTGTGTGTGTGTGTGTGTGTGTGTGTGTGTGTGTGTGTGTGTGTGTATAAAGGTAAAGGTAAAGGTTCCCCTTGACAGTTTGTCCAGTCGTGTTCGACTCTAGGGGGCGGTGCTCATCCCCGTTTCCAAGCCATAGAGCCAGCGTTTGTCTGAAGACAATCTTCCGTGGTCACATGGCCAGTGCGACTTAGACACAGAACGCTGTTACCTTCCCACCGAGGTGGTCCCTATTTATCTACTCGCATTTGCATGCTTTCGAACCGCTAGGTTGGCGGGAGCTGGGACAAGCGACGGGTGCTCACTCCGTCGCGTGGATTCGATCTTACAGCTGCAGATCTATAGATCTTACAGCACAGAGGCTTCTGCGGTTTAACCCGCAGCGCTACCACGTCCCTTTTATATACATATTTATATATATGTATTTTGCTGTGACTGTATATACGCTGTACAATTGCAGCAAATTAAGATGTTTTAACTGTGCTAGTGCCATCCAATGGAATCCTCCTAATCATGTAAAATCAGAGTCTGGGATGCAAGGCTAGAGTGCTTCTCAATCCCATAGCTTTCTACAGAATTTTCTCCCCCCCCCCCCCCGGACCTTCTGGCAGCAAAATGTTCTTCGTTTCTCCTCACGAAATCTTGCACACAATTCCTTATATACGATGAAGGAACTGATACCAAGCTTCTCAGAATTCATTATGAGGATTCCCCTGTTGTCACTGTCAGCCTCTTACACTGACCAACACAACAGTTTGAAACTGATGTATGTAAGAGGCTGAAATGGGCAAAATATAGAAGGCCAGAGGATAATTCTTCGGCAGCAGAGGACTGTCAAAATTAAATCCTATACAGGAAGTAGGAACTGTTTGACAGTGGAATAGATTGTATTGGGAGCAATTCACTGGAGGTTTTAAAGCAGAGCTTGGATGGCCACCTGTCACAGATGCTTTATCTCTGGATTTCCTGCTTCTGCAGGAAACTGGGCTGAAGGGCCCTCAGGATCTCTTCCAGCTCTACAATTCAATCATTCTGAGAAACTGGTGGCTAGGGCCAGTGCTTAGCAGTTATTTCTCTTGCTGCCTAGGTAATCTCTCAGTTTGCAAGGGAATCCTGGAGGGGTGAAATGTCAAAAATTATCAAGATTTTTTTTTAAAATTCTGTGTACTCATTGTATCCCTATTCACAGCTACTGCTCATGCTTGCAGGCTGAGAATTCAGGGAGCTGTACTTCTAACAAGCAACATTTTACCTTGCATTTCCTCCTTCTTTGGGTGAATCTACTGTTAAAAGCTCCTGTCAAACAGATCCCCTTGTCACATTTCTGTCCCTTTGCTCTGATACCACTAGTATGAGCACTGCAAAGCCATATAATATAATATTAGAGAAACTATGGCACTTACACAAACAAGAAGGGCTGGAATTGGGGTGCAATGTTTGACGTGAATCATAGCCAACAAACTGGGTAAATGGCCTTCACGGGCTCCAGAAAAACACAACCTGAAAACAACAACAACAACACTGAATGAGGGATGGACTGCATGTCTTGTTTCAATATGTGGCACCACTGGAGTTTTCATTTTCCTCTGGCCAGTGAAAGACATTGCTCTCAAGTGGGAATAGTTTGATATGGGTAAAAGCATGTGCCATCTGAGAGTTTCACTTAATGGATAAGAAACATATTTCACACCTCAGTGTTACAATTTGAGGTGACTGCTATATATTATACAACAATTTTGATCATACTCTTGTTCACTCCTTCCTTTATATGCAAGAATAAAGGGCATATGCGCGTATATATACACACTACCTGGGAAGAGACTATAGCTGGATAGAACAAGCTTACTCCAAGACCTGACCCCTCACACAAAGGACAACTCCCACCTTTTGGGCATCAACCTGTTATTTAATGATTACAATGGGCAACAAGAACACAGAGATTGGCCTTGGTACCTTACAACAGAGACAGGAGTTGCACCCCAAAATATTTATCATTGAATTGTCATTTCCTCCATATAAACAATTAGTGGCATGCACCCCCTTCTTCAAAGGAGTTCAGTTGTGATCCACAGACGACCTGCTCCTTTTTACTTTCACAACTCTACAAGTAGGCTAGACTGCAAGACAGTGGCATGTTCACAGTTACCTAGAGAGTTTTGAGGTTGACAGATAATTGAAACTCAGATCTCCCCATTCAAAGTCCAAGATTCATTCAAAGTCTCTTAAAGAAGATTCTGCCAGCTGAAACCAAAGACCTGTTGAGTCTGGCATTGCAGTCCCACTGTGGCCAATTATGAGATGCTCATAACTGCTGGATAGCTCAGTGGTTTCGGTCTCTGGCTGCGGAGCCAGAGGTTGGGAGTTCAATTCCTCACTATGCCTCCTTGAGAGAGGCTGGACTCGGTGACCCAGCTCTGCAGTTCAGGGGGTCAGAGGTTAATAAATGTCTCATGACCAAAATGGCATCTTCTTATGACACCCTATAACTAGTATTGAGAGGTAAACTCCCTCTAATTTTGGAAATGATACCTAGCTCTCATATGCTTTTGATAGTGTAATATTCTGGAAGTTTGCCTAATCCAGTTCTAAAACCAGCCAGGGTTACATCTTTCAGCTGAAAATTTCATAATGTGACTGAGTTTGTCCTCTTCAGCCCCAGTTCTCCCCCACTGCACCGCTAGATTTGGCTCTGCTGATTTCAATTCTCCCACCACCACCCCCGCCAGCTCATAATTTCTTAACCTAATTTTACCTCACAGAATTGTCATGCAGGAAAATAAGGCAGGAAACAAGACTGACTGATTGCATTGGAAGTAGTACCCTGTTTCCCTGAAAATAAGACCTAACCTGAAAATAAGACCTAGTATGATTTTTCAGGATGCTCGTCATATAAGCCCTACCCCAAAAATAAGCCCTAGTTAAGTGAAACCCCGCCCTCCACCATTGTGCAGCAACCAGAAGAAGATGACATGACTGTATTTGAATAAATGTAGATTGTTGTACATGAAAAAAAATAAACTATCCCCCGAAAATAAACCCTACTGCATTTTTGGAGCAAAAATTAATATAAGACCCTGTCTTATTTTGGGGGAAACACGGTACACATGAAACACAACAAAGCATTCTAGACAGCAGTGAAAACAAAAAGTGTTCCCCTCACCCTTTTTGAAACAAGATAGCACTGAGGAAAAGAATAATCGTACTTCGTCTAACCTTGATGAGGTAAAAAGGTATCCATTTATTCCTCCAAATGTAGACAGTGCCACAGAGACAGGCATAACCCAGGAAAAATAGCCCAGTAACTTTTCACCAAACGTCTAAAGCAACAAAGGTAAAAAAAAACCCGGAAAGATAAACTGTAAAGCACAGAACATGGAAGATGATCATAAAAATAACAACACAAAGCACAGAATATGGATAATAGAAACAGAATAGTAATAAGAATATTAAGAAGAATGCAAGCTGAGTACAAGGATGACGATGATGACAATGATATCATCATCATCATAATGCATATATAAAATAGTAACTGCAACAACAAAACAACAATAATACAAAAATTGTAAATGTTCAGTGAATGTTTTACTTACTACTGCAACAGCATTAGACGATAAGAGCTCTTGGGGTGACATGGCAGTAAAATATGCAATGTTGGTGAATGTATACACAAATGTCACCAGCGGGATGGATATGAATATGGCACGAGGTAGATTCCTAATTAAAAAAACAACAACCAGGGGTGTGTATGTTCAGCAACCATTGTCATGCACATGTAATTACTGGATGAGTTGTACAGATGATATAATGTCACTGGGATAAAATCTAAGGCCAGTATCCCATTGAGCTTTCATGAGTGGAAAGTCCCATCAACATAATAAAATGGGTTTGTGTTGCTCTGTTGAGCGAGCTGGGATCTTCATGAAGAAAATGCACTCTTTACTTTTGCACTGGCAGTGTAATCCACTGTTACTACTCAAGCAGGACTTTTCACACAGAAGCTGAATACTATTGCAGAAACAAATATTAGCATTCCAGTGACAGCCATGTCCACCTAGCCTACAACTTACTATTCTGGCCAGGACTAGCTAACTGAAATAATTAACAGCTTGATAAGTCCCATTACTGCATTAATAAACTTTGTCTGTTGTCTGTATCCTCATATGGTCACAGAGATATTAATAAATATAGAGCACATATATTTGGACTTCTGTCTCTGAGGAAGTGGATTTTGATTCACAAAAGCGCATAGTGAAATAAAAGTGTTAGCCGCCTAAAGTGTTACAAAATTTTGCCTTTTATTTTCATTCACCACCATGGTCTAAAGAACTTTGATCTAGAGAAAGAGCCTTTAATCCTTCTCCATAGCTTTCATTGAAACCACTTGAAGAGCTGCTCAGTGACAGGGCTGGCCCTACCATTAGGCAGACCGAGGCAAATGATTCAGGCAGCAGATTTTGAGTGTCATGAAAAGAGAAGCAATTTGTTCATTTATTACAACAGTATATTTACATTTAGGGAGGAAGAAAGATTTGAGAAATCTGAGAATTTTTTTGCCTCAGGAGCCAAAATAACTGGCCTTGTACACTGCTGAGGAGAAAGGATGGCTCGGGAATTCTGGGAATTATAGTCCAAAATAGTATCTATTCCTGTCTCTAAAAGGCTGCAGTAGTAAGAGAGGAAAAATAGTGACAATTTTGAATGCATTGCTTGGAAATTAACAGGTTTTGTTTGGAGACTCTAGCACTCAATTACTGGTTCCTTCAAATGCCATCATGGGCTAATTTTTTTTTAAAACCCTTTTTCTTGCCTACTGCCTTTTGTGAATCCCTACCTGCTTCATCCACCCACGACCAACAACTCCAACCCACCACAAAATTAGATGTTAAAAAGGTCTGAGTGCATGACAGATGCACAAACAGTAACATGAAAATGTGCCTGTTTTGTATAATTGGTTGCAGTCCCAGAATGTGGGTTTTGTATTTGCAGATGGGTGCTGTTTTTTCAACACAGCATGCCAGGCACATGTGCAATGAATGGTCTCTTTCCAAGCCCATGTCAACCTCAGAACAAAATACTTGCCTGCGAGGATCAACTAATTCTTCTGTTACATAATTGAGGAAGTTCCACCCACTGAATGCAAAGGAGCCTTGGAGAAAGGCTAATGCCAAATGCCCCACCGACGGGGTCATCCAGAAATTGAAGGCATTGCTTGGCAGCAGTTCTTCATAGTTTCCTACAAGCAAATGGGCATGCAAATGTTAACTAAGCAGTGCAGTCTAGGAAAGGATACAAATTGTGTCTTGCGTACATTGTGTGTAGAAAGTCCTGGCTCCAGTATCTGATATCTCCAGATAAAATAGTCCAAACCTGGAGTGTTGCTGCCAGCTAGTGTAAATGGAGGAAGAGGAGTCATGGTCTGACTTTGTCCAAGGTAGCTTCCTACGTTCCTGTTACAGTCCGCTAACCATCATGTCTGGAGGGCTCAACGTGTCACACCCACCTCTGCTATAAAGCCGTCTTCTACCCTTCCACTCTTCCATCAAGAGATATGGTCCAAAAGGTCTAGACAGCCCAAGGTCAGGAAAGGATGCTTCATAAAAAGAGATCAAGCTCTAGGCACTTGACACTCTTGCCCCAGATCTGGTGCGACAAGCATTTTGCTTTTTGTGGTTTCTTGAGGAATTTTGGCTTTTTGTAATTCACTGCTATATTTTAGCAGCAAGCCAATATACTGCATTTAAAGCAAGTGAAATTATGTTGTTTCCACACAGCCACCCAATTTTTGTAGCATGTTCTGTTCATGGGTGTATGTGTGTTGCACGGCAAATCCTGGAGAGAGAAAAATTGGCCCTGGACCCTCTGAATCTGCCCACCCCTATACAAAAAGGAAGCTGTCGGGTGACTAATTGCTATCGGTTAAAATGAATAAGATTTGATTTCTGAGAACACTGTACTAATATTAAAAAGTATTTGTACAGGTACCTTTGAAGATCTGTATGAAACCCACAATAATGATAAGGCCTAAGGCCAGTAGTTTTCCTGCAGTAAATATATCCTGGATCCGTGTAGCCCATCGAACGCTGGAGCTGTTCACCCAAGTCAAGAGTGCTAGAGAGAACAGCAAACAAAGTTCAGTCCCCCAAATGGAATGTAGTTGTTTTGTAATTATGTAATGATTTTATTATAGTCCTCTTTCAGAGCATTTTCAATTTTCACTATGTACCAGAGTATAAGTGACTAGTGCTAGGGCCACCATTGTCATTTTATTTGTTTACAAATTTGGTTTACAAAAATATGTTTATGGGAAGAAGAAGGAAGGAATGGATGCAGGAGAAGAAACCAAGGACTAGATACCAGGGGCGGGAGTTAGCTTTTCCTACCCCTAGGACCTTAAAAGAGCCATACCACCCCCAAATAAAATTTAAAAATTGGAAATTCCTAACCCAATGTGATCAGAAAGTCTGTTTTGTTGTTTTTAAAATTATCTTTAAAGGTGTGTGTGTGGAAATACACCTTATTTAGAAATAATGCTGCTTCTGGAACCTTGGGGGAAAGGTACAGTATGTGACCCACAGGACACCTGATTCCCACCCCTAGTTCGGAGGGTTAGCTATCTCCCTTTGCATTTGTGTATTTTGATATTGATTTTTGCCTCACCCGCTATTCATTACAAAAGCCCTTCCAAGAGATCAGTTGAGCTCTATGGCAAGAGTGACCTGTTCCTCTACCAGCAGCAAGATAGTGGAGTGGGAAAAGAGGGGTAACGAAAGACTTCTGGCATGTTTAGAAGTAGGGGAGGGAGGGAAAAACTGGCGATTAAAAAAAAGTCCCTCAGGACTTCATCTCTTTTTGATAGTTCAGTGGTCCAATATAGGCATTATTCATTCTTGCTCTTAAATCTTACACAGGGACAATATACCTGTCTGTCTTTGATCCTGACCGTGAAAGAACATTACTGCTTTAAAAAGGTTGGAAAAAGTCTGTCATTTGAATTACAACTTTCAGAATACTGCAGCCAATACTGCCATGCTGGTTGTTGAATTTTGAGAATTAAGAACATAAGAAGAGTCCTGCTGGATCAGGTCAAGGGCCCATCTAGTCCAGCTTCCTGTATCTCACAGTGGCCCCACCAGATGCCTCTGTGAGCACACGAGACAACTAGATACCTGTCTTCTGATACCCCTCCCCTGCATCTGACATTTGGAGGTACCTTCTTTTTAAGCCTGGAGATTATACATCCCCATCATGGCTTGTAACCTGCGATGGATATTTCCTCCAGAAATCTGTCCAATCCCCTTTTCAAGGCATCTAAGCCGGATGCCATCACCACAACCTTTTCCAGTTCCACTATGTCTTTTTTGAGGTGCGCCGACCAGAACTGTATGCAATACTCCAGGTGTGGCCTTACCAGTGTTTTGTACAATGGCATTATAATGTTGGCTGTTTTGTTTTCAATCCCCTTTGGAATTGGCCTTCTTCACTGCCACCACACACTGTGTTGACACTTTCAATGAGCTGTCCACCAGCTCACCAAGATCTCTTTCCTGATCTGTCATGGACAGCTCAGAACCCATGAACTGATAACTAAAGTTTTGATTTTTTTTTTGTCCAATGTGCATTATTTTACATTTTCTTATATTGAAATGCATTTGCCATTTTGCCGCCCATTCTCCCAATTTGGAGAGATCCTTCTGGAGCTCTTCACAATCCCTTCTGGTCTTCACCACCCGGAAAAGTTTCGTGTCATCTGCAAACATGGCCACCTCACTGCTTATCCCTGTCTCCAGGTCATTTATGAACAGGTTGAAAAGCACTGGTCCCAGGACAGATCCCTGGGGCACACCGCTTTTCACCTCTCTCCACTGTGAAAATTGCTCATTGACACCTACTCTCTGTTTCCTGGTTCTCAACCAATTCTCAATCCATAAGAGGACCTGCCCTCTTATCCCCTGACTGTGGAGTTTTCTCAGCAGCCTTTGGTGAGGGACCATGTCATATGCCTTCTGAAAATCCAGATAGACAATATCCACTGGTTTGCCCGCATCCACATGCTTGTTGGCCTTTTCAAAGAATTCTAAAAGGTTTGTGAGGCAAGACTTACCCTTACAGAAGCCATGCTGATTTTCCCTCAGCAAGGCTTGTTCTTCTATGTGTTTTAAGATTTTATCTTGGATGAGGCTTTCCACCATCTTCCCTGGAACAGACATTAGGCTAACCAGTCTGTAGTTTCCTGGGTCCCCCCTCCTTCCCTTTTTAAAGATTGGCGTGACATGTGCTATCCTCCAGTACTCTATCACTGTAGCCGTTTTAAAGGACAAGTTGTATATTTTAGTTACAAGTTTTTGTCCACTACTCCACACACAGACCAAGAAAACTTGCCAGGGTTTGAGAAGTAAGTAAGTGATGAGTGACTAGTGGCACCAGCAACCAGAGAAGTAGGGAGGACGAGTGGTACCCTTGGAAGAGTAGCCTGAATGAGGTAGCCATTTTTGCTTGCAGTTTGATTTGCGCTGGCCCTGACTTCAGCCATTATGTGTAGAGGGGAAAGGATTATTGATAAGTACTCACATAAACACACCATGGAGAGGATTCTGGAGGCGTTGTAGGGAGGGATGCAATTAGGAAACACTGGCTGTAGGACATAGTTTGAAAAAGTCAGAGCAATAACGGCCAGGCTGGTGGGATACATTATAAGCACTGCACTCCATAGCAGTAAAAACCTGCATCCAAGAGAAAAAACAAACAAACAAAATATGGCTCTCCTATTAAACTAACCAGCTCTAGTTATCACCTAGTGACAGGTCGGACTGCAGACAAAATTGCTTTGTCATGAACCGCCTGTGCTCGGCCACAAAGGACAGCCAGTGTAATGTGATATTTAGAAAATTGTACTCGGATCTGGAACAAAGGGTGGCATACATATCTATACTGCACCATCAGTATGCACAGAGCATATTGCCCAGAGAAAAATTCAACATGGGGAACCACTAGAGGCAAAAAAGAAGAAAAGAAAAGGGGAGAGCAAAGAAATAACACCTGGGTGTTGCAGGGGCAAGAAGTGTCTGGCCTTCCAGATGTTGCTGGCCTGTACCTCCCATCAGCCTTAGCCAGCATAAATAATGGTGAGCAACAATGGGAATCCAACAATGATGAGAGAGCCACACAGTCACCATTCCCAAGTTACAGGCTGCATTAGGTAGGCCAGGCTAACTAGTGCTTGCACCAAAGGAAGCAATGAAAGGGTGAGGCTTGAGGAAGGACTTTGAATGACAGTGGCACCTGACCTTGGGTAACCAAGGTTTTCTAGGACTGCAACTCCCAAAGTTGGGAACTGCAGTCCAACACCTGGGTTACCCAAGGCTGGGAACCACTGAAATAGGACATCATATGTTAGTGGTCAGCTCCAAGTGAGGTTCTTCCATGGCACCTTAACAACCACCCTGTGAAGTAGGATCAGACTGAGAGACAGAACATAGTCCAAGATCAACTACTGAGTACATATTTTTAGAATCAAGACCTGTAATTGGGTGGATAGTTCATTAGCAGTTTGTTTCACAGTGAAATCCAAAATATACATTAGTTTAAAAAAATCAGTTATAGTGCATGCAGAATTCTAACTACAGATGATAAAATACAAAAAAGTTTAAAAAAAGTAGTTCCAAAGAGCAAAAAACTGAAAAATTATTATTCATACAAAACAAAATGTGAATTATATATTTTTTCTTGTTATATCCAGGTGATTATATAATTGAATACCATTCTGTGAGATGGAACCAATGTTCATGATTTAAGAAAAGAGAATAGTTGAAATTTGAATGTGTTACTGAGGGAACATGATCAAACACCAGCAAAATCCCATGCCTGTTTACTCAGAAGTCAGTGCGTTTACTCCTTGTTGAATGTATACAGAATTGCAGCCTAAAACCATTCAGGGAAAAATGCAAGAATTTAGAAGTTTGAAAGTACAAATTACATTCCTAGCCTTTGTGAGGAAAGTTAAAATGGGACAAGAGCTCCTCAAGCATGCTCCCATGTGCCCAGTCATGTACGAAAGACTCATCAGTTAGAAGTGTGAGCAGTGTCCCAAAGAAAAGCAAGTACATTTTTTTGTGCAACGTTCACTAGGGAAAGGCAAAGAGTCATACACCTGCTGATTCAAGCAGATTCTTATTAGCTGTGTGAGCAAAATTAGCCTGCCTCTCACATATTTGACAGATACCTGCAGCAAGTGGTCTCTGTTCAGAAAGTAGTTTATCCACTGTGCTAAGTACCTGTTTATGACTACAACATTGTGCCAGTAATGATTCCTTCGTTTTCTTGGCCAGGAATTCAGAAATCATAGCACTGCTGCAGATGAGCCACAGTTAGGAGCCTGCTACATCTTTGGCTTCATTCCAGGTCAGGGAAGTTAAACTTGTCTCTCATTTATCTAATAATGAGCAACACTGAGGAAATGATGCATCAGTTGGACATATTATTTCTCCCGGAAGGATGCCAGGAGTCAAGATGGATAGACAAGAGGATGCTGGAGTTTTTGCAACCTCGCAAACTGCCTCTAGTTAGGTGTGTCTGGGAGGGCTGTAACCAATAGTTTCCTCCTGCCTCTGATTTAAAGAGATCCCCACCTCTCTGCTCTGTATCTTCCCTTCCCCCTCTTTTGTCTGTTGGAAATCAGTTAGTCTGTTGAGGCTTGTTGCTGAAAAGCAATGATGTTTTGTTAGTTTGCTGTTTGATCTGTTCAACTGTAAATAAAATGATTTTAATTCTTTCTCCTACTAATGTTTCAGAGTGAGTTATTGAGACTGTTAAGTGCCAGTTAATGAGAAAAAAAGGGGTTGTCTACTCTGGGGAACTTGAAGCTATTCTGCTCTGTGAATCCCTGCGCTTTTGCTGTGCAACTAGAGGAATTCAACCAAAATTTCAAAACTCTGCAACAGAGTTTTGGCTTAAATTGTCTTAAATTTATTTTAACTCAAGGCTCATTCACAAAATCACCAAAGTTTGTTTTTAGCCAGATGGTGCCAGTGATCGTCTGCAACATGTTGGGTGAGAGAGCTAAACTTGGAACACAGAGTCTTGGAACAGTGTACTGGAAGAGAAGCCAAGGGCAATCTAATCTAATCCTGTGCCAAAGTAGGAAATCCATAGTTAAATTATACTTGACAAGTGACCATCTTAACTCTATTTACAAACTTACAGTGAAAGTCCCCTACTGCACAGGATAGTTCATTCCATGAGCAAACACCTCTTAACTCCAAAGAGATTCTTCGTAATATTTAAGCAAAATCTTTTTTCTTATAATTTGAATCCATTACTTTAGATCAGAGTTGTAATACAGTAGGGTGGTATAAGCCTTGACCCAGAGTGCCGAAATATATGTTGCAGAGTTTTGAATTTCTGATAAAAGTCTGTACGTATTTGTTATGCAGTAGCAGTACAGAGATCCACAGAGGAAAATAGCTAAAAGTTCCCAACAGTCCACTCCTTTCTCATTAACTGGCACCTACAGTCTCAATAACTCACTCCGAGCTATTTGTAGTACAAAGAATAAAAAAACATTACTTACAGTTGCTTAAAATTATAGTCATGTATATTGCTTTTTTTCTGCACACATATGTAGCAACCAACTGAACAGATACACAGCAAACAAAACAACTACCACTTACAGATTAAAGAAAGGGAAAAATCACTTAGAAGAGAGGCAGGACTCTCTTTGAAATCAAAGGCTGGAAGAAATTATTGGTTAGTGCTGGATAAACAGACAATCACTCCAGCCCAGAAAAGTCCCTCCCAGTCACACAAACCACAGGCAGCATGTGAGTTTGCAAATAAAACTCCAACAATTTACAAGATGCACAGAAGTGATACTGAAGGGGCATGGATGCCCTGCCCCACAGGCACACATGGTCTCCAACCTTGCCTCTCTGTGTAGAAGGAAATGTGTAGCAGATGGATTTCCACTCAGAAGCGGTAAGGCTGTTACATGCTCAGACCCAGGCATACCTTCTCATTCCTCCATGGTCTCCCTGCATGTGTCAATCTTATAAAACCCAAGTTACATGTCTGGAGCTACAGAAAACAAGCTTACTCCATCTTCCGCTTTCCACTTCCATTTTCCACCTGCAGCAGTCCAACTATTAGTTACATTGGTTGTTGTAGGTTTTTCGGGCTGTCTGGCCGTGTTCTTGAGGTTTTTCTTCCTAACGTCTCACCAGTCTCTGTGGCTGGCATCTTCAGAGGACAGGAGTCAAAACTCTGTCTGTGCTCTGGTGCAGTTTGTGGGACCACAAACAAGAACACGGCCAGACAGCCCGAAAAACCTACAACAACCATCGGATCCTGGCCGTGAAAGCCTTCGAGAATATTACATTACCCTTGATAAACCTGGTACCTTCCCACTCCTCCAGTGACTACTATTCTGAGTCATGCTGCCTTTGACAGCAAAGGTTTCATGACCAGTAGTCACTTGTAACTGTACCCACCATTAATGCAGCTAATGTCTTTTTAAAGTATCCAAGTCAGTGGCTCTCACAACATCACATACTTTCTGATGCAGAGTCAGTTTCTTAGCTTTGAATTCTCATCATATGGCTACTGAGTTATCAGTAGATGATTACACTGACTCCAGATTACTATTTAATGTTTGCTGTGCAAAATTTACCTTGCATCCCCAACTCCGTAAATACTTTATTTCTATTACTAAACCAGATGCCACACACCCATTTCTGAGGCCAGCCTCAGGTTCAGTCCATCAGCAATAATCCATGGAAGAAGTTCTTCAGGTTTAGAATTCTTCACTATGACCTCAAATTCTGCAATGAATTAATCTGATTTTGCAACTGGACTATAAAAAGCATGCAAATTGGTCAAGTTTGCATGCTATTTGCTGACTTAGGGGAGTCCACTTATGTTTTACCCCCAAACTGAAGGTACATCTCTTACAGTGCCCAGGATATTTGACATTCATAATATGGATTGAAACACCTGGGAGGAAAAGCTCCCTTTCACAAGCTCCTAGACACTCGTGGCACAGCCATGATGGCATTCATGATGTGAGGGAGAGATGGAAGCTTTCCACAGAAATGTTCAAACAGCTGGGGAACAGAAAAGCTGGACTAGCAAAGACATACTTTTTTCTTTTTTGCTGGAAACGATGCAATAAATGCCCTCCGCCCTCTGCAACTCATCTGTCAAGTTTCCTAGTAGCTGAACCAGCTAGGCTATTTGGGCACAAGTGCTTGTCCCCAGCCCTGGCAATAGATTCAGTAACAACAAAGTAAAAAACTTACATTTTGCTGCCCTTTCATGACACTCCAAGTTTGCTGCCTCTCTTTGTCTAATGGTAGGGCTGGCCCAGAGAAGAGGTAGCAACGTAAGGCTAAGATTGTGACTCCACCATGCTCCCAACAATGTAATCAGACCATGATAGGAACCAAATCTAGTACTTGACTTAGGGAAGAGCACTTTTCTGTAGGAAGAGTTTACTGTGGCCAATTATGAACTGAGTGGATGGACCTACTTTTCGCTAATGGCATATACATCTTTGTCACTTTTACTTGTGGTTTTTCAAAGGGTGGTATTTGACAATGTGGCAATTTCTGGCCCTACTTCAAAAACCTGCAATACCTGTTTGACTAGGAACAGATAAAATGCTGTGTAGCCCAAAGGGAAATGATGCTTTCACATAATTGAGATTAGACTACTGTAATGCCCTCTACGTGGGGCTGCCCTTGGGGCTGCTACAGAGACTGCAAAAGGTCCAGAACGTGGCGGCTAGACTACTGAGTGGGGTTAGAAAATACCAACATACTCCCACCACCTTGGCTACCTTGCACTGGTTACCTGTTCGCTTCTGTTCCAGCTTCAAGGTGATGGTATTAACCTATAAAGCCCTAAAAAGTTTGGGACCCTGATATCTGGCAGAGTGCCTCCTTCCTGTTAGGTCTGCCCATCCAGTAAGATTGTCACAGGCAGGGCGGCTGAGAGTCCTGACCCCGAGAGAGGCCCGGAAAACGACCACCAGAAATCGAGCCTTCTCGGTGGTAGCTCCGCAGCTCTGGAATAGCCTCCCGCCTGAAGTCCACCTGGCTCCTTCACTGGGCACTTTTTAAAAACTACTAAAAACCTGGTTATTTAGATAGGCCTTTCCAGATCAAATAACATCCTGATGCAATAGTGCTTCCAACAACGTAATCTCTCGCCATGCTTTTCATGTTATTTCATTTTATTGTATTTTATTATGTCTCTTGTTGTATTTTATGGCATTTTTGTTTTGCACTTTTATAATTTATTGATGTTATGTTTTGTGATTATGTTATTGTTACTGTTTAGCCATTGTAAACCACTCAGAGTGGTCTTGGCTGCCAGATGGGCGGTATAGAAATCAAACAAATCAAATCAAATAGAAATCAAATAAATAAAGAATCTGTTTGGCTCTTAAAAAAACAAAATACACAATCTATTTGTATTGCCTCAATAATAAATAGCCCTATAAAGAAAAAACAGTGTCCCATGATCTCCTGGTTGAGTTACTGCTGGTCGAACGATGGAGTCAATGCCTCCATAACATCATCTGAATTTTTTTGAACAATATGGAAATGTTTCTATTTGTACATCTTCCTTTACATGTTCTGCCTGGCTCCAGAAATTAGCAAGTGTTGGAGGGAAAAAAGTTCCTTTTGTGTTGCCTTTGAGCATTTTAAATTTTATGGTATGCTTCAATGCAATCTGTCTTGTTGTGCCTTAAAAATATATGCTTTCACCTTCTTTATCTGCCAGACCTGACATAAGGGCAAAAATCCTATCTGTATGCAGTTGCACTCCAGTCAGTTACACACTGCATCAGCAATCCAGGACTGGCAGTCCTGTTAGCTCAATCAGTTACAAATCAAACTAATATGCCAACCTC
Organism: Intellagama lesueurii; assembly: GCA_037013535.1. Classification (NCBI taxonomy): domain Eukaryota; kingdom Metazoa; phylum Chordata; class Lepidosauria; order Squamata; family Agamidae; genus Intellagama; species Intellagama lesueurii. Next base: position 14,436,620 of record JBAJHW010000008.1, read on the forward strand.
TAAAAGTGAAATGATGTGTTTGGAAGTTTATATCATTGAGAACTGCTGCTCATGCCTTGTTGATATGAATAAGAATTGGGCAAGAGAGAATATTATGGAACTGAATCAAATATTGTAGAAAGGGTATGAGATACCTGGTTGTGGGCTGGAAGCTGCTCCTCGGTACGGGGGGGGGGGGGAGGAGATTTGTCTCCGCGGCCTGGTCCTGGCAAGGCCACAGACCCGGACCGGTCCACAGACCAGGGGTTGGGGACCCCTGGTTTAAAGGGTTCAGGGTTTTTTTAAAATTACATTTTAAAGAAGGTTGGGAATTGTGATTTTTTAAAAAAGTCTACAATAGCCATCGGAAGCCGCCAAAGTCTAACTTTTTCACGCTCTGGTGTGTTTTAACATAACTCCAGGGAGTTAAGGGCAGACTACATAATTTCTTTCTCCCCAATGTTATCTTCACAACAACCCTATGAGGCAAGTAGTTGTCTGGCCCAAGATGGCAAGATGAGGAGAAAACCTCTTGGTCTAAGAGCTGGAGAGGCAGCCTTATCAAAGTAGACAAGTATCAAAGTTCAGATGATCATCACTTCCTAAATAAACTGAGATACTGTGCACAGACACCCTTCATCCCTCCAAGTAGATGAGCAAGTGAACAAACCAAGGTATGCTCCACTATTGCTGTAGGAGAGTGCAACAACACTCTATGCCAAATTTGGGGGTGTTTGGGCAAACAGTTTTCATGTTATGGCTTTTTAACAAGTAAAACTGTTTTATTCCTGCCCTCCCCCCCCCAGACACCAGTGATCTTTTCTATCTGCAGATTTTTAAAAAAATCAGATACACTTAAAAGACCAAACTTGCTTATTTTGAAAGAGAAGGGTTAGTCTCAGCTGCTTATTAACAACAACAACAACAAATTGGAAGGAATGCAGAAATCGGGTGGCTGTGAGGGTGGTAACATTGACTTTGAAAAAAGTAATTTGAGAGGGGGAAACTCTGACTTTCTGGTTTTTTTTATCAGCAGGAACATTCTAAACATGAACATAGTTTCAAGGTTGAAAGGGGGAAGGGAGATCTGAACTTTTGACCCTGCCAGCCAGTCCCACATTAAATGACTCTCAGGAGGAGAACCTTTTAACTCCTTCCTGGCCAAAGAAAGATGAAAAAGTTTCTATTGCTGGTGTAAAAATATTTAAAAGCATATTTTAAAAATTAGAGAATAAATATTCAGAAGTTAACTTTTTTAAGTTGTGAAATTACTGTTTTTCTTGCTTTGTGGCTGGTGGTGGTCTTACAGTGCTTTGGTGTCTCCCCCCCCCCCCCCCCAATCTTGTAACTATACCACTGCTTGGTAATTCAGGAAAAAAAAACCCTCCGTGCCATCAAGTCTGATGTGTGACTAAATGAGTTACTCAGTTCCAAAATGTCCTATCATTAACAGTCTTTGCCTGCCGGTGGATGAACAACAAAAAAGGAGCCACTATAGCTACCCTTTGAAGGGAATTCCTGAGACTGGAAGGTCAGAAGGTCACCTCTTGTGTCCTGACTAGCCATGTCTGTAAGCGGTGTAAGTCTGAGAGGAGAGTTTCCTTTGAAGATGTCAGAAGACAAGAAAGCTTGTATGGGAGAGCATGGTTCTTCTCTATAAAACATGAATGCTTTCTCCTCCAAATGAAGAAATCTGGGAGAATGGGAAGTAATTAGATCTACCTTGCAGGAATATTTTCAAGATTAATGAGGTAAAATATCTACCTGCAATGTTTTAAATTCTCAAAAAAATGACATAAATGCACTTCATTATTATATTTTTAAAATGGCACTTACCCAGCTAGCTCACCAAAAATCTCAGTGACGTAGGAATAATCCCCGCCTGATTTAGGAATGGTAACTCCTAACTCAGCATAACACAAGGAGCCAAGGGCTGAGATCCCTCCTCCAAGCACCCAAATTATGAGAGCAAGTCCCACTGATCCCGTGTGCTCTAATACTCCTTTTGGTGAAATAAAGATGCCGGAACCAATGATGTTACCTGTAAGAAAGAAAATTTGGAGAAAAAGCTAAGTTTAATACTGTATATACAACTTCTCCTTTCACTTCCTAAAATGACTTTGTTATAATTGACTCCCCTTGTCCATTATTAGCACCTTACAGTCATACACTGCTGTGGCATGATGTTTTTATTTTTGATTTCATAATTCCTCCATTTACTGAAAATAAAACAAAATAATTATAGCTTCAGTTAAGACCAGAGGGAAGATGATTCCCCATAAACCAGTGGACCAGATTGGCAATTCAGTCTTATTTCTACACTAGCCTCCACAGCACCAGAGAGTAACAGGCAAGCTTAGGGCTGTAGGATAGGTATTAAACTCAGTGACAAGCAACCACTGCTTTCAGGGGGACTGGGTCAGAAGAATAGAAACAGCTGAGAGAAAGAATGCTATGGGGATTGCTGCCATCTGCAAATATCTGCTAAATGGTCACACCTAGAGATGTACACGAAACAAACAACGAAGCAAAAAACGTCCATACATCAGTCTGTTTCATGGTTCTTTTTTTGGCACTTTGAAGAAACGCGCCTGCCCAGAATGAAAGAAAATGGCAAACTATTATCAACATAGGCAATTCATACACTTCATGGCCAGCTGCTAAAGAGCACTTTCCTGGGGGGAAAAGCTTTTTGTGAAGCCACAATGGCCTTTTTTGCTGCCTCCCACCTTTTTTTTTTTTTTTTTTTGGAATCATTTGGAGTTGTGCCTTTAGAATTTCTTTTTTTAGAAACTCCCACCCTCCTTGGACTCCTTTTCTTGTTAGGATCACCTGCCATGAGACATTATTCATCCTTGTTCTGAGATTGTTCAAATTGGCTTTTTTGATATCCATTTCCCAGGATATCAATGTTTATTCTTGCTACGTATCTCCTGTTTGACCACATCCAGCTTACCAAGGTTCATAGATCTTACATTCCAGGTTCCTATGCAGTATTTTTCTTTGCAGCATCGGACTTTCCTTTCACTTCCAGGCGCATCCGCAGCTGAGCGTCCTTTTGGCTTTGGCCCAACCACTTCATTAGCTCTGGAGCTACTTGTACTTGTCCTCCGCTCTTCCTCAGTAGCATGTTGGACGCCTTGTGACCTGAGGGGCCCATCTTCCAGCGTCATATCTTTTAGCCTTTTGTTTCTGTTCATGGGGTTTTCTTGGCAAAGATACTGGAGTGGCTTGCCAGTTCCTGCTCCAGGTGGATCGTGTTTAGTCAGAACTCTCCGCTATGGCCTGTCCGTCTTGGGTGTCCCTGCACGGCATAGCCCATAGCTTCTCTGAATTACTCAAGCCCCTTCGCCACGACAAGGCAGCAATCCGTGAAGGGGAAAACGTGAAGTAGCTGGCACCAAAGAGTAAGGGAGCATTTCTCCCAAATTTTTGTGAAGGTCACTCCAACTGACTTTAATCTCAGCCCTCCTAAGATATCAAAACAACTGTCAAGATGTACTCCTTGTAAAATGATTGTGGAATACTATTACCTTGTTTCCACTATAGTGCTTTTCAAAATTCATGTACATGGATTTTTATGAATAGCTGCAATAAGTTCAGGGATTCACATAAATGAAGGTACCTCTACAATCCATAATTGTACTAATATTAAAACCTGGAAAAGATGCAATAAATATGGGCTCATACAGACCAATATCATTAATCAATCAGGATGTGAAAATATTTACAGCAATTTTGGCCAACAGGTTAAATAAATTTATTGGGAAATATATTGCTAAGGATCAAAATGGATTCCTACGGGGAAGACAGATGGCAGGCCTCATGAGAAGAGTACTTAATGCAATGTATACAGCTGAAGAAGCTAAAATAAAGCAGGGATGCTATTGCTAGATATATTTATAGCTTTTGATTCTGAGCTTTTGGAATGGGCTACACTAAATATACTGATTAGTTATGTAGGGTTCGGTAGCTGCTTCAATAATATAATACAACAATTATATAGAGAGAACACAGCATCAGTGGTAGTAAATGACAGTATAACAGAAATAACCCTTTGGCTTAGTTTTATTTGTATTAGTAATTGAGCTATTAGCAAAGACAATAAGAGAAGATCAAGATATAAGCGGTATAGGATATCAAGAAGAAAACAAGATAGATTTATTTGCTGATGGGATGTTATTAATTACTAAGGACCCACTAGAAACAATAGGGAGGATTAAATCCCATCTAAAGACATTTGAGGAAGCAACTGGATTAAATGTTAACTGGGACAAATCAGAATGTATATTGTTAAATTATTAGACTAAGGAAAAGGAAATAACAAAAGTTAAATTTGGGGGTAAATTGAATAATTCAATTAAACACTTAGGTATAAATCTAACATGGAATTTCCAGGATATCGTTAAAATGAATTTTGACATCTTGAAGAAAAAACTTAGAGAGCAAATAAAAGAATTTCAAAGATTAAAACTCTCCTGGTTTGGTAAAATTGTGTTATATAAAATGAAAATTATACCTAAGAAAATTTCCTATTCTGGATGTTACCTTTCAGAATTACTGATAAGGAGTTAAAATTATGGCACATAATTATTAATGAGCATTGTAACGGAAATAAGAGACCAAGATTAAATAACAAATTATGGTATACATCACAAAAGGAAGGAGGATTAGGTTTACCCAATATTAAAATGTATTATATAGCAAACGAGTTGTGTCATATCCCAGATATTATAGTGAATAATAAAAATTTAATTGGGACAGAATGAGAACTTTCCAGTAGGGGTCCAATGGGAATATTTTTTATAAAGAAAAAAAACTAAAGATGTAATTAAAGAAATGAATAATCCCCTTACAATTACTATGTTGGAAAATTGGAAAGAATACAGGAAAATAATATGTCCAGCAATCTCCCCACTGAGTCAGGTGGTAGATCTGAAGAATTTCCCTGAGAATTTGAAGAAAATAAATAATACTTTGAGAAGGGACTTATAAAAGCACATATTATAAAGTTGGAAGAAGAGATAAAAGAATTAGAGAAGAAATTTATCATGGATAGAGAGGTCAAAACCCTAGCAGAAATACAAGCTACCGTATTTTACCGTGTATACCCTCCAATGTATAAAACGACCCCCTAATTTTGACCCTTGATGGAGGCGGAGGAGCAGTTAATGGGCAACTACTCCTCCACCTCCATCTCCTGCTGCTGCTGTCTCCGCTGCCCGCCCGATTACCTCCTCCAGTGCGACTGCCGACTGCCAGGGCTCACCTCTAGCTCATGTCGCTGCCTTGTCCCCTGCCCTAAGGAGATCGTGGGAGGAGGTGATCTGGCGGCGGTGGCAGGAAGAGGCATCCGAGCACGCACGAGTGCTTGTTTGCCTCTGCCTCTGCCTCCTCCTGCCTCCACCACCGGAGGGGACAAGGCGGTGATGTGAGCTGAGCCCATCAGTCCCACTGGAGGTGGTGATCGAGTGGGCGGGGAGGGCAGCAGCAAGAGGTGCCCGAGCGCGTGTGACTGCTCCTTCGCCTCCGCCTCCTGCTGCTGCCGCCTCGGGGCTACCAGAGGGGACAAGCCGTGAGCTCTGGAAGAGGCAATTGGGCAGCGGCAGTGGCAGCAAGAGGCGCCCGAGCGCGCGCGCGACTGCTTCCTTCCGTGTATAAAACGACACCCAATTTTTCCTCTAATTATTTTAGGAAAAAGTGTTGTTTTATACACGGAAAAATACGGTAGAAGGAAAGAGTTAGAGGATATTGAAATTGAAAGAGTTAAAAGAAACTTAATATACCTGAAGAGAGAATATTATGAATTTATAAAGCTAAAAAATGTTGGCCAGGGCTACTCAAGTCAAAAAATGCTAAAAATATAACAGGAGTAATTTAAAAAGGGAATGGGAAAAGAGTGTAAAGTAATGAAAGAAAAATTGAACCCTTTTAGAAATTTCTTTTATAAATTATACACAAGTGAAAAAATATCCAAGGATAAAATTAAATCTTACATAGAGAGGAATACAGGGAATAAAATTTCAGCTATGGATAGAGAAAAGATAGAACAACTGACTTCAGAAGAAGAGATAGAAGAGATTTAAAAAAAATTAAAAATAACACTCCAGGATTAGATGGATTAGGTCCACAATACTATAAAACTTTTACGAAGTTTTAAATACGAAACTTAAGGTGTTGTTTAATAATATTTTAGAAATATTATTATCCTGAAAACATTAATTAATTATACTAATATTAAAGCCTCTGATCAGGTTCATTGAAGAGTTGGAGCAGTTCCGCCTTTTTGGCGGGAAATGACAACTGAGTCTCTTCTTGAACATTAAACTTTTTATTTGGTTTAACATTGGGTGAATCAATAACAACTTCTATAGGTTCAAACAAACCAACATCGGGTAACTGTCCATACTGCGGGGACAACAATTCTGGTTTAGAATTAACAAGATTCATTGTGGGGCTGGCCCAAAGCGTTCTCGATCGGTGGGCTTCCTCATAGGAGCACTCCGGATCGCGCAAATTATCCCACAGCAGGGGTGTCTGGCCCAATCCCCCTCTGGTCGCAGACTGTTGAAGGTAGAGTCTGGACGAATCACCTTCTTCGAGGGACCTTGTCCCCGCGGAAAGACCACAACAGTCTAGTGGATCCACCGACGCGCAACTCTCTTTAGGTTTTTCTGGATTAGGTAGTAGTCCTCCTACCTTTAAATTAGGGAAATCTTCTAACAGCCCCCGCATTCCATCATATTTCAAATCTTTTTCCTTTCTTTTATCTCCCTCCCCAACCTTCTTCACTTCAGCCACTGGAACTCTGAATTCCCTCCTCCTTTCTTCCTCCCATGTTTCCTCCTCCCAGACTGGTAGAACTAACTCATCCCCTCTCTCTCCCTCTCTCCTCTACCAGACAAATCTTGACCTTTTCCTTCTTTCCTTTTGATTCCCTCTCCTTCTCCTCTTCCACATTTAACTCTTCACTTTCCATTATCCCTACTGACTCTGTTTCTCCTTTCGTCTCAGTCGTCTTGGTTTGAGGGGACGGCTCACTCTGTTCTCTCTCTTTTTCTTCTACAACTCCTTCACAAAGCCTAATAAAGATTCTTCAGATTTAGGAGTTTATAGGCCCATTTCTTTAATAAATAAAGATGCTAAGATCTTTACTGCAATATTACCAAGAAAAAGGATTAAATTTATATCTAAGTATATTAAAAAAGATCAGTGTGGATTTATAAGAGACAAATGGCTGATCTAACTAGAAGAGCAATGAATGTAGTATATACAATAACCAACTATAAAAGAAAAGTGGGGATAATAACATTCGATTTTTTTAAAGCATTTGGTTGTGTGGAATGGCCAAAATTAAGACTATCAGTTGAAAAATGGGGTTTGGTGAATGATTTAACACCATGACAATTATGCTTAGAGTACTATGCATTGATTCCAACGAATGATGGTACGGCAGAATAAATTTCTCTAGGCTGGGGTACTAGACAAGGTTGCCCCCTTTCTCCAATATTATTTGTTCCAGTAGTTCAGTTATTGGCAAATGCCATTAGGGATGACAACACAATTAAGGAATAAAATAAAATAAAGATAAATTTATTTGCAAATGGTACTTTATTAACTATAGAAGATCCACCAAAGGGTATGGTTAAAGATGCAGTTAAAAGGAGTTGAGGAAGTAACAGATTTGAGTGTAAATTAGAATAAATCAGAGATGATGTTATTTAATTGTGATAAAGCAGAACAAGAAATGTTTCAGAAAAAAATGATTTTAAAATAACTAAAGTTATTAAGTACTTAGGTGTAACCATAAAAAGAATTTACAAGATATAAAAAAATAAAAATTTGATAGGTTGAAACATGAAATTAATAACAAATTAGAGGAATATAGAATACTAAAATTATCATTGTTTGGAAGAAATGCATTGTGTAAAATGAAAATAACTATATTATATGGCTAACCAAATGAGACAGACACATGGTGGATATGATACTGTACCCAAATTATATAATATGGTTAAACTTGGAAATACATGAGATAAAGGAGTATATTGAAAATATTATTTTTAGTTTAAAAAGCAAAAGTAAAATAAAAAGAGTAGAAAACTCTTTTTTTTAAAAAATATGGTACAGATTTGGAATAAGTATACTGTAGAATGATTCTCCCTTATATACCTGATTGTAGAGCTAGAGAGTTTTCCAGATAATTTGAAAGCGAATTTAAAAAAGATTTTAAAAAACAGATCAAAAGAGTGGATAGAGAAGACAAATAACACAGAACAAACAAAGGAAGTTTTAAAAGGAAAAGGACTATCTTGGTTGAATTTAATTCAACAAGATGAATCGACAAAAGAATGGGTAATGAAGAATGGTAATTGAAAGATGACAAATGTGAAAAATTAATAATCTATAGAGAAAAGCAAGATGATACAATTGGAATGAAGGGGATGATTGCTTCTAAAAACAGTATGAGAAACAGATTTTGGGGAGGAAATAAAAGAGGAACTATGGGGTAAGAAAATTTTAAAAAACATGTAATTAAGAATAAAGGTTGTTTGCTATATTTTGTTTTATACGTTATGCATTAAAGAAAAATTTAAAAGGGGACAAGAATGATGAAAAACATGTATTTCCCACTTTCCAGTGGATGGTGGTGTACATAAGTCCAGTCTCAGCAAATTGTACTTATTTTATTTGTTATTCTTTGTCTCTTGTAGTTGCCTGTCTAATTGACCTCAATGCTAGACCTGCATGTAGGGCTTTTGGAACTGATCTTAAGACCTGAGCATGTTCATACAAGAGCAAATGGCCCATTAAGTGCAAATATTCTCAAGTGTCACCTGCGATGCAAAAGAACACCCTTCATCCTATAGCAGAGGAAGGCAAAATAACAGGTAGCTGCAGCTGCAGAACTCGAGTTAGCATTTCCTCAACCTATTTATAAAGGAAAGCGCACATGACGCTTTATTTTCTCAGACACCACTTTTCTCATTTCTTATTTTGTGCTAAGGCACTAAATAAATAAAAAAACACAGAAGTTCCAGTAAGGACATGCCTTAACCAGATAATGGCCACAGGAATAAATACTAACTTCTAAAGGAAAATTCCAGGACTTGTTTCTCACAGCTCAGACACTAAAGAAAGAATAATGTAGGAAACTTTCCTTTCTTTAGAGAAATTGACACTGCAAATATTTTTCTAACAATAACAATGGAAAACCAAGGTGTTATAAACAGATTAAGCACTTGAATCTTGCAGCGGAATGGCTTACTGGTGAAGATCTGAGACCTGGACGCAAAGAGTCTAATTAATATTCAGAAGAACTTTCTCAAAGGAAGACGCTCACCCTGGGCAGAATGCTAAAGTAGTCTGAGAAAACCTGACATTTCAGAGTCTGGAATGAGAACAGATATGCTAATAGACTGGTTTCTAAACAACAAGATGTGCCCACAGGTTCAGTGACTTTCTTTCAAATGCCATGGGTTAACCAAGGATATACTGGAAGGTAGTGAGAAGATGTTACAGGTCAAAACAGACGTTTTTAGTAAAATTGTGTATTTAAGTGCACACATCCCACATACTGGTTATATAAATAGTACAGCAGTGTACAACATTTTAGTAGTGATAATAAGAACAGTAGCCTGGAGTACTTGTGGAACATATTTAAAATATTCACAGTGTTTCATGTTCCACAACTTGGGTGGCCATTTCACATACCACCCAAAAGAAAGAGAGGCATCACCAGAAACCAAAGAACAAAAGAGGATGCTGATTTGCATAAAAGTGCATATGCTACTATATAAAGGTGGAAATAATTTTTTATAATTTAAACAGAATTACAATCCATTTTTCCATGACTAGAGAAAATCTAAGTGCCTCTATGCCCACTGTGTCTGCTGTCCATGGGTGGGACAACTCCTGTAAGTGGACAACTTCAAAATTCCCGATTTCTGTCATAGCGATAATTTATCTTTACACCAGACTGGGACTGGACAGCCCTTTGAATGGAGGACGACATCAAGAAGAGAGTTGTCCTGTGGCAGCCCTTCAAATAATCTCAAAATCGCAGAGCTGGAAGGGACCCTACGGATCATCAAGCCCAGCCCCTGTGCTAGGAGGCCCAGTGGGGGAATCAGACTCCCCACCTCTGATTCTGCAGGCCACCTAAGCAACAGAGCTATATCCAAAAGAAATGAAGGACAGCCCCTCCCCAAAAGAAGACATGTGGTCAAGCTAACCTCATCTTTCAGGAAGGCAGCTGTGTCTAATCTGCTGCGGCTCCTAAAGTGAACAATAAGGAGCCTTCTGTTATCTTAAAAGACTATGTAAGGATCTGTAAATATTCAAGTTGCTATCGCATGTAAACAACACAAATGGTTTTTTGCATACTACTTCAATAACCTTTACTAGCTCACTAAAGAATAGGTCAATAATGGTATTTCCTCATTTTGCATATTGGATGACAACATCAGTGGCCCACTATTCAGCTGTGCATCTGATGTATGCCATCTTCTGTCAACAATGCCTTTCTGCATTCTACATAGCATAAAAAAGGGTGTCTGTATGCAAAAGAAGGCACAGACAGATGAATTTGACAGAGAAATATTAAAAAACTAGTAAGGAAGCATTTCAGCATCTCAGAATGCTGCGTAACTCACCTCATTTTGGTTTTTCAACAGCAAATAAATTCCAATTTCACTTGGGCTTCCAAATCTCTCTATCTTCCTCCCCACCCCCATGTGTGTGTGTGTGTGTGTGTGTGTGTGTGTATACACACACCACATATATATGGTGTATATATGCTAGGGTATATACGTACCCCAGCAGGTTAGCCAGTCATCAGGAATTCTGAGACTTTAATCCCAAAGTTACTGAAGGACTAAAAATTAAGACCACTAAATGAGAATTCTCATGGCAGAAAAAGGCAGCACAGAAATGCAATAAACAAGCAAGCAAACCAAACAGATAAAAAAAAACCACAATAGAATGAAAAACTATTTTCATTTCATTTCAAGTGTTCAGTAGGTTAGCTAGTGCCAGAATGATTCTGTTATTACTGAAATTTTGTTTTTGTAAATGGTCAGTATTGATAACATAATTCTCATTTCTATATTCTTTCCTTTCTGTCCTTGCTGTTTGCTTCTCCCTCCCCACAGCCATGTGTATATTTACCTTTACCTTAGGATACTACTTCACACATCTGATAAATCTGAGTCCAGTATATGAAAAGCCTTCCCTGAACTGGTATCCTCCTCAGCTGCCATCACTGTATCACATCTGGATGGCATCAGATTGGGGAAGGCATTTATTTATTTAAAATATTTTTATGTCAGCTTTCTATCCACCAAGGACTGTAACACAATTTGCAATAAATTTACATTGTTAAAAACAGATTTAAAACTTCATTTTAAAAACAGATTGAACAGATTATTTAAAAACAGATTTAAAAAAATCTATGAAAGCCTGTTTCAATAATCTGTCCTAGATATCAATGGCTCTTCAGAAGAATGCAGCTATAGCTGCCTGTCAGAAGCTCAGCAGTGATGGAGCCAGACTGACCTCCTTTGGGATGGGTTCCACCATTGTGTTGCTGTTACAGAGAAAGTCCTATCTCAAGCACCCATCAACCTAGCCTCTTGGGGTAGAGGACATGCAACAGAACCTCTGTTAAGGATCTCAGTTTCCAGGAAATGACCTGGAAATGAACTGGGCTCAAGTCATTTAGGGCTTTATTGTTTATAGTATCCTGAATTGAGCTCAGTAGTACATTGCAAGCCAGCACACTTGGTTCCAGGCTGGTGTTATATGGCCTCTAAATCACACAACAGACAACAAACTGGCCACCACATTTTGTATTAGTAGTGGCTTCCAAATACTTTTTCAGGCAGTCCCATCTAGAACACCTTACAGGAATTTAATCAGGAGATGATTAAGGTATGGATCCCTGTGGCCAAATCCACTTTGACCCAATCCTTCAAAGTAGTCTGTTGGTTATTTCAGTAAACATAGTAATAGTTCCTTTCATATCCTTCTTTAATTTCTGGGTTAGCAACTGAAAGGTCCAGCAGAATCACTCAAGAGCAAAATCTGATCTAGGGATATCTGACTGCTGACCTCCAACTTAGATTTTTTTTTAAATGAAAAGAATAGATCATATCAAGGCAGAGCTAAGGAAACAAATATGAAGAGCAGGGACAGTCCAAGTACTGAATTATGAGATATTTGAGGATCCGTCTCCAGCTGGTGGTTTTAGGATTTGCAGATGAATCTTGTAGGAGCAACACTGAGAATGCATTAGAAACAAATGGCTTTTCTTTCATCTTCACACTGGTCAGTAGAAAAACATTTTTAAGAACAGATAATGTGAATGAATACCTGAGAAAAGATAACCAGACTTCTTACTTTTAAGGGCATAGCCTTCTGTTTGGAAAGATGTCAGAGGGCAGGCCTTTAGCTGAAGGACTGACTAAAACAAGTCTGATGTTGTAATAAAGATGCATAAGAAAGGAAATCAGGAGTCTTGAAGCTGCCCATCCATTAATAGTTAGCCTCTAGGCACCATCTATGCAAGCAGTGAGGTGACCTAGTCACAGTGATCGTCACTATGATGACAATACTGTGTTTCTATATAAATTATGATCATGGGAAATCATTATTAGATAATTAGAAATTATAGTCTGTAGCCAGTATCATGTGTGGTATTTACAAACACAGAACTCCAACAGCTTAAGCTGCCACGACAGTCTGACAAAGTGCTGGTTGTGTGGTGTTCATGTATGATCGACACTTGCAACTGGATCTCCACATGTGTGTAAATAAATATTGAACAAAATATGGGCTATTACTTCTAAATCTGCTTATATACATACTGGATTGGCCAAGACATTTTGCTGCCTGAAGCACAACCCCCACTTACCCACTTCAAGGTGCAGAACATGTAAAGCCAGCAAACCTATTTTGGCACATGGGCTAAAAAATCCCACAAACATGTATCTCCAAACCAGCAATAAGATTACAACACAAATAAATTAAATAACCGTCCTTTTCCTGCTCTCCCATAATACTAAGAATCCGCTGCCCAGGTGGCTGGCTCATCATAATTAATGATAGGGTCAGCCTTGTATACATATTTGATTTTATGCCAATAAAATATTTACATATGCAAGTTTTAAGATCCTCAGGATAATATTCCAACATCTGTGGAGGCCTGCTTGATAGAGATGCAGAGCAGGGCCTTTTCCTGTATGGCTCTCAAACTGTGAGATGCACTCCCCTCAGAGGTGTGAATACTTCCTATTCTTACTGATTCTGGAAGAGAGCAAAGGCACTCTTTTAAAATTAGCTTGTGACGTGTTATTTAATTTATGGTGATGATTTTCATTGTTTTTAAACATAATTAATTTTAATAGCTTTAATGTTCATGTTTAATTTTATATGATTACATTTCTTTAAAAAAATTATGTTTCACAATAATTACAAGCAACCTTGAGCATTACCTAGTAGTGGAAAGTAGAAATATAAGAGAGAGAGACAGAGACCGACCGACCAAATCTTCCCTCTTTTTGGGGTGTGTGTGTGTGCATGGATTTACTCTTTTTGGGGGGGGGGTTATGCTTGAGTAGTCAATCCACTTTGTTCACATTTTGGAATAAAAACTCAGGAACTGAGAGAGAGAAGGAGAGGAACTTCAATATTAAAAATTATTTTATGATATTAGCTGATACTGTGGAGAGAAAACTACAGGAATACAGGATTCTGGGAGGGTGGGGAAGAGCTCACTGTGAGCGACAAAGCAGAGGGACTCGGTCTCGTCGGATCAAGCTAGTGGCCCACGCGCTGTTAGGTGCGCGAATCTTACCCCCAAACATCTAAATTGGGGCTACAAAAAAAGATCTATTTGCAGTACACTGTTGGGACTAGAAAAGAATATCTATTTGGAGCTGCACGACTCCAAAAACCATGGAGAATGAGGCTAGCACTGTGGTAACCTGCAAGCTGTGTGCTATGTTTGTATTCCTGCCTGAGGAAGACTTCAATTATACCTGCACCAAATGCAAACTCATCACATTACTGGAGGAGAAACTGGAGGGTCTAGAGCAGCGCTGTTTTTTTTCCCCCAGTTTGGGCACTCTGGCCCAAAAAGGTTCGCCGTTACTGGTCTAGAGGCACATCTAGCCACTCTCAGACTCATCCAGGAAAATGAACAAAAGACATGACAGAGAGGCTTACCCAAATTATCAAGCCTGTTAATTATTATCCCCTCCTTTTCTTTCATGTCGGGACCAACAATACAACAAAGAAGAGCCTAAAAAACATATCAAGGGACTACGAATAAGCAACTGGGCAGGAAGACAAAAGAACTGGGAGCTCAGGTGGTAGTTTCATCTGTACTTCCGATGGAGGGTCAACATCCAATGAGGGAATAGAGGATTGCAGAGGTAAACCACTGGCTCAAGGGATGGTGCCATCAAGAAAACTTTGGATTTCTGGACCATGGGCTACACTACCTACATGAAGGGCTCCTGGCAAGAGATGGGCTGCACCTCACAAGGACTGGGAAGAATGTGTTTGGCAGACATCTCACTCAACTCATCCGAAAGGATTTAAACTAAATCTGCAGGGGGAAGGAGGACAATCTCTAGGACCAAACCCAAAGCACAAACCCCTAAACACTGAACTTGACAATGAGGAAGGAAGTGGTGAGAAGGAAGGGACACTCAAGTATAAAACACGAGACACAGCAAGCAAACAAAAGGTCAGCCATAAAGGGCTCAGATGCATATACACTAATGCTCAAAGTATGGGGAACAAAAAGGGAGAACTTGAAGTCCTAGTACGTGAGGGCAGGTATGACATTGTTGCCATTACCGAAACTTGGTGGGACGAAACCCATGATTGGAATATGCTGCTAGAAGGATATAATTTGTTCAAAAGAAACAGACCCAACAAAAGAGGAGGAGGAGTTGCACTGTATGTAAAGAATTACGACTCTTGTACTGTGATACAGGAGACCAAGGATGAAAGCCTTCCTGAAGCTCTTTGGGTGAATATTAGGGGGGAAACGAATGACATAGCTGTAGGCGTGTGCTATGGGCCACCTAACCAAGCAGAGGAAATAGATGAACATTTTGCAAATCAGTTAGCTGAGATATGTAGGAAACACACCACTGTAGTAATGGGGGACTTTAACTACCCGGATATCAACTGGGAAACCAACTCTGCAGCAAGTGGGAGATCCAACAGTTTCCTGACATGCCTGGCTGACAACTTTATCATCCAAAAGGTGGAGAAGGGAACTAGAGGGTCAGCCATACTGGACTTAATACTAATAGGGAGGAAATAGTTGAGGGAGTAGAAATTGTAGGAACTTTAGGAGAAAGCAACCATGTCATATTAGAATTCACCATCATGCAGGCAAGGGTAACTGTACCAAGTCAGACGAATGTTCTAGATTTTAAGAGAGCTGACTTTAACAAACTAAGAGATGTAATAGGAAGGATTCCATGGATGGAAATCCTAAAGGGAAAAACAGTTCAGGATACTTGGGAAACCCTGAAACACGAGATAATAAAGGCCCAAACCAAAACAATACCACAGAGAAAGAAAAATAAGAGACGTCTGACAAGACCGGCGTGGATGCACACAGAGCTCTCTGACAAGCTAAGAGACAAAAAAGATAAGTACAAAAAACTGAAAAGAGGGCTCATAACTAGAACAGAATATCAGCAAATAGCTCGAATCTATAAGGATGGAGTCAGGAAGGCTAAGAATGAACTAAGACTTGCAACAAATGCCAAAAATAATAATAAAAAAGTTTCTTTCAACACGTAAGGAGCAAGAGGAAAGTCAAGGAAATAGTTGGTCCACTAGTGGGAGAAGATGACAAGAAGGTGACAGGCAACAGGGAGAAAGCGGAACTGCTTAATTCTTTTTTTGCATCTGTATTGACGCAAAAGGAAAAGTTGGTCCACCCTGTCAAAATCAGCACTGTGGGAGACAGGAGAGGGAAGCAGGTCAAAATAGGTAAGGAAGTGGTAAAAGAACACCTAGCTGCTTTGGATGAGATCAAGTCCCCTGGACCGGATGGTTTACATCCCAGGGTACTAAAAGAACTGGCAGATGTGATCTCGGAACCACTGAATGAAATCTTTGAGAGGTCCTGGAACATGGACAAACTGCCAGAGGACTGGAAAAAGAGCTGATGTGGTTCCAGTCTTCAAAAAGGGAAAAAAGGTGAATCCAGGAAACTACAGACCAGTCAGCTTGACATCAATACCTGGGAAAATCCTGGAAAAAATAATCAAGCAGCAGAGCACCTAGAAAATAACAAGGTGATTACTAGAAGCCAGCATGGGTTTGTTAAGAACAGGTCATGCCAAACAAATCTTATTCCCTTCTTTGATAAAGTGACTAAATTAGTGCACCGAGAAAACACAGTGGATATAGTATACTTAGACTTCAGTAAGGCATTTGATAAGGTAGACCACAACCTACTTCTGCGTAAGATAGAACAAAGTGGGATAGACAGCGCAACTACCAGATGGATTTGCAGCTGGCTGACCAACTGTACTCAACATGTGGTCCTCAATGGAACCACATCTAAGTGGAGGGAAGTGTGCAGTGGGGTCCCTCAAGGTTCTGTCTTGGGCCCAGTGCTCTTCAACATCTTCATAAATGACCTGGATGAGGGGATTGAAGGAGCACTCATCAAATTTGCTGATGACACAAAGCTCAGGGGAATTGCTAATATTTTGGAAGATAGACTCAACATTCAGAAGGATCTAGACAGACTTGAACATTGGGCCCTATCCAATAAGATGCAGTTCAGTGGTGGGAAAGGTAAGGCCCTGCACTTAGGCAGGAGAAACCAGATGCACAGGTACAGGATAGGTGGTACCTGGCTTGACAGTAGTACCTGTGAGAGGGATTTAGGTGTCCTGGTGGAAGGGAAGTGATAGTACCACTCTATACCGTGCTGGTGAGGCTGCACTTGGAGTGCTGTGTCCAGTTCCGGTCACCGCAATACAGAAAAGACGCTGAGGCCCTGGAAGGGGTGCAGAGAAGAGTGACAAAGATGCTAAGGGAACTGGAGGCTAATTCCTATGAAGAACGACTAAAAGAACTAGGTATGTTTAGCTTAATGAAGAGAAGACTGAGGGGAGACATGATAGCAGTCTTCCAATGTCTGAAGGGTTGCCACAGGGAAGAGGGCATCGATTTATTCTCCATTGCGCCTGAGGGTAGGACAAGAACCAATGGGTGGAAACTCGTCAGAGGAAGATCCAACCTGGAAATAAGGAGGAATTTCCTGATGGTGAGAACCATGAAGCAGGGGAACAGCTTGCCTCCCGATGTTGTGGGTGCCCCATCACTGGAAGTTTTCAAGAGAAGATTGGACAGCCATCTGTCTGGGATGGTATGAGGTCCGGGATGGTATGAGGTCTCCTGCCTTGGGCAGGGGGTTGAACTAGAAGACCTCCAAGGTCCCTTCCAACCCTACGACAATTCTATGATATAATTCTCTTTTATGAATAGGTTCTGTATCCAGCCACACAATTCCATCCAGCTTTTCGTTCCACTAACAGCAAGGCAATATACTGCACCCATGGAGCATACCCAGTCACTATTAGACTGCTTTGATCTCATCCCCTTCCCCCCCAAGTTCTGGGGTGGGAGTGGAGTACTGAAGCCTGTTTTGTGTCCATAGGGCATTTGTGGTCATAGACTGAAGAACAAGGAGAAAAAGATTTAAAAATCTGTGATATGGATGCTTCATTATTTTGATGATTCCCTACTTCTGTCTGTACAAAAAGGTGGCACCTGCATACTTGAAGAGTGCTGCTATTAGATACTGCTTCTTATGACTTCTTATGACTTCCAATCTTGCATTATGCCTCTCCAGGTTTTATGCTATTCAATCTGCATGCTTTATGATTAGTTTTCACTGTCCATTGAGTATATTGACAAGGCATATGGATGGACTACAAATTGTTGCAATAATCAATCAATAAATCTTGGATCAATCTAGTTGGGGCAAAAACAAACGGAACATGGTAGTTAGAGTCTACTACCAGCCGCCCACTCAAGGATGAAACTTTTGAAAAACAAAAATTGCAAGCATTTCAAAGAGACACAATGTAGTAGTGATGGGAGATTTCAATTATCTTGATATTTGTTGGGAGGCAAATTCTGCCAGGTATGGCCCTTCCAAGAAAAGACATGTACAGGAAGTGGAGGGAAGGCCAGGCCACCAAGGATGAGTACAGACAAGTAGCAAGGAAATGCAGGGATGGCATTAGGAGGGCAAAAGCTGAGAATGAGCTGAGATTAGCTAGAGACATTAAAAACAGTAAAAAAAAAATCTTGAGATATGTGCGAATCAAAAGACAAAGAAAAGAAAGAGTGGCACAGCTACTCAGTGGAGATGGAAAAAGCATAACAGATGACAAAGAAAACACAGACGTATTCAATTCCTATTTTAGCTCAGTCTTTTCCCAAAGGACAGACTATGAACCTTCAGACAAATGTGAAGTGCAAGTGGAGGGGACAGGACTGCATCTGGAGATTGATCAAGAAATAGTCAAGGAATACCTTACCACCTTGAATGAGTTCAAATCTCCAGGGCTGGATGAACTGCATCTGAGACTACTGAAGGAATTGGCTGAAGAACTCTCAAAACCGCTGTCCATTATTTTCTTGAAATCATGGGAAGGGTGAGGTGTCAGATGATTAAGGATGGCTAATGTCCCTATCTTCAAAAAGGGCAAAAAAGAGGAACCTGGGAACTACAGACCAGTCAGCTTGATGTTGATCCAAGGGAAAATTCTGTAACAAATTATAAAATGGTCACTATGCAAGCACCTAGAAAAGTAATAACTGCAGTAATAACTAGAAGCCAACACGGATTTGTCAGGAACAAATCCTGCCAGACTAATCTGATCTCTTTTTTATTGGTCTGGTAACCTCTCTGATAGAGGGAATGCTGTAGACATAGCATATCTTGACTTCAGGAAAGCTTTTGACAAAGTGTCCCATGATATCCTGATTAGCAAGCTAAGTAGGTGTGGGCTGGATAGATCAAGTGTCAGGTGGATACATAATTGACTAGAGAATCACACTCAGAAGGTGATGATTAATGGCTCCTTCTCCAACTGGGAGGAGTTAACAAGTGGGCTACCCCAAGGCTCAGTCCTGGGTCCAGTACTCTTCAAGATTTTTATTAATGACTTGGATGACGGAGTGCAGGGAATGATTGTCAAATTTGTGGATGACACAAAATTGGGTGGAATAGCTAATACCCTGGAAGACAGAAACAAAATTCAAAAAGATCTTGATAGGCTAGAGCACTGGGCTGAAAACAACAGAAAAGAAACCAAATGCAGTTACCAGATGGGGGATACCTGGCTCAGAAATACTACAAGTGAGAGGGATCTTGGAATTGTTGTCCTGGTGGAAGGAATTGTTGTGTAGATCACAAGATGAATATGAACCAACAGTGTGATGTGGCAAAAAAGAAAAAAGGACAAAATGCTATTTTAGGATGCATGAACAGAAGTATAGTCTCCAAATCCTGCAAGGTGCTAGTTCACCTCTATTGGGCATAGGTTAGGCCTCATCTTGAGGTTAGCACTGGTTAGGCCTCACCACATTTCAAGAAGGATGCAGACAAATTGGAACAATTTCCAAGGAGGGCAACAAGGATGATCAGGGGGCTGGAAACCAAGCCCTATGAGGAAATATTGAAAGAATTGGGCATGTTTAGCCTTGAGGGGAAAAAAGGCTAAGAAAGAAGGAGTGATAATGTAACACTTTTCAAATACATGAAAGGCTGTCATGCAGAGGAGGGGCAGGATCTGTTTTCTATCATCTCAGACCGCAGGACACACAGCAATGGACTCAAGTTACAGGAAGCCAGATTTCGATTGAATATCAAGAAAAATGTCCTAACTGTTAGAGCAGTATGACAGTGGAACCAGTTACCTTGCGAGGTGGTTGGTGCTCCAACACTGGAGGCATTCAAGAGAAACCTAGATAACCATCTGGCAGATATCCTTTGATCTGTATTCGTAAATTGAGCAGGGGGTTGGACTTGATGGCCTTATAGGCCCCTTCCAACTTCACTATTCTATGATTCTATGAATAGGGAAGTATTTACTTGGGATTTAGAAAGGAATGAAGGAATTAATGCAATGAAGGAACACATAGCTCAACTCAGGTGATTTAATTGCCAGAACCCTAACCCAATCAGAACAGCCTC
Source organism: Intellagama lesueurii (assembly GCA_037013535.1). NCBI lineage: Eukaryota > Metazoa > Chordata > Lepidosauria > Squamata > Agamidae > Intellagama > Intellagama lesueurii. Next base: position 14,456,853 of record JBAJHW010000008.1, read on the forward strand.
TAAAAATTTAATTTCAGGATTTATAATAATCCCAGCTATCCAGGTTTATAGAACCCCTGTAATTGGCTTAGAAATAAAGTGTGTGCTAATTCTGTATTAATTAAAATTTCTGGTATGATCCATATGAGAGGCCTCATCAACTCTTTTAGAAAATATCTGATATAAACTGAGAGAAACAGCGTAAATCACTATATTACAAAGAAATGTAGCTGGGAACACTCCTTTCATTTATACTTTTTTAAGCTTACCACCAACTTGGTCGCAAAACAATTCCATACCACTCATAAGCACTAAATGCAGACATCAAACAACCATAGAATAATGGAGTTGGAAGTGGCCTATGAGGCCACCAAGTCCAAACACTTCCTCAGTGCAAGAATCCAAATTGAAGTATATCTGACAGATGGTTATCTAACTTGCTTTTGAATGCCTCCAGTGCTGGAACGCTCAGCACCTTCTGAGGTCATGGGTTCCATTGTCTTGCTGCTCTAACAGTTAGAAACATTTTCCTGATATTCAATTGAAATCTAGCTAGATGTAACTTGAGCCCATTATTACATGTCCTACATTCTGGAAGGACTGAGAACAGATCTTCCTCCCTCCTCTGTATTTAAAGAGTGCTATAATGGAAGTATATAAAGTATTTAAAGTATTTTCAAGTATTTAAAGAGTTCTATAATGGAAACCTCAGACTTTTTTTTAATCATGTACAGTTCTTTCAGTGATTCTTCATAAGGCTTAGTTTCCAGTCCCCTGATCATCCTTGTTGCCCTCCTTTAATTTTGTTTCAGTTTGTCAGCATCCTTCTTAAAGTGTGGTGTACGGAACTGGACACAGTACTCAAGATGAGGTCTAATTAGTACCAAATAGAGGGGAAATAGTACTTCGTGTGATTTTAAGATTATACTTCCATTAATACAACCTAAAATAGCATTTTGCCTTTTTTGTAGCCACATCACACTGTTGGCTCATGCTCAGTTCATAATCTATAACAATTCCAAGATCCTTCATGCATGTAATATTACTGAGCCAATTATCCTCCACCTTGGAAATATACATTTAGGTTCCCCCCCCCCCCCCCAGGTGTAGAATTCTGCACTTCTCCTTCGTGGTCTCTGTGAATACACACTAATGGGTTAATCTGCGCTTGAGCAGAGCATCCTCGGAAACTTCCACAGCTTTAAGCACTTGGTGCCGGCGCCTCCCCTACACCGGCTATATAACTCCGCCCCCGGCACCCAGCCCTCAGTTCTTTTTTCGACCGCCGCTGTAGTAGCAGCTCCGTTCGGAACTTCGCAAGTAAAAAACAAATTCTATTTCTTATCTTTCCTTTCTTTGACCTCCCTTGTTCTTTCTTCTAAATAACAAGTTGTTTCTTCTGCCTGGGGGAAGAGCACCAGCCGGTATTAGTTGTTCTTTGTGAAGGCTTTACAAAGCCTTTAAAAAACCGGCTTTAGAGCCTCAGGGCTTTTTCTCTTAAAGACATAAGGTCTCTTTTACCTTCTTAGCAAGGTTACCCCCAGGCTCAAGAACAACAGCTTTCTACCTGTTTGCAATCTTCCTCTTTCTATCAAAAAGAAGAGGACAACATCTGAGCTTTGCCCTTGGAAGAAGAAAGGGCCGCCTACAGCTCCGGCCACTATCCCCGCTTGTCAATGATTCTCCTGACATGGGGTAAAAGCCTCTGTGTGAGGTTGGTGTGGAACAGCCCTCTTGCATCAAGGGGCTCGTTCATACAGCTGTCAAGTCTGCAGTAAGTTGGGCACCTGTAGTAGCCCCAGGGTTACCCTTGGAAGAAGAAAGGGGCCCCTGCAGCGCCGGCCGCCGTCCCCGCCTGTCAGTGATTCTCCTGACATGGGGTAAAAGCCTCTGTGTGAGGTTGGCACGGAACAGCCCTCCTTCGTGGGCTCGTTCATACGGCTACTAATTCCGGAGAAAGCTGCGCGCCGAGGCAACATACAGTAAGCCTTGGTTTTGCCTTTGGGGATAGAATGGGCCCCCTTCAGCTCCCGCTGCCAGCCCTACCTGTCAGTGATATGCCTGACTGGGGTGACACCTTTGGGTGGTTTGGCATAAAACAGCCCTCATTTATCAATGGGCTCGTTCTCACAGCTGCTATTTCCAAAATCAGCTACGTGCCAAAGCAAGAGCTTTCGGGCAACATTTGGCAGCCCTAGCTTTGCCTTTAAAAAGGGGGGGGGCTGCAGCTCCCACTGCTAGCGCTGCTAGTCAGTGATATTCCTGTCTGGGGTAGCACTTGTTTGGTGGCTCATAATTTGGCACAGAACAGCCCTCTTTATCAATGGGCTCGTTCACACAGTAGCCTGCGGTCCCACCTCAGCCGCCGGCACCTGCATAGGCTCATAAGGAAAGGACTCATAGGAGTCAACCCTAAAACCCTGCTACTGTCAGGTAGACCCGAGTAATTTTCCTCAGGAGGGTCCTATCATGCCGACAAGTTCATGCAGGACCAGTCCCTTTTATCTGGTATAGGAGCTATGAGCCTTTTCCGCCACCTTTTCTGCCACCACCGCCGCCCCACTCCACCTGGCACTGTTCTGAGCCACGGGCTAAGGAGTGCTTTGCGCCTCCACCTATGCCTCAAAAGTGTAGTGCTCCCTCAAACTCGGCTCCGGCAGCAAAGTGTCCGCGGGTTCGACCTAACCCGCTGTTAACACTTTCAGCCTTCTCTGTCCCGGCAACTGTATTGAGACTGAGTTTGATCAGGTTCATACTAAGAAATACTGCTCCCCTAATCGTCAGAAGGACTTACCTTATTTAGCTGGGACTCACAAGAGTCAGAAGGGGAGGAAGACTTCCAACCAATCTTCCTACTCCCATATCAGTTGCCGCAGTTAGTCACCCTCCTTTACCGTTAACAGATAAGGAGTTCTTTGGTCGGCATTTTTATTTTCTGGCCGCCGTGTAGCCAACTACTCCTCTGCCATGGGTGCTTATCATCACCACTTACTGAATTTGGCATTGCCAATTCTGCGGGTAACTCCTGTGCACCTTTACAGTTAAAGTCTCCCATGTCACTAGGAGGCAATGGGGTGGGCGCGTCACGAGTGCATTGCTGCTCGACATGCCTTAAACCAGCATCCAAACAACTGACGGGTCGAGGACCTGCCGTTTGTTGGTGTACGGCTTTTAGTCAGAAAACTGATGTTATTTTTGATAACCTGCCCAAGCTCCCGAAGGTGGCACGGTCATTTGCGGTGTAACAACCGCAAGTACCTGATGATGCTCCTACCAGCCTAGGGCATACCGGGAACGTCAAAGGCCTCAACCCCAAAGTTACCAGCCGCCACCCCCTAGACATGTGGGCAGGCAGCGCCCTGACCAGCAGATCTGCAGGCAGGACTGCAAAACCGAGCGGTCTCTTTACTGCACCTGACTTCTCTGTCGTTGACCAGTCAGTCTGTTTGGCCCAAAAACAAACAAACAAACAAACAAAACAAAAAAAGGATGGAGGCCTCTGGCCCATCCTTGATTTTGGAGGCCTGAATTCTTTTATTACTCTATGTAGATTCCGTATGGCTTTCTTGGACTCTGTTATTCACATGTTACGTCCAGAGAGTTGGTTGCATGCTTGTTTTCATGATGGCATCCGGTCGGGCCATCAACGCTTCCTCAGGTTTTCAGCAGGGGGAATCACTGTTTACCCGTAGTTGGATAACTGGCTCCTGGTCGCTGAGTCCAAGTCACAAGCTGGTAAACACACGTCCTTGACACTGTCCCTTTGTCAGCGTTAGGACTGAAGGTCAACATAGAGAAGTCGACTTTGCAACCTACACAGTGTGTAGATTGTATTAATGCGACTTGGGATGCTTTCTTGAAGCAGGGTTTTTCTTCCCTGACGACAAGTCTGTGAAAATGCTTGATTTCTTATGCTCCTTTTTTCTTCAGGCGCTTGCTTCCCTGTCCTACAGGTCCAGCAACTCCTGGGGCTGATGGCATCTACCACAGCCGTGGGACAGCATGCTCAACTGAGGATGCGGTCTCTTCAAGCCTGGTTTCTCTCACTTTTTCAGATATCTTGCGACCACCCATCCATGTTGCTCCAGGTGACTCCGGAACTCGCTGCATAACTGGACTGGTGGTGATCCCCCCCCAACCTACGCATAGGGAGACCCTTTGGTCTCTTGACCCTGTTGGTTCAGTTAGTGGTGGATGCCAGCCCGCCGGGCGGGCGGGCTTGTCGACGCCACCACGTTGCCCTTGGCCGCTGGTAGCCGGCCTGCATATCATTGTGCTGGAGCTCCTGGCAATCACCAAGGCCTTTCGGGCCGCTGAGCCCCTACTCCGGGGTCGGGTGGTCCAGGTCACATCAGGCGATACCACTGCAGTTTATTATATAAACAAGCAGGGTGGCACTCACTCGTTACGCCTTCTCTTTCGCACCATTGACCTTTCGGAATGGTGTTATGCTTGCCACATTTATCCAGTGGCTGTACATTTCGCAGGCAAGAACAATTCCGTAGTAGACCATCTCAGCAGACTACAGTCCTGTCCTCACGAGCAGGCTCTCGACGATGCTATCTTTCGCCGCCTCTGTCATTGATGGGGGACTCCAGACATAGACGTTTTCGCATCCCGCACGAACAAGATGCGTGCCATGTGCTGCTCCCGAACCGGCATCAGCCGTAACTCCCTAGGGGACGCTTTCCTGATGAATTGGTCACGGGGCATCCTTTACAGGTTTCCACCTTTCCCCCTTCTTCAAAGGACTGTTGTTCAAGTCCAACATGAGTGCGCAAACGTCATGCTTGGTCACCTCGCTAGCCATGGTTCTCGATCCTGCTCCCATGAGCTGCAGAATACATCAGGCCGCAGCTGGTCCCTCACCTACTATCTCGGGACAAGGGTCGGATGTTTCATCCGGACCTCGTGTCCCTCTACCTGTTGGCTTGGAGTCTTCCCCGACAGTAACAGACTTGCTCAATCATGCTCGCAAACCTTCTACCACCTTGACCTACTCCTTTAATGGGTAGGCGTTCTGTCACTTTGCATCAAGATGACATTTGCCTACTAGGCCAATGTCTCTGGACGCATTCCTTCAGTTTCTCCTTCACCTGTTTTGCCTGGGACTGGCCCATTCTACCTGCAAGCTATTTCTCCGAGGCCTGGAGAATATGCGCCCTGCCTATAGACCACTAACACCTCAGTGGTCTCTCCAATTAGTTCTTCGGCAGCTTATGAGGCCTCCCTTCAAGCCCTTGGCGTCAGCATCGCTCTGCTTGCTAGCCCTCAAGACTGCCTTTCTCCTGGTGATATCCTTAGCTTGCAGGGCTGGAGGACTGGCTACACTAAGAGCAGATCCTCTTTTCTGCAAAGTAACCTTACGGCCAGACCTTACCTTCTTCCCTAAGGTATTTTCTGCCTTCCATTCGAACCAGCCAGCTGTCCTTCCTGTCTTCTATCCCACATCATCTTCTCTGCGTGAGACAGCTCTGCACGCTGTAGATGGGAAGCGTGCTCTGTCATATGATGTGCATCACACGACCACTTTTCGTGCCTCACAGCGTCTCTTTGTCACCTTTGCTGGCTCCTCCTTCGGAGCATCGGCTTCCTCTCAGACCATCTCTAGATGGATAGTCCAGGCCATCCGTCTTGCCTATAACTTGGCAAAGACTCCTCTTCCAAAATCACTGAGAGCTCACTCTACTAGAGCTGTAGCATCCTCAACGGCCTTTCTCCGTGGAGTGGACATCGCGGATGTCTGCCACGCTGCCATATGTGCCACTCCGTCTACCTTCATCTTGCACTACCGCCTGGATGTCCGGCCGAAGGCTCAGGCTGCGGTAGGTCGAGCTGTCCTGGCTTCTGCACTTTTGTGACGTCCCTCCTCCTGGTTAGTCAGCTTGCCAGTCACCCATTAGTGTGTATTCACAGAGACCATGAAGGAGAAAAGAGGTTACTTACCTGTAACTCTGGTTCTTCGAGTGGTCCTCTGTGAATTCACACGTCCCACCCTCCTCCCCGCTGTCTGTCACGTGTGCCATGGCATGTTGGGCAGCGGCGGTCGGTTCCTTGGAACTGAGGGCTAGGTGCCGGGGGCGGAGTTATATAGCCAGGTGTAGGGGAGGTCCTGGCACCAAGTGCTTAAAGCTGTGGAAGTTTCCGAGGATGCTCTGCTCGAGCGCAGATTAACCCATTAGTGTGAATTCACAGAGGACCACTTGAAGAACCAGAGTTACAGGTAATTAACCTCTTTTATTCCTGTTAAATTTAATTCTGTTGTTTTAATTCTGTGGTCAAGCCTATCAAGATTTTTGAATTTTGTTTTCCAGGGTACTAGCTTTTCTTCCCAATTTTGTGTCATCTGCAAATTTGATAAGCAATCTCTGCACCCACTTATCCAAGTCATTAATAAAAAATGTTAAAGAGCACCAGGCCCAGGATTGAGCCTTGTGGTACTCCACTTTTTACCTCCTCCCAGTTTGAGAAAAAGTCATTGATAAGCATTCTCTGAGTATTCCATGAAACCATGGTTTAATAACCTTAACGATGGTTTTCTGTGATGTTTAATCTGACAAACCATGGTTTGAGATCAATCATCAAACCAGAATTAGAAACCATGGTTTGCACTGGTTTGTAAAACATGGTTTATTCATGGTGTGCTGCCTGGATCACAGTTACTGCTATTACTCCATCTGTTAGCCTAGAAACAGGAGTGCTGAGCAGATGGCAAATGAATGTAGATGATGAGGTGCGATCAATTATACCCTGAGTATTTCCATTCATCCTGTGCTTTTGATTCTGAACTGTGATTAATGCCAGCTGATTTGTCATGATTTCTGATTTGAGGCCTACCCTTTATTTGTCCACTAATTGAGACACTCAAGATCTTAGAACTTAATAAACACACACAGCAGAAAAATGTTTCCTTGCCTTAAATAAAGCAATAATGTTCTACAAAGCAGTTGGGGGTTTTCTTGGCAATCTCAATAGTCGTGCACGCTTGATGTTAAAGAAAAGCCTTTTTGTTCCTAACAACTTTGAGAAATTTGGCCACAAATTGTTCAAGAGCCATTCATTCATGTGAAAACATGACCCCTGCAGCACTGCCAAAGTTAAGGAGACCTTAGGTGATCTGCTCCACAATTTCTAGTCACGCAAGTACGTTCATTCAGCCTGTGTAGCACCATTAATCTACAACACATGCAGTGTATTTCAGGGTGTGCTATTCCATTCCATGTATGCCAACTGGGATAAAAGTGTGACTTCACTAGTCAGAGTTTAGTTAATAATTTTGCACTGCATTGTTCCTTAAAACACACTTCAAGCAAAATGAAGGGAAAGGCAAATCTCCAGTGTTAAGGTGCGACATCCATGAGCATTTTTTACTGCATTTCCCACTCATCCCCCCGCCCCATGTTTTAGTGGTTTGGTTTTTTTGGTTTTTTTTGCAAATTCAGCTAAATGTTGGCAATGAAATGCAGGCAGTGCTTCCTGAGACATGTTATGTGGCTGACTCAAATGCTGGGTCCTTTTTGATTAAAGGCTTTGCAGTGTTCCCCCCCCCCCAAAAAAAATTCATTGTATACCCTTGGAGCAAAAATCACCACAGGTGTAGTTATGGTGGATTATACCATTGCACTGCTGCACAAGTTGTTGCTCACTCCTGATGCTTTCTGTAGTGTAAGATCATATAATCATAGAATAATTGAGCTGGAACTCAATACAGTGGTACCTCGACTTATGAACTTAATCCGTATTGGAACGGCGTTCGTATGTCGAAAAGTTCGTAAGTCGAGGCAAACTTTTCCATAGGAATGCATTGAAAACCATTTAATCCGTACCGACTGTTTTTCGTTCTTAAGTCGAGGCACTGTTCTTAAGTCGAAGCATTAGTTCCCATAGGAACTAATGCAAAGCTGGTTAATCCGTATCTACCACTAGGGGGCGAATTTTTTTATTTTTTCTTCTTTTGACCTAAGACAGACCTGGGCAAAGTGCGGCCCGAGGGCCACATACGGCCCGCGAGCCGCTCCTGTCCGGCCCGCCAGACATCAAAACCATTTATAGCTTTTTGTCTAAAGTTGATCAGTTGCTTATCTTTAACATACCACAAAAAACCTCTTTAGTATTTGTGAAGATTAACAAGTTTAAAATAAAAACAATCATAACATAACTGTTTCATTTTATTTTTAAGTAAAGTTGGTTCGGCCCCCGAACACAGTTCAGATTTTTCATGTGGCCCCCTATAGAAATTAATTGCCCACCCCTGACCTAAGATGAACTTAGGTCAAAAAAAGGGCAGGAAAGGTTTTTTCCTTTTTTTTTTTTTTTTTTTTTTTGGTTCGTAAGTCGAGGCTCCGTTCGCAAGTCGAAGCAACTTTTTGTGAACGGAGCCGTTCGTAACTTGAATCATTCACAAGTGGAGACGTTCGTAAGTCGAGGTACCACTGTAAGGCCATTGAGTCCATCCCCCTGATTAATGCAGGAATCCAAGTTAAAGCAAATCTGACAGACGGTTCTCCAATGTTCCCTTGAATGGCTCCAGTGTTGGAGTGCTTACCACCTCCCAAGGTAATTGCTTCCATTGTTGTACTCCTCTAACAGTGAAGAAGTTTTTCCTAATTTCAGCCTAAATCTGACTTTCTGTATCTTGAGCCATTATTATGTGTCCTGCACTCTAGGATGCTCTAGAACAGATCCTGATATTGGATCCCAGTGTTATGCAAGTTGCACAAAACCATAAAAGACGCAATGACCTTAAAGATAATGTTGTCTTTTTCATTTATATATTTTATGTACTTTTAAATTATGTTCTTGTGACTTGAAGTAACAATCAACATGGTTGACTCCTTCATGCTCTAATTTTAGTAAACAGACTTACATTTCAAGGTTCAAAAGACAACCATTTACTCTCTATCAGTTAATAGTTTGAAGATCATACTGTGTTATCTCCACTTTAATATACACTCTACAGGCACCAAATTCTATTAGATATATTTTTAGATTATCATGTTATATAAATGTTTATGCAATCCCTCTTTTTTGTAATAGGGATTTTAAAAGATATATATTTATTTTTAAAGATTTTCGTATTCACGGGATTCAAAATCAGATTAAGACATATAATCCGTCCCAAAAGATAGTCAGTTGGTTGCAGGAGATAAAGTAAGGTAATCAGATGTTGGCAGAAAAGCATAGTCTGGACATAATGTCTACTCACTAGGAAAAAATAGGCAAGTAAAATAGTGTGTTTCTCAGAAACCAGATCTACTTATCTTGGTGGCTGAGGTGCCCCTGGCTCCTCGGTCCCACAAGAAGTAGGGCAATTCTCTGAAATGTCAGGGATATATTTTCATATGCAATGTGGGCAATTCCAAAACAAGAACTATACAGCTCAAAATTCAAGTCTTCTCTGTTAGCTGATAAAGAAAAGTGGCTGAAAACAATGTGAAAAAGTAAATAAAATGGTCTAAGAACCTAAGTTCTGAGAAAGCATGGCTATTTCTTTTCCTCCTGCCAAAGTTATTCCCCACAGACTCTGTAGGCATTCTTTTTATAGTGTTTCACAGTGCTTTCCAAATGAAATAAATAATTCTGTTCCCCAGGGACCCTGAAAGCCTTGTGAAAAGTGTTGTTGGAGATTTTTACAACTTTGCATGCTGCCTGTGGTTTGTGTGATTGGGAGGGACTTTTCTGGGCTGGGGTGACTGTTAATCTTTCCACCAGTAATCAATTGTTCTCTCTCGCATCTGAATACAAAGGAAGCCCTGCCTTTCTGCTGAGTGCTTTCTTTCCCCCTCTCTCTTTAGTCCGTTGGAAGTAGTCAGTTTGTTGTTAGTTTTCTGTTGATCTGTTCACAACTGTAAGTAAAGATAGCCGCCCCGAGTAGACTTTGTCTAGGGGGGCGGGGTAAAAATCTAATAATAATAAAAAATAAATAAATAAATAAAAATAAGATATGGTTTTTATTCTTTCTAGTACAGTTGTCTCAGAGGGAGTTACTGAGATTGTAAGTGCCAGTTAATGAGAAAAGGGCTAGCTATTCTCCTCTGCGAGTCTCTGTACCTCTGCTGTGTAACAAAAGGAATTTTACTAGAAATTTAAAACACTGCAGCAATTTGTCAATTTTATGATAAGGCAGTAATGCCAGAAAATATATTTTTTACTACTACATGCATTCATATGATTCGCCACCCCCTCAATTAAGTAGCCGTTTTTTTTAAAATGCCTTCCCTGGCAGATGTCCCAAAGTTTGAAACACAGGGTCTCTTGCAGCCCTCCTTGGAAAATATAGGGACACAAGCTCCTCCGCATGAAAAAGCATGTGCTCTCTACCATTGACACACAGCACTAGCCCCTCAGGGTGCCTTCAGCTTTTTTTCTGCAGCTGCATTATTCCACACACAATTGCCATTCATGCATTATTGTGGTGGTGGTGGGGAATGAACAGGGTAATATTTTTCAAGGATTAAAGATTGATGCTTTAACATAGAAACAAATTTGCTACATCATTCTGAATTTGCAAACCACTTTTTTCCATAGTGTGAAGAAAAGACATTTGCGAATGCATCAATTTGTAAATTAGTAGGGAACACGACACGGCAGCCCCTTCACGGATTGCTGCCTTGTCGTGGCGAAGGGGCTTGAGTAATTCAGAGAAGCTATGGGCTATGCCGTGCAGGGACACCCAAGACGGAAAGGTCATAGTGGAGAGTTCTGACTAAACGCGATCCACCTGGAGCAGGAACTGGCAAGCCACTCCAGTATCTTTGCCAAGAAAACCCCATGAACAGAAACAAAAGGCTAAAAGATATGACGCTGGAAGATGGGCCCCTCAGGTCGGAAGGCGTCCAACATGCTACTGAGGAAGAGCAGAGGACAAGTACAAGTAGCTCCAGAGCTAATGAAGTGGTTGGGCCAAAGCCGAAAGGACGCTCAGCTGTGGACGCGCCTGGAAGTGAAAGGAAAGTCCGATGCTGCAAAGAAGAATACTGCATAGGAACCTGGAATGTAAGATCTATGAACCTTGGTAAGTTGGATGTGGTCAAACAGGAGATGGCAAGAATAAACATTGACATCCTGGGCGTCAGTGAACTAAAATGGACGGGAATGGGCGAATTCAATTCAGATGATTACCATATCTACTATTGTGGGCAAGAATCCTGTAGAAGAAATGGAGTAGCCCTCATAGTCAACAAAAGAGTGGGAAAAGCTGTACTAGGATACAATCTCAAAAATGATAGAATGATTTCAATACGAATCCAAGGCAGACCTTTCAACATCACAGTAATCCAAGTTTATGCACCAACCACTGATGCTGAAGAGGCTGAAATTGACCAATTCTATGAAGACCTACAACACCTTCTAGAACTGACACCAAAGAAAGATGTTCTTCTCATTCTAGGGGACTGGAATGCTAAAGTAGGGAGTCAAGAGATAAAAGGAACAACAGGTAAGTTTGGCCTTGGAGTTCAGAACGAAGCAGGGCAAAGGCTAATAGAGTTCTGTCAAGAGAACAAGCTGGTCATCACAAACACTCTTTTCCAACAACACAAGAGGCTACTCAACACATGGACATCACCAAATGGGCAATACCGAAATCAGATTGATTATATTCTGTGCAGCCAAAGATGGAGAAGTTCTATATAATCAGCAAAAACAAGACCTGGAGCTGATTGTGGCTCTGACCATCAGCTTCTTATAGCAAAATTCAAGCTTAAACTGAAGAAAGTAGGAAAAACCACTGGGCTAGCCAGGTATAATCTAAACCAAATCCCTTATGAGTACACAGTGGAAGTGAAGAACAGATTTAAGGAACTAGATTTGGTGGACAGAGTGCCTGAAGAACTATGGATGGAGGCTCGTAACATTGTACAGGAGGCAGCAACAAAAACCATCCCAAAGAAAAGGAAATGCAAGAAAGCAAAGTGGCTGTCCAACGAGGCCTTACAAATAGCAGAGAAGAGAAGGGAAACAAAATGCAAGGGAGATAGGGAAAGTTACAGAAAATTGAATGCGGACTTCCAAAGAATAGCAAGGAGAGACAAGAGGGCCTTCTTAAATGAACAATGCAAAGATATAGAGGAAAACAATAGAAAGGGAAAAACCAGAGATCTGTTCAAGAAAATTGGAGATATTAAAGGAACAGTTTGTGCAAAGATGGACATGATAAAGGACAAAAATGGTAGGGACCTCAGAGAAGCAGAAGACATCAAGAAGAGGTGGCAAGAATACACAGAGGAATTATACCAGAAAGATCTGGATGTCCTGGACAACCCAGATGGTGTGGTTGCTGACCTTGAGCCAGACATCCTGGAGAGCGAAGTCAAGTGGGCCTTAGAAAGCATGGCTAACAACAAGGCCAGTGGAGGAGATGGCATTCCAATGGAACTATTTAAAATCTTAAAAGATGATGTTGTTAAGGTGCTACACTCAATATGCCAGCAAGTTTGGAAAACTCAGCAGTGGCCAGAGGATTGGAAAAGATCAGTCTACATCCCAATCCCAAAGAAGGGAAGTGCTGAAGAATGCTCCAACTACCGTACAATTGCACTCATTTCACACGCTAGCAAGGTTATGCTCAAAATCCTCCAAGGCAGGCTTCAGCAGTATGTGGACCGAGAACTCCCAGAAGTACAAGATGGATTTCGAAGGGGCAGAGGAACTAGAGACCAAATTGCTAACATGCGCTGGATTATGGAGAAAGCCAGAGAGTTCCAGAAAAACATCTACTTCTGCTTCATTGACTACGCAAAAGCCTTTGACTGTGTGGACCACAGCAAACTATGGCAAGTTCTTAAAGAAATGGGAGTGCCTGACCACCTTATCTATCTCCTGAGAAATCTATATGTGGGACAGGAAGCAACAGTTAGAACTGGATATGGAACAACTGATTGGTTCAAAATTGGGAAAGGAGTACGACAAGGCTGTATATTGTCTCCTTGCTTATTTAACTTATATGCAGAATACATCATGCGGAAGGCTGGACTGGATGAATCCCAAGCAGGAATTAAGATTGCCGGAAGAAATATCAACAACCTCAGATATGCAGATGATACCACTCTGATGGCAGAAAGTGAGGAGGAATTGAAGAACCTCTTAATGAGGGTGAAAGAGGAGAGCGCAAAAAATGGTCTGAAGCTCAACATCAAAAAAACTAAGAACATGGCCACTGGTCCCATCACCTCCTGGCAAATAGAAGGGGAAGATATGGAGGCAGTGACAGAGTTTACCTTCCTGGGCTCCACGATCACTGCAGATGGTGACAGCAGCCACGAAATTAAAAGACACCTGCTTCTTGGGAGGAAAGGGATGAGAAACCTAGACAGCATCTTAAAAAGCAGAGACATCACCTTGCCGACAAAGGTCCGCATAGTCAAGGCTATGGTTTTTCCAGTAGCGATGTCTGGAAGTGAGAGCTGGACCATAAAGAAGGCTGACCGCCGAAGAATTGATGCTTTTGAATTGTGGTGCTGGAGGAGACTGTTGAGAGTCCCCTGGACTGCAAAGAGAACAAACCAATCCATTCTGAAAGAAATCAACCCTGAGTGCTCACTGGAAGGACAGATCCTGAAGCTGAGGCTCCAATACTTTGGCCATCTCATGAGAAGAGAAGACTCCCTAGAAAAGACCCTGATGTTGGGAAAGTGTGAAGGCAAGAGGAGAAGGGGACGACAGAGGATGAGATGATTGGACAGTGTCATCGAAGCAACCAACATGAATTTGACCCAACTTCGGGAGGCAGTGGAAGACAGGAGGGCCTGGCGTGCTCTGGTCCATGGGGTCACGAAGAGTCGGACACGACTAAACGACTAAACAACAAGGGAACATCTGGCTCTACATCTGGCTCTGCATATGAGTCTGCAACTCCCATTAGCTGCCACCATGGGCGGTGCTGAAAACTAGCAGTGTTCAAAGGGCCACATGATCAGTGAGTCAGCTGTCTCAGGCAACAGAGTATGATATAGCAGTGGTGGTGCTATGAGCTTCTTTGGGCAGTGCATACTATACACATTTTCAGATGTTTTAAAAAGATAAGCAAATGAGGCTTAAACAAATGAGGCACAGCACGTCATTAATAGCAGGTAAAGGTTCCCCTTGACAAATGTCCAATCGTGTCCGATTCATCCCCATTTCCAAGCCATAGAGCCAGCGTTTGTCCGAAGACAGTTTCCATGGTCACGTGGGCCAGCAGAACTAGACACGGAATGCCGTTACCTTCCCATCGTAGTGGTACCTATTTATCTACTGGCATTTTTACATGCTTTCGAACTGCTAGGTTGGCAGGACATTAATAGCAGAGCTCCCTTAAAAAGGCAGGGCAGCATACTTTTGTCCTGGCAAAAACTTGCTTCAGTCTTCATATTTGAAACTATCTAGCTTTTGCTTAGTAATCAATCATCCGAACAGGATACATGGGTTCATTTGCTAATCTGATAGCTCAGGCATGGAGCTATGGAGGAGCTGTAAGCCTAGAAGGAAAAAATTTCAATAGCAGCAAATAACACTGTTCCTTAACATGTGCTCTGGCCTTGAGAAACAGACAAGTTATAATTCTCAGGGAACTTTTGCCACAAAAGTTTTTGCGGAGTGAGAGAATTGTAAGTACTGTAAGTGGCACTATTAAATAAACAAACATGTACCAAATACCTGTTTACTACTCTGCTGCCCCACTTTCAAATGCCCTATATGTCCCTCCCTGCCATCTTGTCTTTGAATTTCTTCTCCTTTCCACCTCTGTTTGCACATGTGAAGGATGGATTCCTTTCTTTACATCCGCATTTAAAATCACACATCTGATGATCTGTAAACCATGAAAAGGAAAGAGTGGTACATGACATTCCTATCACATGATGTCACACCCATCCCCTGACATGCCCATGCCGACAGCGTGCACTCCCACCCACATTGCAGTATCATAGAATAATGGAGTTGGAAGGGGCCTAGAAGGCCATAAAGTCCAACCCCCTGCTCAGTGCAGGAATCCAAATCAAAGCAATCCAAATCTCCCATGTCCTCTCAATATATAGGATTAAAACAGAAAGAAGGTGCTACAACTTGAGCATGTGTTGCAAATGGAGTTGCACTTATTAATTAATTAAAATATTTTACCCCACTTTTCTCCTTAAAAAGGACCCAAAGCAGCTCACATAATTAAAAGACAATATATAAAAGCTAAAAACAGTAAGTACACAAATATTAAAAATAATCAAACACCACCCTTATTTGCAACTATACCACAGCAACAACACTTTCTCTGGTTTATTACAATGGCACGGCGTCAAGGTTATCAAAATGAGTCAAGTTATTTGGGCACCTGAGGAAAAAAATCACAAGAACCTCTCCCCTTTGCTGGTCATAAGAATATAATAAATAAATAAATAACTATTTGCTACTGTTTCATGCCAATCAAAATCATGTGCCCAAGGCAAATGTTACATGTTGCTTAATGGTAGGGTCAGCCCTTTCAAAGAGGATTAATATGCACAATGCCTGCATTTTTTTATATTTGCACATTTGCATGTGGACCAGCTTCTGACTTTTAAGCTGATGTATTTGGTGAAGTAGGTTTTGAACTGTTGAGTCCTCTTGATTTATTTATATATTTATTATGACACATTTTAATTGATTGGCTTTTATGTTCTACCTGTAACACTGTATTTAATCTAGCAAGCCCTATGAGGGCTCATGTCTAGTTCTTTCAGTTTTTAAGAACTAGACACTTGAGAAAAGAAGACTGAGGAGAGATATGATAGCACTTTTCAAATACTTTAAAGGTAGTCACGGGCAGGATCTGTTCTCTATCATCCCAGAGTGCAGGAAACGTAATACAGTGGTGCCTTGACTTATGAATGCCCTGACGTACGAATATTTCGACTTACGAACAGCTCTGTTCGCAAAATTTTGCTTTGACTTGCGAACGGAGCTTTGACTTACAAACAAAAAAACGCAGGGAAAGTGGGAAATGGACTTTGGACTGCCTGGTACTGCCTGGTACTGTAATTTTAAAATGTAAAAATTGGTTTAAAAGGTGCTTGGTTTGGTTTAAAGCTGCTTGGTTTTAAAGGTGTTCTGTTTTAAAGGTGTTCGTTCCCTCCCTCCCTCCTTTCCTGCCCTTTTTTTTAACCTAAGTCATCTTAGGTTAAAAAATTTTTTTTCTCTCCCTAGTGGTAGAGGACGGATTAACCGGTTTTGCATTAGTTCTTATGGGAACTAATGCTTTGACTTACAAACGGCGCCTCGACATAAGAACAAAAAACAGCCGGAACGGATTAATCGGTTTTCAATGCATTCCTATGGGAAATGCTGATTTGACTTACGAACGTTTTGACTTACGAACATCTTCTGGGACGGATTAAGTGCGTAAGTCAAGGCACCACTGTAATGGGCTCAAAGCTACAGGAAGCCAGATTTCGGATGAATATCAGAAAAAAACTTAATAACTGTTAAAGCAGTACAACAATGGAACCAATTATCTCGGGAGGTGGTGAGCACCCCAACGCTGGAAGCATTCAAGAGAAAATTGGACATCCATCTGTCAAATCTGCTTTGATTTGTATTCCTGCATTGAGCAGGGGGTTGGCTTGATGGCTTTATATACCCTTTCCGACTCAATTATTCTATGATTCTAAGGAGATCAAATCTCAGATTCTCCTCCCAGCTACCTTGAGATCAAAACTCTCATATTGAGCAAAGGAAGAAAACAGATGGGTCAGGTATGTGGCACTGAGACAGCAATTGGGAATTTGAAATAGCGGAAACCCTCTTAGCCTGAAATATCATTTTCCAAACACAGGGAAACATTCAGACCAACCTTTTGGGTTGGAGATCTATTTGGGTGAGAGATCTACTCAGGAATAGGAGGAACTACTCAGGAACAACGCAATAAGGGGTGCTTCACAGCCTGCAGATAACTACAGAGATATCAGAAAGAAATCTCTGCTGGAGCTCTGCAGAAAAAAAAGTTCCTCGTCATTCTCTTTGGGACATAACCAAGTTCCAGACCTCAGGAATTTGTTGGCTTTGCCCCAGTTTTGTTCCCTGTTCCAGTTTTTATCGGAAGGTCTTCCAATGACTGGTCTCCATGTATGTCCTACCCTTTAATGTCCGCATATACCTGACAGCATCAAGGAATTCTGCCTGTTGAATGGGAAAGTATAAAGTATACTTTATAGACTTGTTTGGACAAATATGCTTACAAAACTCCCATGACCAGGGAAACCAACCTTAGCAGGAGATCACAAGAACTCTGTAAGTACAATAGGCTGAATGGGATGACAGAGAGAGAATGGGATGACTTCAAACCTCTACTCATCTATGATGTTACCAAGTGCATCAGGGTGTTACTGAGATGAGGCCAGGTTGTATGCCCATCTGTTGGAGTTTTTACAGATTTGCATGCTGCTTGGAGAAGGTGTGGCTGGGAGGCACCTTTCTGGGCTGGGGTGACTATCAATATATCCAGCATTAACCAACTGTTCCTTCCCTGCTTCTGAATTCAGAGAGCCCCACGTCTCTGGTCTGTTCTCTTTCCCTTTCTTTAGTCTGTTGGATGCAGTTAGTCTGCCAAAGTCTGTTTGCTGAAAACAGTCATGTTTGTCAGTTTCTGTTTGATCTACTCAATTGTAAGTAATGAAATCCTTTATCTCTCTCGTACTAATATCTCAAAGTGAATTATTGAGACTGTAAGTGCCAGTTGATGAGAAAAAGGGGTGGACTACTCTGGACAATTTGAAGGCATTCTGCTCTATGAATCCCTGCACTTCTGCTGCACAGCTAGAGGAATTTAACCAAAATTCAAAACTGTGCAAGACAGTGTCCCCTTAATTCAATACATTCATGTCTTTATCTCAGCACCAAGTTTCTCAGCTTTGTACACTGCAAATTAGCTCATTTTTGTTCTATGGTTGATCATCGCAGATAAGCACAAGCTTCCTTTGCAGGCTGATTGTGCCAACATGGGAGGTTTAAATAAAAACATATCTGGAGGGTAAACATCTTATCATCTCCTAACTAAAAAGATGCCATCTTGTCTAATTCTGCCTCAGTTGTTCTCTCTAATGCATGTGCTTAAATTTCCCATTGAAAATCGAATGGACATGTGGCCTTATTTTGTATCTGTTTGTTAGGTGTGAAGTCTTACTAAGTTCAAGACTGCACACGATTGCAGCCTTAAAAATGAGATTCAATTTTGGTGGATCATACCCATATTTCAACTATAGACTCATTAAATTTGACAAGGACACAGGTTTATTTAGAGTCCAAACAGCAAAAACAAAACAAAATATTATGCAACAATGTCCTTGCTTTGCCACTGGGCATTGAAAGAAGCATTCTACAGTTCAGTGCCTGAGTGTCTAATTGAAAACTGATAATTACCTATGCCTTATGTAAGATAACAAATGTTTTGCTTTCTGCCAACAAGGCATCATGTTGTCCAAAAGAGAAATGCCACTAAGGAATAAATGCAAGATTTGGGTCAGGCTACAAGTGGCACTCAGTCTCGTCAATCTTTTGCCTGAGGTACTTCCATTGTTTTAACCTGAGCCTAGGTTCAAACAAGACTGGGTCTGGAGTCAAATGAGGCCTGTGCAAAATAGCCAATATTTGGGGCACTTCTCTCTTGTTGCCAGAACTTGGTAAAAGTTGGCCAGTGACCTTGCTTGCTGCAGAATTCTGGGAGTTGTAGTTTTAAAACAGTAATATTGCCAAGCTCTGCTTGGTGAGTCAGTATGAACTTCATAGAATCATATAATTGTCATAGAGTTGGAAGGGACCTTGGAGGTCTTCTAGTCCAACCCCCTGACCAAAGCAGGAGACCTCATACCATCCCAGACCTCATACCCTCCCGGACAGATGGCTGTCCAATCTTTTATTGAAAACCTCCAGCGATGGGGCACCCAGAACATCAGGAGGCAAGCTGTTCCACTCTTAATGGTTCTCACCATCAGGAAATTCCTCCTTATTTCCAGGTTGGATCTCCCTCTGATGAGTTTCCACCCATTGGTTCTTGTCCTACCCTCAGGCACAATGGAGAATAAATCGATGCCCTCTTCCCTGTGGCAACCCTTCAGATATTGGAAGACTGCTATCATGTCTCCCCTCAGTCTTCTCTTCATTAAGCTAAACATACCTAGTTCTTTTAGTCGTTCTTCATAGGAATTAGCCTCCAGTTCCCTTAGCATCTTTGTCACTCTTCTCTGCACCCCTTCCAGGGCCTCAGTGTCTTTTCTGTATTGTGGTGACCAGAACTGGACACAGCACTCCAAGTGCGGCCTCACCAGCACAGTACAGAGTGGTACTATCACTTCCCATGATCTTGATGCTGTCCCCCTGTTGATGCAGCCTAGGACTGTGTTGGCTTTCTTGGCAGCTGCAGCACACTGCTGACTCATCCTTAGGTGGTGGTCCACCAGGACACCTAAATCCCTCTCACAGGTACTACTGTCGAGCCAGGTACCACCCATTCTGTACCTGTGCATCTGGTTTCTCCTGCCTAAGTGCAGGGCCTTACTTTTCCCGCCACTGAACTGCATCCTATTGGATAGGGCCCAATGTTCAAGTCTGTCTAGATCAGTGGTCGGAAAACAGGGGTAAATTACCCCAAATGGAGTAAAAATGAAAATCCTGGGGGTAATGAGCACAGCGCTAACACCCCCCCCCCCACTCCCACCCCCTGCAGCTGAACCTCAAACTGGGAGCCACCTCTCCCTCCTTCCTTTGGTTGCGGCACTTGTAAATCCTCTGTTCTTTTAGAGATCGGAGATAAGGCGGCTTGATTGGTTACAGCTGTAGAACAGCCCCGGGCAGTCAATCCGGCTTGTGAATGACTGCTTCCGCCGGAGGTGACTGCAAGCTGGAGGAGGGAAAGCTCCAGTTAAAAAGGGAAGGAAGGTGCGAGAGAGCAACGGGTGGCTTTCATCAGCTTGTTTAAATGTATGTAGAAAATTGAGGGAGGGAGGGTGGGTGGATGTGTGTGTGTGTGTGTGTGTGTATGAGAAAGAGAGAGAGACTGACTCAAAACTATGAAAAAAGGAACAGGCAAGGAGGACGGAAGGCATGAATTAAGGGGGGAAAGGGTGGCTTCATCAAGCTTTTTAAAATGTAATGAGAGGAAATGGACATACTGAACTGAAGCAACTAATTGTTGAAAATTGAGGGAGGAAGGGTTTGTGTGTGTGTGTGCGCGTGAGAGAGAGTGAGAGAGAGACAGAGAGACTTGACTCTTTCCTCTTTCATAAAACCATGAAAAAAGGAACCTTCTAAAATTTAATCTCCACTGCATTTAGCTCTGCAGTTTCTGCTGAGAACAGCAGAAGTCTGAAGTATGTAGCAATCACGTTTCTCTATTTCTCATCCCCAAAGCAGACAAGAGTATCATAGTTTATTCCCAAAATCTGAATCCCAGTCTTTCTGCTCCTGGTCCTACTTTGACTGCAGCACCAAACAAAAGACTGTGGGTTTCTTTATTGAGTCAATCCATCTCATGTGCAGTCTTCCTCTTTTCCTACTGCATTGCACTTTTTCCTGCATTGCTGCCTTTTCCAGTGAGCTTGTCTTCTTATGATGCCACTGTACAGTACCCTTTGTTTGGTTATTTTAGCTTCTAGTGAAAGCTCACACTTAATTTGCTTTACTTATCTTTCTGACAAGTCATAATAGGGTTGTCATCGCTTTCCTCCCAAGAAGCAGGCGTCTTTTAATTTCATGGCTGCTGTCACCATCTGCAGTGATCATGGAGCCCAAGAAAGTAAAATCTGTCACTGCCTCCATATCTCCCCCTTCTATTTGCCAGGAGGTGATGGGACCAGTGGCCATGATCTTAGTTTTTTTGATGTTGAGCTTCAGACCATTTTTGCGCTCTCCTCTTTCACCCTCATTAAGAGGTTCTTTAATTCCTCCTCACTTTCTGCCATCAGAGTGGTATCATCTGCATATCTGAGGTTGTTGATATTTCTTCCAGCAATCTTAATTCCGGCTTGGGATTCATCCAGTCCGGCCTTTCTCATGATGTATTCTGCATATAAGTTAAATAAGCAGGGGGACAATATACAGCCTTGTCGTACTCCTTTCCCAATTTTGAACCAATCAGTTGTTGCATATCCAGTTCTAACTGTTGCTTCCTGTCCCACATATAGATTTCTCAGGAGATAGATAAGGTGGTCAGGCACTCCCATTTCTTTAAGAACTTGCCATAGTTTGCTGTGGTCCACACTGTCAAAGGCTTTTGCGTAGTCAATGAAGCAGAAGTAGATGTTTTTCTGGAACTCTCTGGCTTTCTCCATAATCCAGCGCATGTTAGCAATTTGGTCTCTAGTTCCTCTGTCCCTTCGAAATCCAGCTTGTACTTCTGGGAGTTCTCGGTCCACATACTGCTGAAGCCTACCTTGTAGGATTTTGAGCAAAACCTTGCTAGCGTGTGAAATGAGTGCAATTGTACAGTAGTTGGAGCATTCTTTGGCACTGCCCTTCTTTGGGATTGGGATGTAGACTGATCTTTTCCAATCCTCTGGCCACTGCTGAGTTTTCCATTGATGATGATAAAAAAAATAGCGCACTGGTCCTTTGATATTGGGCTGTGGCACCAGGGTGGGTGACATTACCTTTAGCCTGGTTTGTTCCTTTTTGCACAACACACACAGAATGATTAAAGTGGTAGGAAAAGCCCCCCCCCCCCCAACTCTGCGTTGGCTGTCTCTAGCAAGCACATCCTTGCTAGCACCACTCTGGCAGCCATTGATGATGATTAAATCCTCTGCGAGCTAGCAAAAATTTAATGCAACTTGCTAGGCACGTTGGACACCTTACTACTCCCTATACCACCCCATGGCTGGAGTGCAATGTGTTCCAGCAAAAATAGTGCACATCTTTATTAAATTTGGTGCATCCTGCTAGTTCGGTACATAGCCTGGCAGCCATTGATACTGATGATATATCCTGCTAGTTCGGTACACAGCCTGTGTAGATTCAATAATATTTTGAATTCAAATAATGTATGATTTCCTTCCTTTCAAATCAAGGGGGTAATGTCGGCGTATATAAATTTTTTGGGGGGTAAAAGGTAAAAAAGTTCCCTGACCCCTGGTCTAGATCCTTCTGAATGTTGAGTCTATCTTCCAAAGTATTAACAATTCCCCCCCAGCTTTGCCATAATCAAACTTGATGAGTGCTCCTTCAATCCCCTCATCCAGGTCATTTATGATGATGTTGAAGAGCACTGGGCCCAAGACAGAACCTTGAGGGACCCCACTGCACACTTCCCTCCACGTAGATGTGGTTCCATTGGCTTCTAGTAATCACCTTGTTATTTTCTAGTCGCTCACAAATCTGCTGCTTGATTATTTTTTCCAGGATTTTCCCAGGTATTGATGTCAAGCTGATTGGTCTGTAGTTTCCTGGATCCACTCCCCCCCCCCTTTTTTTTTTTTAAAGATTGGAACCACGTCAGCTCTTTTCCAGTCCTCTGGCAGTTTGCTCGTGCTCCAGGAAAATTTAATACAACTTATCTTGTATTAGCAAAATTTTAAGCAACACCAGACTAGCCACTTTCAAAATATTTCCCCTAGTGCCACAGGGTGATGCTAGATGACTATTGTGTGAAATAAATATGGCTGCTAAGTCCTTTAAGGTTAAAACTGCTAAAAGATTTGGGGTGGGGTGGCATTTAATGGGGAAGACCAGGACAGGTGACCCTATTGGAGAGTCTAAATCTACAATCAGATGTTAAGTTCACCTCAAGTGATGGTCTTAAGCCTGTCAGTCCATACTGCCAACGCTGCCTACTGCAAAGGGCTGTCTTGAGAATAAATGGAGAAGTGATATAAACCACTGATTCTGATAGCTGTAGTCCAAAAAATATTTAAACTTCTACAAGCTGTGGGTGAGATACAGTGGTGCCTCGACTTACGAACGTCCCGACTTACGACCATTTCGAGTTGTGACCAGCTCCGGCTGCAAAATTTTGCTTCAACTTGCGGCCGGAGCTTCGAGTTGCAACCAGAAAAGAGCAGGGAAAAAGGCGGGGAATTCAAATAACCATTGGGGTGAAAGAGCTACAAAGTAGCTCTTTCGCCCCAACGGTTAGAGAGTGGGTTAGAGAGTGTGCGTCAGAGGAGGCTTTGGACTGCCTGGTGGTGCTTTCTGCTCCTGGGTGAGTACATTTACAGGGTTTTGCTGGGGGGGTTATGTTTCTGTGCTGTGTTGTTGTTTTGTTTTTTGGTGATTTTTTTTTGCAGCCCCATCGCATTCCGATGGGGCTTGCAGTGCCTTTTTTGGTGTGTGTGCTTATTTTTTGCAGCCCCATCGCGTTCCGATGGGACTGGCTTTGTTTGTTTGGTGATTGTTTTTTGCAGCCCCATCACGTTCCGATGGGGATTGCAGAGTTTTGTGGGGGGTTTTTTTGGTATTTTTTTAAAGTGCTGGAACGGATTAATCCTGTTCCCATGCATTCCTGTGGGAAATGGTGCTTCGACTTACAACCATTTCGAGTTACGCCCATCTTCTGGGACGGATTATGATCGTAGGTCGAGGCACCACTGTACCTGCATACTGCATTTCTATTTCAATTATTTGTTAATTTATAAACAGGCATGTACAAATGTATCTTTTTTCAGTTATGTTTTTCATTCTTTTCAGCAAGGCATCAATTCCCACTACCTGGTGATCCTGCACAAGGTCTGCACAAGTGGAATCAATTCTCAGTGGATGCAGCTTGATGTTTCTCACAAAAAGCAAGTTTTGTGAGGAAAATAGCCTCTGCATGTGCAAAAGAGGGCTTTTTAGTGACTATAATTCCAACATTCTTTCAGGATTTTAACAGAGCAGGAATTTCTAATCTGATTATGTTATGTCAATGTTTAAAGATTTTTAAAATTAGACTATTTAAGGTTTCAACAGATTTTATTCTTTAGCCTGCTGCTACTGAGTTGTAAACTATTTTGCTTCACAGCAGAATGCGTAGTAAATGATTATTCTGCAAACATTATTTTATACAGAGGTTTCTGAAACAAATGCTTCAAAAGATGTCTTAATGTTCTGCATATATTCTTTAAATTATAGATTTCACAATACAGGAAGACATCACTTTATTGGAAAGCATATCAAATTAATCTGCATTCTATACATTCTCAAAATCATACTGATGGTCATAAAAACTTGGATTGCACCATACCAGTCATGGAGCAGGAAAACAGCAAATGTGAAATCCCCACCCTCCCATAGCATATCAGAGAGAAATTTAAAATGGCATTATTGTGAGACTTGAACACAGAATTAATTAAAACCAAAGGCAGCAGGTCTCTAACAGGTGAGCAGCATAAAGGATGAAAACAGTCACACATCCTAGACAGCCAAGATTGTTGTTAGACTAGAACTCGCAGAAATGCATATTCAAATCACCACTCAGCTATGAAGCTTGCTCAGGGTCAAGACCAACAATGCAGTTTGTACATCTTCAGAAGTAAAACTCCCTTTACAATAGCAAAATACATAACGCTCTATTACAACGTTTGTTGCTTCTACCAAGAGCTTGCCTCATTCCCGATGTTTCAGACTAGTTTGTTTTCATTTTGTGATTGGTCATTCAGAGGTAAACATGAGCTCTATTTGCAAGTCTGATGACTCAAGAATGGAATTTTGAATGATTGGAGAGAAAACACTGTAATAGCAAGAAATATCTACGGGACAAATCACCATCTCACCTTCACCCACTTCATAGTGTTGTCATGAGGTTGGCCCAAGAAGAACCATTTAACACTCTTTTTAGATTCTTTTAGCTTTTTCAAACTATGAAAGTGCCTTCCTGAATATGGCTTCAGACTGACTTGTCCTTTTATTTTTTGCAAGGATCTTAGCAAACACTAGGCGTTCATTCTCCCATGTTGCATTTTGCCTTAATCATCTAAGTTGTACCCAACAATTAAAAAGTTAGAGGCACCCTTTCTTTCTTTTGCTTTTGGAACACATACTCAGTGTTCCATTTCTTTTTGTTTGTTTGTTTGTTTCTTCTGCATGTACTTTAAAAGAGAAGAAGCATTTGAATGGGGAAACTGGTAGCAATTAAGATTTAGAATTTAGAAAATAGTATGTGATGCATGGTAGATTCAGGTAAAAAGAGATGTAAAAGTAAATATTTTAGCTATTAGAGATTAATAAAGCAGATATCTAGTAAGAGGTGGTGTAGAAAAGCATGGAATTATAGATTTGTGGGATCTAGAGAAGAAGTGGAAAAGTAGGGGGTGGAAAGAGATAAGCAGTTTTTAAGTTCTTTCTAAGGTAGGAATTAGATTTAGGACTTTATATAGACAAACAAATGAATAATAAATAATAATAAACAAGCAAATAATAAAGAAACAGAACAAAGACATATAGCCTGGTTTATATATATATTTTCTTTACTAAAACTATTAACAATGCAGGTAAATGAATGTACTCTTTTTTGACTATAAAAGGATAGGTAGATCAAGAATAAATTAGTAAGATAAATATAGATAAATTAAGTGAAGGCATAGAAACATAGAACAAGGTGAGGAGGGAGCGGAGGTCAGGGCCAGGAGTCAAGATCTGATCCCCACCCTCCCAGGTCTGGAGGACTATGAGACTGAAGTGGAAAGAAAGAGGGTAGGAAAATGGTTAAGTGTTGAGAGGGACATGGGAGGGATTTATGGCTGGGTTAAGGATTGGTTATATTATGTTGAAGTTTATATACTGTTGTTTAATCAGGGTGCACTCAACTCGGGACTAGAAAACCAAACTTTGAGAGACAATGGTTAAAGGCATAGGATCAAATCTGAAAAGAGCAAAAATATAGAATGTGATGAATAAGGTATTCAACACAGATATTGTGTTCTTGCAAGAAACGCATCCAAAAAAAGAGTAAAGGAGCTTAAATGCAATTGGATTGATATCTATGGAAAAAAAATTGGTACATCAAAGTCTAGGGGGTTAGCAACATTGATATTTAAAATATGTGAATTTAAAATAAAAAAAATATGGAAGATAAACACTTGAAATTGCAAGGTCAACTTAAAGGAGAAGAATGTATCCTAGTGAATATTTACACACCAAATGAGAAACAAGAAGAATTTTATGTTACAATACTGAGCATGGTTGATAAAGTAAGGAAAGGATATGTTATAATGGCTGGTGATTTTAATATGGTTATGGACACATTTAAAGATAAGACAAGATTATAAAAGGAGGAAAAGAAAAATAGATATACCATACTGAATAGATTAATTAACAAAACAGATTTGAAAGATGTATGGAGAGAAATGAAAGGGGATGAAAAGAAATTTTCCTTTTATTTGTCAGTCCATAAAACATACTCAAGAATAGACTATATATTTGTATCTAAAGAGAAGCAAAAAGATTGAAAATGGATGCCAATATCTACCGTCATCGACATATAACTCAAATACAGAAAATTGGAAGAGATATGGAATATAAATTAAAGAGGAGGGCAAATTAAGGTATATTAATTATAGGATGCTATGAAGGTAATCACTAGAGGAATGGGAATAAAAGAGGCAGCAGGAAAAAAGGACAAAAGATCTAGAGCAGTGGTCAGGGAACAGGGGTAATTTACCCCAAATGGGGTAAAAATGAAAATCCTGGGGGTAATGAGCAGAATCCATCTCATGTGCATTCTTCCTATTTTCCTACTGTATTGCACTTTTTCCTGCATTGCTGCCTTTTCGAGTGAGCTTGTCTTCTCATGATGCCACTGTAGTACAATACCCTTTGTTTGGTTATTTTAGCTTCTAGTGAGAGTCCACACTTAATTTGCTTTACTTATCTCTCTGACAAGTCATGCTATCTGTAAAACTCTTTTCCAACACTACATTTCAAATAAGTGAAATGTGTGTATACACTTTATGTAGTGTATAAAATGTGTATTAAAAGTCTGCACTCCTATATATAGCTGCTTTTCTGAGGGTGGTTTACTTTGGAGGAAACAAGTCCAGGATTTCAATGTACTTAATAAGCTTTATAAATGTTGTTGTTGTTAAGTCGTGTCCTACTCTTCGTGACCCCATGGACCGGAGCACGCCAGGCCCTCCTGTCTTCCACTGCCTCCCGGAGTTTGGTCAAATTCATGTTGGTAGCTTCGATGACACTGTCCATCCATCTTGTTCTCTGTCGTCCCCTTCTCCTCTTGCCCTCACACTTTCCCAACATCAGGGTCATTTCCAGGGAGTCTTCTCTTCTCATGAGAGGGCCAAAGTATTGGATCTGTCCTTCCAGTGAGCACTCAGGGTTGATTTCCTTCAGAATGGATAGGTTTGTTCTCCTTGCAGTCCAGGGGACTCTCAAGAGTCTCCTCCAGCACCACAATTCAAAAGCATCCATTCTTCGGCGGTCAGCCTTCTTTATGGTCCAGCTCTCACTTCCATACATCGCTACTGGAAAAAGCATAGCTTTGACTATGCGGACCTTTGTTGGCAAGGTGATGTCTCTGCTTTTTAAGATGCTGTCTAGGTTTGACATTGCTTTCCTCCCAAGAAGCAGGCGTCTTTTAATTTCGTGGCTGCTGTCACCATCTGCAGTGATCATGAAGCCCAGGAAAGTAAAGTCTGTCACTACCTCCATATCTTCCCCTTCTATTTGCCAGGAGGTGATGGGACCAGTGGCCATGTTCTTAGTTTTTTTGATGTTGAGCTTCAGACCATTTTTGGCGCTCTCCTCTTTCACCCTCATTAAGAGGTTCTTTAATTCCTCCTCACTTTCTGCCATCAGAGTGGTATCGTCTGCATATCTGAGGTTGTTGATATTTCTTCCGGCAATCTTAATTCCGGCTTGGGATTCATCCAGTCCAGCCTTTCGCATAATGTATTCTGCATATAAGTTAAATAAGCAGGGAGACAATATACAGCCTTGTCGTACTCCTTTCCCAATTTTGAACCAATCTGTTGTTCCATATCCAGTTCTAACTGTTGCTTCCTGTCCCACATATAGATTTCTCAGGAGATAGATAAGGTGGTCAGGCACTCCCATTTCTTTAAGAACTTGCCATAGTTTGCTGTGGTCCACAGTCAAAGGCTTTTGTGTAGTCAATGAAGCAGAAGTAGATGTTTTTCTGGAACTCTCTGGCTTTCTCCATAATCCAGCGCATGTTAGCAATTTGGTCCCTAGTTCCTCTGCCCCTTCGAAATCCAGCTTGTGCTTCTGGGAGTTCTCGGTCCGCATACTGTTGAAGCCTGCCTTGGAGGATTTTGAGCATAACCTTGATAGCATGTGAAATGAGTGCAAATGTACAGTAAAAAAAAAGATGAATAGCAGGGAGCAAATAAGAGCTGTACTGGGAGAAGGGGGGATTTAATGGTTAAATATATTTAAATTAGACAATTGGTCAACAGAATGGAAAATAAAGGAAGGAGAGGATAGACAGTCTTCTGTCTTGCCAGTATTAGTTGATGTGGCCTGCATTTCATTAGAAGACAGAGCTGTGCAAAGCCAGACAGAATAAAATCACTGTGTTATCACATTTTGGAGCGTTATGCAGGAACTACTCAAGATTCAAATGGAAAGTGCAAATCTGTGCAGCCAGCTTTTAAAGAGTTAGTTACAAATAAGTAATAAGAAATAACTTTCTTCAATAGCAAATTTTACATTACATTATAATTGTAATTGAACAAGTGATACCTTCACCAATTCCATACATTAAACAGTGTACATTTGAGAGGAAAATGATGCCTGGATATTATAATTTGAACTTGCCTCAGTCTTCATAGAGGATCTGGCCTGTACTGCCCTGGCACTTGCAGGATTGGGGCCGGCCTGACCCAGGAGTGGCCTGGTGTTTGCAGGCTCAGGCCCTGACCTGTGTAGCAGCTGCTGGGCCACTCATGAGGCTCACCTGGAAACCTGGAAGGAAGGCCTACTTAAGGAGTGCTTCTCCCTCCCAGAACTTGCCTCAGCAACAAAGGTCTTTGGTTGTGCTGACTGCCTTGCTGCTTCTGAGTGCCTGTGTTCCAGTATTTCTGCATCTGCTCCTGTTTCTGCCTTGGCCTCTGCTTGCCTCCTGCATCTTGGCACCTGGTTCCTGCTCCGTGGTTCCTCCATGTTGTGCTCCTACCTCTGCTTGGTCATGACCAACTGTGCAGTGAGTGCCTTTGGAGTTTATACTCTGTGTGGTGGACTGGGTCCTGGTGCTCTTGCCCCTGGTGAGGGGCTGTGGGAAGCTCCTGCTCAAGGCTGTTATCTGTTACAGTAATGTGCAAACACTCCTGGCAGAGAAGCAGCAGCTCCTAGTGGGCGGGGTGACCTCTCATTCTGCCTTTCTGCTTAAAGTTAGAGAATTAGATCAAAGGGTTCTTTGGCCAATCCTAGTGGTGATTAGGTAACTAGTATCCTATCTGAATTCTTTCAACATTCTGTGTAATCGTGCTATGTTAATAAAAAGAGTTCTCAAGGTGTTGCTTGGGGCTCCATATCTGCTTGTCGACTTCTTTGTAACTTCTCTAAGGTTAATTGCCTTCCTATTGTTCTGTGATCACCCACATCATTAGCCTTCCTTTGTTCTGTGATCACCTACAAGGGGCTACCTGGGATATCTTGGACTGTGACAATAAGTTTGCTTCTCTTCTGTGCTGAAGTTTTTACAACCTTGCACACTGGGGCTTTCTGCGCTGGGGTGACTGTCCAGTCTATCCAGTGCTAACCAATCATTTTTTCCCACCTCTGAATTCAAAGAAAGTCCTGCCTCTCTGCTTAGTGTCTCTAAGCAGGATGTTGACAACCTGGAACATGTCCAGATGAGGGCGACCAAAATGGTCAAAGGTCTGGAAGCCATGTCCTATGAGGAGCGGCTTAGGGAGCTGGGAATGTTTAACCTTACAAAAAGAAGGTTAAGAGGGGACATGATAGCCATGTTTAAATATTTGAAGAGATGTCATGTTGAAGAAGGGACAGGTTTGTTTTCCATGGCTCCAGACGCTAGGATAAGGAGCAATGGCTTCAAACTACAGGAAAAGATATTCCACCTGAATCTCAAGAAGAACTTCCTGACAGTCAGAGCTGGTCAGCACTGGAATAGGCTGCCTCGGAGTGTGGTGCAGTCTCCTTCTTTGGAGGTTTTTAAGCAGAGGCTGGATGACCATCTGTCGGGAGTGCTTTGATGGAGTTCCTGCATGGCAGGGGGTTGAACTTGATGGCCCCTGTTGTCTCTTCCAATTCTGTGATTCTTTCCCTCTCTTTAGTCTGTTGAAGTCAGTTCAGTTTGTCAGTTTGCTGTTGATCCATTCACAACAGTAAGTAATGAAACATTTTTATTCTTTCTCCTACAAATTTATCAGAGTGAGTTATTGAGACTTTAAGTGCCAGTTAATGAGAAAGGGGTGGACTATCTGGGCAACTTGTTGTTATTCTCCCCTGCGCATCTCTGTACTTCTACTGCATAACAAAGGAAATTTTAACCAGAAATTCAAAACTCTGCAATATTCTGTAATTGGACAGCACAACTTTAGCATGCTTGATGTCTCAGGTGTATAAAAATGCACAATCTGTACATTTGGAATGACAAAATTTTAGAGGGGGAATTACACATTTTCCTTACCACGTGATCTGACCCATCAAGACCTAGATCAACATTTCTGTCTGCATTTTGGGGCTTTTCTTGCACCATAGCTATGGGGTCTAGCATGCTTAACACATGCATTTTAAAATGTACCACTATACCAGAGATTCACAGCACTTTTAATCTTTATTTTTCTATCTGAAGCCAGGATAGCATGCAAATATCAGTGGGTGAGGTTGGTCAAGATTTTGTCTTGATAAGATTTGTTCAAATTGTTTTGTTTTTCCCTTTGAGAAGAAAAGAGCAAGCACAGAAAGATCAATTTAAAATGCTGCAAACAAATCATCCAATGCTTCTAATTTTTAAAAGTTCCTGCAACAAGACACTATCATAATTTAATTATGCATGCCCCCACAAAGGGAAAAATTCCCATCAAGGTTGCAGAAACTATCTTGCCAGCTTACAGATCAGAAGTGGGGGGGATAAGTTTTCCTTCTTTTAGTGAAGAATTACATCTCTGTTTTGGAGTGAAAAGGCTAGAATCCCCCAGTCAGATGACTGGGAAATTCTAGGAGCTGGAGTTGGGAGAAAAAGACTTCATTTTGAATAACTACTAAAATCCCTCAGATTTTCCTTTACAATCCAAACTTTATTACAAAGATACTGCTAAAATCCACATCACTGTAGTGTTTTTATTAGGTCAACTCAGGGCCTGGTCAAATGTCTAACTGGCCTCAATTCCTCAGTGGTATTTGAACACACTCAGCCAATATCCACATAAGTTATTAATCTTCTGTAAAGAACTTTAACAAAAAAACATAACAGCATGGGAATGAAGGAGAATGGAAGCCTGTATATTCTAACAGTATGCATTCTTTTATAGCATTTAATTCACACTATTAATATGTTGCTAGGTAGCAAGTGACTTCTGCAACAAACCACAGCATCTAAGTCTCTTGGCCAACTAGGTTCTTGGCAAAACTGCTCCATTTGTGCATTATATACAGATTTTTTAAAAAAATGCTAAAAGCACCTTGAAACAAGTGGCAGGTCAGAGCTTTATTTCTCCCTCAACTTCATCCTTATCCAAACAAACTAGGCATAAACAAGACAAAGCCAAGTGGTTTTTAAAATCTCATTGACTTCAAAGAGAAAGTTTTAAATATGTTATTAAATCAAGCTACAAGAGCATAAAATGGGGTGGGGGAATATTCATTGTAAATGCCGTAATCCCTTATCTGGAGAGCTACACACAGGGATAAAAAGAATTTTGTTAGATTAGGCAAGAACAGAAGCAGACTTTTCACACTGCTGTGATTTACTGCAAGAAAAAAAAAGTATAATTTGCCCATCTGTGAGGTTTATGGGCATTTTGGAGAATATGGTGGGCATAAAACAATGCATATATTTATTCAACTTGTTTTTATTTTTTTAAGTGCAATTAAAGTGGACTTGATGGGTCCCTTCAAGCTCTGCAGTTCTAATAATAATTGTTATTATTACTACTAACAGTAGTAGTATAATTTATAGAAAGGTAGGGTAGACCCTTTCATTATTTTTCCTAGCATGTTTTCAGATGGGCAGCTGCTAGTATTGCCATTCAGAAGGCATTTTGCAGCTCTTTCAGGTTTAATTCCTCAACAGGTTTTCTATGGTAAATGAGGGGGGAAAAGTTCAGCTTTTACTGAAGTTCATTAGTAAAAATGGAAGGCAAGGTTGTCTGTATCTCTTTTACAGCTCTTTGAATTAGCAAGGGCATTGCATGACCAAAGCTTCAGTCAGGAGGTAAAATGTTGTTGCAATTTAAAAAAAATGCACACAAACAAACTTTAGCCATTGGGGGGGGGAATGCATACACTGGGTAAATGACATACATAAATGGCCAGAAACCATTGGCTGGAATCCTACTGGTTAAGGCCCAGTTGGGCATGTGAGTAGGCACATGACTGAGAAGTACCTTGACACCCATTCAATGAGTCCTGACAAGTTACGCAAACCTTATCTGAACACCAATAGGATTCTGGTTATTAGGGAAACGCATGAAAAGGTGGGGAAACAGCTTGCTTTTTGAACTGCTTTTGGCAGGGTCTGGTGCAAGCTATTTCCTGGTGATCACACAATGTATGGGCAATACCATTCCAGCCCAAGCCCAATACAAGTCCAAGCTGGACCTTTTTGGTCCAGGGGCAGGGTTACTGTCTTCGGAGCTGGGCTGGAGTGATTCCCTGGCAGACAGAAGGATCACGAGGGAGATCACTCTCAGAAAAGCAACTCTTTCTAGTGTGATCAGACTTTAGACTTCTCACAACAAGACATGAAACAAGGACAAGATGATGCAGGTGGAATCTGAAGAAGCACAAAGGGACATATAGGGGTTAACCAGACAATGTACTTGGGTACAGGGCAGAGAGCGTTCTCTGTTGCTGCTCCCAGACTTTGGTACCCATTCCCTCAGGAGGTTAGGCTGGCCCCATCTGTCCTGTCCTGCAAGCAAGTGAACACCTTGTTCCTCAGGCAAGCTTTCCCTGAGTGACTGGCTTCTTGAGTGGGGTTTCAAATGGATCGTTATACCTTACTGCTTTGAATGTGTTTTGGTGTTTGTGACGATCGCCCCACGTCACTCATGCCATTCATAGTCATGAGCTGATTTGCATGAGCCTATGAGAGGACTGGAGAGGCGGAGTCAGCAGCTACATGAGGTTTAGCGGGAGAAGAAGGAGTCAGATAGGGCTGGTTAGTCAGAGAGAGAGGGAACAGATACTGAGTGATAAGGCTGGTAAAGAAAATAGGTAGAGAAGCTGGTAATGATATAGCAAGAGAAAAGAAGTATGTACTGAGAGAACTGTTAATGATTTATTTATTTTATTTTATTTATATGCCGCCCACACTACCCAAAGGTCTCTGGGTGGCTTACAACAATTACTTGTGTATAATGTGTATCTGAAGGACTTCTGTTATTATTCAATCTGCTTCACTTCAATAAATAAGTTCTGTTCCTGTTTACAAGACAAGTGTTCTGATAATACGTCCTTTGTATTGTGGATTGAGGTAATCCACTGGTGGCAGCGAGAGGAAAACGTGACGTGAGCCTTTGTGAGGGCAAAACACGCAGGTGCCACAAGGGTGAACGCCACAGTGTTGCTTATGTTTTTTAGTATGTAATTTGTTTGCTCCTTTTTGTATTTGTATATTCACCATTGTTGCTTTAGATACTGTCTTTAATGATGTTGTTTTTAAGGAGAAAAGTGGGGTAAAATTATTTTATATAAATAAATAAAAAAATGCACTTTTAACGTCATGAGAAACGAAACTGTAAGAAGTAAAAGACATTTGTTTATCTGGAAACAAACTTCCTCACCTCTACATGTCACAAATTAGGCTGTGGTCACACCAGTAAAATATGTCCGTTTTCTCGTGTCTTTTACTCCCTGAGCAGTTGCACGTTGAGGTCGTGTGATGTATATTCCAGGGTGTGCATTCTGATGTGTTTTTGAATTACTGCAACATTTCCCTAAATTTGATGTGATATAACCAGCCACACTTCAGTACTGGAATATTTCCCTCTGGGTTGTCTCTGGGCCCCCTTTTTCCCCAAACAAATAAATTTTTGTTACATTGATGCTTCAGAAACATTTCCTTATTATTATTAACATTTTATTAATTTTTCAATATATCTACATTCAATTCGTGCTTGTTAAACATCGTGTTACATGGGTTGCTTATAATTATTTATTTTGCATCTTGGTGTCTTCTTAGTTGTCCCTTCAGAATCTATTCATTTTTAAAGCATTGAACCAATCATATGTGTATTTTAGTGTACAATATTGGCTACTATCATTTTATTGCTCTCATAGTATACAATGTTCTCAAAATCCTCTAGTAAAATACCTAATAAAAGCAATTCTGGTTTCAAATCTATATAATTTTCAGGCAATTTGACCGACCGACTTTGTATTTTATACCAATGATATTCTTTATATAATTGTTTAGCCATTTCTGTCTCCACATTTTCTTTCATGTCTATATCGATATCATATCCAATATATTTTAAGTAAGTACTACTTGTTTTACCTCTTTCTTATATCTAGCTTCCTGGGGCTCAATTCATCTTAAGAACCACCGTGTTATGCCTTTACCCTGATTAGTGATCCCTTATTTCAGTTTGATCTTCTAGGCTATTTTTAATTAAATCTGCTGGTTCTCTTCCCTTATCACACCTAAAACTCTTCTCGGCTCCAGGGTTAGAATTAGATCTCCTAAATTTTCTCCTCTAATTTCCTCCAGCCCCTCCTTTGGTTGGTAAACATCGTCCACCACCCTCACATTTCCTTGTTCATTATTCCCTGTCTCCTGTTGAATATAGTCTTTCTTTAACTGTTCATCGAATAATTTCGCCTCTTCATTGTGGGATCTCACTTTTTCTAAAATTGCTTTAAGAGTAGATTTTGTTTCATCCCAAAAGTTTCCTTGTTGTAGCCTTATGTCCTAAGATATCAAATAATTGTATTCCAAGTGGAAGATGTCCAGTTGCATAAGGTAATCAGTCCAGTTCCATCAATAATTGCTTCAATAAGTCCTCTTTAATAGATTGATCATCTTCAGGGTTAAGTTTGAATCCAGTCTCAGATGTAAAGTGACAGTCCAGTTCACTCAATGTTTGTATTCATGGCCTGATGTCTTTTGTAATCCAGCCCTGGAAGCGGTCCCAATTCTATCCCGGCCTGTGTTCTAGTCAGGTTCAGAACCCAGGATACATCCAAATGTTTTTATTGGTCCACATAGGTCCACATTAGCCAGATATATATTCTAAGATGAATTGCCTTTGTTAGACTTTCCAGGATTAATTGTCAATGCTTCAGTCAGTTCTCAGGGAAAAAAAGTCAAAACAGATTTCCAGCTTAAGACCGCCATAGAGTGTTCAAGGTCATTGTTCTGGGCTTTTTGCCAACGCTTAAGATAGCCATAACATAACAAGTTTAACTCCCAGAGTTGTTTAGCTAATAATGATTTTAAGAGAAGGATTTCTTAAGTTTCTAACACCAAAGTAATACCAAACTTCCTTCCTTGAAGTATAATTAAATGTCTAATTAGTGACCAATTTATTTTCTCTGCGTCTCTTTCCCTTTCTCCAGATTCACCACTGCTCTATAAGTGGTGAGGATAAGAGACGCTTATTTCTGTTATAGGGATTTTCTCATCCAGGGATAGTCATAAAGCAGTATAGTTATAAATTGTATCTCATCCAATGATAACGACGGTGTTAATTAGCTGATTTATTGCTTCTCTATTGCCGGCTGCCGACTACTTGCAAGCAAGCTATTCAGCTGCTTGTTTCCGCCCGCTGGTTGATTGGGGAGTTTCCCGGATCAAAACGGGGGTAACCGCCGTCCCCCCCTGTGATCAACAGGCTTCTCCCACAGTTCACCACCTCTTCAGGGTGGTTTTAACTCCCTGGGGTATCCCAAACAGGTCAGAATTCAGCCCAGGAGACAGAGCTCCATCCTCCTCCTGCTGTCCCATCGCAGTGTCAAGCCGGAAGTCCAGAAACATTTCCTTGATGGGTACGAGTTTCTCTGCTGCATTTGTGCCTCTTGCAGCAGAAAAACTTGTAGTTGGGCTTAGTTTTCATTGCAGCTCTACCACAAAGTTCCTAAGGGAAAATGTGAAAGTGCTCAGGGGAAGGAGTGCACTGACACTCCACTCACTAATTTAAAAATAAATAAATAAAGGGACATACAGGCAAACAACATCGCCGGTGGAAGCAACACAAGGTGGCTTGCCAGAAAAATTATTGGTACAGCCATGCACACAGGACCCCACTGTAATTGTTGGGCGATGAATCCCACAACAAAAAAGTAGAAGGCTCCCGACAGGCGGAATTTAATGCGAAGACAGCACGGAGGCAGACCAAAAGATTTTATAATGGTCATGTGTAGTCTGACCACCAAGAAAAATAAAAAATCAATGAGGAAGTACTGGGAAACATTTCACTGATGTGACCATTGCCTTAGTTTGCTTTTATTTTGTGAGCTCTCATTGAAAGGTAAAAATCAGCCTTACTTGTAAGATTGATTGCTTAGGCATGGAACTTGGAAGGAACTAGGTCACCAAAATGAAAAAGGGCAGGCAGCATAAGCTTTCTAATTGTGAAGTTGGAATCTCCTATAATTTGATGTTGAGGGATTTTCCCATACGCAGCTTCACATTTGACGTTCCTAGCATTGGAAATAATCCCACTAGGGAATGGTCTGAAAGTATATGATGCTGCTGCCTTGTTAAATCAAAGCAAGGCTGGGCCTCACAAATATCTATGTGGGAGATTCACAAAGAGGTATACTGCATATACATATCTGAATCCCATGGTGGGAAAAGTTAAATAAATATATTTTAAAGGTCCTGAGCTTTAAAAGGTTCTCATCTCTGTTTCATGTTTAGTATTTGTCTAGCCTGTTTATAATTATATTCTGCAATATTCACAAAATTCAATCAATAGTTTTCTATTTCCTACTTCCAAGATTGTCTTCATTATAGATATATTTTATTCTAGGTATATATAATTCTCTCAATATATATGCAAATTTCCCAAGATGCCCACAATTTACAAGAAAGACTTTCCCCATAAAATGGCATGAAAAATGCCACATGGTTATCCTCAATTTAGAAAAGGAAGAGGCACTACAAGTCATATTGCAAAGATATGTTGGCTGTTTGAGCATTATTTTATTAATAGAGCACACCAAAGCATTTCAAGAGAAAATTAGTCTGTGCTTTCTAGATAACAGCTTTAGATTGTGCAGATCATAGAAAGTTATGGATTTTTTTTAAAAAAGAAAGGGGTGTGCCATTATTATCTCCACTGATTGTCCTGTGGAGAAACAGAATGCTTTTGTATTGGTAAAGGTGTCAGACAAGGGTGCATTTTATCTTCCTATCTGTTCAATTTATATGAAAAACTTATCATATATGATATGTTTTAGATTTAGATTCATATGCAGAGAAAGTGAAACTTAGTAAACAAAACATCAACAATTTAAGATATGCAGATAACACTATATTTGTGGCCATCAAATTGCCTCAGACATATGATGACCCTATGAATGAGATCTCCAAAATGCCCTGTCCTCAATAACCCCACTCAGCACTCGTAAACTCAAGGCTGCAGGTTCCTTGAGGAAGTTAATCCATCTCATATCCTATTTTCCTGCTGCCCTCAACTTTTCCTAGCATTATAGTCTTTTCCAGTGAATCTTGCCTTCTCATTATGTGCCCAAAATATGACAGCCTCAGTCTCATCATTTTTGCCTCCAGGAAAAGTTTAGGCCTTATTTGATCTAGGATCCATTTGTTTGACTTTTGGCAGTCCAGGGTAACCACAAATCTCTCTTCCAGCACTGTATTTCAAACAAATGGATTTTCTTTCTTATTTATTTATTTATTAGATTTTTATCCCGCCCATCTAGACCAAGGGTCTACTCTGTCAGCTTTCTTCACTGGCCAGCTTTTACACCCAATACATAGTAACTGGAAATACAATAGTGTGAATGATCTTGGCCTTGGTCTTCAGATTATCTTTTCTAAGTCCGTTATTGCTGCCCTTCCAAGTCTCACTCTTCTTCTGATTTCTTCACCGCAGCCTGTATTTCAATTGATGATTTTACCAAAATATACAAAATGTTAGAGTAATTGAAAATTAAAGTTTCCCTATCTTTGTGAAAGAGAAATTTCTCTGCTCAGTGCTTCTATTTCTATATTCCTCAGCACTCCAGTGCCCTTGTGGTATAAGCTTTTGACCTAGCAAGCATGGTCTAAACTAGTTCAGCCAGTCCCTGTGCCACATAGTTGTATAGACAAGCTTACTCAGGGTACCTTTGCATCAAGGATAGTGCCATATACTTGCTTGTTGTGAAACATTTCCATTGTCATCTGCCTATGTGCTTGGAACCTACCAGAGACACATCTACCTTATTTGGTAACTGTGTAAATGTAGTTTACTGGTTGGTAAAGTGATGACTATAACTTCTGGAGCTCTTCACAATCCCTTCTGGTCTTCACCACCCGGAAAAATTTTGTGTCATCTGCAAACTTGGCCACCTCGCTGCTTATCCGTGTCTCCAGGTCATTTATGAACAGGTTGAAAAGCACCGGTCCCAGTACAGTGGTGCCTCGACTTACGAACACCCCTACCTACGAAAATTTCGAGTTACGAAAAGCTCCGGCCGCAAAATATTGCTTCAACTTGCGGCTGGAGCTTCGACCTAAGAACAGAAAAAGGCAGGGGGAAAGGGCAGGAAATTCAAACCGTTGGTGGCGAAGAGGCTGCTTCTTTGTAGCTCTTTCGCCCCAACGGTTAGAGCAGGGGGTCAGGGAACTTTTTTACTCCTGCGGGGCAGGAGGAGGAAGGACAGGCGGGGGCAGCTCCGGATCGCGGTGGGGCGCAGGAAGCCGGTGCGCTCCCTGCCCATCCCTGGCGCGGGTCTACTCACAAGTAAGGCCCGCAGAAGGCACTGGGCTGAGGCGCGGAGGTGGGAGGGACTCCTCCGTGGACGGGGCGTGCGGCGGCGGCGGCGGCGCAGGAGGAGGCTCCCTGCCGGGAGTGAGTGCCATCGGAGGCTTCAGTCTGCCTGGTAAGGTGCTGCTTTTTCCTTTTTAGAAACTTCTGGGTGGGTTTTGCAGGGTGGTTTTTGGCTGAGGGGGGTTATGTTTCTTTGCTGTGTTGTTTTTTGCAGTCCCAGCGTGGGGATTGCTCGATGTTTATTTTTGGGGTTTTTTTGTTTTGGTTTTTGCAGCCTTCGGGGCTTGCTCTGTTTATTTTTGGTTGTTTTTTTTTAAAGCCCCAGGGCCTTCCGATGGGACTTTCTGTGTGCTTTAATTTATTTTTTTTGGTATTTTTTTGAAATGCTGGAACGGATTAATCCCGTTCCCATGCAATTCAATGGGAGATGGTGCTTCGATTTACGAAAATTTCGAGTTACGGCCACCGTTCCAATACGGATTAATTTCGTAAGTCGAGGCACCACTGTACAGATCCCTGGGGCACACTGCTCTTCACCTCTCTCCATTGTGAAAATTGCCCATTGACACCTACTCTCTGTTTCCTGGTTCTCAACCAATTCTCAATCCATAGAGGACCTGCCCTCTTATCCCCTGACTGTGGAGTTTTTTCAGCAGCCTTTGGTGAGGGACCATGTCATATGCCTTCTGAAAATCCAGATAGATAATATCCACTGATTCGCCCGCATCCACATGCCTGTTGACCTTTTCAAAGAATTCTAAAAGGTTTGTGAGGCAAGACTTACCCTTACAGAAGCCATGCTGATTTTCCCTCAGCAAGGCATGTTGTTCTACATGTTTTAAGATTTTATCTTGGATGAGGCTTTCCACCATCTTCCCTGGAACAGATGTTAGGCTAACCGGCCTGTAGTTTCCCAGGTCCCCCCTCCTTCCCTTTTTAAAGATTGGCATGACATGTGCTATCCTCCAGTTCTCTGGCACTGTGGCCGTTTAAAAATGCAAGTTGTATATTTTAGTTAAGAGATCAGCAACTTAATTCCTTAGTTCATTAATAACCCTTGGGTGGATGCCATCTGGGCCCAGTGACTTATTGATCTTCAATTTATCAATTAGGTCTAAAACATCCTCTCCTTTAATCTGTATCTGATTTAATTAATTAGTCAGGAGGGGCCATTCGGGTAGTGGAATTTGCCCAAGGTCTTCTGTTGTGAAGACAGATGCGAAGAACTCATTTAATTTCTCTGCAAACTCCAAGTCCCCCTTTACCTCCCCTTTACCTCCCTCACCATCCAGAGGGCCAGCTGCTTCTCTGGCAGGTTTCCTGCTTCTAACATATTTAAAGAAGCTTTTATTATTTCCCTTTATATTGCTGGCCATACGTTCCTCAAAGTCTTTCTTTGCCTTCCATATCATCTTACATTTCTTTTGCCAGAGTTTGTGTTCCTTTTTATTTTCCACATTTGGGAAGGATTTCCATTTACGGAAGGACCCCTCCTTGCCCTTCAGAGCCTCTCTAACTACGCTCGTTAACTATGCCAGCACCCTCTTGGACTTAGTTGAGCCCTTCTTTCTTTGCGGTATGCACTTCCGCTGGGCCTCTACTACTGTTGTTTTAAACAGGTTCCACGCACTCTGGAGAGATCCTGATCATTATTTAGGAGGATGCAGCTCCAACCATACTTGATGATCTTTTGTGACTCCTTCATTGCTGCCTGTTTAGTCTCACATGATTGGTGCCTCATCAGATCTCTGTGGCAGTTTCTAAAGCTGAAGCTCCGTGCTTGTGCAAATATTGAACAGGATACTACCTATTATAATTTGTATTTTGTTTTCTTCCCACTGGAAAATGCGTGAAAGTGTTAAGTTAGTATTGAAATATGAAACAAGGCTTTATCTCTCCAGTGTGTGCAGCAAACTTTCATTCCTTTATCTCAGTGTGCCATTGTGCCAAGTTATAAGGTTGCAAATAAATTTTAAAACGGATTTGAAGAGTGGAGCTGAATCAAAAATCTTTCTTCACTCGACTAAAATAACTACAAAGAGGAATGTCAGAAAAGCTGACAGACCTTGAAATGAAGAGTTTTTTATGCAGTACTATGTGAGCATATTTTCATAGCCAGAACATAACAGAGAATTGGGAAGAGTATCTGAATGAGTTTTTAAAAACCTGGTATTCTACACCAACCAGTACTGCATATTAAGAATTTGTTCCTATTTAATTTTTATTTTATATTGAGGTTTTTTTTTAAAGATTGTAAGCCTGCAAGTAGGGAACAGAGATCTTAATTTTGGGGACTATAGCTCCCAAAATCCCCAGTGCATGTGGCCTTGTGGCCATTATAGCAAGGTTGGGATGCTTCTTTCTCATTTGCACTGTTTCCTGCTGACTAGGATAGAATGGGGTGTAAAGTGCCTGCTGCACAGGTCTGACAATTATTTTTTGTTACTCGGATACTCTTGTTGTGTTGCCTGCTTGTGGAGTAGATTATTACCTGTTGTCTTGACTCAGACTTTTTGGAATAGTTTTTTAGGGTTCTGTGGGGCTTAACTCAGTCCACTGCTGAAACCCAAATGCAGAAAACCAAAAGTACAGAGAAGATTCAGGCCCTTTTGTATTTCCTGAAAGACCAGATACCAGAAAGGACCTGAAAATGAAAAAGGAGTAACCTTGAAGTAACCCAAAACAAAAGCAAACTGAAAGTTTCCCCCTAGCAGATCCCTGCTAGCTACAGACATATTGTAATGAAATTTTCATTTCATATTTTAATTTGTTCTCCTTGTTGATTGAAATGAGTTTGTGCTCATTTTTCAAACATATGAGTTTTTAGCCATGGGCATTTAAACGTATATAACTGAGAAATAGCAAGAAAACTCACTTCCATGGTTTCCCTGCAGACCATGAATTGGTTAAATTAGGTTCCAAAATCCTCAGTTTAATGTGCATTTCTTTTCTATCTCTTTCATGAGCTTGGGGGAAAAAACTTTTCCTGGCCATAAAATATTATAGTTTGAGTGCTTATGAAAGACAACATTGCCCTCCAGATTTTTTTGATAACTTCCACAATTCGTTACCATTGGCCTCCTCTGGATGGTTAAATGTTCCCCACTCCAGCTTTACCATGTGTTTAGATAGGTCAGAATTATTATTCTATTAGTAAAATTATCTGTCAAGGAAACTAAAATTGAGAGAGCTGAAACTGAAAGATGACTACCTAAGATCACCCAGTAGTTTCACAACTGAGGCACAATTTTCAGCTGATTTTTGTTGACTCACAGTTTACGTCCTTTCTACAGATTTGAACAACAATCCCTCTGCCGTAAAACCTATCTGGATTTTCTGCAGCAAAGAGGTAAACAATGGAGTCTATATCTACTTCTTTATGTTGCTTTCATGAAATTGTAAACCAGGAGGCAGAGTTTGTTGTTGTTTTCTTTCCTCAGAGCATGGAAAACAACTCCCAGAATCCCTCGCTAGTTGAAACTTGTATTCCAAAAGGGTAACATTGTTAATTTCTGCCCATTGTCCCTTTCATGTTGTGCATGACGATGATAATTACAGTACTAAAAATTCCTGCAATTACCTGTAATCATCACCATTATTACACAAACCCCCAAATCAGCTGAAAAAAGACCTAGAAGGGTGTTTCATTATTTTTGTTCAATGGATCTTAGTATCTCTTGCACTAACCTAACAATGTGACAATCCCTTGAAAGAACAAAAAAATAATGAATATTGTCAAGATGCAACATCTCTGTACCTAGTCTTTTTCACACAATGGAAAAGAAAAATGACATGAAAATCAGGTCAACGTATCACCCCAACATACACTGTACCCAACTAATTGACACTGCTTTCTTCCCTTAATATTGTGATGAGTATTTCCAGCCCCCTTCTTTTTGTACCCAAGGATAAGGGGCTTTGATGCTGGATGAAATTCAGCTGTAAGGCACGGGGGTGGGGGTAGGGTGGACCAGCAAAATTGTTTTTCAGTGTCCTCCAAGACTCAATTAGCAAAAATGTGGTGTAGGTTTGTTTGTTCTTCCTCTTTCCCCCTGCCAGGAACCACTAATTAGAGCTTATTGTTCTTTTCCCTTTTGTGTAACATATGCTCAATCTCTCTCTCTTTGGAGTTCATAGGTGAGCTCCTAGTTGAGAGGTTATATAGTACATCCTTGAGGGATGAACCTGAACTTAGTGGCTAATGCTTGTTCTTTGTAAGTGAATGTTCCTAGTTTCACGCCCTGGCAAAAGAAAAAAGAAAAAGGGGGGGAGGCAGAATCACCAAGTAATGAGAAACAATGCTGCTAGTCTCTCATGTTTACAGCACACTTTTACAGAATGGGGATTTGCTTTTAAACTAGTGAACACTGAGAGAAAGATCTCTCTCATATGATAGCCATCAGAACAAGGGTGTAGTTACTTTTCAAGGACAATTGGCTTCAGCACCAGCTTCCCCAACTAGTTAGTTACTATTGTAGTAGCACCTTTTAAACAGTAATGTTTAATTTATAAATAAATGTCCAAGCAATGTGGCCACCCTGA
This sequence comes from Intellagama lesueurii, assembly GCA_037013535.1. Lineage (NCBI taxonomy): Eukaryota > Metazoa > Chordata > Lepidosauria > Squamata > Agamidae > Intellagama > Intellagama lesueurii. Next base: position 14,500,385 of record JBAJHW010000008.1, read on the forward strand.
CAGTTGCAGATACACTGCAAAAGGAAACTTACATTACATAAAGTAATGTAAATTAAGGTCAATTTAGATGACATGCTTAACACATACTTAGAAATACTGCTCCTTCTAGTGGTGAAAGACATATTTTCATGAAAACATATGCTTTTCCTTCCGTCCCTGTATTGTACAGAGAATGCTCTGTTTGTTTCTGATTGGTAATTGGAAAGTAAACATGGGCTTACTTTGTAAGTCTGATTGTTAAGGCCTGCATATGTGAAAAAAAAATCCCATCATTGGAGGGAATATATTAATGTATAGCGGTTTAACCACTGTGCCACGAGTATAATATTTAGATGCAAATTGCTGTAAGTTAAGAAATTTCTGTAGAAATTTTCTGTTGCATATTGAGTTGTGTGACTCAGCACACAACAGATAATGTCTACAGAGTTTTTTTTAACATACAGAAATTCATGTCTAAAAGTTATGCCATTTGTGTAACTATGCAGCAAGTTTGAACCAATGAAATGTAGAATTTGAGTTAAAATTGATTGTGGGCTAAAATGTTTGAGGAATTAGTAGGCTTGGGCACTGCTTAACTATTTTTCTCAAAATAATGATGGAACATTACTGTTCCATCTATTTCTTGAGGCAGAGTGGAAGAATTTGGGTTTAGGATTTTGAACAAACCACCAAAAAGCCTAGTTTGAATTCCTCTCAGTGTTTCTCCAACTTTGGACACTGTGGGGAAAATCTGCGGTGTTTCTGGCTGTAGAGGGAGAAAGTTCACACTGCTAATTTGTACATATGAATCAATAGATAGGAAAGGAACTCTGAAGGAGGGAAGGATATATTCCTACATTAAATTTGACCTGCCAATTCATACATAATTTTGGCAAAAGTTAAAATGGTATTTTGGAATTTTAAAGAACTTGGATCTGTTATAAAATGGAGAGTAGCCATGGTGCTGCAACAATGTAAGTCAAATTATATTTGTTTACAAGAGACACAGAATAACACAAGAGTTACATCTCAGACTCTACAAGCCTCAGTTAGCATGTGAAATGGTAAAGTTAATGACAGTACAATTAGAAAAAGACTGAACGAGTATGGTTTGTTTGGAAGGCTTGCCAGGATATAACCTCTTCCCTATAAAAAGAACATGGCAGCACGGCTTACATTTGCAAAGTTGTATCTGGACAAACTACAAGACTTCTGGAACAATGTCCGTTGGACAGGCAAGACCAAAGTGGAAATGTTTGGCCATAATGCATGGTGCCACATTTGGTGAAAACCAAACACAGCATATCAGCACAAACATCTCATATCAACTGTCAAGCGTGGTGGTGGAGGGGTGATGATTTGGGCTTGTTTTGCAGCCACAGGACTTGGGCACCTTGCAGTCATGGAGTCAACTATGAACGCCTATGTATACCAAAGTATTCTAGAGGTCATCTCTTTGACAGCTAAAACTTGGCCAAAATTGGATCATGCAACAGGACAATGATCCCAAACACACCAGCAAATTTACAACAGATATGTGAAAAAGAAAAGAATAAAAGTGTTGCAATGACCCAGTCAAAGTCCAGACCCCAACCCAATTGGAATGCTGTGGCGGAACCTTAAGAGAACTGTCCATAAACAAATGCTGGCAAACCTCAATGAACTGAAGCAATGTTATAAAGAAGAGTGGGCCAAAATTCCTCCACAATGATGTGAGAGATTTATAAAGTCATACAGAAAACATAAGGTATACTTACCGGTAGTTTTTCACACATGACTTCTCCATTTTGGCTTTATCTTTGTTAAATCATGACGCTGTGAAATATGTCATGTGTTGTTCATCTGAGGTTGTATTTACCTAATTTTCATACCTGCTAAGGACCAGATCATTTTAATTTTGTCCTGATACGTAAAACCATAGAATTCAAAAAGGGTGTACTTTCTTTTTCACATGACTGTATAAGAGGAGTCACAATTATTTTTACAGCTTGTTTCAGTACTAAGTAGATGGAATTTGTAAATTGACAAATTACTAACATTTGCTACAGTTTACTGTCCTAATGTGGGTCAACATTGTTTTCTCCATAAAACATAGACAAAACTAAAGTTTACAGTAGGCAACATCATATTGGAGAGAGATCTAAATACTTTATTGGATCCTTTAAAAGATCAGAATTGTTTTGGAGTCTGGGGATACAGAGACAAGAATAATACAAAATCTCATCGGAATCCCACAACAGAACTTAAACACACTAGCACCTCTGCAGTCGCTGTTAGAGATGGGCACAAACTGAACTACAAACCAAAAAAAAAATCCCACGAACCAGGCTGGTTCATGGTTGGATTCGTAGTTCAGCTTGGGGATCCCATTTTGCCAAAACGAAATGAAGTATCGAATTTTTTTCCACTCGGGGCTTCGTTTTTAGCAAAACTTTAGTAGCTATTATTCATTCACATTGTGCCTCTGATGGCTGTAGGGTAGATGCAATGTACAGCTATCATGACAAACAGCCATTGATATCCTAACCTCTCTGGTTTCTTTTAAAGCCATCTAAAGTTGATGGTTGTCACCTCATCTTGTGGCAGCAAGTTCATCAGATGAACAACACACTGAAGAAGTAAATCCTTTTGTTGGCCCTGACTCTTCTACTAATCAGCTTCACAGCATGCATCCATCGTTCTGTGCACTCACCCACTAAAGCACTGTGAAACTAAGATCTTATCCCTCTCTTTATAAATATATATATATAAGCACAGAGATGCACCATCATTTTCATAGAATCATAGAAAAATGAAGTTGGAAGGGGCCTACAAGGCCATCTAGTCCTGCTCAATGCAGGAATACCATCAAATCATATTTGCCAAGTGATTATCTAAGTTTTTCTTGAATGCCTCCAGTGTTGGAGCACTCACCAACTCCTGAGGTAACTGCTTCCACTGTCGTACTGCTCTAACAGGACATTTTTCCTGATATTCAACCGAAATCTGGTTTCCTTTTAACTTGAGCCCATTGTTGCGTGTCCTGCACTCTGGGATGATCAAGAACAGATACTGCCCCTCCTCTGTATGACAGCCTTTCAAATGTTTGAAAAGTGCTACCCTCTTTGGGCCTTTGGCTGTAGAATAAGATTCATTCATTCATTCGTATTTGAAAAGTGCTATCATATCACCCCTCAGTCTTCTTTTCTCAAGGCTAAACATGCCCAATTATTTCAGCCTTTCCTCATAAGGCTTGGTTTCCAGCCCTCTGATCATCCTTGTCGCCCTCCTCTGAACTTGCTCCAATTTGACAAGCATTCCCTGTACTCCCTTACCCAAGTCATTAATAAACATATTGAAGAGCACCAGGCCCAGGACTGAGCCTTGGGGAACCCCACTTGTTACCTCCTTCCAGGTAGAGAAAGACCCATTAATCATCACCCTCTGTGTATGATTCTGTAGCCAATTGTGTACCCACCTGACACTTGATCTATCCAGCCCACACCTAGTTAGCTTGCTAATCAGGATATCACGGGGCACTTTCTCAAAAGCTTTGCTGAAGTCAAGATATACTACGTCTACAGCATTCCCTCTGTCTATCAGGGAGGTTACTTGATCAAAAAATGAGATCAAATTAGTTTGACAAGATTTCTTCTTGACAAATCTGTGTTGGCTTCTAGTTATTACTGCATTGTTTTCTAGGTGCTTGCACAATGACTGCTTTACAATCTGTTCCAGAATTTTGCCTGGGATTGATGTCAGGCTGACTGGCCTATAGTTCCCAGGTTCCTCTTTTTTGCCCTTTTTGAAGATAGGGACAACATTAGCCCTCCTCCAATCCTCTGGCACCTCCCCCGTTTCCCATGATTTCAATAAAAGAATGGATAGCGGTTCTGAGAGTTGTTCAGCCAGTTCCTTTAGTACTCTCAGATGCAGTTCATCCGGCCCTGGAGATTTGAACTCGTTCAAGGTGGTAAGGTATTCCTTGACTATTTGTTTATCAATCTCCCGCTGCAATCCTGTCCCCCCCCCCCCCCACTTGCACTTCCAATTTGTTTGGAAGTTCATAGTCTGTCTTATGGGAAAAGACTGAACTAAAATAGGAATTGAGAGCCTCTGCCTTTTCTTTGTCATCTGCTATCATTTTTCCATCTCCATTGTGGAGCTGTGCCACTATGTCTTTTGTTTGTCTTTTGCTACTAACATACCTGAAGAATGCTTTTTATTGCTTTTAGTGTCTCTAGCTAACCTCAGCTCATTCTCAGCTTTTGCCCTCCTAATGCCATCCCTGCATTTCGTTGCTATTTGTCTGTACTCATCCTTGGTGACCTGGCCTTCTTTCCATTTCCTGTACATGTCTTTTTTGGTTTTTAGGTCCTCCCTGACCTTTTTGTGAAGCCACACTGGCCTTTTTTGCCGCCTCCCACCTTTTTTTCTTGTTGGAATTGTTTGTAGTTGTGCCTTTAGAATTTATTTTTTTAGAAGCTCCCGCTGTTCTTGGACTCCTTTTCTTGTTAGGATCTCCTCCCATGGGACCTTTCTTATCCTTGTTCTGAGATTATTAAAATTGGCTTTTTTAAAATCCAGCAGAAGTGTGCGGCTACACTCTAATTTAGTTTCCTTTGAAATCAAGAATTCTCGAAGGACATGGTCACTCTCGCCTAGAGTTCCTCTTACTGCCCCTTCCCCCACCAAGTCATCACTATTGGTCAGAATCAAGTCAAGGATAGCTAGTCCTCTAGTTTCTTTCTTCACTTTTTGTAGGAGAAAATTATCAGCTACACAAGCCCAGGAATTTCTTGGAAGGACCATACTTGGCAGAATTTGCCTCCCAACATATATCTGGATAATTGAAATCTCCCATCACAACTACATCGTGTTGCTTTGAAAACCCTGCAATTTGTTTTTCAAAAGTTTCGTCTGCTTCCTCTCTTTGATTGGGTGGTTGGTAGTAGTCTCCAACTACCAAGTTCCTTTTGTTTTTTGCTCCAACTAGAGTGATCCAGATGCTCTTGATGGGACAGCCAATCTCCTCCTCCTGTATTTCTGTGCAGGAATGTGTAATTTTGACATATACTGCAGCTTTACCTCCCTTTTTATTCTCTCTGTTCTTTTTGATCAGTTTATATCCCTCAATTGCTGTATTCCAATCATGGGAGTCATCCCACCAACTTTCAGTTATTCTTATAAAGTCATATTTACTCTCCTGAATTAAAATTTCCAGTTCTTCTTGTTTGTTTCCCATATTACAGACACCGGAGGTTGTGTGATTTTCTTTTGTTGGGATACATTTGTAGCATCAGCTTTACTCAGATTGCTTTTGCTGTTGGATATCTTGGGATATCTTGTCCTGGCCAGCTGACCAGGACAATTGTGGCATTTATTGTCCAAAAAAGTAAGTTTACTAAACTCTGATTACTTTTGCACTGTATGGGGGCTGCTGGTAACAACACACTTTTTTGTTTTAAGTGCTGACTTCCATATTGTGTCATAATAATGAAATGTTTGGCAGCTCATGACTGGAAATCACCCCCAAATTATGTAAGTATTGCTGTAGAGATATTTTATTTATTTTAAATATTTTTCTACTGCAACTTCAACATATTTATTCATCTACCCTTTTATGTGTTTCAAGAATCACAGAGACTGCCATTTCAAGGTTCCAACTTTCTCACAGCTTCTGCTTTGGTCTTTGCTATGTATGCTTTATTTTAATGTCATATTATTACTTTGATAATGGAAGCCCAACCAGTTTTTTGGAACGTTTCTGTGAGTTCTTCTATTCAGAGTCTCAGTGTATGGTTCCTGATAGAAGTACACTGGAGTCTCCTTGAGCTCTACATCAGAAAGAGCATATATTGTTTTTAATATATTTTTTTCTTGTACAAGAAATAATAATATCCCTTGATCTAGAATGATATGCTTCGGGAATATGAATTTGTTAAATCATCAGATCTGGAAAAATATTTGCCCGCTATGTGTATATACTTTCTGTGCAGGCATATATTCCTCTTGATTTGTGTTCTCTCCATTTACTTCCTTAATGGTAACATCCTGCACTGATGAAGTGTTTGTAATGTGGAGCTAAATGTGATCACCAACTAGTTAATGTAGGTCAAGAAAGTTTTAAATGGATAGGGATTTGAGACACACACAAAAAAAGTTAGCAACCCTGATGATGATGTAAACAGTAATAATGAAAACAGAACAGAGCTGTACTGGATGAGACCAGAGTTTTATTTAATTCAGCATTCTGTTGACAAAGAAGCTTGGTAGTTCTCTGCTAAACTGTGGTGTAAAGAAAGGATTCCCTAAAAGTTAAAAAAAAAAAAAAAGGAGAATACTGGCCTATAGGTGCTGAATAGAGATAGGGGTATTTGTATATGAATGCAAATATCCCCCCACAGGTGCAGATAATGAGGGTCCAGCCCTCTGGGGCCAGACTGACCACTCACGATTTCACCGTTACTGCGAGCTCCACGGAGCCTTCCTATCTCTCTGTTGCTCGCAATGGATTAGCCACTCCTGGCAGAAGGTGGGATGACGAGCCTCTCTGCCAGGTCGCAGAGTGGCTAATCCATCGTGAGCAACGGAGAGACAGGAAGGCACCGCAGAGCTTGCAGCAGCGGCGGAATCGTGAGTAGTTGATCTGGCCCCAGGGGCCTGGACCCTCATTATCTGCACCTGTGGGGGGATATTCGTATATGAATACGAATACCCCCATCTCTAGTGCTGAACTTCGATGGGCCTTCCTGGAATAGCTCTATATCTGTGTTACAGCTTTTTGCTGTATTTATTTCTTTAAATGCAAAAATAGTTATGAAATGGTGCCAATCACAGCTCCTAGATAAGATGCTCTATTTCTGGCAACACTCCAGTGCAGAAATATAACTTTTCCTTGGCTGAGAAGAAAGGGTGGCTGTGAGGCATTTGGTGCGAAATGCACACCAAAACAAAGGGCCAAAGTGGATATATGTTCATATAACATTTGCATATGATAATTAATACGTATTAAAATAGTTGAATAATTTAATTAAAATGCACGGTTAGATACAGCTCCCCAATTACAATATTCCTCTCACCAGAAGGGGGAAGATTGTAAATTGTGGAGCTGTATGCAATTGTTGCTGAGAGTTGTGGAGATATTGACCATTGCAAGCACCAGCTAAAGGCACGGGTGGTTGGGGAGCGAATATCAACAGTCCTAGTAGACATTACAGCTCTTACTAGAGGTGTTCTTTTTTAGCTGTACCTGTATTAGAGATGGGAATATTCAAAGACAAATATGAATATCCCCACACAGCTGGACTTAACGAGGGTCTGGCCTCCGGGGCTGGACCCATCCACTCATGCGTCCTGCTGCAGTGCTGGTCTCACTCATCCTTCCAATCGCACCTGGAGTGCCATTCTCTTCCTGCTTGGCTGGCCACTCCAGGCAGGGGGCAGGAGGACAAGTCTCCTTGCACGGCTGCTGAGTGGCCAGCTGAGCAGGAAGAGAATGGCACTCCAGGTGCGATTGGAAGGATGAGCAGGACCGGCGCCGCAGCAGGACGTGTGAGTGGATGGTCCGGCCCTGGGGGCCAGGCCCTCATTAAGTCCAGCTGCGTGGGGATATTCGTATTCGAATACGAATACCCCCATCTCTAACCTGTATCTCTCCTGTGAAGAAGCCGTGGCTCAGAGATCAATCATCACAAAGATCACAGCTCATATCTATTTTGTGCAGCCAGCTCACAAAGATAACTTACTGAAATGCCTTAACTCCATCCTCTGAGGTGTTAATATTACAAATCCCTAATAGAAAATGGATCTCAATCACAACATTACAGTTGCCTTGAATTTTCTTAAGAAACTACCCTATATTATCTTACACTGTTAGTCATTCAGCAGTATTGTATTTTAATTAAAGTATTGTTTGTTTGTTTTTTACACTAAATAGCTCAGAAAGTAGAGGCTTATTTCTCCCCGGAATGGGCCTATTCCTTACATGTCTACACATATACACTAACTTTAATATCCTGCTCTGAAAGATCAAAGAAGAAATTATTAAACAAGAGCTACAACACATATAAGGTGACCCGCAACTCCCCAGAAAACACTTTGCAACCCCTTTGGGGATCATGGCCCTCAAGTTGGGAAACCCTGGTCTAGGGTTTCAGATTGAGTTCTGTCTAAGGTTTATGATGGGGGCTGGATCTGTGATCTCTACGCAAACATGGGTGGTGCTATGGAGCCAAAAATTAACTTTTCATCCCACTAGTTAAAAACAACATTTTAAGAATAAGATAAATATTCTTCATACATAATTTTATTGAGATGCAGTGTGGCTCAACAAAGTTACTGGTATGTGCCAATAAGTTGCATTCAAATTATAGTGGCTCTAATAGGGTTTTCAAGGTAGGTAAGACATTTAAAGGGACGTGGTGGCGCTGTGGGTTAAACCGCAGAAGCCTCTGTGCTGCAAGGTTGGAAGACCAGCCGTCGTAAGATCGAATCCACGCAACAGAATGAGCTCCCGTTGCTTGTCCCAGCTCCTGCCAACCTAGCAGTTTGAAAGCATGTAAAAATGCGAGTAGATAAATAGGTACCACCACGGTGGGAAGGTAACGGCATTGCCTGTCTAGTCGCACTGGCCACGTGACCACCGAAACTGTCTACGAACAAACGCTGGCTCTAGGGCTTGGAAACGGGGATGAGCACCGCCCCCTAGAGTCGGACACGACTGGACTAAATGTCAAGGGGAACCTTTACCTTTACCTAAGACATTTAAGAAGTGGTTTTACCATTGCTACTTCCCAGTGAGTCTCCATGGCCAAGCAGGAATTCAAACCTAGTCCAAAACTCTATTGAGAGCTCCAGAACTCTGTCTAGTACATTGGCTCAACAGAAGCAAAATGACTTACTTGCTGTGGAGACAGCAAATTCCTATAATGCATCATTCATGCATGTGAGGTTCCATGCAAAGATGCATTTGTGGTGCAGGTTTAAAATAGGAACAGGAAAACTATCAGCTGATTCATAGCTGGCATAATATTTACTTAGGGGAGAAATTCCTGTTAACTGCAATTCCAATATTTATCAATACCTACCCCCACCATTAATGCTTTTTTTTTTACCAGCACATTTTAAAGATTAATTTAACATTTCTGCTTTGGAAAAAGAACACTGCACTGCAATGTGTTAGCAGTGTAAAAGTACAAAGCAGTTAAGGAAGACTGCCCCCCAGATGGTTCCGTTCCCTGTAATGGAAAAGCATTGCATAGATAAACATAATTCCATGCCATCAAGCTGATTCCAACTTAATTGCAACCCTTTTTAGGGATTCCTAGGTACTGTGTACTCAGAAGTAGTTTACCAGTCTCTTACTCTGGGAACATTCTGGAACTTTGCAGCTCGCTCAAAACCACACAAGTTGACTCTAAGGATAAGCAGGGGAAAATCTTTTTGTATGGATACATTTTGGCTTCTTTCAGGGGGTTCCTCTTTCATTTTCAGGTCATCTCAGGTCTTTCAATAAACTCAAAACGGCCAAAATCTTTCACGTTTCAGTTTTCGGTCTCCAGTGCTGGACTGAATCAAGCCCTACAGAACCCTCAGAACCACTCCAAAAAAACTAGGGCCATGGCAACAGGCAATCATCTTGTCCAAAGCAAGCAACATATAACAGTGTGTGTCTACAAGTGAGTCTTAGAACTGCAGAGTTGGAAGGGGCCCTATGGTTCATTGAATCCAGCCCATGTCAAGGAGGCACAGTGGGGAATCGAACTCCCAACCTCTGACTCCTCAGACAGATCCCTAAACCACTCAGCTTTCCAGCCTGAGAAAGAAAAATCACCATCAGGCCAATGCAGCAGGCACTTCACATCACATCCTAGTCAGCCTCATCAAGCGCCATCAGATGCATCGGAGCTCATCCTCACCAGACCTTCTGAATGAAGAAATCTGAATGAAATCCTGATAGTTTTAGAGGCTCTCTATCATAAAGCTACACAAAAGATGCTGAAAACGAAAGTAGCTATTTCATGTTTCCCCTGTTTGAGTTGAAATGGAAGTCCGATCCAGGCTGATTCCTCTCCTACAAGGTACAGTGAATTCCAGGTGGTCCAGCATCACAAACCGATTGTACAAAATCTGTTCACACATGCATAGTCACATTCACATCCAGAGGCTGGCAGAAGCAAGTAAATCTAGGTATTTTAAATGGGTTGATGGTTTTTGGCTGTTTTTTGTTTGCAACAAGGGTATTAAAAAGTTACATTTGGAAAGCAAGATAATGCTGAAACAATTAGTAACATTTTCTATATACTTTCAAAAATGTCCTTTCAAGGAGATTTTTACACGTCTTGAGAAGAATTTCCCAAGTTTTATGCCACCATCTCATGAATGAAAATTTTTGTTTTAAATAAGGAAAAGAAATAAGAAAGCAGCAAGCAATGCAGTAAGTTACTTTCCAAACACTGCAATTATTAACAACAATGGATTACTTGTCTAACATGAAGTAACATGAAGAAATTACTTTTGAAAAGTAATGTTCCAAGCTCTGATATGTCCCACTTTCTTCAGAAGAGTTACTCTGTGAGAATAATGTACTGAACTATAGCTATAGAATGTGAATGGGGACGTGGTGGCGCTGCGGGTTAAACCGCAGAAGCCTCTGTGCTGCAGGGTCAGAAGACCAGCAGTCGTAAGATCGAATCCACGCGACGGAGTGAGCTCCCGTCGCTTGTCCCAGCTCCTGCCAACCTAGCAGTTCAAAAGCATGTAAAAATGCGAGTAGATAAATAGGTACCACCACGGTGGGAAGGTAACGTTCCGTGTCTAGTCGCGCTGGCCACGTGACCATGGAAACTGTCTACGGACAAACGCTGGTTCTAGGGCTTGGAAACGGGGATGAGCACCGCCCCCTAGAGTCAGACACGACTGGACTAAATGTCAAGGGGAACCTTTACCTATAGCTATAGAATAGAGTGGGGATGACCAGCCCTTCCAATGCTGAACCTGCAGTGCTGACTAGGGCTGATGAGAGATACAGTCCGGCAATATCAGGAAGGACACACGCACACACCACCTGCTCCTGCACCAGACAGATGGCCTGGGACTAGGGTAGCTCAGCCATTATTTTTTCCATCTATGAATCTGCTCACATCCTAAGAACATCCTCAGAATCCTGCTTTGCCCCAAGCTTGGAAATTATGTGGTCTTTAAAAACAACATTTCCAAGCTTGGGGCAAAGGAGGATTCCGATATGCAGATCCTCCCCGAAGGAATGTTTCCAACCTCTAATGTGACTTGCTGTAATTTAAAAGGGAGGATTCAAAGCATGGTCCCCCATCTTTCACGGGGAGCCTGCATGGATCAAAATCCACTTCCTCATGTGGAAACAGATCTGTTAGTCTTTAATAATTTGTCCTCCTCTCCCCACCACCCTTTTCTCTAATTTGCCAAACTCAGATGATACAGATTCACAGCTACTTCTCTGGAAACTGCAACAAGGATATGCCTGAAACTATCATCAAAAGCTGTCTTGAGAACTGGCTGCATTCCCCCTGTTGAATGTATATGTCACCACACGCTCAGGTCTGCCCCTGAGTAACATCTGAAATATGCCCACTGGGATTTGATCCATTTATCCCGGTGGCCAGGTAGGTACCTGTTCTAAGATACCTATTTATCAGCAGTCCGGCTTCTTTCTGTCTCTCTCCTCCCTTCCTAGAGATGGAAGGAATAAAGATCCAACAGTGGATACCACCAGCACAAGAGGCGCACACGTTCACGCGCAAGCGCGCGCGCGCGCGCTCGGCTTCGGGCATCTAACCTTGTGATCCTCAGGCTGCTTTACCAGGAATTAACCGGAATGCCAAAGCGAGTTCCTAAAATGCACACCTTTTCTTTAAAAAAAAAAAAAAAAAAAAAAAGCCAATATCAGACCAAGATGTTCAGAAAATGTGCTTCAAAAACCAAGCGAGCCTGCGCTGATCTCCCTCATTTCTTCTTCTTTTTTAAAGGGAGAGAGAGAGAAAAGACCGGGGGGGGGGGGGGGAGAGAGAGAGAGAGAGAGAGAGAGAAGCAGAGCCGCGCTTTGTCCTTGGGAGAAACAGAACGCAACAAACTTTCTGCGAGGCGCTCATTCCACGCTGAGCTGACTTTGCTTGCCTTCCTCCCGCTTTGCCTCGCCTCTCTTACCCCAGCCGGCCACCCACCCACCCCCACCCCAGTTTAAAAAGACCACCCGTCCCCGCCCCAACTTGTTGAGCTGCAGGGATGTCCCTCCATCCCCACCCGGGATCCAGCGCCTGGCGCCTGGCGTGTCTCCTCCTCCTCCTCTTTGGGGACCTTCCCTTACCGATGATGATGGCACAGGCGCTGATCAACCCGATCTCCTTCTTGAGAGTCACTCTTTCGGCAGCCGGGCTGCTGCTGGTGGTGCTGGTGCGGCTCGCACGACCCCCGCCGCGGATGCTGCTGGCTCGGGGGGCACCTGCGGTGTTCCCCAGCGGCGGGTGTCGATGGTGGTGCTGGTTCTGCTGGACGGGAGGGGCCGGCTGCTGAGCCACGATGCTTTTCCGGAGAGTTTGGTGCTGATTTTCCCCAGCCATCGCTCGCTTCGCCAATCTCCCCCCCCCCAGCGAAGCCCTCCTAGCCAGCTCTGCCTTGGATCAGGCGGAGAGCAGAGCCCAGCTGGAGGAGAGCGCTGGAAGGCAGGCGCATGCGCTGCCGGGTCTTGCCGTTCCAATTAGAACACCCAAGGACTTATGCTGAGGAGGGGGGGGGGGCAAACTCTGAGAGGGACAAGTGACTTCGGCGGGGGAGGGCCCCTTCTCTTGAGCTCTCTCTCTTTCTCCCCCCCCCCCGCGCTTTTCTGTTCTTACAGCGTTCAAGTTTCGTCTCCTAAAATGCCAATATTTTTGTCCACACCAAATGCAGAAAGAGAAGCTGCAGCTTTTATAAAGACCCCCATTGGTGAGACCGAGCGAGCGAGCGAGCGCGCGAGCGCGCGCGTGCATTTTAAATAAATAAAATAAATAAATAAATATGCGCCACCCTTGCTACTCGCCAAAACAACTACAGTAGTTGGAAATAACTCTCCTAACTCATTACTTCCAACCTACGCGCGCGCACTCCCCCTCACCCCTTTTTCCCCAGCTTCCTTCCCATGGCTGCAGTAGCATAGTTGTGTGTTGTTGTTGTTTTTTTTACAAAAACATGGGAAATAGTTGCCCACCGAATCAGAGCATTGATCCAAGGAACTGATTACTGACACTTTGGAAGTAACGAGATACAAGTAAGAGGTACCTGCAACTAGTTGTTTTGGCAAGCAACAAAAATTAAGCAAGTTTATTTATTTATTTATAACTGCCTTTCTCCTCAAGAGGACTCAAGGACTTACATTTCATGTAGCAGGAGTGAAATTACTTTACTGGTGCAAGAAGAATCGCATGTTTATAGTTACTTATCAATGTTATTTTAAGGGCATTTGGAAGCATTTTTTTTACGGGCATTTTGACAGAATTTCCCATGCGTTCTGACTAATCTAGCTTGCATCTTTGCAAGGGAGGGCTGTTCACCCACTCCCAAACCCTATACAAAGCACTTGAGAAGCAAAATTAAAACAATACAGTAAAAAGTCAATGGAAGCAGTTAAAAATGAATTTTGGCTTCACTGTAGGGACAAATCTCAGGGGCAGAGTTCTTTGTCACCAAGCAACAGCAACTCTTGGCGCACCTTAAGCACTCACTAACGTATCATGTGGCAGAAATGTTGCACTCAAAGTCACTCTTTGGCAGATTTCTGATACAGCCTCTGGCTGGTAGGTATACAGACCAACAAAGCCTTTTAAAAGTCAGTGTTTTCGTTATGAAGTTGAGCTACACTACAACATATCTAAGTATATATGTATAATTAATGTTATTAAAAACGAATGTGGAATAGAGGATGGCGCATCAGACTAAGATGCAGGAGATCTAGGGGTGGGTGGGGTGGCAATGGTGAACCTCTCCTGGAACATCTCACACCTTGAAAACTCTACTGTATTAGGATCGCTCTGCCTCTCAAAGGACTTGCTGGCAAATAACAACAAACTGTACAATGTTAACTCCCAAATTCACCCCCCTTCCCCCCCTTTTCTGCTGTGTTTTTTTTTTTTACATCACAAGCCTAAGGTCAAGGACTGTATGGGTTATGTCTTAAAAATGCATAAGCCAGTCTGTGAGTAGCTATTTCAAGTGTGGGATAGAAATGTATTAAGCAAATAAATGAACAGGAAACCACTTAATGCAGAATTAAATCACTTAATTCTTTGATGAAGATGCTCCCTGGCCTGCAAAAGTTGTGTATCACAGCAACATGGTTTGCCTGTGACTGTTTGTGGGTTTGCTTTACTAGTTTATCTATGCAGGGTGATTATAGAGTGGCTTCTATGGTCCATCTTCCATATCAGGCAGTCAGATCTTAGGAAGGTTACACCTTGAATCCCCCCAGCCATGAAAGCCTGTAGTGAAACAATTTTTTAACTGCTATTTGTTTGTTTGTTTGTTTGTTTGTTTTGGTTACATGCCTTATTTTGAGTGAGGCTATTTTTGTTTTTTTTATACATGCCTCAGTCTAAGTCAAATAGTTTCCCTTCTCCCCATCTTGCCATACATGGAGATGCTGAGGATTAAATATGAGACTCTGCATGCAAAAGGTGATACTATAAATATCAATAAATATATCCTCCTTACTCAGTTTAAATAGAGAAAATTATGAGATTACACTATAGAGTATGACACCATATCGGCTCCAAATCTGAGTGGAAGTCTTGGGCCATTTTCATAGGGCTTAGAAAAATTCCTGTTTGGACTAAAATTCCCAGAATCCCCTGGCTGGGGATTATGGAATTTTGCAGACTTGGGAGGATGGGCAAACAAGCAGAAGCAAGTAGCTGGAGGAAGATAAGGAGAAGGAGAAAGGTTATGGAGCCTGAAGTCAGAGTTGTTGGTAGGTCTGTTGCTAGCTTATGATGGCCTGGTTCTATCAAGACTTTCACAGGGCTTTATTGGGGGGGGGGGGGGGGAGAAATCTCTCACCCTTCAATGGAAAATATCTGCTTGCCCAGGAGAACTGGAAAAGTTGAGTCTAATTTCCTGCCCTGATCTCCTGCAGTAAATTCTGCTATTATTTGTTGAGAAATAAGCTTTTAAGGGATTTAGGTTAATTACTAAGCGATGCAGAGAGACAATCCCAAAGAAGCTTTAATGTGGTTTGGCAATAGGTCATATTAAATAGGGATAGCTCAGTAGTTTGTCCAAGTGTGGTGTAGTGGATACAGTGATGGACTAGGACTCTGGAGAGCAGGGTTTGAATCCCCGCTCAGCCATGGAAATTCACTGGGGGAACGGAACTGGCAAAACCACTCAAACATTTCACATACTTTGAAAGCTCTACTAGGGTCACTACAAGTGGGTTCCAACTTGATGGCACTGAACACACACACACACAGTGGTTTAAGTATCTGGTTGCAGAGCCAGAGTTTGGGAATATTATTCCCCACTGTGCCTCCTGGGAGAAGAGACAGCCTGTGTGGCCTTGGGCCCAACTGCACAGTCCCAGGGCACCCCCAGAAGATGGGAATGGTAAACCACTTCTGTGTATTTTCTACCTAGAAAACCCTGGAAAGGATCATCATAAGTTGGAATCAACTTAATGGCATGCTATTATTATTATAAGTGATTTATTTCAGAAAGCCTTTTTGGAGTTTTGAAATTGTTTCAGATTTAGCAGTTGTTGCTGGTTGAACCAATTTGTTTTAATCTGCTTTTTTTTTTTTTTTTTTACCATCCTCAGGTTGTTGATATTATTGTTTTGAATTGTTTTATCTATTTTGAGCTGAGATTATGTCATTCTTTTGGTAAATGAGCCTGTAGTTTGATAATACTTTCGTTAAATCCACAGGGTTTTGTTACCTGCAAATAGAAAAGGTGGGGGGAATCATATCAGAAAATACTTCTTAACTGTCAGAGCAGTACAACAATGGAACCAATTACCTCAGAGGTGGTGAGCGCTCCAATATGGGAGGCATTCAAGAGAAAATGGGACAATCATATGTCAGATCTACTTTGATTTGGATTATTGCATTGAGCAAGGGGTTAGACTTGACGGCCTTATAGGCCCTTTCCAACTCAACTATTCTATGATTCTTCTATAATAATAACGGCTTGTATTTTATTGTTTATAACCATTATAAACATTTTCTAATGTCAATGGGAGAAAACCAATAATTTTTATTTATTGAAAACCCTTCTACCTCACCTTTCAACCAAGGAGGTCTACATCTTAACACATTAAACAATACAATTAGAAAAGCAATACATTCTTAAAATGGTAAATGCTGAAAATTAAAACACATGTAGTGTTCCAAAATACTCTACATTTTAAAAAAAAGATAAAGAGACATAGCAAAGTAAAGACAGCCTAGAAGAGCAAATTTCAACTGCTTAATTATTGCTAGGAAGCCAGACAAAAGCAATCAGTTTGGCCTGGCTTCTAATGTGACTAGTATAGGCTGACTAGTGAATAGAGGTGGGGAAGGGGTATAATCCACAGGGTACCACTTTCCCCCTGCATTCTGTGATGGGACTTACACAACACAATCCTACGCTTGTCTACTAATTTTTCACTCATTATAAACAATTAGCTTTGTTAGAATATTTAGTATGACATGCAGCATTTTTAATTGAGGACCCTGAACTAATGAAATAATTAATAATAAGAAGAAATAACAGTAAATCATAGGAAGCAAGGATACCCAGTGTGGTATAGTGGACAGAGCGACAGACTAGGACTCAGAAGTCCTATTAAAAATATTATAAAACACACACACACACACACATGTTCAAAACATAGAGAAGTATATTTTATGCATTGATTAAAAATAGTCAAAATTATCATAAATGTATCTGTTTGTTAAAGTCCTTTTGTCATCTGAGGGCTCGACCAGATGGGCATTTGTCCCACTGTTTGGTGCACGGTGCGTGCGGGTTGGTTCGTTCTTTTTTCTGGTGATCAAATGACCTAATCACTAGAGCAAACCAATCTGTCCCCAGAGCACCTCAACTGCACCTTTTTGAGCCTCTGTCAAGGACTGCTACTTTTTTGGTGCAGGTAAATATGCTCTAGTTTTATCTGTTTCCAGCAAATGCAATCACTGGGGATGGATCAGAATTGAGCCTTGCAGCTGTCAAAGCAGTCAAGACTCCCTCCACTGTTAATTTCTGGTATCATGAAGTGGCTTACTAAACAAATAACTTTGTTTCACAGTGTATTAGCAAATTGAACACTTTCCTTGCTCCTCTGCGGAGGGGCAGGGGAAGTTTTTTTTTTTTTTTTGCCACTGTTAGACCTTCACTGATGCACTGAATCACTTACATTAAATTTAAAAACATTTGCTTTGCCTTTGTGTCTACTGCCGATTGCAACTGTGACTGCAGGTAGTTTCTGAATTGGTACTACACAGAAGGTAAAGACATTATTTTTCAGATGTTAATCTAAGTGATTCAGCACATCAGCAAGAGTCTAGCAGAGGAAAAAAAAAGGATAACTTCATTTCCGGGTAGGGAAAGTGTTCAATTTGAAAGTGTTCAAAAGACTACATTGGGTCACTTGAGGTTGGTATACCATTTAGATGTGAGGATCACACCAAATGGGATATTGCTCCTCACTCCAACCTCAAGCACTCCTATTTAGACCTCACCAGCCTACATAAAAGGGCTAGTGTAGTCACAACCTGAGTTCATATAAGTTCTCCATGAGGGCAGTTCTGCAGACACCCGAGGAATAGAATCAAAGGATACGAGTAGTGCTAAGTTTGCAGAGCTGGTCCTATAATTAGGTAAACTGAGGCAGCAGATTTTGGGTTTCATGAAAGGAGAGAAAAGTAGTAATTTCATTTATTGTCATTATGTTTTAACTTCCACCAAGTAGGAAGTGTGCTGTGAATTTTTTTTTTTGTCAACTGCTAAAATGACTTGACTGTCTGAGGGTGCTTTGCACCCTGATGGAGGGAGGGTTGATCTCGGTATCAGGCAGAAAAATGCCCTGGGATAGTCCTGCAACTATGTATAGGATAAGAAGGCAGCCTGAGACAGCAGTGTAAGGTGAAAGTGAGGTGGCAGAATCCTGAGGTAGTAGAATGGAGGAGACCAATGCAAACTATAAATGTGGAAGCCTATGAATGAATGCTTCCTTGCATAAAAAAATAATTAAAAAGTCTTCACAAGTAGAGAACTAGCAAAATAGGAATTGGGCTGGACTATAATATTTATTTATTTTTAAATATTTGTATCCAGTTTTTCTCCTAAAACAACCCAAGGCATATATATATGGAATATATATAAAGCTTTATATATATAAAGCTTAAAACAATGCATTATTAAAATATTTAAAAAGAAATAAATTAATATATTAAAAACTGCACATAAAAACAATACTAAAAACAAGATGGGCTTGGAAAACTTACTCTAAAACAATATCAGCTACAAAAACGTAACAAGGATTGAATGCCAAACAGATGCTCTTTTTCCACTATTTATTTTTGGTGTTGTTGTTTTAAATTAGAATTTGTACTTGTTTGACTACCTTTACATACTGTTTAGTGAGATGAAATAGTCTTTTGTTTCCTTTTAGCAAGGATGCCTGCTTAATCCATAATGAATGGATTGGCAATGTGTGTATATATATATTAAGTAGCATTCAAAAGACATGGACTTGTCCAGCAAGGAACTCCCTCAAGTCAGCTCTCAGGAGCAATGACTTCCTTTGGGCAGTCAGAGTCTGAACATACTGTGTTCCTGCTGAATGACGAAATGTTAGTAAGCAAAAAAGCCAGAGTGCTTTGCAGCAAGGTAACTGCTTCATAGCAACTGCACACAGAGAGTCCAGTGGAAGTGGCCTCGTGCTCCTCTGAGGGTCTGTGGCTGTTCTGGCCTTGTTTTCTTTCACACTTTGAAACGTACAGAAGTGGATATAAGTCTTTTAAAACATTGATTTGCAATTCAGGAGTGTTTTCATGTGACTATTTCTTTAATTATGTCTTAATATTATGCAGCTTTTGGCTTGTTTTTATTTGTACCAGTTTCTATCTATATGTGTTTTTAATCGTATAGTAAGGAGCAGGTCTTGAGCATGTATTTTGGGGGGAAAGTGATATATATGTCAAATAAATGAATAAATAAAATATGCAAAGGCATTTTAAGGAAAAGATTATGAAAACAAGCACAATACTGATTTGAAAACAAAAATACTCTGAGCATTCCCAGGGTGGTTTTTTAAAGTAACTTACACCACAAAAGCATAATTGCTTGAGGAATCAAGGGAAAGTTACTTCTGCTGCCTGATATTTTTCTTGGGAATGAGCATAATTTTGTTATTGCAGGAAACAATTGCATTTTTAAAAAGGAGAAATAGTAAAATGACTGTAACTACTACTTGCCTAGTTGGTTTCCCCAGACTACAAATTTAAGAGTGGTGGGGGGAGAGAATGAAGGGATGACACACTGTGGGGGAACTGCTCTGCCAGAGCTAGGACATCTATGCCAGCCTCAATGCTGATGCCAACCCTGTCTAGAGAGTTTGAAAAAATTATCATTGGAACCACAGTGCCCAGAATTCTTCAGCTAACATGTTGTTGTTGTTGTTGTTTAGTCGTTCAGTTGTGTCTGACTCTTCGTGACCCCATGGACCAGAGCACACCAGGCCCTCCTGTCTTCCACTGCCTCCCGGAGTTTGGTCAAATTCATGTTGGTAGCTTCGATGACACTGTCCAACCATCTCGTCCTCTGTCGTCCCCTTCTCCTCTTGCCTTCACACTTTCCCAACATCAGGGTCTTTTCCAGGGAGTCTTCTCTTCTCATGAGATGGCCAAAGTATTGGAGCCTCAGCTTCAGGATCCGTCCTTCCAGTGAACACTCAGGGTTGATTTCCTTCAAAATGGATAGGTTTGTTCTCCTTGCAGTCCAGGGGACTCTCAAGAGTCTCCTCCAGCACCACAATTCAAAAGCATCAATTCTTTGGCGGTCAGCCTTCTTTATGGTCCAGCTCTCACTTCCATACATCGCGACTGGAAAAACCATAGCTTTGACTATGCGGATCTTTGTCGGCAAGGTGATGTCTCTGCTTTTTAAGATGCTGTCTAGGTTTGACATCGCTTTCCTCCCAAGAAGCAGGCGTCTTTTAATTTCGTGGCTGCTGTCACCATCTGCAGTGATCATGGAGCCCAAGAAAGTAAAATCTGTCACTGCCTCCATATCTTCCCCTTCTGTTTGCCAGGAGGTGATGGGGCCAGTGGCCATGATCCTAGTTTTTTTGATGTTGAGCTTCAGACCATTTTTTGCGCTCTCCTCTTTCACCCTCATTAAGAGGTTCTTTAATTGCTCCTCACTTTCTGCCATCAGAGTGGTATCATCTGCATATCGGAGGTTGTTGATATTTCTTCCGGCAATCTTAATTCCGGTTTGGGATTCATCCAGTCCAGCCTTTCGCATGATGTATTCTGCATATAAATAAACAGGGAGACAATATACAGCCTTGTCGTACTCCTTTCCCAATTTTGAACCAATCAGTTGTTCCATATCCAGTTCTAACAGTTGCTTCCTGTCCCACGTATAGATTTCTCAGGAGATAGATAAGGTGGTCAGGCACTCCCATTTCTTTAAGGACTTGCCATAGTTTCCTGTGGTCCACACAGTCAAAGCAGCTAACATAGCCTGTACTAAAGGATTCTGGGGACTGTAGTCCAAAATCTTTTCCAAGCTGTCTCCCTATTTTCTGGTGCTCCCAGAATGGTGATCCTGGAGTGGGTGGTGGGTGGGATGGGGCTGGATTGCTCTAGTTGAACCACCTGTCATCCGATTTCCATCAACCAAATGGCCTGGAAAACCCACAAGCCCGCCACATTTGTTATCTTTAGCCACTAGCAAGCTGCTTATAACCTTCACAGCACCTTGAGTAGCTACCAACAAGCTGGCAGGACAACTCGCTTATATTATTTTGTTATGCTGATATTTCAATATTCTGTTTTCAGGATTTTTTGTTAGCATGGTTGTGTTAGGATAATTGTGTTTGACTTATTCAGAGAGAAAAGAACTGGCCCTGTAAAAGCGGGCCCGACCCCTCCCTTCCTTTTTGCTTTTCTTCTTGACTCAAGGACTAATGTTTCTTGAAAGACAAAGGATCCGTTTACTGAGAAACAACGCTGGTAGTAGATAGAAACAACATGCTTTGTAGTAGATAAGAATGGAATGCAGGGGCCCAGGGAGAGAAGAAGATCCGTTTATCTGTTCTGCGCATGTTTGAAAGGTGTTTTTACTAATCCAATGAATTTTCGCCAACTAACTTTCTGACCCCTTTAAGGAGATTGTGCGCCCACCCCAAATCGCCCGGAAGGGACAGGCTATAAGAGATTGTACCACTCCTTTTGTTCTTTGGAGAAAGGCCTTTGCCCCGCGTGGTAAATTGTTTTTCTCCCCGCTTTCTGCAGCAGGCGTTTTCCTTTGCAATAAAATAACCTCACAAGAAGCCTTCGTGCCTCAGTCTCTCATTTTGGGAGCTTCCTACCTGGGGAAACCGGATAACAGTTTGGGGGCTCGTCCGGGATCTCCTAACAGCCCCGGTTGGGGCTGGGCAGCAGCCCAGTTGAGGCCGGGCAGAACGAGGGCGGCGGTGAAGCGAACCGGAGGGTACCCCTGTCTCCTTTTAGGCAGCCGCTTCCTTCCCGACGCTTCGGCTGCTCGGCATCAAGAACTCGGAAAGAGGCACGAACGCAAGAGGTCCTCCAAGCCGGCCGGCCAACGGACATTGGTAAGTTAAGGTGGGGAAGCTCCGAACAGGTTGGTTGTTGTTGAATGAGTGAAGGATTGAGTGGACCTGCAGTTCCCTACGGTAGCCGTTGTGTGATCCGGTACCCTGGGTCAGGTCGAGAGAGTGGTTGTTGCAATCCTATTGTGTCTGCGCTCAAGAGACCCCTTACTCTTGTCGCAAAACCCCTTTTCCCTTTTGTATTTGTCTCCCGTGGGATGGGAAACCAGGTGTCTAGGAAGGAAAAGAGGTCCAGCGGGGACCAAAAGAAAAGGAGGAATTTCGAGGGGGACGCCCCGGCACCAACTCCGAGAGGCGGAGAGGAGCTAGGAATTCCTAGCAACAGCCCATTGGGGAAGCTGTTGCTACATTGGGAATCGGTGAAAGTACAGGAGTTTCAGTCAGAGCAGGAAATGGTCCGTATGTGCACAGAGGTCTGGACCAATTTTGAAATCAGTCCAAGATGGCCAAAACTCGGATCCAATAATTTCGATGATATTAAAAGGGTGGACAACTTCTATGTTGCTCATCCGCCCCGTACTGCCTATGTCGACTCCTGGATGTGGTACATTATAAAATTTGGGCCAGGAGTTAAATTGGCAGTAAGCAGAACCCTATTAGATACCAAGCTGAAGGGTGAGGAAATGTCTAAATTTGACCCCTTAGAGTTTGTTAACTATCAGCAGCCCATAGCACCGCCAACAGCACCACCTGAGGCTGCTAAGCAGTTAGCAGCACCTCCTTCTTACGAAGAGGCAGGGCGGGAGAGTAGCAATTCAGGCCCAACCCAGGCCAGTCCCTTAAGCGCTGCCTCCACCATAGAGTATTCCCCCCCTTTAGATCCACTTAGAGAACAAATTAATAAACTACAGAAGACCGTAGAACAGATGGGGCAGACCCCATCTCGACCAAACACCAGGTCTAGGACACGGGCAACAGAGGCAGCTGAAGTAACAGATGAATGCCCCGGCGCATTAGCCCAGTACCCATTAAGGGAAGTCCCAATGGGAACTAGGGTTGGATATGTAGAGGTCCCTTTAACTAACTCCGATATTCGGGTAATAAAACAACAACTGCCTAATCTTCCAGAAGACCCCATTGGGTTCGTGACAGGACTCAGGGACGCTCTAGGGACTATGGTTTATAAGCCCACTGAATTGTTACATATTTGCAAACAATTAGCAGGAGTAACGTATACCAACCAAGCGTTGGGTCATGCTAGAAGGCTTTGGCAGGCGCAGGATGGCGCCCGAACAGAACAGATGGCCAGGGAGAGATTCCCTGAGATAACCCCGGGGAACTGGGACTTTCAGGCTGATAATATTAGGGAGCAGTGTGGGGAAATGAAAGATTTCTTATTAAAGGGACTAGAAGCAACAGTCCCTAAAACCGTTAGCATGAAATTAGCCTTTGGACAGCCCCAAGGAAAAGATGAGAGTCCAGTCGAGTATTTAGAAAGGCTAAAACGAAATATGCGACGGTATACCGGATTAGACCCAGAGGATCAAGCAAACGCAAATGTTCTGAGGCTGGAGTTTGTGTCGGGGTGTTACCCGGACATAAAGTTCAAACTACAGAAAATTGATGACTTGACAACTAAACCTATAGGAGATTTGTTAACGGAAGCTCAGAAGGTAGTGGTAAGGAGGGAAGAGGAGAAGGAAAAGAGAAAGTTGAAATTGATGGCACAGATGATGGAAAATAAAAGGAAATAACCCTCCATGGGTCGGGACTCGTGGACGGGGCCGTGAGAGAGGAGTGTATAGTAACCAGGGAGGTAGAGGAAAGCTTGTGGAAGGTAGAAAGAATGAAAAGGGACAAGGGCAGGTGAGGGGCTGCCTGGTAAAAAGTCCTGCCTGCGCAGAGCCCTTGTTAACTTTGCAGGTGGGCAAAGAGGGAAAGGAAATCGAATTTTTGGTAGACTCAGGAGCCACGAGATCTAGCCTGAGCCAACCTACCTGGGAAGGACAACTTCCTCTTTCTGGGGGACATTGTGACATAGTAGGAATAGAAAACCTAACGCAACGGGTTCCTGTTCTAAAACCCCTAGAGGTGCTAAAACCTGGGTCACATGAAAAGCTGTGGCATGATTTCGTGTGGACCCCAAAT
Organism: Intellagama lesueurii; assembly: GCA_037013535.1. Lineage (NCBI taxonomy): Eukaryota > Metazoa > Chordata > Lepidosauria > Squamata > Agamidae > Intellagama > Intellagama lesueurii. The sequence goes on from JBAJHW010000008.1 coordinate 14,524,281, forward strand.
TCAGGAGTGAACCTACTAGGTCGAGATTTAATGGCCAAATTAGGAATCCTTATATGCTATAAGGACCAAGCCGCATAGCACTACAGGACTCTCGCCCTTTGAGAGTCTATATGGAATGGGAATTTGGGATGTTAGCACACAGAGAATTAGCCCCAACCTAGAACTTTTCAAAGATGCCTTTATAAGAAAATATCTGCTGGCCCTGTTCTCTATTCTCTTCGATAATAGGGAACGAGGCATCGCGGTGCAGCGAACGCCATTGGAGGTAGCAGTGCATTCCTTCCACCCCGGGGATTGGGCTTACATCAAGGCATGGAAGAGTGAACCGCTCGCCCCAAGGTGGCTTGGCCCGTTCCAGATCTTGTTAACAACAGAAACTGCCGTCAGGACCAAAGAACTAGGCTGGACTCACCACACTCGCGCCAAACAAGGACGGTGGGAAGCCGTGCATGTGTCTGAGGACGGACTAAAGACTATTTTTAGGCGACAAAAGTAATGTCCAGCAGGCAATTGGCGCATAAGTGTTGCCCCTTCTTTAGTGTGTTCCTGGAAGCAAGGAAGGTCAATAATCTGGTTCAAACTTGGAAGGTATCCTTAAAAATTAGCAGGAGTCGGTGGGGGTTCTATTTCTTTAAAGGGTACTCAATTGGAGATCAAGTAGTATTGGAAGACGCGGAGACAATCAATAGGGAGGAGGAAAGAAGAAATTTTAACGGGGTTTTTACAGAATTGTGGGATTCTCAGTGGTGGCACAATCAGTACTGTAAGGTCTGCCCTATTACGAAGAATCAGGAACTGTGTGAAATTACCGATACTGAGAGTAGTTCTGAAGGAGAATCAGAGGAGGAGTGTGTGATTTCATTATCTGATGACGAAGAGTTAGATGAGGATTGTCGAATTTCATTATTTGGACGGATATTGTAGAGTAATGTCCATAGTTCCCCATATAACAGGTAGTGTTTGCCCCTGGTTTTCCTGTTCAATCAGTCGAACACCAAAGGGAGAGGTAGAGGCGTGGATAGTGCAAATACAAACTACTTCCTATTGGGACACTGAATACGAGGGGTTGGCCTGGGGCAACCAGTTGATGGTATACCAGGCGATATCCGGAACTTTAAAGATCCCTTGCTAGGGATAGATCCCTTTGAGCCCTATTGTCTACTATATTGCCACTTTTGCCCTCACCATTGGTGTGCCAGAATAACTAAATTTGACGAAAGCCCGACATTGAGGTGGTATGTGCTGAAGGTGGGATATTCCGAGAGGTTGTGGACCTAAAGTCTGTGGGCTGTGGAAACACCAGTTGCAAGCTATCGGTGGAGGGTTCGACCCGATAGCTCGACGCAGGCAAAAGCCATTCCTAAGGGATGGCTCCGCTACGCATCTTCGGTACACCACGAGACGTGTTGGAAGTGCAGGAGCGAAAGCCCTTGGTCCGTGCCCAGCCCAGACTCAGAGGACGAGGAATGGAACTCCCACTACCAGCGGCGGTAAAGCCTACCCCTCTGATGTCTTGGAAGAATATCAGGCAGATGCTTATTGGTAGACCAAGGGTAGACGGCAAAGTGATTACAGTATTGGGGATCTTTCTGAGCTTTATTCTGCGAGCGACAGGGTCTACTTGTCCTTGTGTGATAACTACCAGGAAAGGGAATCAGGAACATCAAACATTGCTCTACAAGTCCGTCTATAAATGTATGGGCAATACCTCTGTATGTCGATTTAACAATGTAGAATATACTGTCTGCAGGAAAGGGAGTCAGGAGCCAGTTTGTTTTGATCCTAAGGAAGATCCTGAAAGGATCTGGGTGGAGATCTACACCCTGGCAACCCTTCAACGACACTAAGTGTGGGGGAATGGAATGGGTAAAATACTATAAGGCACAGCACAAATACATGGGATCCACTAGATCATGCGGCCCCATGGGGGATCATGGATTTGGATTCCACACTAATCCAACTTGCATAGTATGGGCTACCTGGTCCACTGCAGATAAAACTGCAACCTTGAAATCAATACCTGCAAAACCTGACTGCACTTGGGGTACCTGTAACTTTGTTAACTTTACCATATTACAACCAAAGATGTGGGATGAGAAGAACAAATGGGGAACTTCCATGTGGGATCAGACGTTCAGTATACTTATAGAGGGAAAAGGAAGCAATCCTAAAGCGTTCCTTAAAATTGTCCAGACTAAGGAATATAAAATAGGGGAAGATTTGAGGAGATACCAGACCTTCTGGAGAGAGATGGAAACGGACCCTTGGGAACAATCTTTGACTCCCAGGACAACTAATCTGTTTGTTGAACTGGCACAAACAATAGCTACCACTATGAATGTTTCAAATTGCTACATTTGTGGCGGTACTCTTAAGGGAGATCAGTGGCCTTGGGAGGTACTTGAGTGGAGTCATACTGTACCATACAATCTCTCAGGGATACCCGAACACACTATCAAAACCAGGTGGGAATTGTCTAATAATCTTTTAGGAATGTTTTGTATCCAGCGTACTCCCGACATAATAAAGCGCCCTGTTAAGTTGGGAGATTCCAATTGTCGAAACATTCGCATCATCAATGGTACACAACTACTTACTTGGGGAAACGTATCTATTAACCCTTGGATCAATTTAACAAATGAGGCTGCAACCCTCTGGCATAATGGTAGCTTAATGGGAGATGGGCACGCTCCTGCAGGGTTGTATTGGATATGCGGGAAAATAGCATATTCTCATCTAGTGCCTAATTGGATCGGGACATGTTTCTTAGGACACTTAAAACCATATTTCTTCATGATTCCACTGGAAAGGGGAGTAGACTTGGGACACGTTGAGCAGCCCCTGGCTAGAGAGAAACGGGAGCTAAGGATAGGACAGTGGAAAGATGACGAATGGCCCCCTGAACGGATAATTGCTTACTACGATCCTGCAAGTTGGGCCCAAGATGGTTTATATGGATACAGGACCCCAATCTATATGCTCAATAGAATTATAAGACTCCAAGCTGTAGTAGAGTTGCTCACTAGGGAAAATGAACAAGCTTTATTATTGCTAGCCAAACAGAACACGCAAATTAGGAATGCTATATATCAGAATAGATTAGCTCTAGATTACTTATTGGCTTCGGAAGGAGGTGTGTGTGGAAAGTTTAATTTGACAAATTGTTGCCTTGAAATTGGAGATACACAGGACGCAATTGCAGAAATTACCGGTCAAATGCGGAAATTGGCTCATGTCCCTATTCAAAAATGGGCTGGAATTATGGATGACACTGGGTGGTTAGGAGGGGTTTTCACCTAGGTATGATTATGTTTGGATTAATTCAGCAGTTCAGGCGGCAATGCCAAAAACGCAGATGACTGTAAGAGAAACTGAAATAAGCTACAAAATCATCCCAGCCCAGGACGAAATTTATAATTGTGAATAAGTCAAAGTGTGTAGAAAAAGAAAAGGAGGGATTTGTTAGGATAATTGTTGTATATGCTATCTCATTCTTTTTTGTTTCCTCCCCCACTTCTCCTCCTCATTTTGTTTGAAATGAAGATGCAAGATAAGGAAAACCAAGCCCATAAATCTGAAGGCCTCAGGCTGCACTTCCCTTCAGAACTAAAGAAAGCTGCAAGGTCAGAGGACTGGGGAATAACCATTTCTACTATAAGAGAAATAATGTAGTGGCACAAAAAGATCTCTGTAACAAACAGTGACCCAGTTATGGGTACAAATTTATGGACTGGTCCCTGCAGGTGTCTCCTTCTACAACCACAATTTCAGATGCAGCAGTTTCCGGGTGAGAAATGTTTAAGGCATAAAATAACAGTATGGCATGGTGCCATTTAAGTAGTCAGTTGTGAAAATCAGTTATCTGGAGTTTTGGGGTTCAGTGTCACCAGTTGACACCCAACTCTATCTCTCCTTGCCATCCAAATCCAAGGAAGGAAGCTGTTTTGGCTCTAGATCAGTGGTATCAGTAATGGACTGGGTGAGGGCAAATAAATTGAAATTTTATCCAGACAAGACACAAGTGCTCCTGGTCAGTCAAAAGGCAGAGCAAGGAAGAAGGTTGCAGCCTGTGGTGGAGGGGTTACACTCCCCCTGAAAACACAGGTGCTCAGCTTGGGGGTGTTCCTGGATTCATCTCTGAGTCTCAGGTTTTAGCAGTGACCAGGAGTGCCTTTCAATAGTTAAAACTAGTGCACCAGCTGTACCCATTTCTTGAGAGGTCTGATCTGGTCACGGTGACACATGCTGGATTACTCTATGTGGGTCTGCCTTTGGAAAGTGTTCAGAAACTCCAGCAGGTCTAAAATGCCACAGCCAGATTGGTAACTGGGGCTAGTTACAGGGAATAAATAACTCCCCTGTTACAGCAGCTCCACTGGCTGCCAAGGTACAATTCAAAGTGCTGGTTTTAACCTATAAAGCTCTAAATGGCTTGGATTCAAGCTATCTCAAAGACCACATCACTCTTTATGAACCTACCCAGGGACTAATATCATCAGGAGAGGCCTGTAAGATGCTTCGGATCGTTCAGAAGAAAGGTGGCATATAAATATTTTAAATAAATAAAAATCATTATCTGCAATGACAAGCAACAATGAATTGCGGCTGGAGATGGTATTCAGTAACACAGGCGCTGATAAGGAATACCTTGTTTATGGTAGTAGTACAAGCTAACTGGCGAACATATGAGTAAATTAATATGGGATATAATCTGTACTAAGTCATATTTGCCACTGAACTGTGTGCAAAGAATACAATCACCAGAAGGTATTTGTAACTTATCAGGGCTTATTGTGGCTAATTAACGACCCGGGGCAATCCCAGGTAGCCGGCTCAAGGTTGACTTAGCCTTCTATCCTTCCGAGGTCGGTAAAATGAGTACCCAGCTCGCTGGGGGGGCAATGTGTAGCCTGCATAATTAACTTGTAAACCGCCCAGAGAGTGCTTTAAGCGCTATGGGGCGGTATATAAGCAGCACGCTTTGCTTTGTCAAGGTCTGTCTCAATTATGTGTCTGGTTCCAAGCCTAACTGCAGCTGAGATGCTACCCAGCACCTCCTCGATTAGTTGCCATTAGCTTCTATACATTATGCAAGCCTTGTTGTGAACACCAATAGGTTCCAGGCAATGCAAATATGCTTACATTGGCTGCATGTGTTATAAGCACTACATAACAATAGGCAGAGGCCTGAATTTAATAAAACTAAAGTAGGCTTATTTAATCAACAGGATTGAACTGCTGAATATACACAATTCAACAGTTCAACAGATCTGCTCTAGCCGGTACAAGCAAATGGATTGAGGTCTAGTATTTACTTATACAATTATGTAGTGCTATGTTAACCACAGTACTGGGCTATCATAGTTTCATATAATTATCTGGTCTTAGACTTCCAGCATCATTCATCTTGAGTACAAGTTTACTCACTTCTTTAGTATTTAGTAGGTTTCTAACTCGCTTCTATATGTTTCCATCAGGAAAAAAGCATATTACAAATTTTATTATATCTAACTACGCATCCAATTGAGTATGTTTTAAAGTTGGTTATTGGTATGACAAGTGCAGCAAGGCACAATTAATCTGTGGCATTACGGTGACATCTCATGGTGACAATTAGGAAGTGTCTCATGAAGACTACATGTTTAAGGTTTGCAGGAGTTGTACTGGTATTGTTTATATATAACTCTGAGGCTGTAAGCATTTCTGATATGAGTAGTCCTCTGCACGTTTGTCTTTCAAACACAATCTCCATTTATGCACTATAAAAAAGCAAACATGGATTATTTCAAAAACCCAGAGAAAAGCCTGTATACATGTGGAACATTTGGTGTTAGCTGCCCTAAATGCCCTTGATGTTGCCTGTTATTGGCTGAAAATTATCTTATCTACTACTGATCAGTAGTGCTTCTGACACGAACAAAAAACACATAAAATTTGGATATATTAATTTATATGTGCAAAGACACTGAGTTAGAAATAATTACCACAATTGAAACAGGAATGTGTCTCACTCAAGTTGTGAACGATCCTTCTTGAAAATTATTTCACATGATCACTGCAACATCCTTCATCGCTTTCCACAGCAGGACTCTGAACTTCAGATAATGGATAGCCAAGAGCATGTAATTTTAAAAAAAGTCAAAAAAAAAAAAAGAAGCAAAAGAAAATTATACCCAGGCTCTGTAGCTTGAAATGGTTCTATCAGTATCCCAACTACTCCTGATGATTTATTTCTTCCAAGTGCTTTGAGAGCAGCTTTCACTTGACTTTCTAAAATTGCAGGTTCTTCAACACAAAATTTTTCTTCGAAAAGATCTGTCATATTTGTATCTTATCTGTTTTGTTCCTGTGAAGATTTTCCTCTGTTGAAAAACCAAAGATGTTTGGTGGTGAGCTGGACATTTAGTTTGGGATGGAATCCTATGCACACTTGCATGCTTAAACCAAATGATTTGGTGGGTTTCAGCATGTATTTGTTAGGGCTGTCATAAAAGGGCAGCAAATTGCTGCTTTAATATTACTCTATATTTGTTGCTGGGAAGAGAGGAGAGGTGTACTGTTTTCTTTCTGTGGTGCCAGAATATATTAATTGAGCTTCAATACAATGTACTTTGGCATGTGTGTATCTACCCTGTTTCCCCGAAAATAAGACCAAACCTGAAAATAAGCCCTAGTATGATTTTTCAGGATGCTCGTAATATAAGCCCTACCCCAAAAATAAGACCTAGTAAAGTGAAACCCCGCCCTCCACCATTGTGAAGCATTGTGCAGCAAGCAGAAGATGACATGACTGTATTTGAATAAATGTAGATTGTTGTACATAAAAATAAAAAATAAAACATCCCCTGAAAATAAGCCCTACTGCATTTTTTGGAGCAAAAATTAATGTAAGACCCTGTCTTATTTTCGGGGGAAAACAGTATTTGATTTACTGCTCCCTCTCGGGTAGCAAAACGTCTTGCGATGGCCAGGCCCTGAGAATAAGGCTGATGTTGTAGGTCACAAAAAGTACAAGTAATTTCTCGTTAAGACTACCATTAAGTAACGTGGAGCAACTGCCACAGGAGGCAGATACTAACTAGACAGTGGTTGTGGTGACATATGTCCTTTGCTTCATTCAGCAAAGTATCTTGGGCGGTCTCTGTTTGTCATCACTGGCTTTTTCCGACACTATGATTCACCTCTTGGCTCAGCAAGTGGATTCCTTTTACCTTTAAAAAGTTAAGGTTGAGATAATTCTATTGGTATCCCAGCTTTTAGCCTTTTGTTTCTGTCCATGGAGTTTTCTTGGCAAAGATACTGGAGTGGCTTGCCAGTTCCTGCTCCAGGGGGATCACATTTAGTCAGAACTCTCCACTATGACCTGTCCGTCTTGGGTGGCCCTGCACGGCATAGCCCATAGCTCCTCTGAATTACTCAAGCCCCTTCGCCACGACAAGGCAGCAATCCATATACCGAAATCAGATTGATTATGTTCTCTGCAGCCAAAGATGGAGAAGCTCTACAGTCAGCAAAAACAAGACCTGGAGCTGATTGTGGCTCTGATCATCAGCTTCTTATAGCAAAATTCAAGCTTAAACTGAAGAAAGTAGGAAAAACCACTGGGCTAGTCAGGTATAATCTAAACCAAATCTCTTATGAATTTGGTTCATAGTGGAAGTGAAGAACAGATTTAAGGAACTCGATTTGGTGGACAGTGTGCCTGAAGAACTATGGATGGAGGCTCGTAACATTGTACAGGAGGCAGCAACAAAAACCATCCCAAAGAAAAGGAAATGCAAGAAAGCAAGGTGGCTGTCCAACGAGGCCTTACAAATAGCAGAGAAGAGAAGGGAAACAAAATGCAAGGGAGATAGGGAAAGTTACAGAAAATTGAATGCAGATTTCCAAAGAATAGCAAGGAGAGACAAGAGGGTCTTCTTAAATGAACAGTGCAAAGAAATAAAGAAAAATAATAGAAAGGGAAAAACCAGAGATCTGTTCAAGAAAATTGGAGCTATTAAAGGAACATTTTGTGCAAAGATGGACATGATAAAGGACAAAAATGGTAGGGACCTAACAGAAGCAGAAGACATCAAGAAGAGGTGTCAAGAATACACAGAGGAATTATACCAGAAAGATCTGGATGTCCCAGACAACCCAGATAGTGTGGTTGCTGACCTTGAGCCAGACATCCTGGAGAGTGAAGTCAAGTGGGCCTTAGAAAGCATGGCTAACAACAAGGCCAGTGGAGGTGATGGCATTCCAGATGGCTTCAGCAGTATGTGGACCGAGAATTCCCAGAAGTACAAGCTGGATTTCGAAGGGGCAGAGGAACTAGAGACCAAATTGCTCACACGCTCTGGATTATGGAGAAAGCCAGAGAATTCCAGAAAAACATCTACTTCTGCTTCATTGACTACGCAAAAGCCTTTGACTGTGTGGACCACAGCAAACTATGGGAAGTTCTTAAAGAAATGGGAGTGCCTGACCACCTTATCTATCTCCTGAGAAATCTATATGTGGGACAGGAAGCAACAGTTAGAACTGGACATGGAACAACAGATTGGTTCAAAATTGGGAAAGGAGTACAACAAGGCTGTATATTGTCTCGCTGCTTATTTAACTTATATGCAGAATACATCATGCGAAAGGCTGGACTGGATGAATCCCAAGCAGGAATTAAGATTGCCGGAAGAAATATCAACAACCTCAGATATGCAGATGATACCACTCTGATGGCAGAAAGTGAGGAGGAATTAAAGAACCTCTTAATGAGGGTGAAAGAGGAGAGCGCCAAAAATGGTCTGAAGCTCAACATCAAAAAAACTAAGATCATGGCCACTGGTCCCATCACCTCCTGGCAAATAGAAGGGGAGGATATGGAGGCAGTGACAGATTTGACTTTCTTGGGCTCCATGATCACTGCAGATGGTGACAGCAGCCACGAAATTAAAGACGCCTGCTTCTTGGGAGGAAAGCGATGTCAAACCTAGACAGCATCTTAAAAAGCAGAGACATCACCTTGCCGACAAAGATCCGCATAGTCAAAGCTATGGTTTTTCCAGTAGCGATGTATGGAAGTGAGAGCTGGACCATAAAGAAGGCTGACCGCCGAAGAATTGATGCTTTTGAATTGTGGTGCTGGAGGAGGCTCTTGAGAGTCCCCTGGACTGCAAGGAGATCAAACCTACCCATTCTGAAGGAAATCAACCCTGAGTGCTCACTGGAAGGACAGATCCTGAAGCTGAGGCTCCAATACTTTGGCCATCTCATGAGAATAGAAGACTCCCTGGAGTCTTCTCTTCTCATGGTACTGAATCATACAGATTGCATGTGTTAAGTGAATGTATATGCAGGAATATTTTGGTCTTTGTTATAAAGAAACCCAAAAGTCATATGTGCATCAGGCTCCACCAGTCAGGAGCCATCAAACTTATGATGAAATTAATATGAGCAACCACTTCATCTGCAGTATGTAAATATGTATATGTATGTATATACATGGACCCCTCCCTCCATGCTGGTTGCAGAGTTCTTGAGTCTAAAAGTAACTTTTCTGCACTCTGTGTGTATGATCGTAAAACAGTAAAATTTTACACTATAGCACCAAGAATCCTGCAACCAGTGGTATGTGTGTGAGAAAAAGACCAATATAATGTGAAATCATGGTTTGAAATTGTGCAATTCAGACTCAGGGTGTGATCAGATAGTGAGAAAAGGTTGCCCCTGACTGCACAAGGACACTGGGAGCAATCTCCCTTAAAGCAACCCTTCTGTCCATGCAGAAATCAAGCCTGGACCAGAAAAAAAAGGTCCAGCTTGGGCACAGATCAGGGTCAAGCTAGTTAACAGTCCCCTGTGGGTGATGTGATCGCAGGAAAGTGGCTTGCACTGAACTGCATTACCAAAATGTAAGCCATTTTCCATCTGACTGCATTCTTAATGTCATACAGATTGGTTTGCTTCCTTTGTCAGTAGTGGGGGGGGGGGGGCGGTCCTCTGGAGCCTTTTAGACCAATAACAGGGATGTTCTCTTATTCACATGTTGGACTGTAACTCTCATGATCCCTCACCATTTGCTATTCTAGGGTTAATGGAGTAGCAGCCTAGCAACATCTGAACAATTCTAAGCCTGTTTGTTTCTGATAGTTATATCCGTCTTTAATCCAGTGAGCTCAAGGTAGTGTATCTGGCTGCTTTCTTCCCCATTTTAGCCTCATAGCAATCATGTGATTTAAAGCAGTCTGAGGGTGCAACTACACAGTGGGGAAAATATGATTTCATCCACTGTATTTGCAGTTTATCAAATTCAGTTTCCCTGGGGTGAATCACTGTAGCTGTCCAGATGGTAATTTGCATGAATTCAGCAGGGCAGAGACAGAGAACTACCATGCTAACAAGGTACTAATGGGCAATTTCCATCACACTCTCATAGCATGTTCCAATGTTGAAAAACTTAAAAAAAAAAGCTGTGTGGAGACTAGGGGCACTTGCTTGAACTGACACCGCTGTGAGTGGTGCTTAGCATCAGCAATCACACCGGACAAAAAGCATAGAAGAACAAGCCTTGCTGAGGGAAAATCAGCATGGCTTCTGTAAGGGTATGTCTTGCCTCACAAACCTTTTAGAATTCTTTGAAAAGGCCAACAAGCATGCATATGCGGGCGAACCAGTGGATATTATCTATCTGAATTTTCAGAACGCGTTTGACATGGTCCCTCATCAAAGGCTGCTGAAAAAACTCCACAGTCAGGGGATAAGAGGGCAGTTCCTCTTATCAACTGAGAACTGGTTGAGATCCAGGAAACAGAGAGTAGGTGTCAATGGGCAATTTTCACAATGGAGAGAGGTGAAAAGCGGTGTGCCCCAGGAATCTGTCCTGGGACCAGTGCTTTTCAACCTGTTCATAAATGACCTGGAGACAGGGATAAGCAGTGAGGTAGCCAAGTTTGCAGATGACATGAAACTTTTCTGGATGGTGAAGACCAGAAGGGATTGTGAAGAGCTCCAGAAGGATCTCTCCAAACTGGGAGAATGGGCGGCAAAATGGCAAATGCGTTTCAATATAGGAAAATGTAAAGTAATGCACATTGGGCAAAAAAAATCAAAACTTTAGTTATCAGTTAATGGGTTCTGAGCTGTCCGTGATGGATCAGGAAAGACATATTGGTGTGCTGGTGGACAGCTCGATTAAAGTGTCAACCCAGTGTACGGCAGCAGTGAAGAAGGCCAATTCTATGCTAGGTATCATTAAAAAGGGGATTGAAAATAAAACAGCCAACATTATAATGCCATTGTACAAAACGCTGGTAAGGCCACACCTGGAGTATTGTGTACAGTTCTGGTCGCCACACCTCAAAAAAGACATAGTGAAACTGGAAAAGGTGCAGAAGAGAGTGACTAAAATGATGACTGGGTTGGGGCACCTCCCTTATGAGGAAAGGCTACAGTGTTTGGGGTTCTTTAGTCTAGAGAAAAGGTGCCTGACATGATTGAGACGTATAAAATTATGCAGGTGATGGATAAACTGGATAGAGGGAAGCTCTTTTCCCTCTCACACAATGCTAGAACCAGGGGACATCCACTCAAATTGAGTGTTGGGAGAGTGAGAACAGACAAAAGAAAATATTTCTTTACCCAGCATGTTGTTAGTCTGTGGAACTCCTTGCCACAGGATATGGTGATGGCATCTGGCCTAGATGCCTTGAAAAGGGGATTGGACAGATTTCTGGAGGAAAAGTCCATCGCAGGTTACAAGCCATGATGGGGATGTACAATCCCCAGAATTAGAAGGAAGGTACCTCAAAATGCCAGATGCAGGGGAGGGGTATCAATAGACAGCTATCTAGTTGTCTCGTGTGCTCCCAGAGGCATCTGGTGGGGCCACTGTGAGATAAAGGGAGCTGGACTAGATGGGCCCTTGGCCTGATCCAGCAGGGCTCTTCTTATCTTCTTAAGTTCAAACAAAAGTCATGTCAAACTGATATGGGAAATTTAACCACTCCTACTGGATGAACAAAAAAAGATGATTCCGCTGTGGGCTTTACTGAGCTTTACATTGTGTAATCAATAGGTCTTAATTCAAATTCATCTGTGCTCAATCCTATTGGGAAATTTTGATTATTCCTTTTTAATTAGCAGAGCATGAGATAGAAAAACAACAACAGCAACACAGAGAAAAACACAGAGAGATCAGCTCAGTCTCAGCAGCCCCCAACCCTTTGGTTTCTTTTCCACAAAAACTAGCACTTTGCATGGTGAAAATAACTCTAGAAGCATTTAAAGTAGAAAAAGTTATCTTTACCTACAGTTACTATTTGTAATTACTGTAAAGTCAGAAGAAAAAAAGGAAAATTGACTCTTCACCACATGGAGATCTCCATGCTTGTTGGTCAAAGAAAGGAAAAACTATTAACAAAACAATGGGAGCAAGCAAGCAAACCAGGAAGAGGGAGCAGGAGCTTACCTCAAATGCCAGAGGTGGGAAAAGAACTTTACCAATCAACTTAGTAGCAAAGGACAATCATATTAGGCTGTAAAGGTCCTTCTCACTGATACCCAGTGCTAGTGCATGTAAGATTGTGATTAGCCCAACAAATCCAGTGTAAATTGAAGGGTAAATGGCCATTGCAGTCACCCCCTGAAAGAGACTGAGTGGTCTGAGGTCACCCAGATCTCCTGAATGGTGCTTCAGCACTTTACACACTATACCATATCAACTTTTGTTAAAGAATCACATAAGATTTTCTCTTCCTCCTTAGGCCCACAAAAAGCTTGGTCTCTTGAAGACTGAGAGATGCTTTCAGGCATTGATGCTGAGGATTCCTTGTGAAGATGGATACACTTTGTCTTGGCAGAGGCATAGTTCTTTCTTTCTTTCTTTCTTTCTTTCTTTTCTTTCTTTCTTTCTTTCTTTCTTTCTTTCTTTCCAAATTGTGAGTGATTTTCAATGTCTTCCTCATCTTTCCTTTGTTTTCCCTTTTTCTGCTTTTGCTTGGCACCTCTGCTTAAGCAAAATGCAGCCATACATCTAATCTGCTTGGCTGTTTTCCCCTCTGTGATATGTTGTGAATTGCCTCATATGAGAATGCTGAATAGATCACTAGATGTGAACAACGGTAGTAGTAGGAAATAGAAACCTTGAATGAGTCATTTATTTTCACACTTTTTTTTTGGCCTACATTTATATGGTGCCAAAGCACTTCAGGCTGTTTAGTTAGACTTTCAATCTGGTTGAAACACACAATACAAAAGGAAAATAAATAAATCTTGCTACCATGGGTATTACTAGAGGAGACCTGCATGACCCTATCCAAGAAAATGGTGGGAGACTTACCATTTATTTTTCCGTTTGCAAAACTGGATGTAAGGAGAGAGCCAGTGTGGTATACTGGTTACTCCATCAAGCCATAAAACTCAGTGATTGAATTTAGCTCAATCATTTTCTTTCCATAACTCCTAGACTTGTGAGGGTTAAGTGAAAAAGCAGAAAGCCATGTACCCTGCCATGAGCTCACTGGAGGAAAGGAAGGATATAAACAAAAGAATAACATTCAAGGCCGTTTTATTCATAAGGCTGACCAGGCTGAAGCCTTGGGGCTCCGCAGGAACTAGGGGCCCATCAATTTTTTTTATTTTTTATTTTGCTGAGGCACTTTAGGGCTGTCAGCTGTAGTGAGATGAAAGACTGAAGTGCCAGAGAGGGCCCAAAATATGTGCAAGCCTGGGGCCTGTCCATGGTTTAATATGGTCCTGATAACATTCAAAGGGCAGCTTGACTTATCACCTAGCCAGTGGAGAGGTCTTGGCTCTGTCACCCCTTTCTAATTAGAAAAACTATTTTCTGTCTAGGTAATTTGTGCCTTCAGTCCTCAGACTTCGTGCTGAGCTGCTGCTGCCCGCAGGAATCTTGGGAATTGTAGTTTAGTGAGGTGTGGAAAACAATTTGAGATCTTAACCCCTTTTGAAAAAAAACCCACATTTACATTTATTATTATTCATTTGTTTTGCTTTGCATTTACTATATTTTTATGCACTTATTTGTTTTATTTGTTAAATTTATTGTCTTGTCTTTCTTCTATGGAATGTATATTTGCATATCTAGACTGGGTTTCTAATACAACCTCCTACCCAGACATTTCACTGACAAAAGCCAGACCAATTGCATGTTCAAATCTGGATCTAAAATACAGGGCATGTAATTTCAATATCACTGACAGATAGCTATCCAGGCTCTGTTTAAACATCTCCTGTAATAGCAGAGCTGATCATCTCACCAGGTCACCTCCTTTACTCTGCTAGGTAGTTACATTGACCAGTACGGTCTTTCTTTTCACCACATGTTGCAATAATCCATTGCACAAGTGGTTACGCTCTTATGGGACTTCAGTTCTAACCTACACATCCATGAATCCCCATTGTTTTAAAGGGGGCTATATCTGCTTGTGCTACATGTGTGATCTTGAAATTTAGATTAGATTAGGCATCCTTCAGTCTTGAGAGACTATGGTAACGTGCTCTGTATGGAGGACTTGGAACAGCGTCTAGTGTGGCTGAGAAGGCCAATTTGAGAGTGACAATCCCTTCCACACTGAAGACAAATACAGTCTGTCCCCTGTCCAGCTCCCTGATTTTGCTGGTTTCGGGAGTGCCTCTTTGCCTCGGCCTGCTGGACAAGTGTCTCTTCAAAATGGGAGAGGCCATGATGCACCGCCTGCCTCCAGGCTGAATGCTCGGATGTCAAAGTTTCCCATCTGTTGAGGTCCATTCGTAAGGCCTTCAGATCCAGCGGGATCTTGAAATAGGATCCTGGTTATTGTTGAGATGTTTCTCCTTGTGTTCACTGAAATGTGGCTCCCTTCAAATGTTTTTCGCTCTGCACAGTGGTAAATTTCAAAGTGCCCCTCTCATCATGACACTCCTCATAGCTGTGCTCTGAAGGAGAGTCCAAAACTGCATCCAGCTCTCTTAATCCACATCCACAAACCAATTTTAGCCATTTTCGTATCCACCAGAAGCAGAGTCTTTTGTAACGCAAACTGTTCTAGACTAAGCTGTCCCCAAATATTTTTGATAACAAGCATAGTCCATGACAATATATTATTGCTGGTAAAATCCATTTTCCCCATCTACTGTGAAAAATTTGTCACCAACTTCAAATTATGGTGAGAGCAGCAGGTGGCCTCATAGTCCCTCCCTGCTTATGAAAACTTTGCTTTTGCCAACTACAGTGGATGCCGTTCTGTCCCTGCAGCGCTGCCTGGGGTCTGTATTGCAATGGATGCAGGAAAATGGGCTGAGGCTGAACCCGGACAAGACGGAGGTCCTGAGGGTCGGGGGGCCTACCATCAGCGGTTTGGGAAACTCCCTCTCTTTTGGGGGGGGGGTGACTCTCACCACGAAGAGTGAGGTGCTCAGCTTGGGGGTCTACCTGGACCAGGCACTTGCCATGGAATCCCAGGTAGCGTCAGTGGTCCGCACCGCTTATTTCCATCTCTGGCGGATAGCCCAGCTGTGTCCCTATCTAGATGTTGGGTCGCTCACCACTTTGGTCCATGCGCTCGTAATCTCGAGATTAGACTACTGTAATGCTCTCTACGTGGGGCTGCCTTTGAGATCTATGCGGAAACTCCAGATGGTGCAGAATGCGGCAGCCAGACTTCTCAGTGGGGTAAGGAAACATCAACATATTACTCCCACTCTGGCCGCCTTGCATTGGCTGCCCGTTCAGTTCCGCGTAGATTTCAAAGTTTTAATGCTTACGTATAAAGCCCTAAACGGTTTAGGGCCTCGCTACCTGACGGAACGCCTTCTCCCACCTAGATCTACCCGTATCACCCGATCTAGCCAGGAGGTGAGGCTGAGGAGCCTAACGCCGAGGGAGGCCCGGAAGGAAAAAACAAGAAACCGGGCCTTCTTGGCAGTGGCTCCTCGTCTTTGGAACAGCCTCCCTCCTGAGATTCGCATGGCCTCGTCGCTGGGCATCTTTAAATGCCAACTGAAAACCTGGCTGTTTAAGCAAGCCTTCCCTCCACCCAACGTCTGAATTTAGTTATTTTGTGTTTTCTTCCATCTTGGATCATTGTTTATTTAGTAATATATTGTTATGATTTTAAATTGTTAAATTGTTACATCATATGTTGTTACCCGCCCAGAGTAGTCTATATGACTAGATGGGTGGGCTATAAATGTAATAAATAAAATAAATAAAATAAATATAAATACCCTAATACCTCAACCTTGTGAGGCCAGGCTCCCTTCTAATGATGTTCTTGGAGAAACAGAAAACAAAAGGCAGCTGTGGATTATGAGGAGCATTCCCAATCATCCCCGATCAGCTTCCTTGCCAGATTAAAAAGCTTGCATGACGTTTGAGCTGAAGTGGGTGGGTGGGCATTATAAAGATATGACTTGAATATGGTGTTTTGTGAAGTGAATTACAGCACACCCAGCTTATGCCAATTTGTGTTTATTTATTTAAAATATTTATACCCCACCTTTCTCCTGAAAAGGACTCAAAGCAGCCTACATTATTAAAAACAAACAGTTCTAAGATATTTAAAAAATAAATTGTTGCACATTATTTCATAGTCCTTCAGGTGACACAATTCCTCCTTGTTTTTGCTCCAGCCGACTAACACAACTATCCCGCAGAAAAAATGATTATCATCTGCGTTCTCCTCAGGAAGGATTTGCCTGAGGGGGTGGGTGGGGAGGTGCAGACATCTTAATTGCTTAAAACCATCCCTCTCCAGCACGTCCTACAATCAGACCTGGGCAAAGTGCGGCCCTCCAGCTGCTGCTGAACTGCAAATCCCAACACTCCTCACTATTGGCTGTGTGGGCTAGGAATGCTGGGAGTTGCAGTTCAACAACATCTGGAGGGGCCACATTTAAGAAACTGTAGGAAAGGCGGAACAGGAAATGAGAGACGACTGGTTCGCTCCTGCCCCTCTTCCAAATAAGTAAGACCGTGCCCGCCCCCGTCGTCCTCCCTAATCTCCTCCTCCTTTGAACCCGTACTTATTGAGACCATCCCTACGGAAACACTTTGCTATTCCTTCCTTCCAGCACCCGTCCCCCGCCCAGGTTGCTGCGATGGTTTGCTTCGCTTAGGCCGGTCTTCCTATCCACCCCTTCCACAAGGACAAGGTGGTATATTCCTCTGGCACAGCGCTGAGACCTGGGAGATTTCCAGTCCTCTTAGCAAAGAGCTTTCTGCTGTTGTTGCTGCTGTTGTTGTTGCTGGCGCGCTGGTTGGGGGCTTCGAGAGGAAAGGAGGAGGACCGCCCGTGCTGGAGAGAGAGGAGCCGGGGCCTGCCTGGCACCAGGCCTCCTTCTTCCTCCTCCCACCCTCTTTCTCTTGGCTGGCATGACACTTTTTGGCAGCAGCGAAAGGTGCTGGAGATGTGAGTATTGGCGGCACCTCCGTAATCCTATTGTGTGGGTTTTGTGTGGTTAGCTTCAGCCGTTTCAACCCCAAGACGAGGAGGATGATGGCCCGCCAGGAGGCAACCTGGGGAAAGGCACACGGCTTGGGGCAGGCCGAGGAGGAAAAAGTTAAGAAGGGAAAACTGGACGAGTCCCTCTGCCTCTGACCATTCCTCCCTCGGCTAGTAGGGTTGAAAGAAACAAGCAGATGTGTTTAATTTCACTATGGAGGAGTGTTTGGGGGGGTTTGGATTTTTTTGGGGGGGGTTCCTCATATGGTTTGGTTTGTTCCTTTGTTTCTGGCTTGTAAATAAAGCTGGTTGGTCAATTTTATTTTTAGCCCGAAAATAATGAACTGTTAGTGAAAGAAATTTAGATGACCAAGGCAACGGGAAGTGGCAAAGATTTATTTATTTATTTGAAACCTTGAAAAGGGTAGTTTGCCTGCTCAGTGGGCAACCGAAACTCAGCAGGAGGGAGGGGAATCCATCATCTCTGGAAGTTCCCATTCAAAACCACTACAGAGTGCATTTGGCACAGGATGCCAGAAAGAAGGATGCTTTGAAGGGGCTGGGGGAATAATATATGTGTCAGTATGAATGTAGATATAGGTACATGTGTATTCAGTTCTGAAAATTATTCTGATTTTTCCCTCTGTGTGGTTAGCTTCAGAGCACCTATATGGGAGAAATCTATGTGTAGCTTTGCAGTGCCAAGGGAAAAGTATCCTTCAGACTGAATGAAGATGAGAAACCAGCTCCCTGCCTGTCTTGCAGGAAATGGGGCTCTCAATTCAATCTGTGAGCCTGACAGTGACTTACTACAGAGCCTGTATGGACAAAAGCATCCGGCAACAAAAGCATCGTCTCAAGCAGAAAACAACCCATGTCATCAACAAACAGGGGATCGGGGGCTGATTTGTCGTATGGGGGGTGTAGGGAAAACCAATTTGGTTGGGCAAAGAAGTTTAGGAGAAGATTCTATTTCATATAGTAAACCTTTCATTTTTCTATATTTCATATCTGATTCTAAAGATAAATTCTGCTAATTTCAATATGATTTATGTACAAGTAAATATATTTAGGATTGCAACCTTAATTCAGATTGCATTTATGATAATATTTTGTATATTTGAGCATTTTAGTTATATTCCCATAACAGCTAAAAAGGCAAGTTTTCACCTTGAATAGACAACATTAGCACAAAGCCTTGTCTTGTCTTATAGAAGGATTTGCCTTTAGCCATGTTCTGCAGATTAAGAGGCACAGAGTGCCAGAGCAGTTTTCTGGATGAGAATCTGTCCACTGTGCTCTCTCCTGCGTTACTACTTCTATTGCTACCTTGTACATTTCAGCTTCAAATCTCAAGAGTGTGGAGGTTAGTTTTGACTTTATATGAACTAGTGAAACCAAGTCGGTTTATATACCTGTGAAATATTGTGAAGATCCACACTTCCAGGTGACCTCTAGAAACTGCTTTGAATTTAGTTAAGATAATATTCCCAATCATATTTTCCTTTGCACAGCATGCCCCCTTATGTCCTCATCTGCTCTGCTATTTCTCTCTCATTGTCACGACTTTCTGTTTTTGTCTAGATCTGGATATGGCCCATGAACCCAAGCTAAGTCATACCAGGCCTAGTCAGAAGAGGCAACATGGTGGAGGCCTATATCCGTGAGTTTCTGCCACTACTTAAGAGTGACTGGATGGGATTATGCCAATTAATGTGTTAGAAATACTCTGTGCCTGAGGTGGACAGAACTGGAGAAGGAGGATGTGTATGTTCAGAACTAGAAAAAGATAATGTTAATATTGGTTAGGTACACTTTTAGTAGTTGTGACAAATATTCTTTTCTTTAGTTTGAACGTGCCAGATCATGTGCATTTCAGAGGTGTGTGAGTGAGTGAGTGAGAGAAAGCGAATACGCACAATGTTGTTGTCATGCTGTTCAGTTGCCTTAGACTTATGGTGACCATACAAATGAGTGACCTCTAAAATATCCTGCTAAGCTCTTGCAAGCTCAATGCCATGGCTTCCTTTACTGAGTCAATCCATCTAATATTTGGTTTTCCTCTTTTCTTGCTGCCTTCAACTTATTCTATTAGCAGAATAGGAACAGCTAATATATTGCACAAGTGAGATAACTAGTCTCAGTACAGACCATCCTGTTATTAACACTCTGTTATTGTTGTCTGTTGTTAGGTTGTTGCTATCTTAAGTTCTGCTGCTCAAAAGACTTCACGTGCTTGTTACATGGAGCCACTCTGTGAGGAGGGTTAGGCTGAGAGAACCAGTGAGTTTCACGGCTGTGTTGGGATTTGAACTTGGGTCTTCCTAATGCTGGTCTGAGGCTATGTTAATTACATGAAGAGTAAAAAGCCTTTCTGAGAGCTGAAATTATTTTTAGGGGAGTTCTGTTGGCTCTGTCCTGATAACGGGCAAGATGAAAGACAAAATACCAGTGTATTTCTTGCCTATAACTGAGCCCTGGGACAGACATTGGCATAGTTTTGAATGGGAGAAAAACAGTTTACAAAAGCCAGAATACCACTGGATCGTGAGAAAGGGGGCAAAGTCATCTGAGGCAGTGCAGATGGCTGCTTGTCTGGGTCCCCCAAACCAAATTCAGCCCCAGGTTCCCCACCTCAGCATTACATTACTGCTTCTCTCTAGATGTGCTAAGGATAAACAAAGTGGGGATTAACATCTGAGTAAACATTTGCACAATTGAACTTCTAGTTGTGCAAACCCTAACAGCTTCTGTGACAAATGAGAATACATAGGAGCCCTCTACAGCCAGAAAAGGGGCCGGGGGGGGGGGGGGGAAGACTGCAGAAACTGAAGGCTTTCCTCTTTGCTGGTACTATCCCTGTATTTTTGCAGAAAAAAACACAGCTTTTCCATCTTCTGCTTCTGATTATATAGTCTACTTGATTTCTGTATTGACCATCTGGTGACCCCCAGGTACAGAATTGTCTTTTTAGATTACATGAAGCATGTATTTGTGATAACAAATTGTTGACTTCACAGAGTTCTGTGAATTGCTCCCTTCATTTCTGACTCCTAGGTCACATCCTCCATCACTGTTTGGTTCTGATTTATTTTCTATTTCTATGTTCTAGTCACACATAAATATCAACATGCCTTGTTTTGGTGTGTAATCTATTTCCTCCTAGATACTTTCATCTATTTAGTATGGAGCATAGAGCTGGATTATGGTTATGTTGATATGACATCTGATTGATATTAATCCGTCACACTTTGCATTATATAGCCCTAACTGCTTGTACTACATTTCAGCTGACTATTTCTTCTGATTTTTTCATTTGCAGGGTAAAACACCTTGTTATAATCTTATTGAAATGGTCTTATTTCAGTCTCCTTTATTTTTTTCCCCTTGCCTGATATAATGACAAATTCTGCTTACTTGGTTTTTTTTCATGCTTGGTCACTGTTCAAAATATTGGAGCAGAGCCATGGCAGTCCTGTGTAGTCAAATCATGCATTACTTACATCCCATATAACAGGTCTTTTGAACTTGCATGGAGTTTTAAAACATTTTTTAGATCCTATAGCAACATTATGAACCTTTTTATTTGTTACTGTTTTACAGCTTTGATCACATGTTTATGTAAATACACATCTACAGATGTGTACTCAAAATGACACAGGAAAATTTGTGTCTGTTGCTGTAGTGGCCTAGCATGCACAACATTGTAAGCTATATACCAAACCAGGACAGAGTGAGGCAAAAAGCTCAAGGAAGTTAAGGGTGTACAATACCCATTCTTACTGGAGAAAAGAAGTATTTATAGATTGAAAAAACTGTAAAAATTATAATAAAAATAAAGATACATTTTCCAGACTGTGGGAAAGTTCAACTACAGTCAACTCTCGACTTACGAACGGCTCCAGATACGAACATTTCAACTTACGAACCACTCTAATAGGAAAAAACAGACTCGACTTGAGAACTTTTTCCGAGTTACGAACAGGGAAAAAAACCCACGGGGAAGGCAGGGAACCTCCCTCCCCCCTCCCCCCGCAGCAAGCGCCACTTTCAGAAGCCTCCCGGGGGCAGGGGAGAAGCACCATTTTTTTATTTCCCTGCCTTCCCGGCAGCCATTTTGTGTGCTTCTCCGCTCCCGCCCCCCTCTCCCCGCCTCTCAGCTGATCGGCGCTGGGTCTCAGAGGCTTGCCCAGCAGGTAAAAAAGGCAGCGGCGGGCGATGGGGGGGCGCCAGTCCGGTGCGCTCCCTGCCCATTCCTGGCGCGGGTCTACTCGCGAGTAAGCGCCGCCGAAGCTGCGCGAGAGGAGGAAGGAGAAGCCGCGGGTGCTGGTGCTTTGCTAGGGAGGCTTCGGACGGTAAGGTGCTGCTGTTTTTTCTTTTAAAAAAGTTGTTCTGGGTGGGTTTTGGAGGGTAGGTTTGGGCTGGGGGGGTATGTTTCTGTGTTGTTTTTTTTGGTGATTTTTTTTTTGCAGTCCCACCGTGGGACTTGCTCAAATGTTTATTTTTGGATGTTTTTGTTTTGTGTGTGTGTGTCTTTTGCAGTCCCAGCGTGGGACTGCAAGTGTTTTATTTTTAATTTCTTTTTTGGGGGGGTATTTTTTTCTTCGGCCGGAACGGATTAATGGGTTTTCAATGCATTCCTATGGGAATGCATAGTTCGACATACGAACTTTTCGACATACGAACGTTAATCCGGAACGGATTAAATTCGTAAGTCGAGGGTTGACTGTAATGCGTACCCTGTTACTAAACTGGCCAGGTTTATACAACATCCTTGCAGAGTCTTATATTTAGCAAGACATGTATATGAATGCCACAGACTGTTTTAACTAGAATATTTGTCAGGCTAAGGACAAGTACAGGTTAAAAATAATGGCTGTGAAGAAAGCCTCTGGTCTCAAGGTGAACTCAGCCCCCAAGAAGAAATGACAGTAATAATGGCTCTAAACAATTGGATCACCTTATTTTATTGTTGTGCTACAAGAATTGTGTGGAAGTCTGAAAAAGTAAAACAGCCTAGAATGCTCCGCAGTTTCATAAACAGGGTTGCCCATCTTCTTCTTCCCATTCATTGTCCCTCAACCATCAGAGATTAGCCAGGTGGACAAAGATTAAGATCAGGGCAGAACAGGACACATGGCTAGCAAGGGGCCAGCTCAGTATAGTCAGCCTGGCCATAAACCCAATAATAAGACACACAATAGCCGCATTTAATGGTGAGAACCATTAAGCAGTGAAACAGCTTGCCTCCCGATGTTGTGGATGCCCTGTTGCTGGAGGTTTTCAAGAAAAGATTGGACAGCCATCTGTCCGGGATGGTATGAGGTCCGGGATGGTATGAGGTCTCCTGCCTTGGACAGGGGGTTGGACTAGAAGACCTCTTCTGGGGCAAATCTTCTTGCTGTGTCTGCCTGTTTGAACTCCACTTCTGCTGATCCCTGCTAAATCTTGAACACTGGCAGGCTGAGACAGTAATTTCAGCTCAGAAATAAAGTCAGCACAAAGACGCACGTATATACTCGAGTATAAACTGACCCGAATATAAGCCGAGGCACTCAACTTTACCACAAAAACCTGAAACTTATTGACTCGAGTATAAGCCGAGGGTGGAAAATGCAGCAGCTACTGGTAAATTTCAAAAATAAAAATAGATACCAATGGAGGATGGAGGAGGAAGGTGGGAGGAGGAAGGTGGGTACATAGAATATGCAGAAGGAGGAGGATGGGAGTGTCCTGGAAGCAGACACTCCCGTAAAGATCTTTAAGAGACGTAGCTGACAGGGAAGAAAGGGGGTAAATGGGCTTCCCTGGGCTTGTAAACAAAGATGCCCTCACTGTGACCTCTGTTCAGAGTGGTCTTTGAAATACTGACACGCTGCCGGGAAAAGGTTTTCATCTACAGCTCCTTCATTTGGACATAGACTGCTATTATCCTCCCAGCACGGTGTCTGCCTGTGGAGTCTGAAAAATGCAGTGTACTTAACCCGGGTCATCGGACCACCCACAGAGGCTGCAGGTGCCCGTAGATGAGCGGGGGAGTCCGGAGAACACCCGCACTGCAGGGGAGAACATGTAATTTTGACATTGACTCAAGTATAAGCCGAGGGGTGTGTGTGTGTGCTTTTTCAGCAAAAAAATTGTGCTGAAAAACTAGGCTTATACTCGAGTATATAGGGTACTGTCTCAGCCTGCCAGAGTTCAAGATTTAGCCAGAGAATCCTGCTAGGCTCTGTTGCTCTTCTGAATTCCTGGTTTCTGACTTAGGACCTCTGTTAGCCTGTCCTCTCTTAGGATCCTTGACCAAGAATTCCCTCACAATCGTTCCAGCTGGAGTTCCAACACTCCACCGCTGAGACTAAGGAGATGCAATATTTGCCACCACTAATCTATTTTATTGGAGCATTTTCACCACATATTGGTTGCTCCACAATCTGCCCCAGACGTCCATTTGTGTGTATGTGTGTGGCAAATATTGGGGGCAGCTTTAGGGAAAGATCCTTCCTCTTTTTATTTTTGTAGCCCCTCTGCAGATAGTTTGTCAAGGCACTGCAGAATTTTGCAGTGTGGCCTGAATCTCAGAACTCTCTCAGCCATACAAGTTTGCTTCTTTTAAGTCTGTGCTTCCCCATACAGTGGTGCCTCGCTAGACGATTGCCTCGCAGGACGAGGAAATCGCTAGACGATGCCTTTTTGCGAGCGCTACTGCGCTTCGCAAAACGATGTTTCCCTATGGGGAATTTCGCTAGACGATGAGGTTTCCCCATAGGAGTGCGCCGACTAGTGGTCAAAAGCTGTGAGTGCAGCTGTCAGTGCATTCCTATGGGGACCCTCACTCGCTAGACGAGGTTTCCCTATGGGAAATTTCGCAAGACGACTGCGTTTTCCCTTGGAACGCTTTGAAGCGATTTCAATGCATTCCAATGGGAAAACGTGCTTCGCTAGACGATGTTTTCGCTAGACAGCGATCCTCGTGGAACGGATTAACATCGTCTAGCGAGGCACCACTGTATTAGTTATATTCTGTATTGTTGAATCTTTGATGTTTCCCAATGTAATTTTGTATATTTTAATTCTTTTGTGTTCAATAAAGTTCTTATGAATTGCTCTGCGTGAGTGTGATATACTCAGCCAATCTGTGTCAAGACGCAGTATTACTATAGTTCAAAGATCCCTTATGGGTTAGTCTCTAAACATGTGTGGGTTCATACATGTGCTCGGGGAGCATGCCTGGTAACAACCCCCAGTGTTTGACAGGCAGGCTATTTCTTTATGATCTATAATAGCAGAGATACAGTAAGGAAAGACAGGTACAAAGAATAATCCTTTGTCAAATAAGGAGCACTAAATAATGGCAAACCCAGAATGCCCTCAGAAGAAGGGAATGGTAAACCACTTCTGAGTACTCTATACCTAGGAGACCACAGAAAGGGTAGCCATGAGTTGGAATTGACTTGATGGCATGTAATTAATTAAATAATGGCATGGCCAAAGTGCAGCGTGGAATACTCAGGTTCCAGTGGCGCAGGATTTGACAAATTCAGAGTGATGTATGGGGAAGAGAGAAACAAAGTTAGGGTTTCTCCAGACAGAACATTTCTTCTCGCACAAGTGCCTGGCTCATCACTGACAGTTCCCGTATTTTTCCTGCCATCTAGATAAAGCAAACCATATATATCTGATATTGTTGGTGCCTTGTGTGATTTTCCAGGTATTTCTGTTCCTCTGGCAAGCATAGTTCTGTGTCAGAAGCTCCCAGTAGTAAGTTTTTAATTAGTTCCCCAATAGTAAGCTTTTAATTAGAAAAAAAAATCTATAAAAAATTAGCTCCAGAAACAGAACTCGAGCACAGAAGTAGATTTCTGAGGATTTAAAAAAAAGGATTTTTAGAAGAAGCTGTTTTTCAATACCATAGTTTGATATTCTGTCATTTTGTTTTGCTGTCTTATGCTTTTTTTATTATGTCTTGTCTATCCACTTAGACATGTGGTTTATTGGTTTATTATAATTTTGTTAGAGTCTTATTTATTCCAGGTAACACAAGATGGCCACCCTTTTTTGTTAATGTTTTGATTTATTAGGGATGATGATGGTATTTTACTTTTGATTATTTTTGGTTCATTTTATATAGTTTGTATCATGTTATGTAAACTGCCCTGAGTAGTGACCTCACTCAGGCGGTATATAAGCTAAATAAATAAATAAATAAATAAATATTTTAAAAAACAATGGAAATGCCACTCTGTTGCATGACCAACATTAGCTAACTGAGACCATAGTCACACCAGTGAAATGTCCCCTTGTTTTCTCATGTCTTTTATTCTCTAAGCAGTTGTGTGTTGCGGCCATGACATATATTCCAGGGTGTGCATTCTGATATGTTGAATTACTGCAACATTTCCCTACATTTGTTGTGATATAACCAGCCACACTTCAGTACTGGAATATTTCCCTCTGGTTGTCTCTGGGGATCCTTTTTTCCAAAAGAAATAAATTTTATTACATCGATGTTTCAGCAACATTTCCTTGATGGGTACGAGTTTCTCTGCTGCATTTGTGCCTCTTGCAGCAGAGAAACTCTTAGTTGGGCTTTGTTTTTATTGCATCTCTACCACAAGGTTCCCAAGGGGAAAACATGAAAGGACTCAGGAGCACCACCTGGTGGAAAGATCTGCAAATAAGTGAAGCACAGAGGCCAATGACATAAGTTGTCCAACTCACTGACACTCCACTCACTAATTTAAAAATAAATAAATAAAGGGACATACAGGCAAACAACATCGCCGGTGGAAGCAACACAAGGTGGCTTGCCAGAAAAAGTACAGCCATGCACGCACGACCCCACTGTAATTGTTGAGCGATGAACCCTGCAACAAAAACAGTAGAAGCCTCCTGGCAGGTGGGATTTGATGCAGAGATAACACAGATGCAGACCAAAAGATTTGATGATGGCTGTCAAAATCAATGAGGAAGAACTGGGAAACATTTCTCTGGTGTGACCATGGCCTGAGGCAGGATTTTAACACATCTGAGTAAATCCTGAGTAAACCCTAGGGTGGGTATATATACCTCTTTCAGGGGAGGAGAAAAAAGCCAGGGGTTGCTCATGGTCCAGTCAGTGAGAGGCAACTCACTCTCAATGTGGACCACAGACCATGTGTGAGGAAAGCTTTTACCTGATGTCTAGTCAAAATCATTTGGAAATTTGGAGACCAAAAGTTGCCAGGGCGTCTATAAACCTCTGATTATGAATTCACAGAGGCAAACACCCTCTTGTTTTTAATGGAGCTACTTGCTATGATTTTTTGTTCTCATACAGGCAAATGTGACAAAAGTAGTTACACACGGCTTTGCATATTCTCTTAATTCAATCAAGGTAAAATATAGACAGGTAAGCTGTTGTGTAGTTGTGTGTTACATCATGACCCTTTTGCTGTTGTTGCTCGGTACAATCTTCAAGAACAATAAAACACATTAGAAATGCTGCTCGGGTTCCAATGAGCAACTTGTCTGCACACATACACACCCCCTGATAATTTTGGCCTGCCATCAGCCGTAATCAGCATCAGCTACAATGAGGGATCATGGGAGTTGTAGCCCAGCAACATTTGGAGGACCACATGTTGTCCACTCCTGTGCTAGGGGACAAATGAGGGTGTTTGTCTCATTGTGAATGCGTAACTAGAAGCTTATGGGAAAGCCATAACAACTGAGCAACTCTGTAGCATTACATATGCTTTTAATGTGACTAACATGGGAGAAAAAGACACTTAGCATCTGATAGCAATCAAAGACCCGTAGTAAAGCCATTTATGCCATGTAAATGTTTGCCATGTAAATCTAGGTTGAATAAGTTTTTGTCCTTCAGAGGAGCCGTTCAATCTTTTCCCCCAAGCAAAATATTGGTTTGTCAGCAAGAAGAGGGTATTCTTTGACAGGAGTTGGCTCGTTTCCTTGCTTTTATCATCTTCATTCATGTCTGAAGAAACCCAATAGTGTTTCCAGAGAAATGGCAGTCGATAAAGGAACAGTCGTGTTCTCAAATGGGCAAATGTGTCAAAAGTAGTTACAGAATGGCTCTCTCTCCCAGCACAAGATTAGGCTTTGCATATTCTCTTAATTCAATCACTGCTTTGCTATTTTGTTTCCGACCTGCACAACCACTTGCTTCGTTGCCAAGAAAACTGATTAGAACCATGAGATTAAGCAGGATTTTAAAATTTGCACTTACTTACTTAATTTATTTGGCTGCAGCTGTTTAGATGAGAAGTTGGACTGTGTGTGCTAGGGTGGGGATGAGGAGTGGTGTTTGTGAGTCTGCTTCATATCCCCACCCCATCCCACCCCCACAATTTAGATTCTGTTGAAATTCATGATTAATTAGTCAAGTATAATCTCAGTCTAGTATCTCTCCCTATCACGGGCTATCCAGCTGCAGTACAAATAGCATTCTAGTTAAAGGGAGGATCATATTCAGACAAAAGCAACACAGCGAAAATGCAGAAACATTAAAACTTATGGGAGGTGAAGTAAACAGGTGAGAGTAGAAACAAGAAGTGTGCTCCAGGAAAGAGGATCTGGACTGGCTGTGCTGGTTGGTGGATTCTGACAAGTATAGTTCAGATAAGTAACTTTTCAAAGCTGCAATCGGGAACAGAGGCAGAAAGGTTAGATTCTTTGGAGTTTTTATTAGCTTTCCTGTGGCTTTTGCAAGATGCTTGGTGAGCAGAAATACAAATTTTCCTGCTATAGAAATATGACAAAATGTGAGCTGCATATTTCTGCGTTTTGGTTTTCTGCTAAAGGCACGAAAATAAAAGCTGGTAATTATGTATGTTCCCATTCTGTTCATCTGAGAAAGAACTGCTGATCATTTTAGGAGCAGCTGCCCATTTTGAATTTCCTATAGCATCCATGTTATGTTTTTCTGGGCCATTGTGGGACTTTTTAAAAATGGCAGCTATCCAGCACAAATCAGAGGAATGTCACTGAGCAGAGTACGGCAGCTGAGGGAGATATAGGAAGGGGGTCACAAAGGGCACCATGTTGAGGCTCTCCAGTGCTGGAGCTGGCCTTTGTTCAGTGCAGTGGGATTATGGCTGTTAAATCAGCATCAGGCTTCAGTGTAAATGTGCTTTATGAGGATTAGTGTGATTTAGAGCAGTGGTTCCCAACCTTTTCCCAACTGCAGACCGGTTGGGGGGGGTGGGTGTCACGCTTGCAGGTGGTGTGTCGCGCTCGTGGGGGGGCGTGTTGCATGCGCGCGGGAGCGTGTCGTGCTTGCAGGGGGGCATGCATGGGGCACGCTCGCGGGGGGCAGGAGATCTGTGTCCGTGGCCCGGTCCTGCCTAGGGGACCCCTGATTTAGAGGATAGCAAATGCTGGAACAGGAATTGGGACTGTCCTACCCTCTAGATCGGGGGTCCCCAACCCCCAGTCTGTTACCTGGCAGTGGTCCGTGGCCTAGGCAGGACCGGGCTGCGGACACAGATCTCCTGCCACCCCCGCGAGCGCTGCTGCGTGCATGCGCCCGAGAGCGCTCCACCCCTCTGTGGGTGTGCCACACCCCCGCAAGCATGCCACACAGCCTGCACGAGTGTGCCACACCCCCCCAACTGGTCCGCGGTTCGGAGAAGGTTGGGGACCACTGCTCTAGATCAGTGGTTCTTAACCTTTGTTACTCAGGTGTTTTTGAACTGCAACTCCCAGAAACCCCAGCCAGCACAGCTGGTGGTGAAGGCTTCTGGGAGTTGCAGTCCAAAAACACCTGAGTAACAAAGGTTAAGAACCACTGCTCTAGATCATGTTGCACTGCTCTTCCTATGATCCTTCACTGTTGACTAATACTAATGGGAGTTGCATCCCCATACTAAACACCAGCTCCAGAGAGAACCTTCTTGGGGCATCTTTAAGGGGCAGAAACTGATTCTGTTCCCCTTTTTGAATGGAAAAGGGAGTTATAGCAAAGTATGACTCAGTGGATCAAAAAGAACTCTGAATTGTTGTAAAATTGTTGGGTTTTTTATTTCCTGATGCATAACCAATACTGTGGACTAGAAGCAATAGTTAGGACAGAATATGGAAAAAGAAAATAGTTTTCCATAGGCAAAAGTGTCAAAACGGGGGTATATTTTATATCTCTGACTGTTGAATCTATATGCAGAACACATCATACATAAAACTGGACTAGATTAGCAATCTAGAGATTAGGAGGACAAGTGAAAATTGGTGACACATCAGCAATTTATGATATGTAGGTGCCATCATATCACTGCCAGAAAATATCAGTGATGTGTAATGACCACTGATAAAGGTGAAGGAAGAATGTGCAAAAGCACTGTAGTTGACGATTAAGAAGACAACAATCATTGCTGTGGAAGAACTACTTTAATGTTGATAGTTAAGAAACTGAAATAACTAGATATTTTATATTCCTTGGTTCAATCATCAAATCCAAATGGAGACTGCAGCCAAAAAATCAGAAGAAGACCGGGACTTGGGAGGGCAGCAATGAAAGAGCTAGAAAAGATTGTCATGTGTAAGGATGTGCCTCTGGAGAGAAAGGCCAAGATCATCCACACCATTGTATTCACAATTACTGTGTATAGATGTAAAAGCGTACTAGGCAAGGGTTGTGGCTTCTCAGCTCCAGGAGTTCCTGGATGAGACAGATTATCTAGATCTATTTCAGTCTGGCTTCAGGCTTGGTTATGGGATGGAGACTGCTGTGGTTGCCTTGGTGGATGACCTATGCTGGGAACTGGACAAGGGGAGTATGTTCCTGTTGGTTCTTCTGGACCTCTCAGTGGCTTTTGATGCCATCAACCTTTTTGATACAATTGACCATGGTATCATGCTGGTCCGTCTCTCTGGGATGGGACTTGGAGGCACTGTTTTACTGTGGCTCTGGTCCTTCTTGGAGGAGAGAACTCAGAAGGTGGTGCTAGGAGGCTCCTGTTTGACTCCTTGGCTGCTGGCCTGCAGGATCCCTCAGGAATCTCATTTGTCTCCTATGTTATTTAACATCTACATGAGATCACTGGGAGAGATTGTCCAGAGTGTTGGGGTGTGCAGTATGCAGATGACACCTAACTCTATCTCTCCTTTCCATGTAAATCTGAGGAAGCTGTTTCAATTCTAGATCAATATCTGGTGTCAGTAATGGACTGGATGAGGACGAATAAACTGAAACTTAATCCAGACAAGACAGAGGAGCTCCTAGTCAGTCAAAAGGCAGATCAAGGAACATGGATGTGACCTGTGCTGGATGGGGTTGCTCTCTCTCTCTCTGAAAGCACAGGTACACATCTTGGGAATGCTCCTGGATTTGTCTTTGATTCTGGATGCCCAGGTTTTGGTGGTGGCCAGGAGTTTTACAATTACACAATTAAAAATAGTGTACCAGCTCCACCCATTCCTAGAGAAGTCTGATCTGGCCATGGTGATGCATGCCTTTGTTACGGCCCAGGTAGATTACTGTAACACACTCTATGGGGGGGTTGTGTATGGAAAGTGTTAGGAAACTTCAGCAGGTACACAATGCAGCAGCCACTATGCTAACTGGGGCTGGTCACGGGGATCACATAATCTCCCATTACAGCAGCTCCATTGGACAGAATTCAAAGTGCTGGTTCTAACCTGTAAAGCCCTAAATGGGTTGGGTCCAAGCTATCTAAAAGACCGTGTCTCTTTTTACGAGCCTGCTTATTTATTTATTTATTTATTTATTTATTTATTTATTTATTTATTTATTTATTTATTTAACTTATATGTCACCCACACTACCCAAA
Source organism: Intellagama lesueurii (assembly GCA_037013535.1). NCBI lineage: Eukaryota > Metazoa > Chordata > Lepidosauria > Squamata > Agamidae > Intellagama > Intellagama lesueurii. The sequence continues at coordinate 14,555,491 of JBAJHW010000008.1, forward strand.
GGTCTCTGGGCGGCTTACAACAATTTAAATACAGTAAAAAGATAAAGAGATAAAACAATTAAAATACAATTAAAAATACAGTGCTCTAAAAATTGCCATCAGGACCCCCAGTTGATATTATTTCAATTAAAAACCTTCTGGAACAGGAAGGTTTTGACCTGGCGCCGAAACGTCATCAACGTTGGCGCCAAACGAATCTGACTCGGGATAGCGTTCCATAGTCTGGGGGCAGCTGCCGAAAAGGCCCTTTGTCTACAAGCCGTCCCTCTTACCTCCTTGTGGGATGGCTCTTTCAGGAGGGCCCCCTGGCCACATCTTAATTGCCGGGTAGGTTCATATGGAAGGAGATGGTCCTTCAGGTATCCAGGGCCCAAGCCGTTTAGGGCTTTATACGTCAAAACAAGCACTTTGAATTGGGCTCAGGCAGCGACTGGTAGCCAATGTAATTTGAACAGAATAAGCCTGATGTGTTCCCTAGCGGTCCCACCACTCACCAGCCGCGCAGCTTGATTCTGAACCAGTTGCAGTCGCTGGACCGTCTTCAAAGGCAGCCCCACGTATAGCACATTGCAGCAATCTATACGGGATGTTACCAGTGCATGCATAACTGTCATGAGACTCTGCTCGTCCAGGTAGGGCCATAGCTGGTATAATGTCCACAGCTGAAGGAAGGCACCCCTGGCCACCAAGTCCACCTGGGCTTCCAGAGTTAGACTGGGGTCCAGGAGCACCCCCAGGCTATGGACCCTGTACCTTAGGGGGAGTGCAACCCCATTCAGGGCAGGGAAATGGCCCTCTAACCTGTCCGGCGAAGCACCCACTAACAGCACTTCCATCTTGTCTGGATTGAGTTTCAATTTATTAACCCTCATCCAGTCCATTATCAGGTCCAGACATGAGTTCAGCACAGAAACCGCCTCACCTGGATTGGTGGAAAACGAGAGGTGGAGCTGAGTGTCGTCAGTATATTGCTGACTCCTCAGCCCAAACCTCCTGATGACCTCTTCCAGCGGTTCCATGTAGATGTTAAACAGCATGGGGGACAGTATCGAGCCCTGAGGAACTCCATGACATAAACACCATGGGGCAGAGCAACTGTCCCCCAGCACCACCTTCTGGACATGGTCAGCCAGGAAGAAGCGGAACCACTGTAAAGCGGCACCCCCAACTCCCAACCCAGCCAGCCTATCCAGAAGGACACCATGGTCGATGGTGTTGAAAACCGCTGAGAGGTCCAGGAGTATCAACAGGGTCACACTCCCCCTGTCTCTCTCCCGGCAAAGGTCATCGTACAGGGTGACCAAGGCAGTCTCTGTACCAAAGTCCAGCCTGAAACCCGATTGAAATGGATCCAGAAAATCCATTTCATCCAGCAGCGCCTGGAGTTGCCCGGCCACAACCTGCTCCAACACCTTGCCCAAATAAGGGAGGTTCGCCACTGGTCGGTAGTTAACCACCAGCCTTGGGTCCAAGTTAGGCTTTTTAAGGAGTGGCCGAATTACCGCCTCTTTTAAGGCGGTAGGGACCACTCCCTCTCTCAAAGAGGCATTCACGGCCTCCTGGACCCAGGTGCGAACCCCCCTGGCAGATCTTCCAATTAGCCAAAATGGGCAGGGGTTGAGCGGAGTGGTGGTAGAATGGACAGATCCAAGCACTCTGTCCACATCCTCAGGTTTCAACAATTGAAACTCATCCATTAATACTTGACCTAAGCATGGCACACTGGACCACATCCTCTATTCTGCACTAATGGTGGAGTCCAACCCACTGCGAATCTGAGCGATTTCCCCCTCAAAATGAATGGCAAACTCATCATAGCGAGCTGATGAGCGGTCCAGGACCTCCACCGGATTTCCCAGTTGAAGAACATCCTGGACCACCCAAAACAGCTCTGCTGGACGACATTCTGAGGAAGCAATACGGATGGCGAAATATTGCCGTTTCGCCAGCCGTATTGCCAGGAAATAGGCCCGATAATGGGCTCTAAGTCGTGTTCGATCAGACTCCCAGCGGGATTTCCTCCACCTACGCTCCAGCCGTCTCCCCTCTCGCTTCATCGCGTGCAGTTCAGATGTATACCAAGGAGCTGTCTGGGCTCTGCGTTCAGAGAGAGGGCGCTTAGGCGCAGTCGTGTCAACCGCCCGGATCATCTCCCTGTTCCATAGGGTGACCTGAGCTTCTGCAGGAGCACTGACCATATCAGATGGATAACCCCCCAGAGCATTCAGGAAACCATCCAGATCCATTAGACTCCGAGGGCGGATCATCTTAATAGACCCCCCACCCTTGCAGAGGAGAGAAGAAGCTAAAGACTAAACTTGACGAGGAAGTGATCTGACCATGACAATGGGGTCACAACCAGCCCCTCCACATCCAAACCACCATCTTCCAGTTCCGTTGAGAAAACCAGGTCTAAAGTATGGCCCTTCTCATGTGTCAGGCCAATGACACATTGAGACAGCCCCATAGTTGTCATGGCGGCCATGAAGTCCTGAGCCGCCCCAGTCAAGGCAGCCTCGGCATGGATGTTGAGGTCCCCCAGCACCAACAGCCTGGGAGTCCTCAACACCAGGTCCAAGACTACCTCTGTCAGCTCAGGCAGGGAGACCGTTGGTACGCAGCAGGGTGGGTGGTACACCAACAGAACCCCCAATCTGTCTCGTGAGCCCAACACACAATACAGGCCCTCAAGACCTCCTCTCAAAGGGATAGGAAGCCTGGTCAAGGAGATAGAACTCCTATAGACTATAGCAACTCCCCCTCCCCGACCCTCCGAGCGACATTGGTGCTGGACCGAGTACCCAGGCGGACACAGCTGGGAGAGTTAAGACCATCAGGAGAGACCTTTCTCTCAGTCCTGCCACCTTCACAGGTGCATTTGATGGGGACACAGAAGAGGGCCTTCTCTTTTGCTGCTCCCAGACTCTTGAACTTCCTCCCACAGGAGGCCAGACTGTCCCCATCTTTGCTGTCCTTCCCCAAGCAGGCAAAGACCTTTCTCTTCAGGCAGGCTTTCCATGAGTGATTGGCTGTCTGAGTAGGGTTTTTAACTGTATTGTTGTACCTTACTGCTTTGAATGTGTTTTGCTGTTGCTTATGTTTTTAGCATGGTATTTGTTTGATCCGTTTTAGTATTTGTATAGTCACTGTTGTTAACTTTAAGTACTTTCTTTTAATGATGTAAGCTGCCTTGGGTTCTTTTTAAGGAGAAAGGTGGGGTAAAAAAATAGAAAGAAAGAAAGAAGGCGGGACAGTGAAAAAAACCAAGAGAAATATAGATTAATTTGAAATGGTGCTGGAGGAGACATTTATGGATATCATAGACAGCCAGAAGTCAGACAACTGAGTCCTTGATCAAATCAAGCAGAAACAACTAAACTTGAGGGCTTGATCCCATTACCAAAAGAAACAAGTCTTGAATTGGGTTTAGCATGCTTTCATAGAATCTTAGAAAAGTGAAGTTGGAAGGGGCCTACAAGGCTATCAAGTCCAACCCCCTGCTTGATGCAGGAATACAAATGAAAGGATATCTGCCAGGTGGTTATCTAAGTTTCTCTTGAATGCCTCCAGTGTTGGAGCACTCACCATCTCTCAAGGTAATTGGTTCCACTGTCTTACTGCTCTAACGGTTAGGGTGTTTTTCCTGATATTCAATCAAAATCTGGCTTCCTGTAACTTGAGCCCATTGTTGCGTGTCCTGCACTCTGAGATGGTTGAGAAGAGATCCTGCCCCTCCTCTGTGTGACACAGCCTTTCAAGTATTTAAAAAGTGTTGTCATATCACCCCTTTGTCTTCTAAACATGCCAAGTTTTTTCAGTCTTACCTTATAGGGCTTGGTTTCCAGCCTTGTTGCCCTCCTCTAAATTAGTTCCAGTTTGTCAGCATCTTTCTTGAAGTGTGGTGTCCAGAACTGGACACAATAGTCAAGGTGAGACCTAACCAGTGCTGAATAGAGGGGAGCTACCACCTTTCTGGATTTGGAAACTATACTTCTATTAATGCAGCCTAAAAGAGCATTTGCCTTTTTTGTAGCCACATCACACTGTTGGCTCATATTTGGCTTGTGATCTACGACAATTCCAAGATCCTTTTCGCTCGTAGTTTTGCTGAGCCAGGTATTCCCCCATCTTGTAACTGTGCAATTGGTTTCTTTTTCCGAGGTGCAGTACTTTGCACTTATCCTTGTTGAATTTCATTCTGTTGTTTTCAGCCCAGTGCTCCAGCTTATCAAGATCATTTTGAATTTTGTTTCTGTCATCCAGGGTATTAGCTATCCCACCCAATTTTTTGTCATCCACAGATTTGACAAGCATTCCCTGCACTCCCTCATCCAAGTCATTAATAAAAATGTTGAAGAGCACTAGGCCCAGGACTGAGCCTTGGGGTACCTCACTTCTTACCTCCTCTCAGTTAGAGAAGGATCCATTAATCATCACCCTCTGAGTACGATTCTGTAGCCAATTGTGTATCCACCTGACACTTGATCTATCCAGCCCACACCTAGTTAGCTTGCTAATCAGGATATCACGGGGCACTTTCTCAAAAGCTTTGCTGAAGTCAAGATATACTACATCTACAGCATTCCCTCTGTCTATCAGGGAGGTGACCTGATCAAAAAACGAGATCAAATTAGTTTGGCAGTATTTGTTCTTGACAAATCCGTGTTGGCTTCTAGTTATTACTGCCTTGTTTTCTAGGTGCTTGCACAATGACCGCTTTACGATCTATTCCAGAATTTTGCCTGGGATTGATGTCAGGCTGACTGGCCTGTAGTTCCCAGGTTCCTCTTTTTTGCCCTTTTTGAAGATAGGTACATTAGCCCTCCTCCAGTCCTCTGGCACCTCTCCTGTTTCCTATGATTTCAAGAAAATAATGGACAGTGGTTCTGAGAGTTATTTAGCTAATTCCTTCAGTACTCTCGGATGCAGTTCATCCGGCCTTGGAGATTTGAACTCGTTCAAGGTGGTAATGTATTCCTTGAGTATTTGTTTATCAATCTCCAGGTGCAATCCTGTCTCCTCCACTTGCACTTCACATTTGTCTGGAGGTTCATATTCTTCTTTGTGGCCTCTGTGAATCCACACAAATGGGTTTTACTGCGCCTGCGCAGGACTCCTCGGAATATTCTAGAGCTTAAAAAGATGTGATTAGTAGGACATTGCCCTGTGGTGCGCATGCTCCACCCGCTCGTTACCTCAGTTCCTTTTAGCCGCCGCTGAAATCGGACTTCCTTTGAATAGAGCTTGCGATTGTGATTCTTGATTATTTATGGATATACTAATCTTTGGACTGATTTACGACTACTCTTATAGGATTACGGACTTGATCAAGTTTTTCATTTTCGGACTTTTCCCTGTGAGTTAATTTCTTTGTTCTTTCCCATTTTATCCCCTCCCCCCCTTCCCGCCCTTTTTTATGGCCTCCTCAGGCCCTTTCAAATGTTGTGCAACGTGTGCCGGTAAAATTCCATTCTCCGACGGCCACGATCGCTGCTTATTTTGTTTGGCCGAGAGTCATCAGACTCAAAATTGTTCTGAGTGTAAGAAATTAACCAAACCAGCCCTCAAACTCCGACTGCAACGTCCGAGATCCCATTTGTGGGAGAAATCCTTGGCACCATCTAGTTTACCGACTAGCCCGACAATGGAACTCACCCCAATTCCACCGACTCGATCAGAGTCTTCCATTCCGGTGGTTCCCATGCTTTCACCGAGGGCTTCCTCCAAGACTTCTAAGTCAAAGTCACCGTTGGCATCGATGTCGATGTTGAAAACCTCCTCTGTTTCTGCTAAGACCCAATCTGGAAAGAATAAAAAAGAAAAGGTCAAGCAGAAGAAAACCAAACGAACCCCTAAGCCACATCAGCCTAGGGAACCCCCAGTAGTACACGTCTCCCGTCACCAATTTTGGAGGAATCATCGAGAGAGGCTCCGGACCGAGGCTCTGCCTCTGAAGCGGGAGAATCCAGCGTCCCAGTTCGGGTACCTTCCCAAGATGTTCTGAACGGGTTCTACTCACGCTACTTCACGGTGCCCAAAAAGGATGGAGGACTCCATCCAATCCTAGATCTGCGTCTCCTGAACACCTACATCCATCCAAGGCGTTTTCGCATGGTCACCCTCGAATTAGTCATCCCTCTGCTAACCAGACGATTGGTTCGTGGTTATAGACCTTCAGGACGTGTATTTTCATATATCAATCCACAAAAATCATTTCAAACACCTTCGATTTTTCTTCATGGACACCGCCTATCAATTCTGTGCTCTTCCCTTCGGTCTGTCTACCGCTCCAAGGACATTCACAAAGTGTATGGCCTCAGTCGCTGCCTACCTTCGTCTACACGACATCACAGTGTTCCCATATATAGACGATTGGTTGGTAGTAGCAAAATCATACAGCGCTGCCATAAGAGACACTACTTTTGTCCTACAGACCTTAGCGGAGCTCGGTCTTCAAGTCAACCACAAGAAATCCCATCTACAGCCATCTCAAACCGTAGATTATATTGGAGCACATCTTGATTCTCTTGTAGCCAGAGTGTTTACCCCTCCAGAACGAATAATGAAATTAATACAAGCCATCCGCCCTTTTTTGCTTTGCAGCACAGTCACCGCTCATCATACACAGCACCTTCTAGGTCTGATGGCATCAACTACATCGGTCATTCAGCATGCGAGACGAAGATGAGGTCTTTACAGGCATGGTACCTGTCCCACTTCGACCCTCTGATAGACCACCCATCCAAGCGTCTTCCAGTGACTCCAGAGTTGGCTCGTCAACTAACCTGGTGGACATTCGTCCCTCATCTCCTGGTAGGCCGCCCATTCAGGCTTCTCCAACTCACCATCCAAGTCACAACGGATGCCAGTCTGACAGGATGGGGCGCACACTGCGGTCATCGAAAGATTCACGCGTTGTGGTCAAGCTCAGAGAGACTGCTGCACATCAATCAACTAGAGCTGTTAGCAGTCATCAAGTCTTTTCGAGCTTTCCAACTGCTGATAGCTGGTCGCGGAGTCCAAGTCATCACGGACAATATGACCCCCCTGTATTACATCAACAAACAGGGTGGCACCCACTCCTTACATCTTCTCTATCTAGCGCTCCAGCTGTGGGAATGGCGTTACGATCACCACATTTTTCCAGTGGCTCTTCATGTCGCTACGGAAGACAACGAGGTTGCCGACCGTCTGAGCCGTCTGACCACCCAAACTCACGAGTGGGCACTCAACGACAACATCTTCTCTCTTCTCTGCAGTCGGTGGGGGACGCCATGTCTGGACGTCTTCACCACCCAAAGCAACACCAAGTGCAGCAGATACTGCTTGAGAGCGGGGAGAGGAGAAAACTCTCTAGGTGATGCCTTCATGGTGGATTGGGACGACGGTCTACTTTACCTGTTTCCACCCATTCCACTCATCCAGAGGACGATAATCAGGATCCGTCAGCTGGATCGAGATGCCATATTGATAGCACCGTGGTGGCCTCGTCAACCGTGGTTCACCACTCTCAGAACCATGGCCTTCAACTTTCTCAGATTACCACTTCAACCTTCCCTACTCACTCAGGACGAGGGTCGGATTTGCCATCCCGACCTCAGCTCTCTACATCTCACTGTGTGGAGAATTCTCCCAAAGTGGCTGAAGTCCTGAATAGAGCAAGGAAGCCATCTACTCAATTATTGTATTCTTACAAATGGAACTCATTTATCAAATTTGCTGAATCACAGAAATTGCCTACAATCCCAGTTTCTTTGGATGCCCTTCTTAAGTTCCTTCGTTACCTGTTCGACCAAGGTTTGGCTCATTCGACTTTAAAAGTTCATATTTCTGCAATAGTTTCTTACCAGCCTGAAGGGTCTGAAGCTTCCCGTTTGTTCTCTCATCCCACATTAAAGAGATTTCTAAGAGGACTGAGAAATATGCGTCTGCCTGTTCGGCCTCCACTTGCCCAGTGGTCTCTCCAGGTCGTTCTGCGTGCACTTGCTCGCCCTCCGTTTGAATCCATGGCTTCTGCAAACCTCAAACTTCTTTCTATTAAAACTGTGTTCCTTGTGGCGATAACCTCTGCACGCCGAGCAAGTGAACTGGCTGCTCTTCGAGCCAATGACCCTTATATCTAATTTTTCCCTGACAAGGTTGGTTATACCCAGATGTATCTTTCCTTCCCAAGGTGATTTCAAATTTCCATGTCAATCAACCTCTAATTCTCCCAACGTTATTCCCTAATCCATCTTCTGATGTTGAGCGCATGCTCCACTCCCTTGATGTTCGTCGTGCCCTGGCATTTTACATTTCCAGAACCAAGGACTTCCATATTTCTCCAAGACTCTTTGTCTGTTTCCATGGCCCGCGAAAGGGTTCTCCTGCCTCCTCACACACACTCTCAAGGTGGATTGTCTCAGCCATTACTTTGGCTTATGAATTGGCAGGCAAGACTCCGCCAGAGGTGCTAAAGGCACACTCCACTAGAGCGATGGCAACGTCTACAGCCTTGTTGCGTGGTGTTGAAGTCCCTGACATCTGTCGAGTGGCCACTTGGTCTACACCCTCGACTTTTGTGACACACTGTCGTCTTGATGTCAGGGCCAAGAAGGAAGCAAGTTTCAGAAGAGCTGTGCTGACTTTGTTGTTGGCGTGACGGCCCTCCTTCCAGTAAGTGAGCTTGCTAGTCACCCATTTGTGTGGATTCACAGAGGCCACAAGAAGAAAGAGAGGTTACTTACCTGTAACCATGGTCCTTCGAGTGGTCCTCTGTGAATCCACACATCCCGCCCAGCCTCCCCGCTGTCCGTCACTTGATGTCTTGAGCTTTATGGGGGTCAGAGCTTTGACAGCGGCGGACATGCGGAACTGAGGTAACAAGCGGGCGGAGCATGCGCACCACGGGGCAACGTCCTACTAATCACATCTTTTTAAGCTCTGGAATATTCCGAGGAGTCCTGCGCAGGCGCAGTAAAACCCATTTGTGTTTTAGAGGACCACTCAAAGAACCATGGTTACAGGTAAGTAACCTCTCTATCTGTTGTATGGGAAAAGACTGAGTTAAAATAGGAATTGAGCACCTCTGCCTTTTCTTTGTTATCTGTTATAATTTTTCCAATTTAATGCAATTTTTAAAAGAGGTGACTACATGATGTACAAGGAAGCTTGAAGTGCCCTCCTCCAGCATGGTTTTTTTTGTTTGAAAGCGAGGTATTTTACTGTCCAGGAAAAGGGTCATTTAATTTAACTTGCTTGTAAAAATTGATTTACTGTGAATATTTTTGGCATATGAGAATGTCTCTGTCACTGTAAATTGTGTTGGGTAGGGTTGCCACTCCTACCACTTCCTTCTCTCTCTCTCTCTCTCTGTGTGTGTGTGTGTGTGTGTGTGTGAGAGAGAGAGAGAGAGAGAAGGGTAGAGAGAGAGACTGACCAGTCTTGAGGGAGGCAAATGGGAAAGCCTGAGGTGCACGGTTAGAGGCAAGAGGCAGGAGAAGTGTGAAGAGCTGTCTTTGCAGTGGGGAAAAATGGGTCTGAGGCATGGAACGTCGTGGATCCACATGATTTTTATGTAGGATCATCCCCAGACCACTCTCAATCATACACGATCTTTGTCCACAGAATGGACAGTGGTTTGGGGCAGATCCCGCTGTAGTGTTCACTCTGCTTATTATATTCATGTTGAGATTTGCATGCACCAATGGGAGTTCGTGGGGGCGGAGTTAAGGAGGGAGAAGAAAAAGGAGGGAGATTAGAAGACGAGGAAGGCAGTTGGAGTTTGGGAGTTTGGAGTTGAGATAGAGTTTGGGAAGGTGATAGAGAATAGAAAGGAAGGTTGTTCCTGATACTTGGCCCACCCCGACTTCTAAAAAGAAAATCCGAGTGTTCCTTGGGTTAGCTGGATATGACTCATCCCGAAGTTTAGTGAAATAGCTGCTCCATTAACGAACTTAACCCGAAAGAAGCAAGCTGAAAACATCCAGTGGACGTCAGAGTGCCAGGTGGCCTTTGATTGTCTGAAGAGAGCGCTGATCTGTGTTTTTGCACCACTGCAAAGCCATGCACCCATGATTTCTGTGGTATACCCTGTGTGTACAAACAGGATATGATTCACAGTGGTTTGGTGCAGATCCAACGTAAAAATCATGTGGATCCATCAAGATCCGTGTCTGGGACAGATGCGAATGCCTTCCTGTGTCAGAGTAAATCTATCTTGAATCGTTGTCCCCTGAATTCCAACAGCATGTCTTTCATATTGGACAGCTGTCCCGAACTTTGGTATTTCCCCCCCTCCTATTCCACAGTCTGATCTCCCTCACTCTCCCCCTTCCTCCTTCTTGCTCTCTGCATGCTGGGTTGCAGCCTAGAACAGCAATGGGGGTTTGGGTGGCCAAGAAAGGAGGGAGGGAGGGAGCCTTCAAAGGCAAAGGACGGGGTTCTACTCTCCCCTCCCCTCCCGTCTACTGACTCCCCACTCCCATTTTCCTCTGCAACCCAAAGTCATGTAAACAGGCTGGCTGAGGTGTAGAATGTGGAGCCAGTGAGCCAAAAGAACCCAACATCAATGCAGCTGGAGCTCAGCCTTCCAGCCAGCAGACCCTTCCTGGGTGGAGATGTGTCAGGGACTTGCTGCAGGAGCCAGAGGATGGTAGTTTGATTACACACTGTGCTAGTTGTGCCTCCCTGACAGGTTCTTGGAAATGCAGCATTTTAAATGAAAATTATTTAAACTGCCAGTGTAGTCTCTGACATCGGTGGAGCGCTTAAAGAAGCAATGGAATAAAAGTTGCCACAAAGGAACACACCCACAGCAGTTTAAATGCTACGTGACTGACACAGCTTCAAAATTGCTTTTAAAAAACTACGCACAATAATCCTACGTCTTTCAGTCATGTAACCAGCTCCTGAGGCTGTCATACTCGGAGCATGAGAAAACAAGACACCCTGGAAAAGACAACAAGAATGGAAAACGTTGAAGGCAGCAAGAAGACCAAATACAAGAAGGATTGACACAATAGAGGAAGCCCTGGCCTTGAGTTTGCAAGAGCGAAGCAAGGCTGTTGAGGACAGGATATTTTGGAGGTTATTCATAGGGCACCATAACTCAGAAGTGACTTGACAACAAATGGTAACAACAATGGGAGTTGCAGTCCAACAGTATCTGAGAAGAGATGTCACAGCACCCACACTCAGAACGGTGGCCTTGCAGATCTCTGTATCTGAGTGATCGCAATAATGAGAAAACCAAAAGATGGGGCTGCTGATCCAACTGATGGAAACTTGTAAAACAAAAGGATTGAGCAAAGTATCCCAAACTAACTTCTGGGAGGAACTGATAGCTATACCACATCAGCTCTTCCCAAATTCCTGGCTTCAAGTCTCCTTTTAGCTGTCAACATACTGCCTTGCCCTGCCTTTAAAAGGTGTGTGTGTGTTGCTACTGTCGGAGAGCTTGAGCTATTCGTAAATCTCTCTGGCATACCATAGCCCACTTTGTCCAGTGACTCAGGGTAATACATGATGGGAGCTGAATACCCACCCATCCCTCCAGCTTTCTGCTCTCCTCTTCTTTGTCCACTAACATTTGTGCAGTGCAAGGGTTTGATACTTACTTGGGGGTGAGGAACTGTGCCATTTCCAGGCATACAAAGAGCTTGTGAAAAAGGAGAGAGAAACATAACACACAGGATTTATTATGGCATGAATGTTCACCAGTGGAAGTCTGCCTCATCAGATGTTCTACATGCATCACTTACATTCTTGTCTGTAAGAGCTCACACCCCAATGCATTGTTTAGCCTCTGATGTGATACATACTTTCCTACCTTTTTTTTTTTTTTTTTTGCAGCTATTGACAAAACTCAGCTGCTCTCCCAGAAATGTCACTTGGACTCTCTTGTCCACTGAAGCTGCAGAAAATAGAGGTGTGATTCAGGGAAAAGCTTGCCATGAGCAGGACAGTCTCTATAGTATCCTAAAAATAACCACACATTCAAGGGGGGAAGAAGCTGAATCCTGTAGCCTGTATGCATTGTGCAACTGTGTATATATGTTGTTCATTTTTATTTATGATCTGGTTCTGCTAGATATGGGGAAGAGCAAACAACTCTGCCCAGTAGCATTCCCACTTACCTTACTTTGGCTTTCAAGATTTCACCATGCCTTTTCCTGTAAATGTATATCTCTAGTCATGAGAACTAGAAACATATTTTATTCTAGAATTGCCTTATATTATATTGGAATACAGTAGGACCCCCGTATCCGCAGGGGATTAGTTCCAAGCCCCCCCCCCCCCCCGGATGCTGAAAAGCCCGGATTATAACACTTTTATAATAGCAGACACTATACATTGCATGGTCTCTGGCTTCCTCTAGTGGCCAGTTCTGGTAACTTCATTGTTAGAAAAATGTACAGTATTGGGGGGATTTTTCTTTTAATATTTTTAATATTTTCAGATCATGTATATGTGAATCAGTGGATACTAATCCCATGGATACTGGGGTCTTACTATATTGTTCCCAGAGCTTTTGGAGGGGTGGATTACAATTAGTTATGAAAATCTCCCAGTGTGGTGTAGTGGATAGAGTGACAGACTAGGACTCTGGAGTTCAAATCCCTGCTTGGCCATGGAAACTCACTGATGAAACTGAACTGGTAAAACCATTCCTTAAAATATCTCACTAACCTTGAAAGCCCTACTAGAGTCAGTATAAGTCATTCCCGACTTGACAGCACAGGACACACACCACAATCTCCAAGCCATGGAGATTCTGGGAATTCAGTTTTAAAATGTAATGTTTGTAAGTTGTCATTATTCTTTCTAGTTTGGCTTGCCTTGCTTTAACTAGTGATCATTACTGGCTATTATGCAGGAAGGTACTACTGAAAAGTAACCGCTTTTGGAAGTTTGCGTATCCAGCACAACCTCAGAGCAGTTTTCTGTTTTGATTATTATCCAGATGTTTTTCGGTTGCTTGTTCCTCAAGGAACACACAAAATAGCCAAAACATCTTAATCACAGTACAAACAAGATCAAAACTGAAACAATGAAAATACACCATAGGGCTCTCTACAAAGAAGAGAAAGAAATAGAATTCTTATCTGCTTCTGGAGAGAGAGCGCCAAATGAACAACTTGTGGAATTAAACTCCTGATCATAGGGGTGGCAACCAAGAAGGCCTTGCTTAATAAGAACATAAGAGGCCTGTATTATTCGGTATTCTGATCCACAACCAAGATTTTTGATAGTAGATCCCCCCCCCCCCCCCGCTTGTTGAGGCCTCAGGCTGGTCTGCTTATAAAACAGAATACGAAACAAAGCTTTTTCATTAGACTATGAACTTTGGGGAAGTATAAAGGGGAAACCCTACGAAGATATTCTATCCTCAGGTCATTGCAGGCTTTGTAGACTTCAGTTTTCCAACACGTTCAATCATGTTAAGAGCCAGTAGTGCCATGTTTTGGATAACATTGCTAACCCTAAATTAGGGTGGCCACTGCTCCATCACCACAAAGGATAGGCATCACCAAAAAAAGGAAGAGGTGGAGGGCAAGGAACAACAAAAAGGATGACATTCCTCACAGAGAACACATTGTTGCATTATATTTGCATATTCTAATTCAAACTGATACATGCAAATATAATTGGACATTATTCCTGTAATTTAAGTAGAAATACACTACATCTCACCTACTCACTGTGTGTAGGTAATCACCATGGGATGTAGTGCTGAGAGAAAGACAGGGTATAAATGAAATAAATACATAAAGCATAGTACTCAATAATTTTCTGAAACCGCCCTATGCTTTTGTGTTCCACCTCACTGGAAAAAAATATAGAAAGAAAATAAACAGAGGTCACTGTAGTTTTGTTGAGCTATCTTGGTAGGGTTCTGGGTTCTGCAGGCCTCAAAAGCTAGGCCGTTTTTGAGATTTTATTGGTCTAATAAAGATGCCAACTGATAGCCAATGTGGTATAATGCATAGAGAGTCAAAAGCAAAATCAGGAAAAGGTAAAGGTTCCCCTTGACAATTTGTCCAGTCGTGTTCGACTCATCCCCGTTTCCAAGCCATAGAGCCAGCGTTTTGTCCGAAGACAATCTTCCGTGGTCACATGGCCAGTGCGACTTAGACACAGAACGCTGTTACCTTCCCACTGAGGTGGTCCCTATTTATCTACTCGCATTTTTACATGCTTTCGAACCGCTAGGTTGGCGGGAGCTGGGACAAGCGACGGGCGCTCACTCCGTCGCGTGGATTCGATCTTACAGCTGCAGATCTATAGACCTTACAGCACAGAGGCTTCTGCGGTTTAACCCGCAGCCTGGATGTAAATCCCTGCTCAGCTACGGAAGCTCACTGGAGGTGACAGTGGTAAACCACTTCTAAAACATTTCACATACCTTGAAAATACTATTAAGAGTCACAGTAAGAAGTAACTTGACACAAAACAACACAAAGGGCATCGTCCACTCTTACTTTTGGACTTCAGAAATTGACACATACACAAAGCTGCTAAATTCCATTTGAGAGCATACCTTAACTTACCCTAGTATCAAGGACCATGACATTTCAAGGGTTACGAGAGAAAAGATGGGGGCTCATATGATATTGCTTAGTCTTCTAAAGTCCATCAGAACAAATGCCTCCTCCTGCTGCTGATCTTTTCTCCTCACTCTTGCAGCTTCTGGTTCTTGTATTTCTTTTCTTTTCAGGAAGTCTTTCTGTTTCTCCTCCATTGCTGTCCTGAAGTTTTTTTTATTTACTAAATTTTATTTGTATTCAATAGGGATAGGATTAGGGATAGAGGGCTGGGGGAGTAGACATGGATAGGGGAAGGGTAAAATTCCAAAGAGCGAGAGGGTACTTTTACATCCACTTATACAATTATACTAGAATAAAAAGATAACAAAAAAGAACAACTTAACAGGTTTTACCAGAATTGCTATAGTTACTGATCACTCCATTACCTGATCGGACCTTCACATTCTTCTTTTATCGATGCTTTCCAGTCCACATTTCGAGTCCAGCTATAAAATCATTCCCAGTTTTTGCGTCCTTTTTGAGATGATCCTGTTTCTGCTTTCTTCCAATATTTCCCATATTGTATCCTAGCTACAGTAATTACGTGCATTATCAAATGTCTCGTTTCTTTACCTACAATCTCAGGCATAATATTCAGTAAATACAATTCCAGTTTAAATGATACTACGCAGAATACAATTCCCCCCCCGCCCCAGCGTTTCAATCTCCAATAATTTTCTGCTTCCCTACCTGTCCACCCAACATGATTGAAAGTACTCTCTTGTATTTTACATTTCCAACACTTATTAAAAACATTTCATATATTTTAGACATATTCTCTTGTTGCTATTTCTTTTTTTGGGTTCTTCATAGAACGGTTCTTCGTTTGCATACTATAAACCTTGAAGGCAGACACAGTGGTGCCTTGACTTACGAACTTAATCCGTAACGGAATGGTGTTCGTAGGTCGGAATGCTCGTAAGTCGAAGCACCATTTCCCATTGAAATGCATGGGAACGGGATTAATCCGTTCCAGCATTTCAAAAAAAAATGCCAAAAAAAAAATAAAGCACACAGAAAGCCCCATTGGAAGGCGCTGGGGCTTAAAAAAACACAACCAAAAATAAACAGAGCAAGCCCCGAAGGTGCTGGGGTGCAAAAAACAAAACAAAACCCAAAAACATCAGAGCAAGTCCCACGCTGGGACTGCCAAAAAAAAAAAAAAATCACCAAAAAACAAAACAACAGAGCACAGAAACATAACCCCCCCACCCCAAACCCACCCTGCAAAAGCCACCCAGAAGAGTTTTTAAAAAACAGCACCTTACCTTGCCAGTCCGAAGCCTCCTCCGATGGCACTCACTCCCCGGCTGCAGCCGAGGCGGCGGTGGCGGGGCCGGCCATGGCAGAGGGCGAGGCCGGTGAGCGACCGGAGCGCCCCGGCCAGGCTCAGCCTCCCGGCGCCGGGCCGCTGCCGCAACTCGGGGCGACAAGGGGACCGGACCCGATTCCTCCACGCGGGGAGGCGAAGGCTCCGGGCGGAGCCGGCTCTCCCGCGCGCTGTGGAAGGCGGGCAAAGCTCGGGACGGAGCCATCTGGCGAAGCAGCTGAGAGGGAAGGCCAGCCTGGGGAAACGCCGGGGTGCCCGAGTGCTCCCCGGGGCGCGAGCGGCGGGGGCTTCCGAGGGCTCGCCGTACTGACCTTGACGGGGCTGACGGGGGTGGAGGAGAGCTTTCCTTCGGTGGCACCTCCTGCTCCAGCACCGCACGGGCTCCGGTGGAAGCTCAGAAGAGCTCCAACAGCAAGGGCTGCCAGCCGCCCATCCAAGGGACCTCCCCGTGTAAGAAGAGCTGCACGGAAGGGGGCCCTTTTCCAGGGGGAACCTCTTTTCCCCCCGACACCTGCTTTGAGTGTGGAAAGCGGCAGCGCGCATCCTTGCGCAGCATGGTTCTGGCTGGCTCTCATGGTTCGCGGCATGGTTCTGGCTGGCTGGGACTTGGAGACTTTGCCGCTTCCCATGGAAGGAAAAGCCGAAGGAAAGCCGCGCGGCCATGGGAAGCCTGAAGGAAGAGCTGCTGACTTGGAGACTTTGCCGCTCCGGTCCAGGTCGAGGGCGGTGAAGGCGTGCCAGATCGGTTTCAGCAGCTCTTCCTTCAGGCTTCCCATGGCCGCGCGGCTTTCCTTCGGCTTTTTTTATTATTATTATATAACTATAACATAAACAAAAACATATAACATACGAACTAAAATACAATTTAACTGTGTTCCCCACCACCATATGCGGGACCTCTTGCCATAATCTTCCTCTTCCTTATTGTTCTTCTTCTTCCTCTTCTTCTATTGTCCTCTTCTCCAAAACTGCATTGATTCTTGATTTGGAGCTTTCCCTTTTCCTCTTATTAACACATATTCCAAAAATCTACCCCATATTTCATAAAAGTTATTTTTTTTCAACTCTCCTTTCTTAACCTTTAAGTTACAAGTTAATTTATCATTTATTGCTATATTCCATATTTCTTTATACCATTCTTCAATTTGCAATTCAACTTTTGATTTCCATTGCCTAGCTATAATCAATCTAGCTGCTGTTAATAAATTGGTTATCAATTCTTTAGTCATTTTGTCATATTCCACATTCTCATATATTGATAACAAAGCAATCTCAGCATTAAATTCTATATCTTTTTCACATATGTAGCTTAATTCTTTAAAAATTTGTTTCCAAAATCTTTGCACTTTTTCACATTCCCACCACATATGAAAGTATGTACCAATTTCCTTCCCACATTTCCAACAGACATTTGGATGATTGACATTAATTTTATTTAATTTTGACGGTGTTAAATACCATCTTAAACTAAGTTTAAATTTTTTTCCCTTATTCTTACTGACATAAATCTTAACACCCTCATTTTCCATATCATCCTCCATTCTTCTTCATTTATTCTTTTTCCAATATCTTGCTCCCACACTATTTTCAATCCTTCTTTCTCACTTTCTTCTTCCTCTAAATTAAGAAGTAAGTAAATTTTACTCACAGTACCTTTCACTGAGTCAGTCATCCGAATGTCCTCATATGACAATAAAAATTGTTCATACTTTGTATATTCTCTATCTTTATTATATTTATTTACCCATTCATTAGTCCAGCTTTCTAATTGTATATAATTCAACCATGAAATGCTCCTATTCTGAAGAGTTTGTTTCATTTGATCTGTCGATCTCATTTTATACTTTCAATCTTTCAATCTAATCACTTTCTTTTCTTTAAATAGATCCACATACACTTTCATATTGGTAGGAAAAATTTCTATTTCTGTCACTAATCCAAGTGGGGAGTATGATGAACATAAATTCTTTTTACACTTATACCATATATTTAACAATGTCTTTAAAAATGGGTTATTAATTTCACTTATTTTATCTTTCTTAACTATACCGAATAAATATTTTTCTATATCTGCCTGTAATTCTGATGATTCCATTTCCCACCAAATTAGCCTTTCTGGATTATATATAATTTCCCCAATAAACCTCAATTGGTTAGCCAAATAATAATTTTTTGTATTTGGTAAACCTATACCACCTTTTTTTGTTGTTTTATACCAATACTTTTTATTTATTCTAGATCTCTTCCCTTCATTACAGTACTTATTAATTATTCCTTGCCAAAATTTCAAATCCTCCTCTGTTAACTGTATTGGTAGCATTCTAAATAAGAAATTAATTTTTGGTAAGATTTTCATTTTGATCAATGCAATCCTTCCAAACCAAGATAACTTTAAATTACTGTATTCCTGTAATTTCTTTTTAATCACTTCCTTTAGTTTATTATAATTATATTCCTTTATTTTTTGAATATTTTTGCTAGATCTATTCCTAAATATTTAATTGATTTACATAATTTGAAATCATATTTTTCAACACACCTTTCTTGTTCTACTCTATTATGATTAAATAACATTAATTCAGATTTTTGCCAATTTACACATAATCCAGTTATTCTTCCAAATTTTTCTAAATGAGTTCTAATTTTATCGCCACATTCTAACGGATTTTTCACTGTCAACAAGGAATCATCAGCAAATAGATTAATCTTTATTTTATTCTTTTCCCCCATACCTTCAATTAAATCATCATTCCTTATTACATTTGCCAACATTTCAATAATCAAGCAAAACAGAACTGGAGAAAGAGGGCAACCTTGTCTAGTGCCTCGGCCTAGAGCTATTTGTTCTGTAATCCCATCATTAACTATTACTACAGAGGTATTCTCCAGATATAGTTGGTCTATTATCCCCCTAAATTTCTTTCCAAAACCCCAACCTTTTAACAAAATCTTTAATGTTGGCCATTCCACGCAATCAAATGCCTTAAATATATCTAATGATAAAATACCTGCCTTCAGTTTGTCTTTTTCTATATTGTATATAATATTCAAGACCCTCCTAGTTAAATTCTCCATTTGTCTACCCTTTAAAAAACCATTCTGATCCTCTTTAATATATTTTATAATAAATTTATTAATTCTATTCGCAAGTATTGCAGTAAAAATCTTTGCATCTTGATTTAATAGTGAAATAGGTCTATATGAACTTGGGTCTGTTAAATCTTTATTGGGCTTTGGGATAAGAGTTATTAATGAATGTTTCCAAGAATCTGGTATTCTCTCTCCTTCCAATATTTCATTATAGAGCACTTTTAACTTAGGGATCAATATAGTTTAAAAGTTTTATAATATTCTGATCCTAATCCGTCAAAACCTGGAGTTTTACCATTTTTTAATTTATTAATAATCTCTATAATCTCTTCCTCTTTTATCTCTTTATCTAAATCCTTTTTATCATTCTCTGATAATTTACTCTTAACATTTTCTTTAATATAATTTTCTATATCTTCTTTCGATACACTATTACCTTTATATAAATTTTGATAGAATTCCTGTATTATCTTTAGTTTTTCTTTCATTAAACTACAATTCTTTCCCGTTTTATCTTTAATCACTCCAATTATATTTTTTGCTCTTTTAGTTTGAACTATTCTAGCTAAAAGTTTTGAATTTTTATTACTGTATTCAAAGAAATTCCTCCTAGCGTATATCAAATCCCTCTTTTTTTCCTTGAGACTTGGAAAATTCCTTTTCTGCATGATAATTCCCTGAATTCTGTACAGCAGTGGTTCCCAACTTTGGGTAACCCAGGTGTTGTTGGACTGCAATTCCCAGAAGCCTTCACCACCAGTTGTGCTGGCTGGAGTTTCTGGGAGTTGCAGTTCAAGAACTCAAGGTTGGGAACCATTGCTCTCCAGTCATGCTGGCTGGGAGATTGTGGAAGTTGTTGCCATTCAAAAAGTAAGGCTTCCAAGCTATGCTTTTCCTGTACTCCTAGCTTCTTGGTTGCAAAGCACGAGAGAGATAAACATGTCAGCTTCCTTCAGGGAAGGAATGCTGGAAGGTTCCCCCCCCCTCCTTTCTTCTTTGAGATCTGAGAACTAGACAATTCTCATGCAAAGATTATCAACTGTGATGAAGATCAGCAGGTTGGCAGTATCTGTCAGCTTCACTCCTGGTGGTGTGAGATTCTTCCCTAAAGAGGGTTTAAGCATTGTTTCAACCCCCACAAACCTCACAAAATAGAGGCATTTTATATAGATGATTTGGGGATAGCAGCAAAAGGCTTTTCTGCTGCCAGTGTTCAGAATAAACTGTTTTGCCAGTTTCCCTACCATAATGCCGCAGAGCTGCAGTTCATGTGGTGGCCCTTGAGTGAATCTTCAATCTTCATTTTTTAAAATAAGAAGAGAGAAAACAAGGTGCTCTTGGCTTGTATGTAATGGTTAGAGAGTTGGACTATGAGCAACAAACCTTGGTGAATTTTTTTTTTTTTTTGTATCACGACTCTCAGCATTTCCTAGCAGCTATGCTAGCTAGGGGATTATGGGAGCTGAAGTTGAAAAAAAAAAGTAAATTTTCAGGCTCTAAGATCTGGATAGACTAGTTTCAAATCCCTTGGCCATTAAGCTCACTGGGAAATGGCTGGCCTAGTCACTATCTCACATCCAAACATAATTCACAGTTCTTTAAACTTAAAGGAAATACAGGATAGATAGGGAACCATCAAATACATCAGAGGAAAAACAAGAACCTAATAGTCACTTGAAATATGGTGGTGTGTAAATTATTTCTAATTTTATAGCTATACATATATGCAGTTTTATTCCAATCTGTGCTCAACTCTTTTTTAAAAAAAACTGGAAAATTTATTACCGTATTTTTCCATGTATAAAATGACACTTTTTCCTAAAATAATTAGAGGAAAAATTGAGGGTCGTTTTATACATGGAAGGCAGCAGCAGGAGGCGGAGACGGAGGTAGAGGAGCAGCCACGCTCCGCCGCCTCTCGTGGCTGCCCATTGACTTCTCCTCCGCCTCCAGCAAGGGTAAAAATTAGGGGGTCGTCCTATACATTGGGGGGGGGGTCATATACACGGAAAAATACAGTATATTGCCCCAAATCTGAGTGTTAAGACTTTGTGTGAAGTAATGTAGTTCACTGTGTTATTGCACAGCTGTAGCACTCATTATTTTTCTTATTTTTTTCTCTGTTTATGTTTTTTTAATCCAAATATATAGAGGCTGCACTGTTGAGACACATGTATTTGTAATAAAACCAAGCTGTGGATTCGGTGTGAGTGCCCTGAAAGGCCATCTTGAGAACAGAAAGATAATGCAAAAACAAAGAGACTGTTGTGGTATAGTTACTGTATTTGACCTGGAATAGGGATGTTCAGATTCAAACCCTCATTAATTTGAACTAAGAGAAATATATTATTTTTCTGTGCTGCTGTATTTTGTAGGCACAGCTGGAAACATTGTAAGAGTAACCAGTGCCAGAAAATCAGCAAAATACGTAAATAAATTGTTAAAAAATCAACTTTCTCCCTCCTTTGCAGCAGCAGCAACTGTGGCCTGGACTATGACCTGTATAAAGATGGGTTTGGTGCTTTGATCTCTTCCCTTCAATGACTTTTTATTCATCAGCATGGCTACAGAAGGAATGTGTTTGTGTTTTTTATACACTCCTAGACTTCAGCATGCACAAACAACCTTGAATTGGGGCTCTTTATTTAAGGGTTTTGTACCAACAGGTCACTCTCCTAATCTCTATTCCTGCAGGGTTTATGAGTACCCAAAGATCCCCCCTCTCATCAGTCACATTCCTGTCAAGATCAGGCGGAGACATCTGGGGGCACGGAGCAAGACCAGCCTAGGCCCACATACAGGGCTAAGAGGAAGTAGCAATTCCACAACAGGCACTACAAAATGTGAGTTGTTTTGCACCTGAGATCTTGGTGTCAAGGTACCTCCCATCTAGCCTTCAGTAATTCTACAGTTTGATGCCAATTATACATTATGTCTATATTGTCGTGTGCTTGATCTAACTAACACTGATTGGCTGAGCTGACATGATGGCCCAGATTGTTTACCAAGATTCCTGTTGCTCACAATAATGTAATGAATAATTTGGAAGAGGAAGGGCTTCTTGGGGCAGTCTCCATAGCCAGAGACCACCTCCGAAAGAGAATTCAAAAATGCAGGCAGTGTCAATAAATGAGGAACTGGTATTTTATAAACCTAATGTCCATTCAAGACCAAGTGATTTCCCAGGACTTTGCACTTTAACAGGAATAACTTGCATCAATATGCTGTTCCTAGAAGAGTCCATCTATTTCTCCCCCAGCTTCTGAGAAAAGGGAAGCTAGAGTGCAGATGGTGGCAGCTGTGTCCACACAGGGCCTGTCCACACCACTGGGAAATTGGGTGTGGTCTGATCTGCACTTAAAAGGTTCTTATCTTAAGCGTCATGTATTTTAACTCTGAGCAACCCTGCTGTCCATGCTGAAGATTGTACTACTACACAGAGCAACGTTTACCTGATTTACTCACGAGTAAGGAGGCAGGCGCAACAGTTATTAAATTTATACCCCGCCCATCTAGACACATGTCTACTCTGGGCGGCTAACAATAAAAATGGAATAAAAACAGTATAATAAAATAAAAGGCAACAATAGTAATATAGTTCAAGATGGGGAAAAAAATAAAATAATCAAGTGATGACAGGAGGGAAAGCCTGCCTAAAGAGCCAGGTCTTAAGTACTCAGGGACAGCTGCAGCATGAGGGGAAAAAGGTTGGGGTAAAGGTTGGGAGGACAGCAAGGAGATAGCATGCCCGTTTCCCCGCCTCTCTCCTCAGCCAGGGCTCTGCTGGGGCTGCATTGCCTTGCGGAGTGGGAGCCCTTGGAGTCAACATAGCTCCCTTCCCTGCAGCTGTAATTTAGGGAGCTGGGGTGGCTTTCCCCCTTATTTATTGTTAAATAAAGTAAGTGGCATATTGAAATGGCCATGCATCAACCAAGCATGGTATTATAATTTCACTGCATTGGTCAGGGAAATGTTATACGAGTAAAACAAGAAGACAAAAATAGAAGAGAGAGTTTCTGTGCCCTCCCTTTTAATGTCACAGCCCACCTATTATATCACAGGGTTGTCACCTCTGATAATGCTGCCCATAGTACCATTTGGGTGTGGGCTAACTGTCTGCACAGGCTACACAATGAGTTAATGAAGATTGTGTTGTATCATGCCAAAAAGCATACATGTCCTACTGGTGTGCCAGAAAGGCCAGGACATCTTGTGAAGGGGCAAGATGGATTGTTCTAAGCAGAAATGTGTGGATGCCGTCATTTGGTTCGAACCGACTGTACCAACAGTGATCCATATATCAATCTATATGCCAGTGTGGACAGCTTCATCGTCTCCACTACCCAGAAACTCTCATAGTTTTGATCCTGTGAGCAGTAACTGCACTACACCATTGTTTGCTCCTGAACAATGCTATAAAGAGTGTCTTTAATCCACCTTTTCTGAGAGTAGTCATATGTCATAGTGGGGAGACTGAGTATTAAGAAGACTAAGAGGTTCCAGGAAAGGCAGAGCTAAAGGGCAGGGAATCTAGAAACCAGCAGTTTCAAGGAAGGATGCAAAATAGGCAGTGAACTGGAAAATAGTACACTGAAGGATCACTAGATGTATGTTTGGGTCCCCTATGGGGAGAAAGACAATCAATCAGTCAGTCAATCAATGTACAGTATGTATGTTTACAGAGCCAGAGGAGATAGGGAACTGAAGCAGCATTGCATGTTGATGTGAACTAAACATCCAAATTTTTGACTCCAAATTCTTTTAAAGTTTTATTCCAGTTTGTTCCATGTCAAGCTGGTCCTAAATTTTATGGCCAGAATGCTGTGGATCCTGAATAGTGTAAGTAGGCAGTGGTGTATGCTGTCTGGCTATTGTGCACCTCAGCTTCTCCGGCCAGAGAGTGATCAAACAACAGATGGTGGGCAAAGAGGGAACAACTGCTGTACAGTTGCTTTATGTACAGTATTTCCAAATGTGTTTCCTACACACAGATGCTTCTACATTCTGAAATTACAGGTTTCTGGGTTTGAAGTACAGCATTCAATATGCACAACTGCATCTGTACATCCTTAATAATAATAATAATAATGGCATACCATTAAGTCAGTTCTGACTTACAGCAACCCTTTTCATGGTTTTCCAGGTAGAGAGTAGTTTACCATTCTCTTCTTCTGGGGAGTGCCCTGGGACTGTGCAGCTTGTCCAAAGCCACACAGGCTGGCTCTACGTGCAATCTTTAGCTCTGCAGCCAGATACCTAACTCACTGAACTATCCAGCCAGCATCCTTACACATGCCAAATTCTCCCAGTTAAAGAAGATTCTCAAATACAGGCCTCTAGAAAGCTATATGTCTTTTCTTTTGTTTTGTTGCTGTAAACCATGCTGTGAAGATAATAATCTTGAAAGTTGGCTAAGAAATGCACCAAATATATGAACATGTGGTTAAAAACAGTATCTCATTCGCCCTCCTGTTTTTCTGCAATCACAGCCAACTGAGATTGCTTTTCATTAAAAAAACAACAACAGAATGTTGTCACATACATTTGTGTGCAGCATGTGGTTTCACCTCAAAGGATGGATTCAATTACCTGTACACATAGGTATAAAACTATAACCCCTCAATCCCCAGCATAGACAAAAGGGTAGAAGTAATGGAGCTTAACCAGTTCACACAGTCTTTTCTTCCAGTGCGAGCAGAAGAGTTACACTCCATCAAAGGAGAACTAAGCCAAATAAAAGCGCAGGTGGATAGCTTGTTGGAGAGTCTGGATCGGATGGATCAGCGACGTGAGCACCCCATAGGTGAGTGGGTCAGTATGCTTAAAAGGTGTCAGGAACATTTGCTGATGATTTATTTAATACCATTAGTGAACAACATGCTTAAGCCAAAAAGAAAATGGCCATGATGGCAAAGGGTGAGTTCTTTATTATTTTTTCATTTACAAACATTTATAGACTGCTCAAATCTGGAGATTTCAAAGTTTTGTACAACAATAATGAAATGTACAAATACAGAAGACACAATCTTAAAATACAAGGATTTACATTGTCTGTGAAGCCAGTGGTTGCTTGGACTACATTCCAAGTAAAAAACTTAGTTACATTTTCAACATAGGTCTAAAACCTACAAACGGTGCATGCTGAATTTAAGATGGAAGGGTTTTTCACAGAATTGGGGCCTTCTTACTAAATGCCCTGCTCCAAATAATTGCAGGACTGAGGTCTCCCTCAGGAACAAATGATACCAGCAGAGGCCTCTCCACATGACTTCAAGGACCAAATGGATCTATAAGGGAGAGGGCTTAAGTCCCAAGTTCTTTAGGGTTTTATATACGGATCACAAAATCTTAATCCTGGTCTGGTAGCATATAGAAAGCTAGTATAATTCCTTCAGGAAAGATGTTATGTCTGTACCTAACCAAATATTCTGCACCAGCTGCTGCTTCTGGAGTAACCTTAAGGGCAGCCCCACATAGAACACACTACTGTACTCCAGCCTTAAGGTTACCTTGAGGATCACTATAGCCAAAACTGTATCTAAGAATGGCCACAACTAGCATACCAGCTGAAGCTGATGAAAAACCCTCCAGGCCACTAAAGTCACCTGGGACTTCAGTGAGAAAGACAGACCAAGGGTTAACTCAGCTGAGCGCTTGATTGTTCAGGGGGTACATCTGTCCAAAACAGAAATTGCACCCACAAGACTACAGTTTTCTTAAGATTTGGCCTCAATTTATTGGTCCTCTCCTATCCCTCACTGCATCGTCCTATCAGGGATTATGGAAGTTGACATACGGTTTACAATGTGCCTGATGAAGTGGACTCTGTTGTGGTGTGTTGCCTTCAACACACAGGAGGGTGATGGAACCAGGGCAGAGGTGGCAGGACTACCACACGACCCCTCCTCATGCTGAGTAAACGCTCCTCACTCACCAGTAGATAAGGCTGCTGAGCAGGCTTGCCTGACACGCCTGCTACCGGCTGTCCTGACTCCACAGGTGCCAAGGAAGGCAAGAAGAAAGCTTTAGCCCGTGGAGAGGCGTCATCCCAAGCAGGAGAGCCTAGCCAGAAGAAGGAGAGCACAGAAGACAACGACACCCACCCTGCCCTGCCTTATTTTGACAGTGCAGAGGAGAGCACAGACACTGAAGAGGCGGTACGTAACAACACTTGAGTTTTGTGTTAAACCGTGAATAAGAAAATAATGGGGGAAATTGTAAATCCAGAACCAAGGGATATAGAGATGTGGAGGCTTGGAGACAGAAGATAGTATTACATTCGCTTTCTTCCAGCGGGCAGTTGAAGAGTTGCTACTGTGATTCTTGGGGCTCCTATGCTGACTGGCTTGGTACACATTTCAGAATCTCAGCAAGAACTCTAATCGCTAGCTGGAAGTGAGTGAATGTTTGCCTTCCACTTGTGTAATGAAACAAGAGGATTCCAGCTATTACATTAAAAGTAATATGGGAAGTAGCACACTTTGCACACAGGCAGGTAGGGTCACCAGTTTTGATTTGCTCATAGTAATTATTTATTTCTTAATGTCATGGAAAACCCAAAATAAGATATTCAAACGGATATATATGGGATATGTCTCAAGAGCAACTTTTATGAAGCTTCTTGTTCTGTTGCAGGCAAGGAATCACACACTTGATCTTGAAGGCAGCAACTAAAAAGAACCAGAGCGCTTCAACCCCTTGTCTAGTATCTCCTTTTCTCTGTGTTGTATTTCTTTCACTGCCTCCAGTAAGTGCTAAACTTGACATCAGTTACCTGCAAACAATCCTTATCTAAAAGGAGAAAACAGGTCTGCAAACTGTCTCACTAGCACCTTCAGCTGATATGGCGGATAGACTCCTAAGACTTTTTGAAAAAAACTTCCAGTGTCCTTTGTTTGTGGAAATTTAAAATAAATGTGCCAGTGTGGGAGAAGGGTGGAGAAAGCAGGCAATGTAACTGACAAATTAAACCAAGTCATCATTAAGCAGAAATAAAACAGTAGTGATCTTCTACAGTTATAGCTCATTGGTTTTATTTTATTGGTCAGGTAAGTATTCCAGAGTTTGGAAGGAACTACTTTCAGAAAACAAGTTACCTTTTACAATAAGACTTTGCAACAAGACTTAACATAAGGTAATATAAATTATAACGTAACAAGAGATAAGCACACCTTTTACATTGTAACTGTTTTAATTATTTTTATAGTTAAGGGAATTCATGAATTCACAACTTAAGTGTTTTTGCAACATGCCAGGGGCTCATACCTTTATGATGTATTCTTACTGCAGTCCAAAGTAACTATGCTAGTAACATTTAAGTCATTTAAAATAGGCTGGTTTTAAAAATTTCAGCTGTAAAGGGAAGTAATTTTAGGAGGCTTTGGATTTGTAACTAATAAATTATTTTTAAAAACATCCCCTCACATGCCAGACTAGAGATCCTTCAGCTTTAGTCATCTATCCTGTATAGACACGGCAATTGATGCCACACAGAATTCTGAGATTTACAGTCCTATACACCTTTACCTCACTCTGTGAGGCTTACTTCTGAGTAGCCTTGCAGAGGATTACATTATATGAATCATAAAACTAGTACTGCTGAATTAGACCAAAGCATGAGCTAGTCTGGGATCCTGTTTCTCATGATGGCCAGCTATATTTTATTTATTTTATTACATTTGGGTATCTGGCTGTAGCTGGGAGTTCGATTCCCCACTATGCCTCCCCCACAAGGGCTGGATTCGATTATCTATAGGGTCTGCAGTTCTTAGATGATGATGTATATATTGTCCAAAAGTTCTCTGGGCTTGAAAAATAAAGGCATGCAAGTAGCCAAAGCTCTCTGGGCTTGAAAAATAAAGCCATGCAAGAAAAACTTGGCATAAAAAACCCTCCAGAAACAAATACAATAGAATAAAACCAAAACAACCCTCTATTCTGAAAATCATGGAACAATAAGAGACCTTTGGGTAGTGTGGGCGGCATATAAGTTAAATAAATAAATAATTTTTTATTGTTAAAATTTATTTAACAATAAAAAAAAAGAAAAAGCCTAGGTAAAAAAACATGTTATTCTGGTGCCCAATAGTACACAACGCAGGGTGCTGGATGAGCATCTCTGGAGGGTATGCCACAACCAAAGTGCCACCAAATGAAGGGGCCTTCTCCTTAGTGGCCACTCATCCTGCCTCATCTGGTGGGAGCACTCAAGAGGAGGGCTTCTCAAAGCCTGAGCAGGTAAATGGGACCATACCATATTTCAGGACAACCTGGGTTAGAGGCCTCTTGAGAGTTTTACCGTCAGAATCCAAGACAGCAACTTGGGCTTGCCATAGTCCCCCAGCAACTGGAATTCAGAAACTTTCCTCTGAACAGGGGTATGCCATACAACCATTGTGAGTGAGAGCCACTCAATAAGTTTTCCACTATGAATTTCTCCCCTCTTTTAAAGACGTGTAATCCAATGATCATCACTACACCTTATGACTGTGGACTGAACAAATTGATTTGTCTCTCATCTCCTGTTCATCAGTGTCACATTGCAATCACAAGTTCCAGTACTAGAAGGGGGAGAAAAGCTTCTCTGTGCATGTTTTCCTGCATCTCACATTTCATAAGCCCTCCCTGCCAGCTGCATTTTTTTTCTAGGCCAAATAAGCTAAGTGGTGTAACCTTTTCTAGTAGGGAAGATGTTCCACCTACCCTTTCTCCCCCATGTATTTCATTCTGGCATTTTTAAGGAGGCTTTTGGAATTACATTTCACAGGACAAATAAACACAGCTAAGGCTGGCATCCAATTGATCACCTATTATTTGACCACTCAGAAAAACAAAAATAGTCTGCAGGATGTCTCCTTTTTTATTGCATAATCTGACAATAAAGCTCAAAGCAATTACTGTACAATTCACTATGCAGGTATTTTTGAACTTTCCAAACTGACAAGCAAAAGCCTAGCAACTGGTGGGCCTATTTCTCCTCTTCCATCTTCAGAACAGAGTCCAGCTTGCATGAGGGACATGATTCTTAGAAAGGCAACTCTGGAAAAGGTCTTTTGTGAAGCCACTGAAGGAATACTGAAAATAAAGGGGTTTTATCCCAGTACCTTTTGCCATTGTTTTCGAGATCTAATGACTGCCCATGGTTCAGCTATCACTTTTCAAAGGGGAATTAGAGGAGCAAGATTACATCATATGAATCTGCTTTGAAACTGCATGCTTAGATCCCTCATTGTATCTTCTTCAGTCTTCACCAGTAAATGGGAGGTGTGATCATGGCCACTGTCAACAATTATTGATCGGTATTTCCTTCTCCTTCCTTGTTTCCAAATGAAACATCTCCAGTCCTACTTGTGGTCTGCATTGGTGCTAGAATTGGTGGTCAACATGAGGCAATGTAATGTCTACTTTTTAAAGGTCAGAACATTTAAATGTTAGAATATTTTAATGCAAATGAATTGGCCTTAGTGTCCTGTAGCCCCAGCATCCTCTGGCCAAAGAAACTGTTGGGAGGGATAATTCCCTCAGCAGCGGAAGCTGTGCCGACTCTGGAGCATTGACTGGCTGTGGTTATGGGCTGGACAAGGGCTAACAGGTTAAAACTGAATCCAGATAAGGCAGAGGTTAGGAGGGACCCTTGATCAACTCAGGGGCAGCCTGCCTGTCACACTCCCCCTGAAGGATCAGGTGTGTAACCTTGGTGTGCTGTTGGACCGAGCTGTCTCAAGAGAGAACCAGATCCCAGCTGTGGCCAAGTCTGCCTTTTGCCAGCTGAGGTGGATCACACACCATCCCTACCTCGACAAGAATCCCCTTACAGCATTGGTCCATGCGCTTGTAATCTTGAAAATAGACTATTGCAACACTCTCTATGTGGGGCTGCCCTTAAAGGCAGTTTAGAAGATGCAGCAGGTGCTGAACACTGCTGCCAGGTTGGTCTCGGGAGCATCTCTTTATGAGAGGGGTATCCTGGCTTGTCTGCACTGGCTGCCTGTTTGCTTCTAGGCCACATTCAAGGTGCTTATGCTAATTTTTAAAGCCTGTAGCAGTTTAAGACTTTGCTACCTGGCTGAGCACCTTTCCATCAAAACACCTACCCATCCCATCTGCACCTCTCATATTGGGAGGGCTGGAAATCAGTAATTCAAATCCAGGCCTTTTCTGTGGTGGTTGTTTTCTGTTGTTGAGGCATCCTGGTTGTTTTCCCCAAGCCTTTCAATAGTTTGCCCCTAAATAAGTAATTTCATGTATCCCTTCTGCCACCAGCCTGCCATTAATTTTCACTGTTGTTTTACTATTGTTTTTTTTTTTAATGACTCTGTGTTCTTCTTTTAGCCGCCAGAGTAGTAGCCTAGCTACTAGCTGGGCAGGATATAGATGTAAATAAATAAATAAATCTGGTTAATGTATTACCTGTTCATTTAAGTGAAAATGAGGGGAGTTACCAGGAAAAAAAATTACCCATGAGGTCAGCTGTGTCCACGCTGCAGCACAGAAAAGCAGAGGGGTGCTGGGGGAAAGGTTTCTTTGACAACACCCCAAGAGGGAGGTGCTCACACTGTACATGTGAAACAGTAGTGAGGATGCCCAAATACACAAAGATGAGCAACGTACACTGGGAAGAAACCAACATGATGATGTATGCCATGTCAGTCATAAAGATAAGCGATAATGATGAAAGGAGGCATAATGAAAACGGAAGCTGTGCAGTACGTGGATTTCCCCCCACTGTTGTATCCTAGAATATATGTTTTAGGATGTCCATCCACAAGTCTATCGAGCACAGCATTATGAAGATGGCACCTATCTCTCAAAAATTTCAAGTGTAAATAAACTATATTTTAAAAGATACAAAACCTGATTGTTCTCTGATCGTTTTGGACAACAACTCCCAAGTCTTACCACTGGCCAAGCTGGGTTGGAAGTGTGGAAGTCTGAAGTCCAAAACACGCAGAAGGCCAGAGATGCCCTCCTCCTGGTCTATAATACAGCAAAAACACAAAAGCAGGCGCCAATGTTAAACTCATTTAATTACGAACAAGAGATCTATAAACTCTTCTTTACAAAGAATAAATTCTCAAGACTTGGTTATAATAGTCATAAAGCTCATCAGCAGGCATCAGGAACCAAGTATTAGAGACAACAACTTCACAATAATTCTGAAATATTTTTTCCAACTCATTACTCTCTACACAGAACACAACCCAGTATCTTTTACAAGCTTGGACGCACCATCTCAGTAGAAAAGTGTGTGTGACCTTTTGTCAGCAAAGGTTTCATAGAATTTATTACACTGTAAAAAGTTATTATTTTTATTAGTAGTTGTATCATACGTTATCAAAAATCTAGGGCTATTAGAATAGAATAAAATGGCTAGGAGATAAATTAGATTTACATTTGGCCTATTTTCCTAAAGGATCCAGAAGGGGAAATGGAGAAACTAAAACATAGTCAACAAATGCCATTGGAATGAGATTTTGCCTCCCCCCCCCCTTTTAAAACATTACTGAAGTGCAACTTGCTTCCAACTCAACATGAAAAAAAGAGGCCAGCAAGAATCAGTAATTGCATATTTTCCTTGGCATTTTCTAAGATAAAAAAAAATCCTAAAACCTAGGAACTTTAGGAGCAAGAAAGAGGATTGCATTGGTGGATTAATGAAGAAATGCAGACTCCACAGACGAAGCCCCAGAATTAAAAAAAAAAAGTGAGAAAAACTTGGAAGTCAATGACCAACAAATGCATTATTTTCTTAAGACGCAGCCTGAACTAATCTATCCATAACAAAAATTGCAAATTAAAAAAAACAAAACTCAAAAGCTTTTCTTAAATCAGTCTTGGCCCAAACCTGGTGCCCCTCCAGATGTCTTGGACCATAAAAGTTCACCGGCCCCAGCAAGCACAGCCAGAGGACAAAAAAACGATGTGTACTCCATATGGTGGGCCCCAGGCTGAAGGGATCTGTATTCTGCCCAAGAGTGCCTGCTTTCGAAGAGGCTCTGTGGGAAGAGGGTCTCCTTGCAGCCAAGCAGCCCGCCCGCCCCGGAGTCGAGTCAACGGCCGTGTTCCAGGTTTTTCTCACGCCAACAGTGCCCGTTGTGCTGTGGATGAAAGGCGACTCTTGATACCAGGGGCTTCTGTGCCTGGCAGGAGGGAAAGCGCTCCACAGGGGCCCTTCCAAGCAGAACAGTCCCAGTCGCCCGATGTTTCGGTTCAAGCGGTGGCGGCCGGAGGGCCGTGGGTCTCCACCTCCGAGGGCTCTTGGGCGGCGGCGGCGGCCGGGGTCCTGCGCTTCGCGGTGCGGAGGAGGCTCTGGCGCAGCACGGGGTAGAGGCGCTGGCAGCCGTCGAGGCCCAGGCGGACGGCTTGCGCCCAGCTGTCCGTGGGGCCGCCTTCGCCGCTGCCCAGCAGCCCCGCCACCTGGTTGAGGGAGGGCAGGAGAGCCACGGTGAGGCGGGCGGCCGCGGCGCGCTCCTCGGCCTCGCTGGGCTGCAGCCGCCACTCGTTCCCCGGCGGGCCCGGGGTCCGGCAGAGCGCGCAGGCCGCCACCAGGTCGTAGAGCTCGATGCCCGCGTCGGCTAAGGCCAGCCCGGCGGCGCACAGCGCGGCCGCCAGGGCGGAGCCGCCGTCCTGCAAGAGCAGCGCGCTCACCTCCAGCTGCGCCCGCGGGTACCGCGCCAAGCGCACCGCCGGCTCCAGGGCTTCCTGCAGCGCCAGGGCCAGCTCGGGCTCCCGCTCGCTGGGCCGGATGCGAGCGCCGCGGCCCGAGAAAGGCGCCCGGCGGAACTCGCACACCAGTCGGCCGCGCGGGTCGCCCGAGCTGCTCACCCCGCCGACGCCGACGCCCGCTTCGCGCGGCCCGGCCACGGCGCACAGGACTTTGGTGCCGCCGTCCAGCTCCACGTAGGCCGAGCCTTTGGCTTGGCTCAGCAGCCCCACGCGGGCGAACAGAGGCTGCAGGGCCGACGGGTCACGGCTACCGGCCGCCGCCGCCGCCGCCTGCTGGGCTCCGGCAGGCACGAACAGCAGCGGCGTCTGAGACTCTTCCGGGCCGGGGACTCGCCTGTGATCCAGCGGCATGGCAGCCCTTCGCTGCGCGCCCGTTCCGGAAAAGGAAGGAAGCAAGCAAGCCGCTCGCCCCGGGGCTCCCTCTGCCGGCCCCGCTTTGTATGGAGCGAAGTCGTTGCGCAGTAAGTAGCAAATGGCCCCGTAGCGGCGAGGCCGTCACGCAAGACTGAAGGTGCGATTTGTAGGCCAAGAGGGGCCAAAGCCTCTTCTCAAGGGAAGAGAATCTGTACAGCTGGAGGAGACCCAACAAGTAGTTCGTTTGCCCAGCTGCTGCTGGAAGGCTTCCCGCACCGTGAGAGTAAAGCACAGATTTTACTTTTTCCGTGATAGAAGAACCCTTGCAGGGGTAATAGCTAGTCCAGAGTGGGCAATATGTGGCTTATTGGCCACCAGCTGCCATCCATGCATCCTGCAAACTGGGCTGCCAGATTTTGCTAATAACCAAGGAATAAATACCCTGTTCCTGGTGTAACATTGTACCTGCCTAACATCAGGGATAAGCATATTGGGTGGTGTGCAGTGGTTCTTAACCTTTGTTACTCAGGTGTTTTTGGACACCAACTCCCAGAAGCCTTCACCACCAGCTGCGCTGGCTGGGATTTCTGGGAGTTGCAGTTCAAAAACACCTGAGTAACAAAGGTTAAGAACCACTGGATAGAGTGACCGATTAGAGCTCAGGAGTCCTAAGTTCAATTGCCCATTTTTTACATTTTCTAAAAGGTGCAATGGGATTTCCTCAGCAAAAAATTATTTTTTTAAAAAAAGATTTTTTGGGGAGAGGTTTTTTTTTGTCCCCCCCCCCAACCCCCCAAAATCGCATTCCAAGGATACTGAGGAGCTCCTGGCAAGCTGCACATTGCCCACAATGCAAAGAGTGAAATTCGGCAGCAAACAGGGAAGCTCCACATAAAAGAAGTGCAACATACGATTTCCTGGCTGAAATCTTGCTTGTGTAAGCTCTGTGGAGGAAGGCTGAGGAGGTCTTCAGCCAAGGCAATTTTTTAGAAGTTAAACATTTCCCTCTCTTTTCCCACAATCCTCACTGGATCCCAACAATGAAAGGAATGAATTACTCAGGGCCTTGGGATGAAAAGGGGATTTTTTTTATTTTACTTTTTTTTAAATCACATCAGCCTTATGCTGCAGAACTTAAAACAAAATTTTAGCCACTGCCCAATTGCAACAGCAGGTTAGGGTGGCATCAAGGAATGGATGGGGTGGGCAGAGGAGGAGGCGAATGGCCCCCCAGATCTACACTGACCTAAATATAACAAGAACTGGAACAAGCTGCGTGTGCATTCCTTCTCCTCCTTTCACAGTGCTTAAAGGAGAAATCTTTAAGCTTCCCCTTCTTAGTTGACCACAGCTTCCTTACCCTCAGAAATGCAATTACACCTAAGGTCAACTCTGGTCAGATTCAACAAGCCTGCATCAGAAAACAGTTTGAAATGTCATATTTAAAACTAACTACTTCCAACCAGTTTGTTCCTCTAGCTAGCAAAGCAAACTCCAAACAAGAGATAGCGATATATCCAAATTCTTCCTTCTGGCTGTGCTAGAAATGGAACATACCTAAGTGTCCAATCATGATGCGTAACCATTGTTTGTTTCACCAGTGGCACATTTGCTAAACTTCATTGTTGTTTGTCTGTTTATTCAGCATGGAATCGATGTTACTACCAGTTAACCAGGCTAAAGCTTTACCACAACAAAAGTTAATACCATGAATGCAGGGAAGAGATTCCACAATTACAGTGGCAAGGGATGAGATGTTCTGTCCTGTACACACTTGTATGACAGTAAACATACAGTACTTGAGCATAGACAGAGGGTTTCTGTGCACAGCCTTCCCTTTAAACTGTTAAATGGCATTTACATTTAGAGAATCAGGAAGCATATGAGAAATGTGTGCAAAAAAGGAGGACAGCTGGTTGACAGCAGGTGCCCTGAGGTGGCTCAGTTATTATCACAAATTAGCAAATGTCCACTCTTGGACTAACATATACTATATTCAGTCTTACATGGTCACCTGGCTTGGCCAGTGTCCTTGTGGATGACTTCAGAAGGAAAACAGTCTTTGTTTCCACAAAAGCTGCCAACAAAAACTCCTGACCCAGTGGCTGAGCAGCAGACAAAGGCTTCCCTTCTTCATCTGGTCTCTCAAGTCGGCTTCAATTCTTCAGCTCACCCAGTTTCAGCTTGGCAAAGTCCGTGGCCACTTGCAGGGCTTCTTCGAGGCAGCTGGTGTTTCTGCCTGTTGCCTGGGCAGAAAGGTTTTTCCCACCCCCCCTGCCTTCCATCAGACCTGACACCTGTTGCACCCATTCGCTTGCCTTTAGCCCTTTATTGACAACTTCCTGGAAAAGAGCAGAGGAGGGAGGAGCGTATGAGTCAGTTTTGCACCTGGTTGCTACTGTGGACATCACAGAAATGAAAGAAACAGGCTGCATTATATCAGGCCTAGAAAGAAGAGGGTTCCTTAGGGCAGTGGTCCCCAACCTTGGGCCTCCAGATGTTCTTGGACTAGAACTCCCGGAAGCCTTCACCACCACCTCTGCTGGCTAGGATTTCTGGGAGTTGAAGTCCAAGAACATCTGGAGGCCCAAGGTTGGGGACCACTGCCTTAGGGAATCCCGGAAGCAACAGTTTACACACAATACAAGCAGTTGAAAGCTTAGAAAAGTTACCTTTTTGTACTGCTGTGCTGCCTGAAGGATTCTAGGAACTGCAGTCAAAAAGTTACTTTTACAAACTGATGGAATTTATAGAAAAGACAAATTCATGAAGGAGAGGAACATCAGTGCCTCTCAATTTCTTGTGTTTAAAGGTGATACCAATCTGAAAACCAGATGCTAGGCAGCCACACATGGGAGGCTATTAGCTTCAATGGTACTTGCAGCCATGTGCAACAGGAAGGATATTTTCCTTTCATCATATTTCACAGTTTTAACGTGGGTAATGGA
This sequence comes from Intellagama lesueurii, assembly GCA_037013535.1. Lineage (NCBI taxonomy): Eukaryota > Metazoa > Chordata > Lepidosauria > Squamata > Agamidae > Intellagama > Intellagama lesueurii. The sequence goes on from JBAJHW010000008.1 coordinate 14,591,505, forward strand.
GAGAAAAGTTGCTGTAGCGCTAGAGCCACCTTGGGTCCCTCTTGAGGAGAAAGGCAGAGTATAAATATTTTAAAATAAACAAACTACACCCTGCTATACTACTAAGTTTCAGAAGAAGCACCTACATTTTATATATGTATGCCTTGTTTCATGTTTCTGGGAAGGGCTGTGGGAGCACGAATCTACTTGCACGTAAGCCACTTGGGGGTCACTGTTTCAGCCCAAAACGTGCTTTTAAAGCAGCAAATTCAGTAGCAGTGGACCCATGGGATGGGGTACAAAAATGTGAGCCATGTCTTGAGACCATGAACCACCCTGTTCCATAAATACATGCAATTAATGCTAATAATCCCTTATCCTGATTGCTAACGGTAAAGCATGGTACATGCACAGCTCCATACACAGGAGGTCTGTTCTTTTAGGTATCTAAATAATTTGTTTCCAGTCCCAAGGATTCAAGAGTGCTAAAATTCCCAGCTCACCCCTATTTACCTGAGGGACCTGGCATAAGCAGATGATCTTCTCAGCTTCGTTATCTATTGCAAAGAGCATGGCTGCAGTCTCAGGAGAATGAGTCTTCAAGAGCTTCAAGGATTCATTCAGGGCCTACAGGACAACGTGTAATCAACAGAAAGAGCACACTGTGAGTTGGCTCCTGCCAACTGTTTGGAAATGGGCCTACTCTCAGAATCTCAGAAAGGTGCAGAAGAGAGTGACTAAAATGATGACTGGGCTAGGACACCTCCATTATGAGGAAAGGCTACAGCGTTTGGGGCTCTTTAGTCTATAGAAAAGGCACCTGAGGTGGGGCATGATTGAGACATATAAAATTACGCAGGGGATGGATAAAGTGGATAGAGGGAAGCTTTTTCCCTCTCACACAATGCTAGAACCAGGGGACATCCACTCAAATTGTGTGTTGGGAGAGTGAGAACAGACAAAATATTTCTTTACCCAGCGTGTTGTTAGTCTGTGGAACTCCTTGCCACAGGATGTGGTGATGGCATCTGGCCTAGATGTCTTGAAAAGGGGATTGGACAGATTTCTGGAGGAAAAGTCCATCGCAGGTGACAAGCCATGATGGGGGTGTATAATCTCCAGGCTTAAAAGGAAGGTACCTCAAAATACCAGATGCAGGGGAGGGGTATCAGGAGACAGGTATCTGGTTGTCTCGTGTGCCCTTGGCCTGATCCAGCAGGACTCTTCTTACGTTCTTAATCCAAATGACACCCATAACTTGCCTGTGCACTAAAGTGGATTTCTTGTCTATTCCAAATCTGATCCTCTAGGTGTGCTATTTTAAGCACTCCTGATCTTTCAGGAGAGAATTGGAGAACTGAGAACTGGAGGTTTCAGGTTCAATTTCAGTCAAAAGGATCACGGCAAATCCTTTGCCTGAGGCCCTAGACAGTTGCTACCAATCAGAACACTGCCAACCTGTATAAAATAATACTGGTCCACATGGAAAAAAAGGCCTGCTTGTTCCTGCGCTCTGCAAGAGGAATGGGGGAATGTGTGGCTCTCTGAACACTGCTCAACACCCTAGCCAATTTAGTTAGCAATGAAGGATGCTTCAAGCTGCACTTGAAGTCAGTGGTCCACTCAGCTGCCATGGACCAAGAATGGGAGTCACCACAGCTTTCTCCCCATAAAGACCAGAGAGGTATTCCCAGGAAAGAGAGGTTTGTGCCTTTTCACACAAAACATTCTATAAGTGGCAACCACATTTTTTAGACTGCAACAACATTGTAACTATCCTGAACATACAAATGCTTAGAGGAAGCTGATCTATTCTTCAGCTGTATAATATTTGCTGTATAATATTTGTGCCGGAATTGCTGAATCTAGTAAGAGAGGAAAATATAGGCTTTATTTCCAGCCACACAGCCTTGTCCGTTTTGCAAAAATATGAGGTGATCACAGAGGAAAGGAGAAGGGCTTACCTTTGCTGTAGCACCACTCTCCATTTCCAGAATGACCAGTGGCTGGTTGGGGTGAGCCTCAATGAGCTGTTTTGTTTTGTCCAAAACCTACAGCAACAGTCAAACAAAAGGCCAGGTTGCCCATTAGCCTTGGGAAAGCCAGTAGCAGAAAAAGGAACCCGATTACAGAGCAACGCTAATTATGCTACACTTGGAACTCTTGCAGATCGTAATGATACCAGAGTACAAAAGAGAAATATTATATAAGGTATTAAGCAGAACTTGGAAAGATAATGATAATAATATCAAGCTTGAAACCACTCCTCACTGAACAGTGGTAGAATAATGCTCTGGGACAGGATACAGTCAAGACTGGCTCACAGATTGACCTGTAACAATTAAAGCCCAATTTAACGTAAACTACTTAGAAATACTTAGGTTTTTTCACTACTGGAAAAAACTACTTAGGTTTTTCCAGTAGTGATGTATGGAAGTGAGAGCTGGACCATAAAGAAGGCTGACCGCCGAAGAATTGATGCTTTTGAATTGTGGTGCTGGAGGAGACTCTTGAGAGTCCCCTGGACTGCAAGGAGAACAAACCTATCCATTTTGCAGGAAATCAACTCTGAGTGCTCACTGGAAGGACAGATCCTGAAGCTGAGGCTCCAATACTTTGGCCATCTCATGAGAAGAGAAGACTCCCTGGAAAAGACCCTGATGTTGGGAAAGTGTGAAGGCAAGAGGAGAAGGGGACGACAGAGGATGAGATGGTTCGACAGTGTCATCGAAGCTACCAACATGAATTTGACCCAACTTCAGGAGGCAGTGGAAGACAGGAGGGGCCTGGCGTGCTCTGGTCCATGGGGTCACGAAGAGTCGGACACGACTAAACGACTAAACAACAACAACTTAGAAATAATATTCTACAAGACACCCTATAAATAGTACAAATAAAAATACAGTACAAATAAAAATGTATATACATATGTATAATCTGACTTCTGGTGGTGATGATGACAGAGTCCAGGCACCAAGAGGGAAGCTCAGATGCTACAGGTATACTCAGCCACTGGCTGATGGTAATGACCATACCATAAAAGAAACAGCCACTTCTCTCTTTAAAACAGAGGTACAGTCTCGTTCTGTTCATCGGCTGCATGTGTTTCAAAGGGAAACACAACAATGTCTATGCAAAGAAACCCTTCATATACAACAGAGGAGGTTGTAGGATGAGACAACAAAAGGATATTCTTACTCGTTTCTGGATGTCTGCTTTATAGGCACGATCTAGATCATCCATAATCTTCTTCAGTGCTTTGAGGGCCTCACGGAATTCATCTTTCTGCCACTGGGGAATGATGGCAGTGGCCAGAGTCTGGGAATGAAAGAAGAACTTGAAACTGAAATGCACCACAGCCCCATGTTTTAAGGGTATATACTGTCTGCTCTATTCCCATGACAAGCATGGCTTGCTCGTTTTTCACTTTTGTGACCACAGCATAAAACAGCAGCATACACCCAACTAACAAGTCCAGTTTTCACTAAAATCAAACATATAGAGCAGTATTCTACTGCTAGTTCCAGCTAGAGTAGGACCACTGACTGAAATGGTTCACTTACTGTCCAGCAATTGTTTCAATTGGCTTACTTTCAGCTGAGACTAAAAATAAGGTACTTGACATAGTTTGCTTTAGAGTTCTCTGTAAGTAAGCCTGACTTATCACTGGGTTTAACACCAGACATATACCAAAAACAACGTTGAGCCTCTTACTGGCAGTAATTTGTGACGTCAAAATAAGTAAGTAAATAAGTAAATAAAATGATGCAAAATAATTTTGTAAAACTTATCAGTGGCACAGAACTTATATTCACTCCAAGATCATTTTAAGCTGCTTTGAGAGAGATCATATAGACTTTCCTAACTTAAGACCACCAGTTTCTAGATCAACCTTTAGAAAACTTTCTGCCTTGGGTGGCTTTCAGGAGAACAATCTAACAAGAAAATTCTGAAGGAAACATAAAGCGCATTTCCTTTTCCAATTTCTCATACCTCACCAAGGTCAGCAATTTCACGTTGAACATCTTTGTTGGGTGCAGTCTGAATGTTCACTTTGGCTTCTAGGTCAGTAAGCAGCTTCTGAATTATGTCTGCTTTCCTCAGTGCCTTGGAAAGAAAAATGGAAGAGTGGCAAATTGAAAAGGTTTCCAAAGGCATAGCCATTGTTGGCCTATGGCAGCCAAACAAGGAAGAGTCATGTGGCACCTTCACAAGCGACAGATTTGCTACAGTAAGAGGTTTCACATGTTCCAACTCACTTCTACAGATCCATGGAGTATAATTTTAAAGATGTGTGTGTACGTATAGTGCACAGGGGTGAGGGGTAGGATTTGTTTCTAATTGACCCAGGTTAGCTGGAAATGATTATGCATGGGAATTCTGGATTTATTGGACTTCAGCCCCCATATTTTGCCAGGAATTTCCACAGCCATAATTTTTGGGATTTTAACTAAGAAATCAAAGTCCTCATAGGAGTTTTCAATTTTACACAGGTGGGGAATGAAAGCTCTGTCAGTCATTATGTGTCTGTGAAGAAGACAGAAGAATGGGATGGGAATGGCTAAGCAGCATAGAATCGGTAAAGGATTACAGGACTGGAAGTTTTTTTAGAGAGACATGGAGAGACACCCTTGCTGTTTCCATGGACCTTAGCCACTCCCACTCATTTCCTCTGCTTTCTTCACAGGAACAAAATGGCTGATGAGTCTTCACTGCTCATAAGCCTGTGCACAATTCAAAATTCCTATGAGGACTCTGATTTCTTGGCCAAAGCCCCTAGAGTGCTGACTGGGGAAATTCCTAGTGAATTCTATGGGCTGAAGTCCAAGAAATCCAAAAGCCCCACGCCTACTGACTTGACCCCAGGTTGGCCAGAAGTATTAATCAAGTACAGTAGTCCTCTCAGTCAAACTTCAGTGGCACACACACACACAGAAGTAGAGCTGTTGCCTAGATGTCATTAACTGACCTTCTCCAGTACACTTGCCCATTCCACCCCCATTCACCTTCTGAGCTTCCACTCCAGTGACTGCCACTATTCTCCGGATGCCCTTCGCAATTGCTTCCTCTGATACAATTACAAAGTGGCCAGCATGACTGGAGTTCTGCAGATGCCTGTGAAAACAGTAAGGGTTGAGAAATTTCACACAAATTACTAAGGAAGATGTTCCTAGCTGAAAGAGTGTGACTTCAGAGGCCAGATGTTGACACTTTCTCTAGGAAAAGGCAGGGAAACCCAAATTGTGATCTCAGATTTCCAGCCTGCTCCGTTTTCTTTGTATATCACTCAACATGCAACAAGCATACACAAGAGACACTTAACAGAAACATATGGATAAATTGAGGCAAACTAAGAAACTGCAGCTAGCAACTTTTATGTATCCTCCTTACACCTCTACCTTTTTTAAAAAAAAGATTTAATTGCTTAAGTACTCCCTTCCTGCCTTGGAATATAATTTTGCCATGTTTTGCTCAACATCAGCCTGCCCAAGACAGTTCTAATTCACAGCATGAATGGGCCTTTTAGGTTTAAAAAAAAGGGAGGATTCAAAGAAAAATATTTCGAGGATAGGCAGAGTGTCTCAGCAGGTACAGCTCTCGAAAGTTCAGTGGTAAGTCAGTACAGCCCTCAGACCAATGTAACTTGCCTACCCATTATACAACATGGATGAGGACCATGGGGTTCTCCGCATATTTCAGACGTCAACTCCAAGAAAGCTCAACCAAGATAGGCAATGCATTATGAGCATTACAGTTGAAAAAAACAGGAGGGCTAAAGCTCCTGCACCTCTGTTCTAGTGAGAGAGTTGCACACACTATGAATCCTCTTTGTATGGATCAATATCCCCTTTTTTACCCTAGGCTATCTGGTGGTACTCACGTTCCTCCACAAAACTCAACAGATGTGATGGCACCTGCAGGGCTGGATGGATCATCAAGCATGTCCTCGACAGGTATGCCAATCGAGATGACACGGACAGGGTCAGGATAGGTTTCATCAAACACTGCTCGGAGGCCCTGGATAGCTTTAGCAGCAGCCAGAGGACAATCCTTGGCATAGACAACCTGGGGAATGGACCATATTAGTATTCAAGACAATCTGGTTCTGGTAAGAAAGAACAGAGAAACAGAATAATACATGGCAGGCATTCGGATGTCAGCTTCCATGTCTACTAATGTTATGGCCCAGATGACCGAGAGCCTGTTTGTATTTCAAAAAAGCCCCACTATGTGTAGTGTTTTAATTTTAAGCCAACTCAAGTCATGTGGTTTTTGAGCTGTTTCCTGCGTTCCTACCTTGCCTGTTAATGTACTGATTCTGGATGCTACACAAAAAAGCCCAGAGCTCCTGGTGCTCTTAAATCCGGTATGCAATTTAAAACCAGCTGTTAAGATCTCATCTATCTAAATCAATTACGAAAACAGCATGGTAAAATAAATGGCCCTTTGGTGGCCATTTATTTTAACTTGCTTTCTTAGAAAATGAAATGAGTCAGGGAAAAATAAATATGCACTTTGGAATTCATAGTGTGAACATGAAATTCAGCACAGTTCTTAACACAGGTAGAATCCCAGGTTTTTTGGCTGTGTGACCAGGCCCTTCGTCTGACTTAGCTATGCTAGAGTAGCCAACACTCCTCTATGCATGGAAAGCAACTGAAGAACCCCTTAAGGCCAGCTCCATATAACAAGGTAGAATATGTACTAGAATCACATTTGCCCAACCTGGCTTCTTCCAGACATTTGGGCAATTCCAGTCTCCACTGACCACTGACCCTACTGGTTGGGGCCGATACGAACTGTAGTCCAAAACATCTGAAGGGCATTGCATTGCGGAAAACTGTGTTAGATTATTCAGCCTCCAGCTGGTTGAATATAGCCATAGGCAAAGAGAAAAGTGGAGAATGTATGACACCTTTGGTGGATACTACTACAGGGCTGTTGTACGGATTAATGAGACAATGTATGTGGAAATCAGTAAGTGCAATTCATCGTCATGCAGGAGTACCTTGGCTTCCTGAATCATCTGATTAACAATTTCTTCTGCCTTCCTGATTTCCTCGGTGGACATAGCTCCTTTGGCAGTGAAATCAAATCGCAGTCGGTCTGGTGCAACCAAGGATCCTCGCTGGTCAGCTTCCCCCAGCACAGAACGTAAGGCAAAGTTGAGGATATGGGTGGCTGTGTGATTGCTCATGATGGGCCTTCGCCTTGGCTGCAAGGCAGAGATGGATGTGAATGGCAGAAAAGAACAAGGATGTTTACTGTATGCCACACAGAGGATAGTATGCTGATGGCAGTATACTAATGAATAAATAATGTGGCGGCCTAAAGCCACATTGGCAGCTGGTACAACTTGTGGCCCATAGAACAATCTTACCCAGAACTAACAACCCTATCCAATGTTAATCAAGATTTGACATTCTCCCCCACATGTACTGCCTAAATCATAAAGACATAACGGCATTTTGAGAACTGGGAGGAGTGTAAGGGGTAGCTTATATCCTTACCAAGGGATTTCCCTGCATGCACATGTCATGATAGCATGCATATATTAACCAATCCAAAGGCAATCAATGGTTCAAAGCTACCCCATTACTCTCTGGGCTGCTTCTCCATTATGCCTGAACACACATATTCTGCAGTTGGGAAGCCCCTATTTCTGAGAACACCATCTAATTTATTTAACATATATTATTTTTCTACCTTTACATTCAAGCAATTTCAAGCTGATTTTACAAAAATTTGATTCAGAAACAAAACTAATACAAAATGGCTTATTAAAGTATTTTAGGACCCAATTTCAAACAGAACAGTTTTTTTTTTTTAAAAAGATCATCACACAGCAGTAAAAAAATTTTGCTAAATCAGTTTAGGTTTGATGAAACAAAGAATATCTTAGTGCACTGTCTGAAACTCAGAAAACTAGGTGTTATGAAAGCAGACTTGGAGACAGCTTTTCAAAAACAGGATGCCAACACTGAGACGGTCTTTTCCATAGTCACCACCCACCTCAGTTCAGCTGGTAGTAACAGCTGAAGAAGCAAATCGAAAGCAGATTAGAAACTAGCCATCTGTGAGTGAGGTTGTGTGAAAATTCATTTTCAGCTCCCAAACTAATGTCTAAAGCAACCCCTGAGAACATAGAAATCAACCATCCTGCCCACACCAAGGAGTCTCCTGCAATTCACAGCCCATAATCCACTACAGCACAGTGGTTTGGACTATTGAAGATCTAGGTTTAGATCCTCACTCAGTCAGATTTAGCTCACCAGTTGACGCTGAGCTAGCTACTCCCTCAGTCTCTTATGTATCAGGGTTTTTGCAAGCATAAAATGGGAGAGAAGAGGCCAGCACATGCTGTTCCTCTTTTGAAGAAGGGCATAATAAAAAGATAATTGATAAGATGCTACATCAAATTCTTGGATGTAGCTATCTTCCCCTTCATCTTGATTCACTCACCTCATCAATGTATAGTTGTACAGTGTCTCCCACTTTCAGGTTCCCATACACCGTGCCCACATGGAGCACATAACCTCCACGCACCTGGACATTTTTCACGGTAAATTCTGTCTTCTTCAGAAAATAAGAACACAAAATATCTGACTATCAGTAAAGGCAGGAACAGAGAGAATCTGCCTGGGTCTTTCAATCAGGCATCCGACCAACAGCAGAGAATGAAGCATTTAAAATTAAACATTATGTTGCTTTCCTACTATGAAGTAACTCATGAAAATAAAATTAGCAGTGGAATCCAGATTTTAAAGTTGTAAAGTTTTGTGTGAATTATAACAATATATTTTAAATAAACATTTTAATACATAAATAATTTATTTAAATACGTATTAAATATTTTAAACAAACAATATAAAAAGTTAAAACACCACATAGAAATGAAACAAAACACTTTCAGTCGAACCTACATCCTCACTGCCTTCATCTTCCTTCACAAGGTAGCCCTCATCATAGATCTGTCCTCCCTGCTCAGCATAGAAGCAGGTGTGATCCAGAATGACTCCACACTCTTGGCCCGTAGACACCTCTTCCACAAATGCCTTCTCCCGACGGAGGGCCTTCACTGTGGCCACAGGACTGCCAAACTCTGTACATAAAAAAACAAAAAACAAAACAAAACTGAAATTGGGAACACACAATTGCCTCTTTATTACTTAGGCATCGGGAGAGCCAAACAAGCAGAAGGATAATAGTGCCATCTATGCTGCCAGCCATGTACCATTCCAAATGCTCCATGGAAAAGTTACTTCTTTCAGAGCTTGGAAAAGTTACTTCTTTGGAATATAACTCTCAGAATCTCCCAGCTGGCACGGCCACTGGGATTCTATGAATTGTAATGCAGAAAAGTAACTTTTCCAAACCCTGGATATACATTATGGCTATTGATCAAAGCCCTATGGAATGCCAGTTACTTTCAAAGGTCCCTGACGAGAAGAAAAGTCAAAATATTGATACATATTTATTTAGAAATATTATGTTTGTTGACAGCAATCTTAAAATGAAACATTGTTCTTTGGGAATATAGGATGTGCACACAAAAGACTGACGATTCAGTATAGTATGACTCCCATATCCGTGGGATCAATATCCATGGTTTCACTTATCCACGGTTTGAAAATATTAAAAATATTAAATGAAAAAAACCAGAAATACAAATATCCACAATGTAATTACCTGAACTACTAGAGGGAACCAGACACTATGAGAAAGGTAACTGGTTGCCATTTTGCGTACTCTCCCACCAACTTCAGGCAAATCCCTCTACCCTCCACAGCGTTGTTGTAAAATGTGACTCGTTAAGAGCTGGGGCAGCTGGCAAGGCTAACCTAAGCCAAGCTGCCACCTAGGAGAGGTTTCCCACCTCTGACCCTTCCTGTCTTCTAGCCAGCTGCTTCCTCAGCCTGGGCAAACAAGAAAATGTATTCGTAATTGTCTTTGAAGGGGAAAACTTTCAGAGCCATTGAGATTTTGTGTGTGTGTGTGAGTGAGAGAGAAAGAGAGAGAGAGGGTTGTCTTTGGCACATTAATGAATCAGGGAAGACTTTCAATTTGACTCTTACTCATAGGGGCCCCACGAAGATAAAAATTACAGGTCAAGGGAGAGTCCTGGGTCCAACAGACTATGTTATATATATGGCTCACTATTATCCAGTTTTTATTATCTGTCGGGGGCTTGGAACCGATCCCCTGCAAATACAGGGTTCCTACTGTGTTGTCTACACTAACTATTAGTGAATGATTCCAGAGTTTCTCATTCTTACACTTGAAGTACCATAGATTGAACCCGGGCCCTTCTGCATGCAAAAGTCATGGTATACCACTGAGCTACTTCCTAAATGAGACAAAGTTAAATGTTTGGAAAAAAAACCTCTAAAACAAGATCTCTTAACCTGAATAATTAACCTGAATCTAATTATCAAAAAATGACTGGTTACTTAACCGTAATTGTAGTTCTTCAAGTGGTCATCTATCATGGAATCATAGAATAATGGAGCGGGAAGGGGCCTGTAAGGCCATAGAGGCCAACCTCATTATTTTGAATACTTTATATCCTTCAGTTGCTGTATTCCAGTCATAGGAATCATCCCACCAAGTTTCAATTACCTCTATCAAGTTGTATTTACCTTCCTGAACTAAGCTTTCCAGTTCTTCTTGTTAGTTTCAGGCAGACTTTCTTTTAAATGACTGGTTGACCAAGGGGATTTTTTAAAGGGAACATACTGTGTTTTACTTGTGTTTTTAATGTTGTTCCTGTCATTAATTTTAATATATTCGTTTAATGCTTTTAAAATATTGTAATAATTTATTACTTGGCTTTTAAGCTACCTCCTGCCAACCTAGCAGTTCGAAAGCATGCAAATGCAAGTAGATAAATAGGTACCACCTCGGTGGGAAGGTAACTGTGTTCCGTGTCTAGTCGCGCTGGCCACGTGACCACGGAAACTGTCTTCGGACAAACGCTGGCTCTATCTATGGCTTGGAAACGGGGATGAGCACCGCCCCCTAGAGTCGGACACGACTGGACTAAATGTCATGGGGAACCTTTACCTTTACCTTTAAGCTACAGTTATGTGTAAGCAACCTGTCTTTTTTTTTTTTTTGGGTGGTCCCTGTAAATCATACATTGAGTGACGAACAACCCCACTTACATGCGGGGGTGGTGGTGGTAGTCACACCATAAGGGATGACAGCACAGCTCTACCAAAAGAGGCATCCAACTTGGCTTGGACATACAGCCTGTAATGTCTCACAAACTGAGAGGCTGAGACCATGTGGCTACTCTGCCAGTGTCAGGTATGTGAAAACCTCTCGGGAATGCCATGGAGGCAGCTAATGCTCTTGTACAATGTGCATGAACAGCTTCAGTTGGCTGGCCAACTAGCTGGTACGCCAGCATAATGGTCCCCACTATTCCATTTCAAGAACCATTGTGATGAGACTGGTTGACCCTTCCTGGGATCTTGGTAGCAAATAAAGAGTTTGTGTGCCAAAATTGTTTAGTCTCAGAAACATGAAATTCTATAGCCCTTAGTACATCCAGAGAGCGTAGAGCCCTCTCAAGGTCCGATGAGGGCAAATAGACTCAAGTAGACAATCAATGTTTGGTTAATATGGGAATATGAGAAGACTTTAGGCAAGAAGGACATGCCTAGGAACAATGATAAAGAAATATAAGAAGGGCAGATTATGATGAACATTACAATTTACTAGCCCTTTTCACTGAAGTAACAGCTACTAGGAACACCACACTAAGTTTCGAGGCGAAGGTCTGCTGTTGCCAAGGGCTCAAAATGAGGCCTTACAAGCTGATGGAGAACCATAGAGAACAACCACTGTTGGTGGTGGGGCCATAAGTCTGGGTAGGGATTAGCTAGAACCTTCAGAAAGTCCGTAACAATGGGGTTTCTGAAACGAGATGCCACCTGCGATCCCAGAGATTACTGAGCCACGATCACTGACAGGTAAACCTTGAGGTTACTAGTCTAGGATTTGGAAGCCTACTGGTGATGATTCTGGGGAATCGGTGAAGATGGGATGTTAATATTGGAGATGGAGCTGAGGCAAATCAGGTGTCAATCTGTGACTGAGGTGGAGTAGACAACCATATTGCTACTTTATCTGACATTGACCTATCCTTCTTTGCCTTAGAGGAGTCCATCTCCAGAGGCTTCTGTTTCTTCCCCACGATCAAAATCAGTGACTTCGACACAGAAGCTGTCGATGCATTCAGAACTGACTGGTTGATATTGGCTTTTCTAGGCGAGACCAGCTTGCTGGAATCTTGGGACACTTGTGTCTGTGGCTCTGACGGTTGCAGGGCAACCATTAAGAGCTGTTTGGCGTGGGTGTTACAAATTGAGACCTCAGAAACAGAGTCAGTGGACTGTTCCACAAGTGAGTCTCAAAGATTTCTGCAAAGGGAACCACTTCAGTCTAGACTGCTGATTGCGTATGGCAACTTTGGTAAAGTTCTTGCAAATAGGCAGAGACTGCGGTTTATGGCTGTGCCCTAAGCAGCAGAGGCACAACAAGTGTCAGTCTGAGAGAGGGATTCTGTTGGAGCAGCCTTGCAGCACTTGAATGGATCCATGGGGGCCATGAACGAGCAACCACAAAACCACAACTGCCAACAAAACTAACCAACTATATATTTTTTTAAAAGACAGAAAAGAAAGCACAGAAGAGAACTATATATAAAACATAAGTGAAGGTATCACTATCGATAAAGAGAAGGAGTGCACCAGAAGCTTCCCCAATGTTGCCTCGGCAGCAGAAAAGAGAGAACCGAGGGAGGGCAGCTGTGGAGTATGCCTAGTCAAGAGAGAGGACAGAATTTCTTAGTATTGCAAAGCTCAAGAAGTTTCCAAAGACTGTCGCACAAGCACAAAATAATCCAATGTGTGATTCACAGAGACCACAATAAAGCACCAGAAGTCTTTGCACTGTTAAGGAAATAAAGTACAATACATTTGACATGTTGAAGTCATTCTTTTCCCGTGGTCTACAAGGCAAGCATCCTGCCAGCGGAGAGAGACTGAGAATACATGGCATTAGAGCCTATGCTTGGAACCTACTATAGGTGCCACAGGGATCTGACGAGTAGTTGTACTTAAGGGAGTCGTCTGTTGGCTCCAATCCCCTGGAGCGAAGTTCTTCAATAGCGTAGATATCCAACATGATCAAGTCTTCATCACCACCTCCCTTGCCCTGGGACTTTAACTGGGAATGTAACAAACCCAAGAGTGAAAAGCAGGTCAAAAAAGATAAACAAGCATTCAGCACGTCAGGGATATTCTAGCCACTTTCACCGATTGGCAGAAAATAGAATATGTGAGACTACAAGAGGCTGATAATGAAACTCAGCTTGGATGCCCATGCTAACTTTCACTCAGGTAAGTCTCACCAAAATGTTAAGGCTAAGCCAAGTATGCAATTTCTAAACTGATAACAGTTTTCATGACACCATTATAGAACAAGCAACCCAGAATAGTCATCACCAGCCCTCAATGTAGCCACCCCTGTAAACATGAGCCCCACAGATAGCACATCCCCCATGAAGCATGCTCTGTGACCAAATGACATCAATACATTTTTTCTATAACCAAAGCCCTTAGCTTTAGATACTTTGAATGACAATTCCCATCCTCCCAGACAACATGGCCAATCACGAGAGACAATGGGAGGTATAGTCCAAATTCTCTGGAGGGCACCACTTGGGGGAACTGCCATGGTTCTTTCTCAAACTGGGGTCGTGCACAAGAAACATACAAATTACAAAAATCCAAAATCGTGGACAGATGTGTGGGCCAGGCTTCTGTGTTTAAACTATGTTCCAAACTGGGAGCTACAGATTTAGGTCAGTGGTGTAGGTTTCAGACTTCTCTGATTTTGTTCTTCATCGATTCATGCTGACTCAAGTACAGTATTTTTTCTTCCCCCAGATACACTATGCTAAGAGTTGGAACAAGTACATGTTGTTCTCCTTCTTCCTCTCTACAGGAAGCCTGAATTTTAATTTAAGCATTTATGTATACGTCATGTTCTATACGTGGGCCTGCCAGCACCTTCCTTTCCAGGCTGCTGATAAATTCAGTCACTGGATTCTACAGATACATAAACCAATACATCACATGAATATATTATATCTGCCTTTTAACGAATCAGCATATTTAGTCGGTCTAACCCAAGTCTAGCTGGCTGGATAGCTCAGTGGCTTAGGTATGTGGCTGCTGAGCCAGAGGCTGGCAGTTTGATTCCCCACTGAGCCTCCTAGGGAAAGAGGCAGCTTGTGTAGCCATGGGCAGGCTGCACAGTTCCAGGGCCCCCCCAGGAGAAGAGAATGATAAACCACTTCTGAGTATTCTCTACCTAGAAAACCCTGGAAAGGGTTGCCATAAGTCAGAACTGACTTGATGGCATACAGTTGTTGTTCTAAATCAGTGTTCCCGACCTTGGGTAAGACTTGGTTAATTACGTAACTATGGTTCTTTGAGTGGTGATCCACGTATCCACACAAAATGAATGCGCACGCCTGCATGACACTGCTTCAAAAAGTTCCAGAGCTTCAAAAATGAAAGCATCTCAGCCTATACCATGCAAGTGCAGCCCCACTTTCCTAAGTCCCAGTTGTCCACCGCAAGAAAAAAAAATGCAGAAGGGCAGAACAAGAGGGGAGGTGGGCAGGATTGTGTGGATACATGGATCACCACCACTCAAAGAACCATAGTTACGTAAGTAACCAAGTCTTCTTTTTCGTGGTGTCCATGTATACACACAAAAGGGGTGACTAGCAAGCTATAGATTGGAGGTGGGAGTTACGCCAAAATAGAGGATAAGACAGCCCCTCCAAATGCTGCATCTTTCTGAGCTCTTTAAGATCTAATCTATAGTGTGTGACAAAGGTCATCAGATGGGACCAAGTCGCTGCTTGGCAGATCTCTTGGATGTCCACACTTTGGATGAAGGCCACAGAGGAGAAGATTGCCCTTGTGGAGCGACTGCAGAAGCTCAGAGATACGGGCTTGTTTGCTAGTTCATACAGAGGATATAAAAAGTTTACACACCCCTGTTAAAATGTCAAGTATGCAACCATATTATTTCAGTTTTTTATTTTTACTTCCATCCACCTAAAAGATTTCAGTTTGTTGTTCAACTGAGTGGTACAGTTCATAGGTCTCATTAAAGGTGGAAAAAGTTCTGAAATGATCTATCTTTGTCTCATTTTTTTACATCACAGACACTTGACATTTTAACAGGGGTGTGTAAACTTTTTATATCCACTGTAAGTCAGGGCGATAGCCTGAGAGATCCATTTAGAAAATTGCTAAGAGATGTTATTAAAATTTGGTATTGTTTATTTCTTTTTCTTTTGTGCGTTAAATTCTATCGCGAAACCACGAAAATAGGCTTTAGCAGCATCCCAGATCGTTGTCATCCCCGTCTCCTGAGGTTTATTAATTTGAAAAAAGAATTTTAGCTCCTTTTTCATTCTAGTCATTAAAAAAAAGTATACATATTTATTGGAATATGACTTGGAGGATGAGAGGGTGAAAGAGACGATGGTAAAATGGGCGCAAAATTTTGGGTACAATATTGATATTGATTAATGTGGAAAGAGAATCATAAAATGATTAAGCCAGTGAACCTTAGAGAAAATATCCTTAAAATGTTTCATAGATGGCATTTCACCCCTGTAAGATTGGCAAAAATATCAGAAGGTAACAGCAATCTGTGTTGGAAGTGTAAAAAAAACCCAGGGACTTACTATCATATGCGGTGGTCATGTGAATAAGCCAAAAAAATTTGGATACAGGTTTGGAATATGGCAAAAGAAATTGTTCAACAAAAATTAAATTTTAAACCTGAAGTGTTATTATTGAATATAATGCCAGAAATTATTGATAAGAAAATAAAATATAGTCTACTGTATATATTTACAGCAGCTAGGTTACTCTGGGCCCAAAAATGGAAGAATGAAGAAACACCAACAATGGAAGAACTTTTAAAGAAGCTACTGGACATTGCAGAACTAGACACGCTTTCAGAGGCACTACGAGAACAACCAAGAGATTTTGTAAAGCAAAGTTGGAAGCTGATATATATTTGGGCCCAGAAAAAGACAGGAGCTTAGGAGGAAATTGAGTATATAGTGAAGTCAGTGCCCACCGGAATCCTCTTGAGGACATTTGAGGTCCAGACGACGATGAAATCTTCTGATCCATAGGGGTAAGGAAGGATGGTTTAGGTTAGTAGTTTTTTCCTGGTTGTTTGCTTAGTAGTTTTTATATTTTATCTTTTTGTCTTGTTGATTATATGTTAGATTGTTAATGTTTTTGAGTTTGTATGTTATATTAATTTTTTAAAAAAAAATTGCTAAGAAGAGACCAGGTGTCCCTTCCTAGGACCTTGGTAAGAGATGACAAGTTTGGTTGTTTGTCTAAAATTCTTTGTTCTGTTTAGGTAGAAGGCCAAGGCTTGTTTGACATCCAGGGAACGAAGGGACCATTCAAGGTCATTCTAGGGAGAAGGATAAAAGGCAAGTAAGATAAAGAGTTGAGAAATGTGGAAACGGGATGCCATCTTGGGTAGGAAGGTAATGTCTGTGTGGAGAGTAACCTTATCATGAGAGAAGATGAGGTATGGCGAATCACCGCAAAGGGCTGTAAGTTCAGCAGCCCGGCAAGCCGATGTGAGGGCCACAAGAAGCGCTACTTTGAGCATTAGTAGGCGGAGGTCCATTGTGGCCAGCAGTTTGAAGGGGAGCCTAGTGAGCTGTGACAGAACTAGGGAGAGAGACATGGAGGGGCCATGAGGGGGGGTGTCTCACATCTGGATAGGTGTTCTGAAGGCCCTTGAGGAATTTCTTAATGGTTTGATGTTTAAAGAGATGTGAAGATGGGTGGCTGCTTGATGCGCCACTATGGCTGCCAGGTAGACTTTAATAGAAGAGATGGAAAATCCCTTTTGTTTGAGGAGAGGCAGGAAGGTTAGGACAGTGGAGAAAGCTGCTGGTGAGTGCGGCCAATCCTGTTCTGATGCATAAATCTGTAAATGTTTCCACTTACAAGCATATAGCCAGTTAGTGGAGGGGCATCTCACCTGCCTCAGGGTATTTATGAGGAGAGGCTCCAGGCAGTGAGCTTCAGATGAGTGACATCCAGGTGAAGTACCATGCCGCGGTGACGGGAGAACCACGGTATGGGGGCAGTCGCCACCAGTCAGTTGCTGCGAGAAGGAGAGTGGTAAACCACTGTAGATGTGGCCACCACGGGGTGATGAGTATCACCTCTGAGCAATCTTGGAGGATCTTGACAATTGTCCGTTGGATCAGAGGGAAAGGTGGGAACATGTATAGGGGGATTCTGGTCCAGTTGACAGCAAAGGCATCTCCGAGAGAGTTTGCACCCCTGCCCACTCAAGAGCAATAACGGAAGCATTTGGAGTTGGCAGCGGTGCAAAGATGTTTTCGATAGGCTTGCCCCAGCAGGAGACTAGCTGAACACACACCTTGTGGGAGAGTTCCCACTTGTGTGTGAGGGTCATTGTGCAGCTGAGACAGTCTGCTGTTTTGTTGTCTGTGCCTGAGATGTGAGTTGCTACAGGGAGAATCCAGTGGGCAAGACACCATTCCCATATGAGCCCTGACAGATAGAGGAGGCTGAGGGAGTTGGTCCCTCCCTGTTTGTTTAAGTAATACACCACCGCCGTGTTTTCTGTGGCGATTTGGATGGTACATCCCTGTATCATGGTTTGGAAAGCTTGAAGGGGCATTTGAAGATGGCCAGAAGTTTAAGAAAGTTGATGTGATGGGTTCTCTCATGTGTGGACCATGTGGCTTGTACCTCTCTGTGGTGGCGGGTGCCCCATCCTGTTGTGCTGGCATCTGTAACTATGAGATGAGAGGGGTGTGGTTGTTGGAAAGGGATGACGTGGTGGAGGTGGTGCGTGGTTGTCCAGCAGCGAAGCTGTCGCCTGAGGCAGAGCGAAAGAAACAGTTTTTGTGTGTGATGGGTCTCTTCTGTCATTGTAGGCTAGAAGGTAGAAAGATTGGAGTGGCACATCCGCAGCCTGAAGTGTGGCAAACCTGCCACAGTGGATGCCATGAGGCCTAGTACTCACTGGACTGAGTGGACCGTGGAATGTCGAGCATGAATGAGCTTTTGAGTGGATTGGATGATAGTGTCCACCTGTGGTTGAGGCAGGAGGGCCCATGCACTCCTGGCATCAAGGTGCACCCCAATGTAGTGGATGGTTTGGGGTGGGTTGAGATTTCTCTGTGTTGACTTGTAGCCCAAGACTCGAAAGGAGGCGCAGAGTGAACGTGATGCTGGCAGTCAAGGTGACTTTGTCGTGCACCACCAGGAGCCAGTCCTAGATGTATGGAAAAACGGTGATGCCCTGGGTTCTTAGAAAGGCTGCCATGGGCGCCATGCACTTGGTGAAAACCCATGGGTGAGTGGATAGTCTAAAGGGAAGTGGATGGAAGCTGTAGGCCTGATTGTCGACGAAGAAGCTTAGGAAGCAACGATGCTGTGGATGAATTGAGATATGAAAGTATGTGTCTTGAAGGTCTTTGGACGCAATGTCTCCGGTGAAGCAGGGAGGGAATGGATTGTAACATTACTATCCAGAAATGTTTTGAGATGATAAACTTGTTGAGGGCGCGTAAGTCTAAAATGGGACGTAGCCCTCCCATCTCTCTTGGGTACTGTAAAGTATTGGGAGAAGAAACCATCTGAGGTGCGGTGGAGATGGCTCAGTTTTCCAAGAGGGTGTGGATTTCTTCCTGGAGAATGGGAGAGGGTGAAGTGCACCGGATACAGCCCATAGGTGGTATGGTGAAAAATTCTATGATGTTTCCATGGGTTATGATGTTGAGAACCCAGGCATCAGAGGTAATAGTGTCCCAAGCATATGCGAACAGTGCCAGGCATATGTCTGTAGCTGTTGTAACATGAGGTGATGGTGGTAGAGGGATGCATGTTTCAGGTTTGGGCTGAAGCACATCAAAACTGCTGCTGAGGTTTCCTGTCTGCCTTTTGGGGGAAGGTTGTTCATTTGTATTTGGCAGAGGAGGAAGCTGGGGTAAGGCACTGGTGATGAGACTGGTTGGAGGTCTTTGACCACTTGGAAGATGACTTGTAGTGAGAGTATGGCAGGGACCGCTTCCAGTGAGGGCGGAAGTGGGGAGTTGTTTGGGGTGTGTGTGTATGTTTCTGGGTGTTTCCTTGTCTTCTTTTTGTGAAGGTCTTGCATGAAGTCATCAGTTTTGTCGTTGAAGAGACCCTCTCCATCAAAGGGGAGGTCCTCAATGCAGGACTGTGAGTCATCTGGGAGGCCTGCAGAGTGAAGCCAGGTGCATCTGAGAAAAGTGATGCTCGCTACCAAGCTCTTGGCCATGCAATCTGCCACATGCCAGGCAGAGTGGATTTGTTGCCCAGCCAGAGTGTAGGCCTCTCATTGAAAGGAGATGGTCAGAGTCTGTTTATCTGGTGGTAAGGCGGCAATGATGTTTTGAAATTTTTCCCAGATAAACTGATGGTAAGCACCCATCTTGGGTGGGAAAGTATGAAGGTAAGAGTAGAAGGGAATGACAGAGGACGAGATGGTTGGACAGTGTCATCGAAGCAACCAACATGAATTTGACCAAACTCCGGGAGGCAGTGGAAGACAGGAGGGCCTGGCGTGCTCTGGTCCATGGGGTCACGAAGAGTCGGACACGACTTAATGACTAAACAACAACAACAAAGCACCCATCATGGCTTGAAAATTAGCTACGTGCATGTGCATTGCTTCCAAAGAATAGATCTTGTGAGCAAGCAAGTCAAGTTTATAATTTCCTTTAATATTTGGGGTGTCACAAGCAGAACTCTTGGATATCATTTCGGCCATTTAGACGATGACAGAGTTCGGTATTGGATGTTTAAAGAGAAACTTAGCTTTGTCCTGTTGGATCCTATAGTTTTCAATTCTAGGAGATGTTAGTGGAATTGAGGAAGGTTTCTGTCAGGACTGGCTGATGAGGTCTGTCAAAGTGTCGAACATGGCCATCTTGATAGGGATGTTTGCCTTTTTGAGGATGTGGGTGAAGATTGCATCCTTAGCTGGGGGTTTGAAGACTGGGCGCTGCAATGATTTTGCCATTCTCTCTATCAGGCCGTTATATGAGGAGAGATCCTCCAAGGGGGAGAGAGGGCTGGCGTCCTGGACATTGGAACTGAGTGAGGATCCTGGGACAAGTCTTTTCCCTCCTCCCCATCAGAATTGGCAGAGCTGCCATTTGGTTGTGTTTCTCTGAAGGAGTTGCCAACAGCTGACATGAGCCTGGTGGTAACTGAGAGGTAATTAGGAAGTCCGGATTTGAAGGAGGTAGTAAGACCTCAGGGTGAGGCACAACAGAGAGCTAAGACTTGGGTGGAAGTTGGAGGGGGGGATCCCGAGTGGCGGTGCTGGTCTTGTGGAAGGCAGAGAGCAGCGGAGCGGAGTGTTGATTGATTTAGATGGTCCCAATGAGAATGAGAGCCAAGATGGTGCTCATATGGTTGGGGGGAACGGCACCAAGGACTGGTAATATAAGCTTCTTGAGATTGAGGATGAGCATGTGTATGTGATCAAGACCTGCTGCGCTCTTGAGATTGACAATGACTCCTATATGACTGGGAAAGCCAGCCCGTGTCCTCATACATGAAGGGGGGAGGACAAAAGAAGGGTGCATAATAGGCATCCTCATGGTATCAATGGGGACCTTGAGTAGCGCAGTCAGTATTGACGAGAGAGTGATCGTGAGAATTATCGCCATCTGGTGACTCTCCCTATCATGGTGTCCTGGTTGTGGAGATAGCTGAGTGAGGGAGCGGGATCTCAACTTTGACCGTGGTTCATCCTTGGACAGTGGAAGCAAGAATTGCTCTTGCAGTGGACTCTGAGGCGATAGTGTTCTCGGCGAGGCGGCAACACTCTGAACAGAGGGCTCAAGCATTCACCCTCTGAGTCCGAGACCGTATACTGGGCATTGGTAATAGGAGCAGATATAGACCGTCGGACCAATAACTGTGGATCAAAACTGCCGTGATCGTGTCAGCGTCTACAGGCTGCCACTTCTTCTTCTTTGCCATGTCGATATCGGGGGCTACTGTACGTTTACGGGTGCCATGCTCTGATTTCTTTGTCGATTTCAATGGCGCTTTCAAAGAAGATGAAGCAATGGACTCTATATCTGGGAGTGTCCCCAAAGGAGGTGGCTGATCAATCTGGGTGGTTGAGATCGTCCTGGGAGGAGGATCTGTTGCTCGGAGGAATTGTTCCCAAAGGAAGGATCGAAGCCAAGATTGACAATTCTTAAGTGTAAGGGCAGTAAAACTCTTACAGATTTTTCAGGACTGAACCAAGTGGGCTCCCCCTAGGCAAAATAAGCAGGAATCATGCCCGTTGGAAGTGGGGAATTTTCTTGCCACATGTGACACACTTTTTCATTAACGTAGAGGCCATAAATTGCTAAGAAAGGGGAACGGCAGAGCCGTGGGGAGGGAGTGCGAGGCTAAAACCTCTTTAAACTCTCTCTCTCCCTTTAGGCAGAGAAGAGAGAAGGAAGGATAAGGGGGGAAAGGGAATGAAAGAAGACTTGTTGGTAAGACGATAAGAGAAGCGAGGCTCTGGAGCAGTCCTTTGCATGCTGTTGCAGTGGTGGACAAAAAAGGACTGAGAAAAGTAGGACTGCGCTCTGGAACTTTCTGAAGCAGTGTGTGCATATATGGACACCACAAAAAAGTAACCAGGTTTTCATGGACTGCAATTCCCAGAAGCCTTCACCACCAGCTGTGCTGGCTGGAGTTTCTGGGAGTTGCAGCTCAAGAACACCTGGATTACTCAAGGTTTGGAACCAGTGCTCTAGACATATGGCATGTGGCTCTTCCATTAAGCTGTGATCTATCTCCTGCCCAATTCCTAGCCTCTGAACACACAGACCATCTTCCTATGTAACATTCATTGATAGAAGCAAAAACAGAAGAACATAAAATCTGGAGCAGGAGTGTCATAATTAGAAGAACTACTAAGAGCAAATAAAAGCAGTGATTGTTCAAAAGAAACCACAACAATGTAACTTAGCACATATACATATATTCATATATGTATATAACTTTTCTCATTCTCTTGATTATTTATAATGG
This sequence comes from Intellagama lesueurii, assembly GCA_037013535.1. Taxonomy (NCBI): domain Eukaryota; kingdom Metazoa; phylum Chordata; class Lepidosauria; order Squamata; family Agamidae; genus Intellagama; species Intellagama lesueurii. Next base: position 14,613,668 of record JBAJHW010000008.1, read on the forward strand.
TTAAAATCTTACTCTGAAATACCATATATGGGCAACCACACACATCATTTTTGCATTTGGCTGGCAGGGTGATTGTGTGACCCAGGCACATCTGAGTGCATGTGAGGAAGACAGCATGATCATGCACACTGCTTGCACAATTGTCAGCTTACATTGCACAATTTTAACAGGTTTCTGGCCACTATTTATTTATTTATCATATTTTTCTTTTTCTTTTAAACTATTCAGTCCTTTAAATAAACACCTGATAACCTGCACACATTCAAGTTAGGGACATCGCTGCTTTTCTTTGATGCCCTGTCCATGTCCTTCTGAGCCCAAACCTACCTGGGCAGTCTTCCTTTCCTCCTCAAAGCCCTCCATATCAACTTTGAGCCCCTTCTCCTCTGCAATGAGGCCAGTGAGATCCACAGGGAACCCATAGGTGTCGTACAGCAGCCAGGCCGTGTCTCCTGTAGAGGCAAGAAAGGAAGAATGGCCAAAAAGCACTGGTTTAACTCACAATCACCCCCAATACCCACAGGTATTTGTCAAGTGTTCAGAAGAGAATGTCACCTTTACTTAATAGCCAAACCTCTGTTTTCTTCTTGCTACCCATCTGTTGAGCTCTCAAACAGAGAAAGCTCAAGGAAGAGGAGCAGTCTGGTCTTACTTATGCAGAGGTATGAAGGAGGAAATGAAACACGGAAGAAATGCCTGCAATTTCTTTCCCTCTTATAAACTTTGAAAGGTGATATATTCCTTCCCTTGATGCTAGAGTTATTAAGTTCAGAGACAGAGAGCAGATCCAGTTTCCCTTTATTTGTGCCCAAGGCTGGGATAAAACCTGAAAACAAAAGAAAAATCGACTGGTTTTTCCCTGTACACTATAATCTAAGTGAGAGCATGTCAGAGTGTCACCCGAATCAACAGAGGAATAGAACTGTTTGCCTCAGAGGTAAGAGGAAAGAGGACAGCCAAGGAAGCAGAAGGAATAAGAAAGAATAAGAGAATTGAATGAAGGAGATGAGGAATGAGCTGCTATCAAGATGGAGGCAGGACCTCACCATCCGAGGGAACCGAGAGCTCAAAAAAAAAAAAAAAAAAAAAAAAAAAAAAAAAAAGAAAGAAAGAAAGAAAGATTGTCCATAAGCTACTGCCTATCAAGGTGAGTGGGAGAGACAATTCACTGCAAATATATCCTTCTTCCCCCATACAAAAGGAACATAGAAAGTACCAATATTACTATACTTGGTTATTAGAGATGAGCATGAATCAACAAACCAGTAGTTTTTTTCTTGGCCGAACAGGTGTTTGGGGCTTCCCAGCCCCACCTCCTCTGGCAGGCATCCACTCAGAGGAAGTGCCCAGTAGCCAAAAAATGAACCAGCAAGAACCAAAGCTTGCTGGGGGGAGCAATGTGTAAGGTAAAGGTAAAGGTAAAGGTTCCCCTTGACAAATTGTCCAGTCGTGTCCGACTCTAGGGGGCGGTGCTCATCCCCGTTTCCAAGCCGTAGAGCCAGCGTTTGTCCGAAGACAGTTTCCGTGGTCACGTGGCCAGTGCGACTAGATACGGAACGCCGTTACCTTCCCACCGACGTGGTACCTATTTATCTACTCGCATTTGCATGCTTTCAAACTGCTAGGTTGGCAGGAGCCGGGACAAGCGGTGGGAGCTCACTCCGTCACGTGGATTCGATCTTACGACTGCTGGTCTTCTGACCTTGCAGCACAGAGGCTTCTGCGGTTTAACCCGCAGCGCCACCACGTCCCTTTGTGTAAACTACATGTGTAAACTACATATTAACTTGTAAACAGCCCAGAGAGTGCTTTAAGCACTATGGGGCGGTATATAAGCAGCACACTTTCCTTTTGCTATATTACATTTTTTAAAAGTATATAAAATCAATACTAAAAACACAGTTAAAAACAACAGAGCACAAGAGTACAATACCAGAATGTGATGTGATTAATAATAATTGCATGCTACCAAGTCAATTCTGTCTTATGGCAACTCTCTGTAGGGTTTTCTAGGTAAAGAATATTCAGAAATTAGAAGGCTTTGAGGCTTACCTAGGCCAAGCTCCACCTAAGCTTCCTATTCAGAAAGAGAGCTCCCGGCTAGCACTGGGCAGGAACAGGAAGCTTAGCCTAGCTAGGTCTCAAAGTCTTCCAATTTAAGCCTCTCTCCCAGCTAAACCACACTCAGGTATTTTAAAGGGGCCTCTAAGGTAAGTACAACTCTGAGAATGGAGAATTATGGTATTTGTAATCCAGAAAATTAAAAATTCCAGTTCCTAGATGGGAATAATTGGTCAATAGAGGGACATCAGTCCTCTACCTGTCACCTAAATACATACATTTCTTTAAGGCTCTAGTGATCATAATACTTAAAAGTCAGGAAAAGAATATGCTGTTCTATTCACCCATTGCAAAATTGTCTGCTGTGGTAATGGGGGTGGGCACTGCCTTCTGGAGCAGCATACTGCTTGACTCACTTCTTTGAGTACCTCATCATGCAAGCTCTGCACAGGGTGGCTTTTGCTTCCTTACCAGGGATAACTTTGCTGTCCCCCAAGCTCTGAATCTTCCTGTCAAGAATGCGTCGTCCTCTATTAAGCGTCTTCAGGAATTGAACCTCCTCTTCATTGATAATGTCTTTTACCATCTCTGGGTCTTTCTTCAGTTCAGGGAAGGCACCGCCCTTACAGCAAGAGGAGCCATTAGGTCAAATTAACTACATTTTATTTTATTTATTTATTAAACTTATGTACCGCCCATCTAGAACGTGTCTGCTCTGGGTGGTTTACATAAAGTATAAAAAATAAACTAAAGGTAAAATCCAAATTAATCGCAGAGTCCAAGATGGAAAAAGAAAGCGAGGAAAAAAAAGAAAAGAAATAGGCTAGGTGATGGCTGTAGGGAAGGCCTGCCTGTATAGCCATGTCTTCAGATTGGTCTTGAAGGCCCTCAGTGAAGGGGCCAGGCGGATCTCTGCAGGCAGGTTGTTCCAGAGATGAGGGGCCACTGCTAAGAAGGCCCAATTTTTAGTTTTTTCCCTTCGGACCTCTCTTGGCATTAGGCCCCTCAGCCGCCCGGCCTGACTGGAACGGGTGATATGGGTAGAACTAGGCGGAAGAAGGCACTCTGCCAGGTATTGAGGGCATAAACCGTTTAGGGCTTTATATGTAATAACACCTTGAAATCAATGCGGAAGCGGATAGGTAAGCAGTGTAAGGCGGCCAGGGTGGGGGAAATATGGTGAAATCTTTTCACCCGTTAATAACCTGGTCGCCATGTTCTGGACCATCTGAAGCTTCCGCATCAGTTTCAAAGGAAGCCCCATGTACAGAGCGTTACAGTAGTGTATTCTTGAGACTACGAGCGCATGGACCAGCGTGGTGAGCACCCCTGCGTCTAGATAGGGACGCAGTTGGGCGATCCACCGAAGATGCAAGTGGGCGGACCGAACCACGGTCTCCATGGTAAGCACCGGGTCAAGATGGACCCCCAGACTGAGAACCAAATTCTTTGTGGTGAGAGTCACTCCCCCCCCAAAAGAGAGGGAATTCCCCAAACCACTGACATCAGGACAAGACCTCCGTCTTGTCCGGGTTCAACCTCAGTCCATTCGACTGCATCCATTGTAGGACGGTCTCCAGGCAGCACTCAAGGGATGGAACGGCATCCACTGCAGATGGAAAAAAGGAGATGTAGAGCTGGGTGTCATCAGCATATTGGTGACACGAAGCTCCACATCCCTGGATGACACCCTCCCAGCAGCCTCATAAAGATGTTAAACAGCATTGGGGAGATGATCGAACCCTGCGGAATCCCACAACTGAGGGACCACGGGGCCGATACATTCTCCCCAAGCTGGACTCTCTGGGGACGGCTCTCCAAGAAGGACCAGAGCCAAGCGAGAGCAAGGCCACCAATCCCCAACTTGGAGAGCCTCCCCAGGAGGATACCGTGGTTGATGGTATCAAAGGCAGCTGAGATATCAAGGAGGACGAGCAAGGACGTTTTTCCCGTCAACCTCCCTAAATAGGTCATCCAGCAGGGCGACCAATGCCGTTTCCGTGCCATGACCTGAAGCCCGACTGAAATGGATCCAGGGCGTTGGTTTCATCCAAGAGGGCCTGAAGCTGATCGGCTACCACCCTCTCAACTACTTTGCTAAGGAAACATTGGCAACAGGCCTATAATTGCCAAGGTTGTCCACCGCCAAGCTCAGTTTCTTTCTAATGGGCCTGATGAGCATTTCCTTAAGGGCAACTTGCCCTCAAGAAAAGACCCATTTATTATTTCAGTAGCCCATTCAGTTATCACCAGCCTGGCAGCTTTGATTAGCCAGGCTGGGCAAGGGTCAAGGGAGGAGGAGGTGGCTTGGCAGCGATCAAGGACCTTGTCCACCTCTGCGGACGTCACAGGTTAAAACTAAGTAATTCTCAACGGACAAGGCGCTGCACTGGATGTCTCAGCTCGATCCACTGTTTTCAAATAGGGTGCAAGATCCCGGCGGATGGCCTCCACTTTTGATTTAAAAAATGCTGCAAATTGGTCACAAGAAATGCTAGATGGAGGCCAATCGTTGTGGCCAATTCCGGATACGTCGTGTACTATACGGAAAAGTTCGGCCTGCTGATTGGATGCTTCGCTTATCCGGACAGTGAAGTAGGCTCTTCTAGCAGCCTCTACCTTAGCAAGGTAGAGGTTAGACGTGACCTTGGCAGCTTTTAAGTTATTTTCCATCGGGTTCCGCCTCCAGATGCTCTGTAGCCTTCTCCTATTCCGTTTCATAGCCCGCAGCTGCTGGTTAAACCAAGGCGCTGGTCGGGCTCTGCGGCAGAGAGGGCGTTTAGGAGCAATCGTGTCTACAGCTCTGGCAGCGGCGGCATACCAGCCATCCACCAGGGCCTCGACAGGAGCGCCAGTCAGGTCAGTCGGAATCCCATGCATGGCATCCTGGAATCCAATAAGATCCAATAGCCTGCAAGGGCAGACCATGAAAATAGGTCTCTGCTCCCCACGGGGAGGGAGGGCCACCGTGAGGTTGCACTTTATCAGGTGGTGGTCCGACCATGACAAGGGGACCAACCGAAGGTCAGTCACCATCGGGCCACATTCTCTCTGCTCAGTGGAGAAAACCAGGTCCAAAGTGTGGCCTTCCCTCCATGCCCCATGTAAGCCTCAAGAGCAACAGGGAAAGAACAGGATCAAAAATTTACCAGGGATTCTACTACCACATCAACAAGCGAGGCAAAAAATCCTTTGGGAGCATTGAGTTTCTCATGGGCATAGCGCACAGCACGGCGAAGGATGCGTCTTAGAACGTACCTGCACAAGGGGAATATAAGGCAAGAGATTGAGTAAGGTTGTCTGGGACTGCCCTTTAAAGGCACCAACTGCTAAAATTGCTCAACATGGACATGTTGAGTTATTTTCTTTAGTAATAAGGATATAGAAGAGACCAAACTAAGAGATAAAGCGCAAGGTGGCCTGCTTGGTGAAAGTAACAGATTCTCTGCTCAGTATATTTAACATCTCAGTATCCGAGGGTGTCTTATCAGAGGCTTCAAAAACATTAAGGATTACATGACCACTATTAAAGGTACAGTGGTACCTCGACTTATGAACTTAATCCGTATTAGAACGGTGTTTGCAAGTTGAAAAGTTCGTAGGTCAAGGCACCATTTCCCATAGGAATGCATTGAAAACTGATTAATCCGTTCCGGCCAAAGAAAAAAATACCAAAAATAAAAAATACCTACCCTCCAAAAACCCTGAGCTTTTTTGTGAAGCCACACTGGCCTTTTGTGCCACCTCCCACTTTTTTTTCTTGTTGGAATTGTCTGTAGTTGTGCCTTTAGAATTTCTTATTTTAGAAGCTCCCACCCTTCTTTGACTCTTTTCTTGTTAGGATCTCCTGCCATGGGACATTCCTTATCCTTGTTCTGAGATTATTAAAACTGGCTTTTTTAAAATCCGGAAGAAGTGTGTGGCTACACTCTGCTTTCGTTTCCTTTGAAATCAAGAATTCTAGAAGAACATGGTCACTCTTGCCTAGAGTTCCCCTTACTGCCACTTCCCCCACCAAGTCATCTCTGTTGGTCAGAATCAAGTCAAGGAGAGCAAATCCTTCATAATAAATTTCACACAATAGACTGAAGTAGTTAAATCACAGGAATCCTTACCCCCTCCCAGTGTTATCAGGCCTTCCGCCATCTGAAAGGGCCACAGTGATGGTTCGGGCATGGTCAGCCAGTACACGATAAGCCATGTCTATACCATCTGCATCATCCTCACCAACTTTCCCAGTATATGGCCTGCAACCAGTGCCCTGGGATGTTGAAAAAACAGGAGAAAGAAAAGGTTTAAAGGATAAGAGTCAGTAGCCATTACACATAGTATGAAATTCCTTTCAGTTTCTATGGCCTACTTATACCAAGAAGTGGTTTTCACTGCACCTGTGGGCACAGGATGGTGAAAACAGGAAATGACATTTGGTGCACACCGCTCTGCCTTCCAGCATCTCCCCCAGCCCCACCTTTCCTGTTCCAGACAGTCACCTCACTCTGTCTAATAGTAGGACCATCCTAGCTCTACTCACTACCGGCTCTAAAGTAAAGATTACTATTGCTCCAGTTACTCATGCTTGACATTGTTGCTATACAGATTGACAATTTAAATCTGAAAGAAATAATACAGCCATCAAGGCACAGAACAGTTTCAGCAGTGAAGCTGAGGGAGAAAGGTCTAGAAGGCTACACTGGGTCAGATGTGCCACCAAAAGAATCTAGGCTCTTAGGGAAAACCAGAGACACACTGCATGGACCCAATCCTTAAGATGACATATTCATCCACAATGCATCTGGACTGGTACCTTCTGGATAGCCTCAAAGTAAGGCACGAAGAGATCTGTATCATAGTTGGACATCTTGCTCTGCAGGACAGAAACCAACCTCTCTAGACCCATGCCAGTGTCAATGCTCTTCTTAGGAAGAGGCTTCAAGGTCCCATCAGCTTCTCTGATACAAGGAAGAGAAAACATAATTACAATTCAGGAAATACAAAAACAGAGACTCCACTCTCCCCTCATTCCTACATGCAATCTAAAAAGTTGAACAGTTTCACAAAGCCTATGAATTAAAATAAATTAAATTTTAAGAAATATTGGGCAAATCTGGGGAGGAATAACCTCTCCAAGAACGGAAGAAAACCTATTCAGTGGAAGAAGAGCTTGAAGCCATGTTCACCTTTATCACAGTGAGGCTTCCTCTCACTCTCACTCACTCTCAGGTTAATTTATTTCCTAAAGTTGTTGTGAGGGCAAAGTAGGGAGAAAAAGAGCCATGTACACCACCCCCAAGATCACTGGAGGAAATATAACAAATAAATAAGTATGGAAGGTTTCAACAAAAAAAGGGACTTTTATAATACCTGTTGAATTGTATGAACACCAGGTTCCAGATCTCCAGCACGTTGGGGTCATCTTGATTGACGAGATGTGAAGCATCACGGCCCCCAATCCGGTCATAGTGAATTTCACTGCAAGGTCCACAAGGCCCTGTATCACCCATTTCCCAAAAGTTATCTTTCATGCTGCCTGGAAGAATCCTGCTCTCTGGCAGACTGTAACGAAGGAAATGTTCAGTAAGTGACAGGATGGTACGAAACGAAGTCTGCAAGCCACAGATTCTCTGAATTTATTTTTTAAAATAGCTGAGCTGAGAACGTGGCAAAGCGTTTAACCTGTGCTGCCCATCTGACTGACTCCCTGGAACAGGAATGTTTCAATCACATTAACAAATAAAAGATGATGTGTCTGCAGACAATACTAAGCCACAGTTGAGTGCTACATTCATTGAGGATAAAGGAGCTTGTACAAAGCTCTGGGCTTGCTCATTCCTCACTCCTTTTCCTGCACAGTCTGAAGGAGGAATAAGGCAGAATTCTGTTTCATCTTAGTAGATTCTTGGTTCATTGCTCTGTGTGAACAAGGAAATGTAGTTTAAATTAAGCTCTTGTTTACTAAACTTAAACTAGCAAAAGCAATCCAAGTTTTGGATTAGCAACTTTTTTAAAACCCAAATTCCTAATACACATTCAGTGACAAGCCAATATGAGCAAAGCCTGGCAGGAGTTAGTTTGGGGGGCCTCACCTAAACAGAAGAGGCACTGAGAATGCCCGTCAGATAGAGTTATTTTGTTTGTGCAAGACTCGCACCGCTTGAAGGGGCCTGAAGAGGCCATAAAAGAGTGGAGGGCCCAGGTGGGAAAAAGGGGCAGGAAAAAAGAGATTTGTCTCTTCTCTCTCTCTCTTTTTACTCATGAAATGAAGGAAACGGAGGAAGGTCCTGTAGAACAACGGTCCCCAACCTTTTTGGGACCGCGGACCGGCTGAGCCTCTGAGGAACGCGAGGCACCCCCCCGCGTGCGCTCGGGCGCATGCATGAAGGGGTGGGGGAGCGCTCATGCCGGTGCTGGCACACACGCGCGTGCGCAAAGCAGCTATGGGGAGGGGAGTGCATGCGGGGTGGGTGGGCAGGAGGTCTGTCTTTGCGGCCTGGTCCGGCTCAGGCCACAACCTCTGCTGTAGAAGGATCGTAACTACATTTTTATTTTATTTTATTTAAATAATGAATGGAGCTCCGTAGCTGAGGTGCTGCTGCAGCAGCAGCAAAAAAGGAACTAAGGCACTCTATGCCATGGGCAGGGCATGCGTGACGGGGAGGACGTCCTAATGAACACGTGTAAAAGCTCTAGAAGTTCCCGAGAGTCTCTGCGCAGGTGCACTAAAACCCAATTGTGTGCATTCACAGAGACCATGAAGAAGAACCATAGAGCTAATGCTGTAGTGCATTGGTCTCCAACCTTTTTAACCCCACGGACCGGCTGGGGAAGGCGGGGCATCCCCTGCACTTGTGCACATGCGTGAAAGAGCAGGTGCGCTCTCGCATGGGTGCTCGGGCGCATGCACGAAGGAGTGGGAGGGCGCTCGTGCACATGCGCAAAGGGTGGCGCGGTGCTCGGGGGGGGCACTCATGCGCATGCGCGAAGGGGTGAGGGAGCGCTTGTGTGGGCGCAGGTGCACATGCGCATGCGCATAGGGGCTGTGCGGGGGAAGTGTGTGCGGGGATGGGGGGGAGGTCTGTCTTCACAGCCCGGTCCGGCTCAGGCCGCAGACCGGGGGTTGGGGACCTCTGGTGTAGTGGATAGAGTGACAGACTAAAGAACAGGGTTCAAATCCCCACTCAGCCATGGAAACTCACTGGGGAAGTAGAACTGATAAAGCCACTCCTTAAATATCTCACGTACCTTGAAAGAGTTATTAGGGTCACTATAAGTTGGTTCCGATTTGATGGCACAGAACACACACACAATGTGAACTGTAGTCCAAATTGTCTAAAGACACCAGATCAGAGATGCTTCACATTTTACATAGTACCAGGGAAGGAGGGGAGCAGAATAGTGGTTCTTAATCTACAAGCCACAAAAGCAGTTCACTCTGGACCCTTAGCACTTAGCATTTCCCCAAATGTCCAAACTGTTGGATATACTGCAACCTACATATGATGCTTTTTAGAGGTTTTGACTGGGAGGGATCTTTCTGGACTGGAGTGGATGTCAGTCAACTCAGTAACAGCCAATTGTTCCCTCTTTTTCCCTTCTTCCAGTCAGGGTTAGGTTAGGGTAAGTTATGCAGTCTGAAGACAGTTCAAGTGATGTATTCTGCCAGCTCTGTAACCAGTCAGTTTTTAATGAAGCTAGTTAAGCTCAGTGATGTAGCAAGTTAACATTTTTACACAATACAATATTTGTTTTTGGCTATGAAAAACTGTAAGTAAACTGAAATATTTTTTTAATTCTTTCTCATTACCAGAGTCTCTCAGTGAATGTATTGAGACAGTAAATGCCAGTTGAGATAAACTGACAAATAAGGGGTGGTCTACTGAGGGAGACTTGTAGCTCAATCTGCTTTGTAGGTTCCTTACTGAACCATTTTATCTGCTGCATAATTAGAAGAAGTTTTATTTTAAATTTTAAGCCACATTGAATAGCCTCACACACTCCACCCCAAGACAAACTTACTCCAAATCCAGCCAAATTTGTTTGCAATCTAAGTCAGGATGCAGACCAGCTGCTTCATTCCCACCAAAGTATGTAACGTAAAGTCGCTCAACAGGGATGCCAAATTCTTTAGTAAGCAGATCCAGGGCAAATCTGCAGGCCAGTTCCTGGGTAAAGAAAAGAAAGAAAGTCATGACAGTCTTGCTATTTATAAAGATTTGCTTACTTGCTAAAGAAGCTTCAAGAATAAACTTACTTAGGTTCTGCTGTGGCTATCACCAGAAGAGAGAAGAGGGAGGATGGCTGCATACCAAGGAGGGGAACAAAGCCCATTGGCCTACTCTGGCTCAATCATGTCCCCAATCCAGTCCATGGGAGTTCCCCAATTGCCGCATCCTCTCAGGAGGGAGACAATGTGAAGGTGACCTCTATGCCTGGAGGTCAGCCCAACTTCATTTACCCTCCCAACACAGGGAAGGCAAGCAGGGCACGCAGCCCATTTAGCCAGCATTTGAGGAGTTGGGTGACTCCCAGCCTTGAAACTCAGCAAGCCCTTGAAGCATAGATTGCTTGACCTCCTTGCATGAGGAAGATGAAGTGGAGGGAGCAAAGCTGAGTTTCTGTCCTAAGCAGAGATGGGCATGAACCTTGGTTCGGAGGTTCGTTCCGGTTCACCTCCCCGGCCAATGACCCACTCACCAGCCGGTGCGTGCTCCTCTCCTCCTCCTTTTCGGTTGTTTTACCAGTCTCCGATAGGAGCACGGGCTTCCCTGCCCTGCCTCCTTAGCCGATTGCCCACTCAGACAAAGAGGCAAGAAAGGTAAGTCCATCCTCCTGTAGGAAAATGTTCAAACAGCCGAACAAGAGGAGGAGAGGCGCACATGCCGGGTGGTGAGTGGGGGATCCAGCCAGGGAGGCAGGGGAAGGGAGCACGCGGCACCTGTGGTGCTGTGCAAACAAACCGGCAAGAAGGTTTCTGAAAACCAGTTGCAGTGATTGTGCACAGAAGTCTGGGGAAATAGTGGGGGGGGGGGGGGGAGAAAGGCCTTAATCAGAACTTCTAAAGAGGAGGAAACAGCAGGAGAAGGGGCCACTGCACATATATTGTCTATTACCCATCCACAACTCTTACTGCATCCTTTCCCCAGCTGGAACTCCCGATATTCTATCTATATCCTTTTCCTTACAATTTTAACACACTATTCCTAATTCTGCAATTAACAGAAATATGACAAGTGGAATGACGTGCATATACATGTACATTTTTAGGGCGACAGCAGTTAAATGTCATCAGGTTGCTTCTGTCAGTCATCTGGACTCATGAAGCTTTAAACAACTGTTATGTGCTGTCAAGTCACTTCTAACTTGCTGTAATCCTTTCAAGATACACAAAATGTTCAAAAAGTACTTTATCCCACTACCTTTCCGTGAATTTTCATGGCAGTCCAGAGATTTGAACCAAGGTTTCCTGTGTTGACATTAAATTCACTACACCACCCTGGATGCTTAACCAATTATTTATCTGAAGTTCTGGGCAAAGGCTGCCCTCACTGTACCTTGAAGTAATCTCCAAAAGACCAAGAGCCCAGCATCTCGAAGAACGTATGATGATAGACATCTTTACCAACATCGTCCAGATCATTGTGCTTCCCACCAGCACGAATGCACTTCTGAGTGTTGGCAGCTCGCGTCAGCTTTGCCATAGGGTGGGAGGGGTCAAGAGTGTTGAGGAAGATGGGCTTGAACTGGGAGAGAAATAAGAGGTCAATCTTCAACTTCGGAGTTTCATGCAAACCATGTAGATGAAGAGTGGTTCCCAAAGTGGTCTATATGGACCCCCCAGGGGTCGATTTCAACTTGCAGGGGGTCCACGTCAGAGAGAAAAAAAATTGGGGGTGCAAGTTTAGACTTGTATCAAAGCTTTGCAGGGGGTCTACGGAAAACAAATAAGTCGGCAAGTGGTCTACGGGGCAAAAAAGTTTGGGAACCTACAGGCATGAGCCCAAATATAGAGGCAGTGGATGAATATTAGCTTTCAGTCTGTGAAATCCTGAGTTCAAAATGCACCTTTACAATGGGCAAGTTACGTATGTTTTGTCAAACACTTTGTAGTAGCTCCCCAAGAACAGATTTTCAAAAAACATTTTTTACTTTAAAAAAAAGTTTATATTGTTCTATTTGTTTTATTTTTTTAGCCAGGTTAAAAATAAGTTTGAATTTAAGCATCTTGTACTAACATAGTCTCCTAAACCTGATTTTTTGACCCATAACGGTTACCAGCTAGCTAAAATAAAATCTCACCTGCTAGCATCTGAGGGATGGAAAGCTCCATTCCTCTGCTGGCCAAGGAGGAGCCCATGTGGTTTCTTCCTCTGTGCCTAGCATAGAAGACTCTCCCATTTCTTCTCCACTTGGCCACTCATAGCCTGCACCAAATTCCATGCATGCAAGTCTTTGTTGCTAGTAGGTACCAAGCTAACCCTTAAATGCAAAGCTACACTATATCATATTTCAAGGTAACATCAGCTTCCTTTTTTGACTTAAAAAAAAAATCTGCTGTATCCAAGGCACAACTACTAGCCCTTGCTCCTGTCTCTCAAGGGACAAAGAAGCATGTGAATGTTGACGCGGGCTGCAAAGAACATGCATTTCAGAGCCTCAGCTATTTTGTGCTTCTGAGGGTACAGTAGGGGCAAAGCAGGAGAGTAGTAAAAGACAGGGAATGAGGGGAAATAATAAAAAAGTTGCAATAGAAATATTGTCCTCTCTTTGACACTCCAAATGCTTTATTAGCCAAAATCCTGTTAGTGTAACTGTGCTTACAGAAGGATGATAACATCATCATCAGTGGGTGATTTTCACTAATTAACAACTTCTGTCCCATGGTTTTCTGCATGAAAGCCATGGGAGCTCTGTGATGGAAGAAGGAAGTCTTTAATTACAAGGTTTCCACTCAGTTTCCATTTCTAGATGAATTACTCATGAACCTGTCAGATACAACTTCTTAAACCATCAGTGCATACTGTGGTCGCAAATTCCAAAACCTAACTCAACCTTCCTTTTGTTTTTCTAAACATCTAGCTGATCAACACCATTCATCACTTCTGAGCTCAAGAATTATGAGAGGAGAGGCAATTTTCCTTAACCAATCTCTGCATACTATCTGTAACTCTATAGACCTCTATCATTTCCAACCTGATTCATGCCAGCATTGGCAAACAGCAGAGTAGGGTCATCCAAGGGGATGGTGGCAGAAGAATGCACATAAGTATGGGCGTTCTTCACAAAGAAGTCAATGAAACGTTGGCGGATCTCGCTGGCTGTTAATGTCATCTCCATCTTGGGATTCTCAATCCACCCTGGTGAGGAAGAAAAAGAAAGAAAAAGAAAGGAGAGCACAAAATTGAGGGGGAAAATCTACACGTAAGCTGCATTCCTAGAGCTGAAACATCAGGTTTAATACATCTGATCAGAGGCTGTGACTTCTGTATAATGCAAATCAGACTCCAAACTGGGTCCCTATATAACTAAGATGATATTTGAGGAGATTCCCATTATGATCTCCAGAATCAGGTATTTGCACCCTTCTAGCTACACATCGACAGACCTCAGGCTTTTGAAACCTAATGTATTCCAGAACATATACTAGAACCCCAAGATCCCAAAACACAGGTCAGATACAAAATGATGGTTGAAGAGTGAAATGACAGACTCAGATGTATACTGAACTGCAAAAACCATACATTGGGATGCCTGCATGTACATGCACAAGACTATAAGAAGTGCCTTAAGATCAGAGATGGTAACAATTTGGGGAGTGTGCTATTATTAACTAACTGGGAACCAGAAACATTTGCTAACTTTACATAAATATTTCTACCCGGTTCTTCAAGTTCTTATATGTTGTAAGACACCTGGGCTCCCAACTCTTTATGGTCTTCTCCCTGCCTGCAGGTACAGTTAGGTCTGGAAATAACTGGACACTGACACAATTTTCATAATTCTGGCTCTGTACACCACCACAATGGATTTGAAATGAAACAACCAAGATGCAATTGAAGTGCAGATTGTCATCTTTAAATCAAGAGCGTGAACAAAAATATCATATGAAACGTTCAGGAATTGCCATTATTTTCATACACAGCCCCTTATTTCAGGGGCTCAAATGTAATTGGACAAATTAACACAATCATAAACAAAATGTTCATCTTCAATACTTTGTCAAGAATCCTTTGCATACTGCTTGAACACATGTGTCTGGAACACATGGACATCACCAAACACTGGGTTTCCTCCTTTGTGATGCTTTGCCAGGCCTTTACTGCAGTTGTTGTTTGTTTGTGGGTCTTTCTGCCTTAAATTTTGTCTTCAACAAGTGAAATGCATGCTCGATTGGGTTGAGATCAGGTGATTAACTTGGCCATTGCAGAATATTCCACTTCTTTGCCTTAAAAAATTCCTGGGTTGCTTTCGCAGTTGTTTTGCATTATTGTCCATCTGTAAAGTGAAGCGCCGTCCAATCAACTTTGATGAATTTGGCTGAATCTGAGCAGACAATATATCCCTATACACTTCAGAATTCATCTGGCTGCTTCTGCCTTCTATCACATCACCAATAAACACTAGTGACCCAGTATCATTGGAAGCTATGCATGCCCATCCCATCACATTGCGTCCACCGTGATTTACAGATGATGTGGCATGCTTCAGATCATGAGCCATTCCAAGCCTTCTCCATATTTTTTTCTTCCTATCATTCTGGTACAGGTTGATCTTAGTTTCATCTGTCCAAAGAATGCTGCTCCAGAGCTGGGCTGGCTTTTAAAAAATTTTTTTTGGCGAAGTCTAATCTGGCCTTTCTATTCTTGAGACTTATGAATGGCTTGCACCTTGTGAAGCATTTGCTCTCGTGAAGTCTTCTCTTTATGGTAGATTTGGATAATGATATACCTACCTTCTGGGGCGTGTTCTTCACATGGGTGGATGTTGCAAAGGGAGTTTTCTTTACCATGGAAAGAATGCTTCAATCATCCACCACTGTTATCTTCTGTGGACATCCAGGCCTTTTTGTGTTGCAAAGCTCACCAGTGAGTTCTTCTTTTCTCAGAATGTACGAAACTGTTGATTTGGCCACTCCTAATGTTCCTGATATCTCACTGATGGATTTCTTTCTTTCTTTGTTTGTTTCCTTCATTCTTTCCTTCCATACATCTCTCTCTCTCTCTCTCTCTTTCTATCTTTCCGCAGCCTAAGGATGGCCTGTTTCACTTCCATTGAGTGCTCCTTTGAAGCCTGTCGTAGGATCATGGCAACATCTTTCAGATGTGAATGCCACACATCAAAACACATATCTCCACAAGCAGACAAAGGGGAAAGGATATTCATTGCCCCTAAGCTGTCCCCAAACTTAAGATAGCTTGGATAGCCATAGTGACATGCCCCTGGGTTGAAATTGCTGCTGCTAAATGCCAGATCGGTAAATGGAAAAACAGCCATCTAGGACTTGATTCTGGATGAGCAGGCTGATCTGGCTTGTATAACAGAGACTTGGTTGGGGGTGTCAATCTCATCCAGCTTTGTCCACCAGGGTTCTCTGTGCAGCAGCAAGCAACACCTGGGGGGCGGGGAGGTGGAGATGCAGTGGTGTACCACCCACTCCGCTGCTCAATAGTCTCCATGCCTGAGCTCACTGAGCTGATCTCAAGGGTGGTGTTGGGAGTCTCCTCAGCTTGTTGTACTGGGGTCTTCAACATCCATGCCGAGGCAGCTTTGTCAGGAGTGACTCGGGACTTCATGTCCTCCATGACAACCATGGGTCTGTCTCAAATGGTATCTGTCCAACTCACACTAGAGGGCACATTTTAGATCTGGTTTTCCGTACTGGGGTAGATGTTGGTGATCTGGGTGTGGAGGAACTCTCTGTTGTTCCGTTGTCACGGACAGATAATCATCTTGTGGGGCTCAGACTTATTGAAACTTGGAGCCTTTGCAGGGTTGGGGGACCAATTAAAATGGTCCTCCTCAGGAGGTTGGTGGATCCATATGGTTTCTTGATGGCTCTTGGGGAGTTTCCTGTTGCCTTAGCAGGAGATTCTGTTGAAGCCCTGGTTGACCTCTGGAATGGGGAAATGACCAGGGAGGTTGACACAATCGCTCCGAAGCATCCCCTCTCACAAGGTAGAGCCAAAGTAGCCCCTTGGTTTACTGGTGGTGATGAAACAAATGGGACAGAGACTAGAGCAAGGATGGCAGAAAACTCTGAGTGAAACTGACCAAACACGGGCTAAAGCCCATTGGAAGGCCTATTCCATGGCAGTGGTGGCAGTGAAGAAGTCATTCTTTGCTGCAACCACTGCATCTGTACACTCGCCCAGTGCAGCTCTTCCGAGTGGTCAAGGGCCTCTTACATCATGGCCCACAGGAAGATAGTGTTGACCACTCAGTAGCTGGCTGTGAAAAATTTGCACAGCACTTTGCAGGCAAAATTGCTCAGATTTGCTCTAATTTGGATGCTGTAGTTAATACAAGTCCTTTAGATGTAACTATGGCTCCTGCTTGTCCAGTGTTGATGGATAAATTTCAGTTTTTGCAGCCTGATGATGTAGACAGAATCCTTGGAGAGGTGAAGGCTGGCCAAGTGGGTCCAATGGGTATTGAAAGCCTCCTTACAGCAGGGTAGGATCCCAGCAGACAGTAATAAGACCATTATTGAAAAAGTCCTCCTTGGACTCCACAGTACTGGATAATTACTGGCCAGTCTCTAATATCCCATTCTTGGGCAAGATGCTGGAGCGGATTGTGGCTTCTCAGCTCCAGGGGTTCCTGGATGAGACAGATTATCTAGATCCATTTCAATCTGGCTTCAGGCCTAGTTATGGGACAGAGACTGCTTTGGTCACCTTGGTGGATGATCTACGCCAGGAACTGGATAAGGGGAGTGTGTCCTTGTTGATTCTGCTGGACCTCTCAGTGGCTTTCAATACCATCGAGTGTGGTATCGTTCTGTGCTGTCTCTCTGAGATGGGACTTGGAGGCATTGTTTTACTGTGGCTCCAGTCCTTCCTCGAGGGGAGAACCCACTGGGTGGTGCTGGGGGACTTCTGTTCAACACCCTGGCTATTGGCCTGTGCTGTCCCTCAAGGATCTGTTTTGTCCCCTATGCTATTTAACATCTACATGAAACTGCTGGAAGAGGTTGTACGGAGTTTGGTGGCACCAGCATGCTGATGACACCCAACTCTCTCTCTCCTTTCCATCTAATTCCAAGGAAGCTGTTTCGGTTCTAAATCAGTGTCTGGTGTCAGTAATGGAGTGGTGAGGGCGAATAAAGTGAAACTTAATCCAGACAAGACAGAGGTGCTCCTGGTCAGTCAAAAACCAGATCAAGGAATAGGGTTGCAGCCTGTGCTGGATGAGGTTACACTCCCTCTGAAAATATAGGTGCGCAACTTGGAGGTGCTCCTGGATTCATCTCTGAGGCTGGATGCCTAGGTTTCAGTGATGGCCAGGAGTCCCTTTGCACAGTTGAAATTAGTATGCAAGCTGCACCCGTTTCTTGAGAGGGCTAATCTGGCCACAGTGACACAAGCTCTAGTTACATCTCGACTAGATTATTGCAACGCACTCTACGCGGGGCTGCCTTTGGAAAGTGTTCAGAAACTCCAAAGGGTCCAAAATGCAGCAGCTAGATTGCTGACTGAGACTGGCTACTGTTACAGTGGCTCCACTGGCTGCCAATCTGTTTCTGGGCACAATTCAAAGCTTCTGGGAAGCTAGATGGGCCCCATCATTGTTGTCCTTCCGCAAGCAAGCAAAGACCTTTCCCTTCAGGCAGGCTTTTGGGGCTTTTGAATGGATTGTTGAGCTCTGTTGTTTTCAATGTGTTTTAGTATTGATTTTACTACCATTTTAATATAATACTTGTGTAATTCTTTTTTAATATTTGTATGCCTACTGTTTTTAGCTTTTAAATATTAAATAAACATTTTAGCCTTTACATATTAAATATAAGTCGCCTTGAATTCTTTCTAAGGAGAATGGTGGGAATAAAAATATTTTAAATAAATAAATAAATAATAAATTGTGCAGGGCAGCACTCTTAAGCCACAGTATCATAAATGTCACACAGCAATATACCAGTAGAACCCAATTCATAAATTCCTGATCTAAATTAAATGTCTGATACATTTGCAGATTAAGACATATGAAAAGAACTGTTGAAGGAGAGCACTTATTTAGAGTACAATCTGTTGAAAGGACACTGCAGAAACTAACCTGCAGCAGCTGAAAGAATATGGCAAAGAGTCTATCCCTGGCTGCTCTTTACCCCTTCTTGCTAAACACACAATACTGCAACCACACTCTGATTCTTGGGCAGAATAGGGAGAGAAAAGGAAGCAAGCAGTTTTCAGGTGAGGGAATACTGGCAAGAAGAAGTCTGATGTAGCATTTTAGGGAATTCCGGGGGGAAGGGGGAGGAAATCAGGAGGAATGTTCCTATGTAAGGAAAACAAATTGTCCTGAGCCTGCCAGTTGACATACGAGATATCAAAATAAAAATAATTATTCAATGGATCAATAAATTTGACCATCTGTCCTCATGCCATACCTAACTGCATGTTTTCACTAGTTCCACTGTCATGGCAACTGCAACCAGACCTTTACCCAACCCACTGCCCTTACAAATTTCTGATCAAGTACAAAGTGTAAGACAACCAATCTACCAAGAAATTGCACACAACACTGCAGCTAAGGCTCTGACATCTAGGCAAATGGATTACTAGCTGGTATTGACTCTTACATTTGCACTCACTTTTTTTTACCTTGATGCCATCAGTATCAAATTTAGCAGTAAGTCCAGATACTCTCTTCAAAGGCACACCCCTCCAACACACGGGTTACCTTGGTGCAGAGAGAAAGGCGCTTGGGTCCCCGTCCCCTAGCTTAGGTCCCACATCACCACCATGAATCAGGCTCTGAGCATCCTCCGCCAGACTCCCACCAGACCCAGAAAAGCTGAGAGCCAAACAGCATGGTGTAGCGGTTACAGCACTGCACTAAAGACTCATATTCAGACACACACACACACAACCATGAAGGGCCCTAGACTAGTCATTATCTTGCTACCGAGCCTTCCTGGCGAGGTTGTTGTGAAAATCACGGCCACCACCATGAACTCTTAGAGAAACAGCCAGGCAGAAAGGTAAACAGTGATAGTAACAATAATCTTCTAATGGAAGAAAACAATCCAGATGTCCAACAATCAATCGTCCAACGTGCATTGCTTTATATTCATTCAACCCATTTTCCACCAGCCTACCTTGACTTACCGACTGTCTTCCAAAAGACCTGCTGCAACGCTTTCAAGCACGCACCCAAACTTGCTGCCGCAGTTTTTTTTGGTAAGCCCGCCCATTCATCCGGCTCCAAAGCTCAGAACTACACAGCGATTGATCAAGGCAGCCGTCAGCAACCCTCCATCTGCCCGGGATTTACTAGCGTCACGATGAGACAAGGACATTTGTGTGGCTGATGCAATGGCTCCGAAACAAGAGTCACGTGGTGTGCAGGGAAGGGCCGAAGCCAACAAGGGAGTCGCCATTATGGGAAAGGGAAAACTCTTACGAGGGGAAATTAGGGAGGGGTAGGTTGAAATAGAGACGGGTAATGTGATACTTTATGACACACACAAAAATCTCTTTGGTCACAAAAAACCCAAACCATGTGGTCCTTACACAATCCCAAATAAAGGTATCCTGTGTCCTGGCTTTTAAAAAATCGTGTAATAATATCCGTCTTTGCTGCAAGAGAAATGACTGTCTTTTTTTTACTTTGCTCAATTGGGAGACAGGACTACAGGATGAAGATAAATTGCAAAGGGAAGTGATAGAAGGGCTTGCTCTTTTATTAAAGTATTCACAGAGGCTTTAGCTTGTCTGAAGCAATTGCCAACCTCAGTTGCATTTTGTATTCATAATCACAAATGTGGTTTATGATGCCCACTTGACCCATAAACATCAGTGTGGCTCTGTGAGCAAAGCAGGCAGGGTATACTTTTTGGATGTTTTCCACACTGGTTCAACAGCAAAGATGTCCAAAGAAAAATATAAGGTTGCGCAGATTTATCTTTTTCCTTTCCTCTCCAGCAGGCCCTGTGCTGCTGATGCTGTTGCTAGCTACTGCTGCCAGAGGAAGGCCCATGAGTCCTGATGCTGGAAATCTTCTCCTTGCCTTGCTCTGAATGAGCAAATGGCCAAAGTACCTACCCTCCAACTGTCTCCCTCATCCCCTTCCCATCTTTTTGGCTTTTTCTTATGTTGTTAAATGCAACACAATGTTTGGTAAATGCAACACAACAAAAACGTGTTGGTCCTGCATATGTTAGCACTGGTGCCAGCTGAGAAATAGTTGCTCAAGCTTTAAAATCACTTCACACACAAAAATCGAACTCTCTCTGCCTCCATCAACACACACTGAGATTTGTATCCCTGCCTGGAAATACAGAGAAGTATAGCAAATTCAGCTGGTGCCCTGAGACCTGGCAATGCTAAGTAGCACTGCACATACAGCTGATTTTGAAGAGGCTGTTGTCTGTGATAGGAACTGTTCTGTTGGATATATTGCAAAATGCATATGATGTCTTTTAAGGGGTTTTTATCTGAGAGGGACTCTTCTGGACTGGAGTGAATGTCAGTCAACTCGGTAACGGCTAGTGATGGGCATGAACTGTGGTTTGATGCCTCGGCATAGTTTGGCAGATTGGGCCGACAGGTGTTGCATGGGCACCACGGATTTTCTGTACCGTCTCCTCCTGCAGGTGCTCACTCAGAGGTACCACCCCTTCTCCTCTGAGTGGGCACCCATAGGAGGTTGGGTGGGGAATCCGGGGCGTCCGTGCAACACCTGTGGAACTGAACTGTGCTGCAGTGCCGAAGCGCAGTTTGTGCCCGTCTCTAGTAACAACCAAGAGTTCCTTCTCCACCTCAGATTCTTTTTCCCAGTCAGTTAGTGTTAGTCTGTCAAAAGTGATGTGTTTTGTCAGCTCTGTATCTGTAACCAGTTGGTTAATCAGTAATGAAGCTAGTTAAGCAGTTAAGCTCATTGATGTAATAAGTCAAAAATTTTATACAAAATTACGTTTGTTTTTATCTTTGAAGAACTGTAAGTAAAAAGAAACATTTTACTCCTACTCATTACCAGTCTCTGAGTGAACAGTTGAGACAATAAGTACCAATTGAGGTAAACTAACAAATAAGGGGTGATCTACTGAGAGAGACTTGAAGCCAATCTGTTTTGTAGGTTCGTACCTGAACCATTTTTATTTGCTGCATAATTAGATGATGTTTATTTTAATTAAAGCCAATTCTTCACGCCACTCTGCTCCAAGAGAAACAATCGTTAGTGGAAAAATACAATTTTAATAGTATTTTTATGAATGTAAAGTTCATATAAAGAACAGATTTGCATTACTGAACTCAATTGACCTCAAACAATATATACTGTTTTTTTTAATTCCCTTGTTTTTTCACTTGTTTTTCATAGTGGTGGTGCTACCGGCCAATTTTGGGTTCCGGCTTTCCGGCGAGGAAATCAGGCAGAGACACGGCAGCTGAACCAAAGGTCCAATTTTATTCAAATAGCAAAGAAAGGACAGCTGGGACTTCTCTTAAAAGCAGAGAAGACCCCCAGAATACAGTGTCCACATGTTTTATATGATACAAAGAGTCCTAAAAGTGCTACAATTCTATTGGTTAAATGTACTCCAACTTCAGATCCAGTCCCTCATTGGATAATTAATGGTAACTAGCTAATCTATTGGTTAAATGTAAGAAAATATATTATGCCCCATCTTTATTTATTTATTTATTATATTTATATCCCGCCCATCTAGCCATTCGACTACTCTGGGCGGCATACATCGAACAAAATAAACAATTAAAATAACATCAATATTCAAAAATAATTAATCATTCAAGATGGAAAAAGACAAAGAAGATAGATCAAATAGTGTTCGGAGGGAAGGCCTGCCTGAATAGCCAGGTTTTTAATTGGCTTTTAAAAATACCCAGCGAAGGGGCCATACGGATCTCTGAAGGTAGATTATTCCATAACTGAGGAGCCACTGCCGAGAAGGCCCGGTTTCTTGTTTTTTCCTTCCGGGCCTCCCTCGGCGTTAGGCTCCTCAGTCGCACCTCCTGACTAGATCGAGTGATACGGGTAGATTTAGGTGGGAGGAGGCGTTCCGTCAGATAGCGAGGTCCTAAACCGTTTAGGGCTTTGTATGTAATCATTAAAACTTTGAAATCAACGCGGAAGCGCACGGGCAGCCAGTGCTATGTGGCCAGAGTGGGAGAGATATGATGGTGTTTTCTCACCCCACTAAAGTCTGGCCGCCGCATTCTGCACCATTTGAAGCTTCCGCATCAGTCTCAAAGGTAGCACCACGTAGAGCGCATTACAGTGGTCTAATCTCAAGATTACAAGCGCATGCACTAAAGTGGTGAGCGCCCCAGCATCAAGATAGGGACGCAGCTGGGCAATCCGCCAAAGATGGCATTAGGCAGAGCGGACCACTGACGCCACCTGGGTTTCCATGGTGAGCGCCGGGTCCAGATGTATCCCCAAGCTACGAACCTCACTCTTCGCGGTGAGAGTTACCCCCCCAAATGAGAGGGAGTTTCCCAAACCGCTGATGGTGGGGCCACCCACCCTCAGTACCTCTGTCTTGTCCGGGTTCAGCCTCAACCCATTTTCCTGCATCCATTGCAGAACAGCCTCCAAGCAGCGCTGAAGGGACAGAACGGCATCCACTGTAGTTGGAGAAAAGGAGATGTAGAGCTGCGTGTCATCAGCATACTGATGGCACGATGCTCCACATCCCCTGACGACCCCTCCCAGCGGCCTCATATAGCTATTAAACAGCATTGGGGAGATGATAGAGCCCTGCGGGACCCCACAATTGAGGGACCACGGGGCCGATACATTCTCCCCAAGCTGTACTCTCTGAGGACGGTCCTCCAAGAAGGATTGGAGCCAAGCAAACGCCAGGCCGCCAATTCCCAACTCGGAGAGCCTCCTCAGGAGGATACCGTGGTCGACGGTATCAAAGGCCGCTGAGATATCGAGGAGGACCAACAGGGATGTTTTCCCCCTGTCAGCCTCCCTCAATAGGTCATCATACAGGGCGACCAATGCCGTTTCTGTACCATGGCGCGGCCTGAAACCCGACTGGAATGGATCCAGGGCATTTGTTTCATCCAAGTGCACCTGAAGCTGATCGGCCACCACCCTCTCCACCACTTTGCTGATGAAAGAAACGTTGGCGACGGGCCTGTAATTGCCAATATCGTGCGCCGCCAAATTTTGTTTCTTTCTTATGGGCCTAATGAGTGTCTCCTTGAGGGCAAGGGGAACCCTGCCCTCAAGGAAAGACCCATTAATTATCACCGTTGCCCATTCTGTTGTTATAGGCTTGGCTGCTTTGATTAGCCAGGCCGGGCAAGGGTCAAGAGATGAGGTGGTGGCACGACAGCGATCAAGTGCCTTGTCCACAATCTCTAGTGTCACCGGCTGAAAAAGATCAATTTTCACCGGGCAAGGCGGAGCGCTGGACATCTCTGCTCGACTGTGTCCAAAAAAGGAGAAAGTTCCCGGCGGATGGCCTCCACTTTAGATTTAAAAAATGCTGCAGATTGGTCTGGTGAGATACTAGGGGGAGGCCCATCACCTAAACCAATTCCGGATAGGTCGCGAACTATGCGGAAAAGCTCCGCCTGCTGATTTGAAGCTTTGCTTATCCGGTCAGCAAGGTGTGCTCGCCTAGCAGCCTTTACCTTACCAAGGTAAATGTTAGTCGCGACCCTGACAGCTACTCGATTCTGAACCGTCGGGTCTCTTCTCCACTTGCAATCTAGCCTTCTCCTAGTTTGCTTCATCGCTCTCAGGTCCTGGTGAAACCAGGACGCAGGCCGAGCTCTGCACTGGAGAGGGTGTTTAGGAGCGATCGTGTCTACAGCCCTGGTGGCGGCGGTAAACCATCCATCAACCAGAGCCTCGACAGGAGCACCAGTCAGGTCAGCTGAAATCCCTCTCATGGCATCCTGGAATCCTATGGGATCCAGTAGCCTTCGAGGGTGGACCTATGTCCATGATGCGCCAGGGATGTGCCTAAAAGTCTGGGGCATAGAGTCTCTATTTCCCTTTATCTATTGCTATGTCTATGTATTGTCTTCCTGGGCCTAGTTTCTCTGAGGCCTGTGGTTTTCTCTGCTAAGGATTATCTGTGAATGTTTATCTAGTTACCTGAACATGTGTGAATGTTTCAGGGTCGAATTCTCCCGAGGCCTGGTTTCCCTCCGAATGTACTGTCAGTTACTAATTCATTGATCAATCTTAAAATATAGTTTCAGCCTTCCTCGGTATCAGTGGCGCGCGCGCACACACACAGACACACACACACACACAGAGCACATGCATATTAAAAAAGAGTATATATATTCTCCCCTATGGGGAGAAAGGGGCATATAAAAAATAAAAATAAATTAATATGTATATAAACATTTCAAAGCCTAATTCAAAGTGCTGGTTATGACATATAAAGCCCTATACAGCTGGGGTGCAAGCTGTCCGATGGACTATCTCCCCATATAATCTTCCTTGAGTCCTAATATTGAGAAAGCCCATCCCTTAGCCCCATCACCTTTTAAGGTACATTTTTCAAAGACCCCAGAGTGGGCCTTTTCAGAGGTTTCCTCCAGGTTGGAATGTCCTCCCTCGTGAGGCTAGGCAGACCCCCTCTCTCTTCTCTTTTCAGTGGCAATTGCAAACATTTTTTTCCAAACAGGCTTTTGATGTTTAATATTTGATTTTAATATAGCTATAGTTGCCCTACGTTCCTGGCCAATATATCATTTTAATGTATTTTTAAATGTTTTATATTTCTTAATTTGTTTTTATATGATAATTTTACTGATTCTTTGTTTAATAATTTTTAAATTGCTGTTTATCTGTTGTTTTTAATTCTTGCTCTTTTTTAATGATTTGTGAGTGGCCTTGAGTCCCACTGCTGGGAGACAGGAGGCATAGAAATGTAATACAATAATAAATAAAATGAACTGAATAATCTCTGAAATTAACACTTCTTATTCTTTTCTTAGGGGAGAATTAATCAATTTTAGATAAACTCTTCGTAGGCCATCTTCTAGTAGATGTAAGATAGGTCATAGTCAAATGGTAGAATAATATGCAGAGGGTATCAGTTGCAGCATGGTATTCTAGAGTAGCTATCTCAGTGGGGCCATATGGCCCCCTGGGGGCCCCTGGCACATTGGAAGGAGGGCACAGAAAAGAAACAGTGCTTCACACACCATCTTATCCGATTTGTTATGTGATGTATACAATCCTGATTCACCATATATTTCTTTCATATTGTTTTTATGGCCGTGGCTAATGAAAGGTTGAGAATGGCTGTTCTAGAGTATGGCAGATAGCACTGCAGGAAAAATTAACCACTATGCTGCATATACCGGTAGTTAAAGGGATAAAATAGATCCTTTTGCAACAGACTGGCATCCTCTTATTGTTTATATGAGTGGAATGCATAATAAGGGACTCCCAGAAGCACACTGAATTTATTTGTCTTTTTAAAATACATGGAAAATTACTATAATTTTCCCAGGAAAGCCTCGTAAGATTTTGGATATGACTCTGCCCCGGGGAATGGGAATGGGAGGCTGGGAGGAAAGAAGGGCAGAGAAATACATGAATGTATGTATAGACTGATATTGTTAAAATTGTATCATGTATGTATGTATGTATGTATGTATGTATGTATGTATGTATGTATGTATGTATGTATGTATGAGAGAGAAAATGAATTAATAAATGAATCAATCAATAAATACAAAACAACAACAACCCTAAATTGGTCTAAAGAGATTGCTTATTTCCCTTCCTGTGTTGCTACAGCGATTGGTGCTAGAGTTGTTGACATCTTATCTACTGTTGTTATTATGTGCCATCATCGCCTCCGACTCATAATGACCCAACAAGCAGTCTCCCAAAATGTCCTGTCTTCAACTGCCCTGCTCAGCTCTTGTAAATGAAAGCTAGTGGCTTCCTCTAGGGAGTCAGTCCATCTCGTATTTGGTCTTCTCCTTTTCCTGCTACCTTCCATCTTTCCTAGCATTATTGTCTTTTTCAATTCCCAGAAGCCTTCACCACCAGATGTGCTGGCCAAGGTTTCTGGGAATTGCAATCTAAGAATACCTGTGTCACGTTCCCACCTGTCCTTTGGTTGTTTCACCAATCAAAGGCACAAGCTACCTCAGAGAATAGAGAATCTTTGATCCCACTAATAGAATCAGCATATTCAGATGCCTGTTGCATATTTTTAGGATCCTTGTCCTTGACAAGATAACGCAACTCCCCTGGTAAAATTGAATAAAATTGTTCTAATCCAAACACATTTCTCATTTGATCTAAGGAGGTGACCTGTTCCTGTTCTAGCCACTTATTAAGATACTGAGTTAAACATCGCCCAAGTTGAGCAAAAGACTCCTCAGGTTTCTTTGAAATTGATGGAAATCTTCTCCTGAGATGCTCTGAATTAATCCCAAATCAGGAATACACCATCTTTTGGTAAGCCTCAAAATCTCTAGCTTGTTCAAGAGGCATCTGTGAATAGATCTCAGATAAAACTCCCCCTATCTGTGACCTTAAAATTATCATCTTCTCATCATCTTTAACCCCGAAGTCCTAACAAGCTCTCTCAAAGGAAATCAGGAAAGATTCAGGACAATCTCCTTTCCAATATTGGGGAAATTTCTTTAGATCGATATTTGAGGGATTTCCCACACTGGAATTATTATTATTATTATTTTGGGCAGCTAATTCCATTTTCTTCATCTCAATTTGGAACTGCATTTCTCTTTGCCTGGTTTCTTGCTCAAATTCCCTTTGCCTGTTTTCTTGCTCAAATTCCCTTTTCCTGTTTTCTTGCTCAAATCCCCTTTTCCTTTCAAGATTTTTCCTTTTTCCAATTCTAATTGGTTTTTTTCTTTTTCCAATTCTAATTGGTTTTTCATAGCTAACTCCTTCAGTTTAAATTCCTGTTCTAGTTTCCATCTTTCAAAATCTTGGGAGCTTTGGATATTTTCTCCTTCTGAGACAATTATTACTGGTCCCTCAGTTTCTTCTTCACTTTGAATTTCAGGGTTCCCATTTCCCTCAGCACTTTGGAGCTCAACCTGTGCCTCCATAACCAACTTTTTACTTCATTTGGGCCGCATAAACAATACAATTTCTTATTAAATTGGACTGGTTCTTTTCTCTCACAAGAGCCAACAGGACCTCTTCTTGAGATTCCTCAGACCTGGGTTCAGAAGCCCTGAAACTAAGCCTTCCACCAGACTCTAACGGGTAACCACTTCTTACACTACAGATCCTAACCCCTATTCCGTCCAGACTCAAGAAAATTCAATTTCACACTGGATTGTTTCAGATCCGACCGTTATGCCACCAATTTGTCACGTTCCCGCCTGTCCCTTGGTTGTTTCACCAATCAAAGGCACAAGCTACGTGTTGTTCAGCTGCCACCAGTTGATTACATGAACTTTATTCACTGTTAATGACAGAGGTCCAGGCAACGTATCATTTAAGAACCAAGTAGGATTTTTTTATTGTTACAGGTGATAACAGGCCAGTCAATGTCGTTAACTCTCAACTAAACAACCTTCTTCCTCCTCTCCCAACCGCCTACTCTCCTTCTCTTTCTCCCTCCTTTTCTTCACCCCCACTTAACTCTGCCCCTCACCAACTCCTATTGGTTCATGCAAATCTCAACATAAATATTAATGAGCAGGGTGAACGCTACAACCTGGCTTACCCAAGGTTGGGAACCACATACTAGACCTCAGCTTTCACCATTGTGAAAGAACCATGGTGGTTCTTTTCTAAATGTTAATCCTTTGCCTTCTGAGTTTCCCACCCCCACCCAAAGTATCCTGATTCTGGAAAGTTCAGGTAGTCAAAGGATTTTCAAAAATCTTAATTATCTATTTCCCTTTTGACAATTAATTTGCCAACTGGACTTTTTCTGACTTGCCGTTTCCAAACCTGGTTTTCTGGGTTGTTTTGTCATAGGTATTTCAAGTGCTTGACAGCTGAAGCATTCCTGAAATTCCCTCTGTGTTGGATTACAGTCTTGAAGGGGAATCCCCATCAGTAGCAGCTTCTCTCCTTCATTATCAGCCCTGTGAAACCAATTACCTTGAGAGGTGGTGAGTGCTCCAACACTGGAGGCATTAAAGAGAAATTTAGACAACCACCTGGCAGATATCCTATGATTTGTATTCCTGCATCAAGCAGGGGGTTGGACTTGATGGCCTTATAGGCCCCTTCCAACTTCACTGTTCTATGATTCTGCAGTTTCCATTCCTTTAATTTCTTTGAGGTCTCAGGAACAATATCTTAGAATGCAGATGCTTCATAATGAATTAATTGTCTTTGTAATGAATTCTTCCCAGATTATTTAGTTGTAGCAAATGAATGTTCTTTTGGAATATTCTAAAGCAAACATTTACTGTATATCTCTTGAATGTTCTGGTTTCAAAACTTTGACTTAATGCTCTGAATGCTTGTCTGATTACTTGCTTAATGAGGTTGAGGCCTAGGCACAGATCATTACATCTTGCTCTTTCCTGCTGTTATATTCTGCAAAATCTTAAATTTCTCTGGTAATTACTTTTTTCTAGGTCCTCAACTTTGTTTTGCAAAATCAGTTGTAGTTTTTTTTTTTTTTACATGTCTCTGATAATATGTTTATTATGGAGTCCAATCTCTAGGACTCCATTAGCTGTTTTTTTTCCTGTGCTGGTTAATTTTGTAGTAGATACAGCAGACAATTTCTGACTGAGGGACAACATCTAGTTCTCCTGTAATTTCAACCTTAGTTGCTGGAAAAGGTCTTTTATCGATTTTTCCAATTCTGAGGCTGTTCTGTTGCTGTTCTGGCCCCCATTTAGCTCGTTTAGCATTCCCCATTTAGCATTCTCTGATGCCATGTCCATATCATTTTTTTTTTGTCCTTCCTTCCCCACTTATGCCTTCTGTTTGTTTTTCAGTCCAAATAGTTTTTCAGATCACTTTCTAGTTCCTTTACCACCATTTGCTTCATTTATGCCACCATCTTGACAGCTTTCTGGTGAAATTTAAGGAATTATTCTGCTGATCACTGTGAAAACTCTCTCTCTCTCTCTCTCTCTTTCTCTCTCTTTCTTTTTCTCTTATATTTGATACGAAACAGAAATGGTAAAAATAGAACAAGAACCTACTGTAAAGAGCAGAATGAACTGGCTCACAACACCTAAAGGATATGAGGAGCAATCTTAGTCAAGCACAGCAGCTCTGTGGGGTCTGTGGCAAAAATGCTTCCCTACTCTGTAATCCTAGATACTTTAGATGGCAGAGTCAGGGACTAGAGCACTGAACTATGGACTCCTGTTGTAAAACCTTCCCCAGCTTAATTGCATCATCCTGTAAGGACACCCATTCTGTTCAATGTCTCAGAAACAGAAGATTAAGACGTGCTCTTTCCAAACACAGATATAACAAGCCCAGGCACATGAACATAGTAAGCCAAAGGTAGGCACACCTCTTCCTCAACAAAGCTGATTTATATTTACACAGTCGCTCAACAAAGTCCATTTACTGAAAGGCTGAGAGTGAAAGGAGAAGATGGCTCTGTTAGCTCGTAGCATTCTAGTGACAGGTTCAAACCGTGGAATTGGCCTGGAATTGGTGCAGCAGCTCGTGGAGATGTCTGATCCTCCTGAACACATCTTTGCAACCTGCCGCAATCCTGATGGACCCCGAGGAAGGGTTTGTAGATAAGGCAATGTATATGATATGGGAGCACGTTTTGGAATATGTGTCCTGATATAAGAGTTGGTGATAAAAGGCTTCTCTTGATAGAACAAGTTGTTGTGGAACTTCTGTGTCTGGCATAATTTTGGTCAATTTTGATTTGTATCTGAAACAATACAAACAGCATAACTTGTTGGATTAGCATTTATGTCTGAAATAGCAAATGCAGCAGAGAGAAAGCCATCATAGGTCCAAGGCTACCAACTCCTTCAAAATGAGAAGATGGAATATTTTTAAGTCAATCTACATGACAATAGTTGTCTAGTCCCTATTTACATCATATTTTGACTACTGCAATTTGTTTCACATAGGGCTACTCTTGAAAATTTTATGGGATCTTCTATTGGTGCCGAAGCTAGGCAGCTAGTTGGTGCATAGTATTGTTTTTGCATTACCTCAGTTCTTGAAAGATCAGCATTAGATGCTGATTTCTTAGATTGTGACTACATGTTTAAATACTTGGGATTTGCTCTGCTTATAAAACAGGTGAATTTGAAGGATTTTTTTTTTTACTGACCACATGATGCAAAGGCTGAATCGAATTGGTTCAGCCCTTTTTGCTCCCAAAGTGACTCCCCTCCCCTGCTGCTGGAGGGCTTATACTTTTTCAAGCTGGAACCATTTGAACAGACTTTATCTCAATGCAGTTAGTTGTGATTAGAGATGGGGGTATTCGTATATGAATACAAATATCTCCGCACAGCTGGACTTAACAAGGGGCTGGCCCCTACAACCCACTCTCACTGCTTTTAGGAAGGGTGTGAAGATACATCTTTTTAAATTGGATTGTAATATATTTAATTCATCCTGATTATTTTAAATGTTTGTAGACTTAATTGATTCTAATGGCTTGTATTTTTGTGTTTAGTTTCTTTTGGTTTTAATTATTCTTTTGTTGAATTTGCTTTCATTTGTTTTTATTATGTTAATGATTATCGCAAGCCACCCTGAGCACTGCCTAAGAGTGGAAAGGCAGGACCTCTGGCATAAAACCACTGAGGGCATGTTGAGACGCAGGCAATTGAAGCAGTCTAGTTCACGCTTAAAAGGTTCTTATCTTTAGTGCGATCTATTTTATCTCACACGTGAGTAATCCTTCTATTCGCACTGGAGACATTTCTTCTCCTGTGCGAAGGGTCTTTAGACAGGTCTTTAGATTGCTCCAATTTGTCCCCCTTTTTACTGTTGACATCCCCTTCTTGCCCACTTCCCTGCCATTTGTCACCTGCTGGCCACAGCGACTCCTCTCCCAATTTTCCTCCCAATCAGTCAGTGCTGCATCAGATACAATACAAGTATTGAAGGGCAACTCCAACGTATCTAGAATTGCGCTGTGTCAGTTAGGGAACAGTTAAAGAAGATGAAAATAGAGGAAGGGGTTTCTCCATCCTCCCTTTTAATGCCACAACCGACTCCGTACATCACAGGGTTGTCACCACAGGGTGCACTGCCCACAGCTGTGTTTGAGAACAGATTAACCAACTGCATGAGCTACAGAACTGGATAATCAGGAACACTCTGAATCATGCCAAATAAACTGTAACCCTAGTGTTGTGCCAGAAAGACACAGCTTTTAAAAGGGGCAGGATGGATCGCTCTTATTCAAAACACATGTGGTCACTGTCATTTGATTTGACTAAACTCAACCAAAAAAGAAACAAACAACAAGCCCATCTGAATGCCCCCTCAGACTGTAGAAAGTATGTTATAACGATCCATAACAATCCCCTATTCTTTTGATCTATTCCTAACTCCAGAACCTTTCTTTCTCCAAT
The DNA here is from genome assembly GCA_037013535.1 of Intellagama lesueurii. NCBI lineage: Eukaryota > Metazoa > Chordata > Lepidosauria > Squamata > Agamidae > Intellagama > Intellagama lesueurii. Next base: position 14,645,419 of record JBAJHW010000008.1, read on the forward strand.
TCCAGGCCTTGCATGATCTAGCTGACAAGCATCCCAATATTCACGTGGTCCAGTTAGGTATGGAATTATTCACTTTCCTTTTTTTCACAAGCAGGAATTTACTCTTTCCCAGAGCATCAGTAGGAAGAAACCTGGTTATTTAAATGCTCATGTCATATTTTGATACCTCCACTTGTATATTTTGCCATTTAAATATTTGTGCCTGAGTTGAAATGTAATGTAACAATCAAATAGTAGAGAAAAATCTGGAGTGAAGTAGATAATGGAGAAAGATATATGTTGGTGGCTCATACACATTCAACAATTTAGGCACTACACCATAGAAATATTTCAGTTTTCAGTCTGATACTTGGGTTTGCTGTCATTTCTAAACGGAAGAGGTGGAGAACCAATCCAGTGTGAAGGCTGCTGTGGCAATTGTGCAATCTTATCTGGAAGGAAAGGGCCTGAATCTGCTCATCAACAATGCAGGCGTGGATACCTATGACACATTGCAAACTGTGGAGCAGCAAGAAATGCTTTCTACCTTCAATATCAATGTAGTGGGACCCATCCTTGTGGTTAAGGTGAGACTTCTGTTTGTTTTGCAGCAGAAGGAAGACAATGGATAGCAGATCTAGTTATGTAATTTAAAAACACAATAGAATTCATGTGTTGGTAGGATTGTCAGGTGCAGAGTGTCCCATTCCTTGAGATTTCTGGCCACAACCTAAAACAGCGGGTGGGTCCTTATGGTGTCTCAAAAGTGGAATAGGCAAAGGTTGAGAGAGAAGCAAATATAAGCAGGGCTGTCACTAAAGTGGAGCAATTGAGGCTTTCCCTCAGGGCATTGAAATTTAGAAGAAACCACAGTCTAGAGGGTAATTGTACTGATTTGTGTCAAGAAAACAAACAGCAATATCTCCTGGACCTATCTTCCTTTTCTGAATGGCACAACCATTGTCTTTTAGGGGGACACTACATTGTCCTCCTTCTTTTTCCTGAGTCCTTGAACACATGACTTAGGATGGAGTGAATGCAGGACAGTACCATTTGCCCTTGGTGCCAAAATGGCTCGTTTGAACACAACACACATAGTCTAAATGTAACACACAAACATATACTTTTGTACCCTGGTACATCTCACCCTAAGATTTGTCTCTTGCTTGGGGGAGCATAGCAATTCCTTGAGACCTCAAATGATGCCCTGGGCTGCCCTATGTAGCAGGAAAAAACACAGTGTGACAGTTAAAAGCATCAGGGGTAGCACTAAGAGGGATTGAAAGTAGGATTCTGTGACTGATCATGACCACTGGAAAATTTATAAATCCATCTGCTTAATGGTAGTGATTGTGATAGTGAACAAGAAAGAGAGGGAAGTTGCCAGTCAGTAGGCAATACCAGTGGATAGAGAGTAGGCATACCTTCCCCTAACCAGTGCCTTCTAGCTGTGCTGGATCATAAGTCTCATAATCCCTTTCCATTGCCTGAAGAATTCAGAGTTAAGTCCAAAACATGTGAAGAGCCAAAGGTTTTCGCACTCCAGAACTAAGCAATCCTATGTGATCAATAGGAGTTTACACAGCAGCCCACAAAAATATAAACTCTGCTGCTGCCAGGTTCTGTTGATTACTGTCTTTGGGAACCTCTCCCAAAAAGATACCTACCTGTTGGCCAAACATGCATCAGATGTGGCACCTAGAATAAGGTGGGCTTTGAAAGAAACCAGTGGGTGCAAATTATTAATTATAATTATAATTCAAAGAAAAAACACAGAAACAGATCTCACAGTCAACAAGAATGGCCATAAGGAAGAGTATTAACATTGAACATGGTATGATGACAATAATACTCAATAGGCTCCTTAATAATATAATAATTTGAGAGATCTGGCTTTGCACAAGCAGGAATCTGCTACTTCCCAGAAGACTAATGAGGGAAAACACCTTTTGTTACCTAATCCATATTGTGCATTTCAGGAATTCCTGCCTCTATTGAAGAGGGCAGCTAAGGAGGCAGAAACAGAGGGAATGAGCTGCAGCAAGGCAGCCATAATCAACATAAGCTCCAAACTGGGTTCCATTGAACAGGGCTTTGAAGTTATGCTGGACCCATTTTATGCATACCGTGCAAGCAAGGTAAGCCTTCCTCTCAAACAGTAACTAAATAAGAGCCCAGAACATACCTAGCTTATTTAATTCTTTTTTTTAAATTTATTTTTTTAAATTTCCAAAACAAATACAAGAATACAAAATACTTACTAATACAATCTAAAACACAGTGCACCCCCATACCCACGGGACCCTTTGGAGCAATACTTTTATTATGAACCTCCTTTCCAAAATTGTATTGATTGTTGCTTAGAGGCTTTCCCCTTTCCTTTCACTAATACAAATTCAATAAATCTACCCCAAATAGCATAAAAATATCTAAACTTATTTCCCCTCTTTTCATCTTAAGTTCAGTAGTCTATCATTTAACGCAATGTCCCCTACTTCAGTATACCAATCTTCTAATTTAATATCATTTTTATCTTTCCAGAATCTAGCTATTAATATTCTAGCACTTGTCATAAAATTGGAAATCAATTCCCTTGAGCAATAATCAAGTTCTATCTTATCAAAAATTGACAACAAAGCAATTTTAGACTTAAATTCAATATCTTTTCTAAATATATCACATATTTCCTTAAAAATCAGTTTCCAAAATTTCTGAATCCATTTACACTCCCACCACATATGATAATACGTGCCAATTTCTTCATCACATTTCCAACAGGCCTTACAATAGTCTGAATTTATTATGTTCAATTTCACCGGAGTCATGTACCACCTTAAACTAATTTTAATTTTTTCCCCTTTATTCTTACCGACATTAATCTTAAAACTCTCATCTTCCAAATTTTTGTCCAATCCTCTGTTTTAATTTCTGTCTTTAAATCATGTTCCCAAATTGATTTCAAACCTTCTGTTTCAGTCTCGTTTTCCTCTTGTTCCAAAATTAGGTTATAAATTCTACTTACTACTCCCTTCCTCAAAGCATCTTTCTGCATGTCTTCATGTGATGAGAGAAATTGTTCGTACTTAGTACATTTTCTACATTTGCCATTAGTTTTCAACCATTCATTTGTCCAACTATCTAATTGGATATAATTATACCATGATAGTTTATTAGTTTGAAGTTTAACTATAATCTGATCCTTCGATCTCATTTTAATCATCCAATCCTTCAATCTGGCAACTTTTTTGTCCTTAAACAAATCAGCTAAACTCTTCAAGTTTGCTGGGAAATTTTCTATTTCGGTCACTAATTTTAGTGGTGAAGTAAAGGGACATAACTTCTTTTTATATCTGTTCCAGTCATTTAACATATTTCTTAAAAAAGGGTTGTTCACCTGATTTATTGTATTTCTTTTTACTGCACTAAACAAATATTTTTCAATATTCCCATTTATTTCTGAGGATTCCATATCCCACCAAATTAACCTTCCTTTGATATGTATAATATCTCCAATAAATCTTAGTTGATACGCTATATTTATAATTTTTTATATAAGGAATACCTAAACCTCCATTTTTTGGAGCCTTATACCAATATCTTTTATTTATTCTTGATTTTTTACCTTGATTACAAAATCCATTAATTAATCCCTGCCAATACTTAAAATCTTCTTCTTCTAATTGTATTGAGAGCATCCTGAATAAAAAAGTAATTTTTGGTAATATTTTCATTTTGATCATAGCGATTCTCCCAAACCACGATAGTTTTAATTTAGAATACTCCTGCAATTTATCTTTAATATCACTTTTTAATTTATTAAAATTTTGCTCCTTTAATTTTTGAGTCACTTTAACTATATTTATACCTAAATATTGAATATAATTACACATTTTAAAACCATATTTATTTACAAATGTTTCTTGTTCATATTTATTGTAATTAAACATCATTATTTGTGGTTTTTGCCAGTTAATAGTTAATCCTGTTATTTCCCCAAATTTTTCTAAATGATTTTTAATTTTATCCATACTTTCTAATGGGTTTTTAATGGTTAATAATGAATCATCAGCAAATAAATTAATCTTACTTGTATCATTTTAACTATTACTTCTGAAGTATTATCTGACTATAATTGATCTATAACCCCAATAAATCTTCTACCAAATCCCCAACCCTTTATAAGCAGCTTTAATGTTGGCCATTCCACACAATCAAAGGCCTTAAATATGTCTAGTGATAAAACAGTTGCCTTTGTTTTTTCCTTTTCTACCACTGGCCCCATCACCTCCTGGCAAATAGAAGGGGAAGATATGGAGGCAGTTAAAAGACACCTGCTTCTTGGGAGGAAAGCGATGACAAACCTAGACAGCATCTTAAAAAGCAGAGACATCACCTTGCCGACAAAGGTCCGCATAGTCAAACCTATGGTTTTTCCAGTAGCGATGTATGGAAGAGAGAGCTGGAATTGATGCTTTTGAATTGTGGTGCTGGAGGAGACTCTTGAGAATCCCCTGGACTGCAAAGAGAACAAACCGATCCATTTTGAAGGAAATCAACCCTGAGTGCTCACTGGAAGGACAGATCCTGAAGCTGAGGCTCCAATACTTTGGCCATCTCATGAGAAGAGAAGACTCCCTGGAAAAGACCCTGATGTTGGGAAAGTGTGAAGGCAAGAGGAGAAGGGGACGACAGAGGACGAGATGGTTGGACAGTGTCATGAAGCTACCAACATGAATTTGACCAAACTCCGGGAGACAGTGGAAGATAAGAGGGCTTGGCATGCTCTGGTCCATGGGGTCACGAAGAGTCGGACACGACTTAACGACTAAAGAACAACACCTCATATATAATGTTCAAAACTTGCCCAGTTAAATTGTCCATTTGTCTTCCCTTTATAAAGCCACATTGATCCTCTTTAATATAATTTGCTATAAATCTATTTAATCTATTTGCTAATATAGCAGTAAAAATCTTAGCATCTTGATTTATTAGAGATATAGACCTATAAGATCTCGGATCTGTTAGATCCTTGTTGGGTTTTGGGATAAGAATCGTTAATGAGTGTTTCCAAGAAGGTGGTATTGTCTCTCCTTCCAATATTTTATTATAAAACATTTTTAGCTTAGGTATCAAAATGAAACTAAGATGTTTATAATATTCTGGACCCAATCCATCAGGGCCTGGTGTTTTACCATTTCTCAGTTTATTTATGACTTCAGCAATTTCTTCTTCTTTAATCTCTTCTTCTAATATTCTTTTATCACATTCCAATAATTTAGTTTTTAAATTCTAATCTATGTAATTTTCTATATTCTCTTTCAGTACATTTTTTCCTTTATATAATTTCTGATAAAATTCTTGAAAAATCTTCAATTTATCTTTCATTATATTACACCTCTTACCTGTTCTATCTTTAATTACCCCAATCATGTTTTTAATCTTCTATTTTTGCACATTCTAGCTAATAATTTTGAATTTTTATTGCTAAATTCAAAAAAAAATCCTCTTTATATACATCAAATCCCTCTGAACTTTCTCTATCTCTAAGTTTTCTAGTTCCTTTCTCTTTGCCTGAATTTCTGCCAATATCCTTACTATCTCTTTCTAAAAAAAACTTGCTTTCCAAATTTCTCAATTCTTCTTTCAGTTTTTTCAGTTTACAGGATTCCCTTATTGTTTTTGTTGTTGTTGTTTAGTCGTTAAGTCGTGTCCGACTCTTCGTGACCCCATGGACCAGAGCACGCCAGGCCCTCCTGTCTTCCACTGCCTCCCGGAGTTGGGTCAAATTCATGTTGGTAGCTTCGGTGACACTGTCCAACCATCTTGTCCTCTGTTGTTCCCTTCTCCTCTTGCCTTCACACTTTCCCAACATCGGGGTCTTTTCCAGGGAGTCTTCTCTTCTCATGAGATGGCCAAAGTATTGGAGCCTCAGCTTCAGGATCTGTCCTTCCAGTGAGCACTCAGGGTTGATTTCCTTCAAAATGGATCGGTTTGTTCTCTTTGCAGTCCAGGGGACTCTCAAGAGTCTCCTCCAGCACCACACTTCAAAAGCATCAATTCTTCGGTGGTCAGCCTTCTTTATGGTCCAGCTCTCACTTCCATACATCGCTACTGGAAAAACCATAGCTTTGACTATGCGGACCTTTGTCGGCAAGGTGATGTCTCTGCTTTTTAAGATGCTGTCTAGGTTTGTCATCGCTTTCCTCCCAAGAAGCAGGTGTCTTTTAATTTCGTGGCTGCTGTCACCATCTACAGTGATCATGGAGCCCAAGAAAGTAAAATCTGTCACTGCCTCCATATCTTCCCCTTCTATTTGCCAGGAGGTGATGGGGCCAGTGGCCATGATCTTAGTTTTTTTGATGTTGAGCTTCAGACCATTTTTGGTGCTCTCCTCTTTCACTCTCATTAAGAGGTTCTTTAATTCCTCCTCACTTTCTGCCATCAGAGTGGCATCATCAGTATCACCCTTATTGTTATTCCTCTTCAAATTGCTTTCATTGTGTCCCACAGCAGGCCAAATTTCGTACCTCCTGCTTCATTTATTGTCCATAATTCTAACCATTCTTTCTTTATCTTTTCTATTACCTCTGGGTACTGGAAAATGTTAGTATCCATTCTCCATCTTTTAGAGTCTTTATAATCTTTTTTAATCTCAATCTCCATTGACATCAAAGCATGATCTGTTATTTTTATGGAATTAATCTCAGTATTAACTATCTTAGGAATTAAATCTTGAGATGTGAATATGAAATCTTTTCTGGAATAACTATTATATACTGCTGAAAAATAAGTATATCTTCTTTCATCACCTTTCATTACCCTCCAAATATCCTTCAAGTGATTATTTTTTACCTTCTTGCTCAATATTGTGTTTCTATGGAGTACATCATTCCGATCATAAAAAGTTTTATCCTTTATCTTATCCATAACCATATTGAAATCCCCTGCCATAATAACATAACTGTTCTTTACCTTCTCCATTTCTTTAATAACTGTGTCGTAAAAATCTCCTTGTTTATTATTAGGTGCGTAAACATTAACCAAAGTATATTCTTCCAAACCCATTTTACCCTTGTTTAATTCTTTTTAAAATACTGTTTGCTGTCTTGGGTCCTTTTCAGGAGAATGAAAGGGTATGTACATACATACATACCCTTATGTATGTATGAATGAATGAATGAATGAATGAATGAATGAATGAATGAATGAATGAATGAATGAAGTATTTCCAATCTAATAGTCCTTGATATTGCTGTTATTATTATGTGCTGTCAAGTTGGAGCCTGTCAGGACCAGCCTCCCTCTAGGGAGCGCTGCTCTTTCGGCCAGAGAACCTCCAGGTATCTATGTACCCCTTTTCAGCTGGGTTGTTGTTGTTTAGTCGTTAAGTCGTGTCCGATTCTTCGTGACCCCATGGACCAGAGCACGCCAGGCCCTCCTGTCTTCCACTGCCTCCCGGAGTTGGGTCAAATTCATGTTGGTTGCTTCGATGACGCTGTCCAACCATCTCGTCCTCTGTCGTCCCCTTCTCCTCTTGCCTTCACACTTTCCCAACATCAGGGTCTTTTCCAGGGAGTCTTCTCTTCTCATGAGATGGACAAAGTATTGGAGCCTCAGTTTCAGGATCTGTCCTTCCAACTCTCAGCCAGGGCGTAGCACGGATCCTTTCCAGCCAGTCTGACCTAAAATGTTCACTCCTGCACTTACTTGTATCTAGCAAGTACAGACACCTGGGCTTTGTAGTCCCTTAAGACTCACTAAAGCTCAGAGAGTTAGGACTCTGTCTAGTAGCAATATCGTAGCCTTGCCACCCCCTGGAAGCAGGCTCAGCAGACTTGCTGTTCAAGAGACCAATCCTCAATGTTTTTAAGATTAATTTTTTATTGGACAAATAAAGTTTTCATTGAAAATTCAGTTTGTTGCATAAGCACAGCATAGATTACATTTCCAAAGTATATTGCAGTTAATGAATAACAAGTTCCAGTTAAGAAAAAATAACTAAAATCTCTAAAAAGCTTTCTTCAGGGTAGGCAAAGGGTTTAAGCCCCCCTTCTTCCTTCTGTCATTCCTACATTCTTAAGCCCTCATCCTAACATAAGGAAAAAAAGTAAAAAGGAACCAAAGCCTCTCTAAGCTAAGGAACTCTCCTCATGGTACAATCTCCATTTTTTACTCGCTAAACTCCACCCTTCTTCTTCATCCTCCGAGGTGTTGACCAATTGTAATTCAGGGGCTGTAAAGTCTCTCTCCATCCCTCTTTCTCATGGGAATGCAGGTGTTGTTCTCTTCTTCCAATTAAGCTGGAATGTTGTGTCTGTCCTGCTTATCTCGTCTTTGCTGTACCGGTCAGGAGAAAACTTTCCCACAGCTCCTTTCTTCAGAAAAGCATTATCAGGTCTCAAATCATTTTCACACGGAACCATTTTGCATCCATGTTACATTTCTCATGACTACATAAACCGTTCAAATTACATGCTTTAAACCACATACTCATGATCATGACAGAGCCAACTTATAGTGACCCTAACAGAGCTTTCAAGGGATGTGGTGCTGCTGTGGGTTAAACCGCAGAAGCCTCTGTGCTGCAAGGTCGGAAGACCAGCAGCCGTAAGATCGAATCCACGTGACGGAGTGAGCTCCCGTCACTTGTCCCAGCTCCTGCCAACCTAGCAGTTCGAAAGCATGTAAAAATACGAGTAGATAAATAGGTACCACCACGGTGGGAAGGTAACGGTGTTCCGTGTCTAGTCGCGCTGGCCACGTGACCACGGAAACTGTCTACAGACAAACGCTGGCTCTGTGGCTTGGAAACGGGGATGAGCACCGCCCCCTAGAGTCGGACATGACTGGACTAAATGTCAAGGGGAACCTTTACCTTTACCTAACAGAGCTTTCAAGGTAAGTGAAATATTCTAAGGAGTAGTTTTACCAGTTCCAATTCCCCAGTCGGTTTCCATGGTTGAACAGGGATTCCCTGGATGGTCTCCAGAGTCCTAGTCTGTCACTCTGTCCACTACACCACACTGGGTGCCTGTCTTGGCATCCTTTAATCAGTGTGAAGCTTTAATCAGAGTGAAACTTTAGGTTGCTGGGTTGGAGATCAATAGATCATTGGCTCCAGAGACAGTGTGATGCAGTAAATAGCAACATTGTTAAATGTTTTGGTTCTTTTTCAATAGGCTGCCTTGAATATGGTCACTGCATGCCTTGCTGTGGAACTGAAAGGGGATGAAATCCTGTGTATTGCGATCCATCCTGGCTGGGTGAAAACAGACATGGGGACAGAAAAGGTACGCAGGATATGAGAAGGCAAGCTGCCTCTCTAGTTCGCCCCCCAAACAAGAAAAACAGTGCTCATCCAAGTAACCCAGATAAAACAACCCATGCAGATTGACTCAATGTTAATTCTTTACAGTACCTATACATTCTTCACACCACCATATCAATTTAAAGTTAGGATGCAAGAACAGAGAGAGTAGGCATCCTTCAGTCTCGAGAGACTATGGTAATGTGGATCAATGTCTAGTGTGGGTGAGAAGGCCAATTCGAGAGTGACAATCCCTTCCACACTGAAGACAAATACAATCTGTCCCCTGTCCAGCTCCCTGATTTTGCTGGTTTGGGGACTGCCTCTTTGCCTCGGCCTGCTGAACAAGTGTCTCTTCAAATTGGGAGAGGCCATGCTGCACCGCCTGCCTCCAGGCTGAATGCTCAGATGTCAGAATTTCCCATCTGTTGAGGTCCATTCCTAAGGCCTTTAGATCCCGCTTGCAGATATCCTTGTATTGCAGCTGTGGTCTCCCTCTGGGGTGATTTCCCTGCACTAATTCTCCATACAGGAGATCTTTTGGAATCCAAACGTCAGCCGTTCTCACGACATGCCCAAGCCAACGTAGATGTTGCTGTTTCAGTAATGTATACATGCTAAAAATTCCAGCTCGTTCTAGGACTACTCTATTTGGAACTTTGTCCTGCCAGGTGATACCAAAAATGCGTCGGAGACAACGCATATGGAACGTGTTCAACTTCGTCTCCTGCCATGCACAAAGGGTCCAGGACTCACTGCAGTACAGGAGTGTACTCAGGACACAGGCTCTATAGACCTGGATCTTGGTATATGCCGTCAGCTTCTTATTAAGCCATACTCTCTTTGTGAGTCTAGAGAACATGGTAACTGCTTTGCCAATGCGTTTATCCAGCTTGACATCTAGCGAGAGGGTGTCAGAGATCGTTGAGCCAAGGTACATGAAGTCATGAACAACCTCCAATTCTTGTGTAGAGATGGTAATAGAGGGAGGTGAGTCCACGCCCTGGCCCATGACTTGTGTTTTCTTCAGGCTGATTGTTAATCCAAAGTCTTGGCAGGCCTTACTAAAACGATTCATGAGTTGTTGGAGGTCTTCAGCAGAATGGGCAACAACAGCTGCATCATCAGCGAAGAGGAAGTCCCGCATGCATTTCAGCTGGACTTTGGTCTTCGCTCTCAATCTAGAAAGATTAAAGAGCTTTCCATCTGATCTAGTCCGGAGATAGACACCTTCTGTTGCAGTTCCAAAGGCATGCTTTGGCATGACAGCAAAAAAGATCCCAAACAGGGTCGGCGCGAGGACACAGCCCTGTTTCACTCCGCTTCGGATGTCAAAGGGATCTGATGTTGAGCCATCAAAAACTACAGTGCCCTTCATTTCCTCATGAAAGGACCTGATGATGTTAAGGAGTCGAGGTGGACATCCAATCTTGGGAAGTATTTTAAAAAGGCCATCCCTGCTAACCAAATCAAAGGCCTTTGTAAGAAGGCCTATGAAGGCCACAAAGAGTGGCTGTCGTTCCCTACATTTCTCCTAAAACTGTCTGAGGGAAAATACCATGTCAGTGGTGGATCTATTAGCTCGAAATCCACACTGTGATTCTGGATAGACTCTGTCTGCAAGCACTTGGAGCCTCTTCAGCACAACACAGGCAAGCAGCTTCCCTACAATGCTGAGAAGAGAGATGCCATGGTAGTTATTGCAGTCGCCCCTGTCTCCTTTGTTCTTATACAATGTGACAATGTTTGCATCCTTCATGTCCTGTGGTACTCCACCTTCCCTCCAGCAAAGACAAAAGATTTCATACAGCTCGGTGGTGATGATCTCTTTACAGCACTTCAACAGGGATGTTATCCTTCCCAGGTGCCTTGCCAGAGGCGAGGGAATCCAAGGCCGCTTTCATTTCTGCTAAAGTTGGTTCGCTGTCCAACTCTTCCAACGACTTCAAAGGAGCAGATTTCTTCCGTATTGGACCTAAAGCCTGCTTCAATGGATGCAAGAACACCTATCTAGAATTAGGAACAAAGTCTTGGATGCACCAGTTGTGAGCCATTTTGTAGAGATGGGTCACAAGGAAGACAGCATTAAATTTTTTGTCCTGTATGTAATTACAAAGACAGCTGAAGAAACAATATCCTAAGATCTCCCAGAACAGGAAATGGCATGGATATTCAGGTTAACATCTCTTACTCCAAATGGTTTGAATAATTGATTATACATACTTTTTATGAGTTTGAGAAAAGGAATCATGTTTGTACCTTGTCAACCATAACTGTACTGTAACTTTAAAATTCTCTGCTGGAGTAGTTTAATCAGGTGATCTGAGAGTATTTGAGAATGGGTGTGAAATGCTGTTGGGTGAGAGGTTTTTCTCCTGGGAAGTCTGTGTGGTTGTGAACAGTGCGTATGTGAAGCTGAGGTTGTAATGAAGGGATACTGTTTGGGGTTTTTCTGGAAATAGTGTTTTATTTGTATGTTTTAGATCTTTTACCAGTAAGTAGAGATGGGGGTATTCGTATACAAATACCTCCGCACTGGTGGACATAAGGAGGGTTCAGCCCCCTGGGGCTGGACCGTCCACTCACCTTCCACTGTTGTTGCAGGCTCTGTGCTCCCTTCCTATCGCTCCAGAGCTCACGGTCTGCGAGCCACTCCTGGCAGGAGGCGAAAGGACGAGCCTCGCTGCAAGGTCGAAGAGTGGCTCACAGACCACAAGCTCCGGAGCGATAGGAAGGGAGCGTGGAGCCTGCGACAACAGCGGAAGGTGAGTCCAGGGGGCTGGACCCTCGTTATGTCCACCTGTGCGGGGGTATTCTTATTTGTATACAAATACGAATACCCCCGTCTCTACCAGTAAGACTTACAGCCCCAGTTTTGAGATAGAAAGTGAAACTGGATTTTAATGTGAACATCTGGATTAGCTGGGACTTATTAAAATATCAACAAAGGAACTGAAGTTGTTTACCAAGGAAATTCTGTCATAATGAAACATGTGGGACTTAAAATCTTGATCTGAATCTTCTAGAGCAGAGGTCCCCAACCCCTGGTCCGTGACCCGGCAGCAGTCTGCAGCCTAGGCAGGACCGGGCTGCGGACACAGATCTCCTGCCCCCCGCAAGTGCCACCCTGTGAGCGTGCCGTGCACATGTGTGCGAGTGCGCTCCGCCCCCCCTGCGGGCACGCCACATCCACATGAGCGTGCCACGCCTCCCCCAAACCGGTCCGCGGTTGGGGACCACTGTTCTAGAGCATGAGCTACACATACTTGAACAAGACCTCTCGGCTTCCCGATGGATTTAATTGTTGGACCTGAATGGACTCTAAAATGTTTGAATATTTAAATTGATATGGTGTTGTAAAGAATATATAGGTACTGTAAATAATTCATATTTAGCCAGTCTGCATGGGTTGTTTATTTGGTTTTTCTAGATGACCCTTCAACTACTCTGTGCTGCTGAATATTTGAGGTCTAGTTCTCACAAACAGCAGGGGTTTGTTGAGAGAAGCATTGAGAGGCTGTTTTGAGAGCACTTTGTTTTAGTTGATATCTTACCTTCCCTGATGGAGATGGCGCAAAATATTGCATAGAAAGCTTGGACTATTTAAACAATAAACATGTATTGACAATGACTGGAAACCCATGAGCAGCAGGGGATTTGATGAAATATACCACTTCAGGCTCTGGGTGGCGGCGGTGGCTCAATTGATGGAATGCTCACCAAAGGAAAAACAGTTCATGCTCCAGTTCATGCTCTGAGAAAACTGAAAGGTGATGGGTGCTCCTGATCAAAACCCTTGGTGCAACTATCCTATTTATCTCTTGTTCTTTTTGTGTTTGTGGTAACAAAAAAGAGGAAAGATGTGGTGGGAAAATACCAGAGGCCTATAAATGGACGATGCAAAAAATATAAACAGAGATCCTTACCACACACATTTGGCACTGGAATCTGTCTTTTAAGGTGTTTTGTTCCAGGACAACCAGCATGCAGTTGACAACTGGCAACCAGGATGCACATTTTGGGTGTTTCAGAAAGACAACAAATTGTTATTTATGTAATTTGTTTTCCTCCTATTTTTATTGCCAATGGATGGGGAAAAATATTTGTGGGTTTTCTTCTTCAAAATGACTTGGCCAGTGTCAGGCACACCTTTGTTAGGATTATTTGGTACTTATGCTGGTAGAATGCAGTAGCCTGCTGAGTTTATGATTACAGGCTGACAATAATTGCTCTAGAGACTGATTGTAAGTTAAAAAAGGAAACTTTGTCATTGTTTTCCTGAGACAATTTGCATTAAGGAAAGTCAGCTTGGTTCCCTGCATTGGGCAAAAGTGAAGATGGAAGTTCTATGACATAAATTCATGAGTACCATAGGAGGAAACTTCTTTACAGAAGTCCCTACTATTGGCCTCCATATGTGGCCATATTGGCCTACTTACTTAATTTCCCAACAATCTTGAATTACACAGAGGTTTGACTGTTGCCTCAGACAGCAACAGGTCTTAAGATGAAAAAGAGTAATTGTTCTGGTTCCCATCAATAATATGCGGTTACCAGTGGTAATAGTCAGGGCTGCTTTATTCAGTGGGCAAAGTGGGCATTTGCCCAGGGCCCACTGTCTGTAGGGGCCCACATGAAGATGGGGGATTTTTCCCCCTTCCATGATGGTGCTGTGCAGTCTGCGCTGCCCATTGCTCGCTGGGCCCTTGAAGTCTTATGTGCGCTGAGGTCATGTGACGGGACCACGATGTGTGACCTTGTGCGGTTGGAGCACACAGCCTTTTCTCCCATCACCTGCATCACTGATGACCGCGGCATGGCGGAGCTGACAGTGGCAGGCACAGCATTGAGAGTCTGTTTTGGGGGCAAAGATAGCAGGGAGAGGCAGTTAGGGGGCTAATAGGGTACAGAGATGCTGTTTTGGGTGTGTTTGTAAAAAATACTCCTATCAGAGGAGAATATCTTATCTGCCAATATTGATTAATTATTAGAGGCAGAACTGTGGGTATTTCCCCACCCCCACTTTTTTGCCTCTTGTGCTGAAATTTTGCACTCAATGGACTGTATTTAGTGTTTAGTATTAGAATCCTCTTTCTTGTAAACATTCTAATTCAGTGCTTGGCAGATCCAGGGAGCCAGGGCTCATAAAATCTCTGCTGCTGGCTGTTAATATTGTTGACTGTTTTACACAGAACTCTATGGAAGGACTATTTCTTTGGCACCTAAAATCAACCTGGCTGGCTCCTGAATTAGTTTGTGTGCCTCCCAAAGTCTACAAATATTTGTCAAGCCCTGTATGAAGCAATATATCTATGAACTAAATCATAGTAACTTTTATATAATGCTTTCTATATACTAATAGTGACACAATGCTTTCTTGCATATGTTTACTATACTTACAGAGTCTAGATAGAAATATGTCACCACCTTCAAAAATATATATAAGTCTGGATCTCTTAAAAAGAAAGAAAGGCATAAGAAGGAACAGGAAAAGAAGGCAGCTGTAGGCCAGGCTACCCAGTTTTGAGCAAAATTTAAAAGTAAACCTGTGCCATCAACATCCCATGATGGAGATTGTGACATACCTACAGGAGGTTTAGCTCTTATTTCAGAGAAAAGAGAAGATGATCCTAAAGAGATTATTGTGAACCACACCAACATAGATGTTCTGAATGTGAAGAAGATTTGATCCTATGTGAATGTGAGGCAACAGAAGGTGAGTGGATTGAAGAGAATAACACAACAGTAGCTGAATATGACATTCTCAGTGTTGTACAAGATAAGGAAGATGTCAATATATCATCTACTGATCCTGCCTTATGGCATAAACAGAAGAAGAACTTGTTGTGGGAATACTGTTGTTCCAGGGTCCTGTTCTGTGCCAGAATTTGACAGTAGATTACAGTGCTTCTGAGAGGCATAATGCTGCTGGTACTAAGCATTCTCTTCAAAAAGCTATATTGGAATATACCATGCAGAACGAACAGATTGTTGAAAGAGATTATACCATATATTATCCTTCACAAGGAAATATTTGTTGCTTTCAATGTCTCCTCTCTGTTACATCAAAAATAGCATTTTCTGACACTAGATTCTGTGATTGGAAACATGCATCACATCATCTTACACAGTATGAACACAGTGCAGAAAATTAACGAAGTGTAAAAGACTACATACAAAGGTGTTGTATTCAAGGACACATTGACACCAGTTTAGAAGAAAACATTAGGAATTGTGAGAAATACTGGACAGAGGTTTTAAAACGAGCTGTATCTGTCATTAGATTTATTTCCAAAAGTGGCCTTGCATTCCGTGGAACAGTAAAGAGATTTGGATCACCAAACAATGGAAACAATCTGGGATTGCTTGAATTAATTGCAGAGTTTGACAGTTTTTTATCTACATATACTGTATTGATAGATATGGTAACAAAGGTAAAGGTCATCCTTCTTACTGTCATTGCATGTCTGTGAAGAATTTATTAATTCGATAGGCATGAAAGTTCAAAATGCAGTTGTGAAGGAGGTCAGATTGGCCAAGTATTATTCAATATGTGTGGATTCCACCCCTGATGTGAGTCACTTGGACCAAGTAACCTTTGCATTGTGTTATGTTGATAGATGCAGTGGTGAACCAGTGGAAAGATTTCTGCAATTTGTCCCTATATTTTTGCATACAGGACAGTTGTTAGCTGATACAATTTGCAAGACCCTACATGACCACAATATAGATATTAAAGACTGTTGTGGTCAGGTGTATGATAATGCTAGTAACATGTCTGGAAAATATAAAGGAGTGTAGACACACATTCAGAATATCAATCCACCGGTGGAATATGTACCATGTACTGTTCATTCTTTGAATCTGGTTGGACAACAAGTTGTTAGTGTCTGTCCATGTGCTGCAAAAAATTTTTTTCTATGGTTCAGACACTATTTGATTTTTCTCTCTTCTTTGACCCATTGTTGGTCTTTGCTTCTAGAGCATCTGAAACCAAATGAAAAAGGACAGGTACTTTTCTTGAAGCAGCTAGGAGATACTTGCTGGTCTAGCCATGCTGCTGCTGTTGAAGCTTTGCAACTGAACTACTGCAACATTATTGAATGTCTCCAAAATATGAGAAATGATCCAGATGAAAATTATGACACACAGCATCAAGTGACAGCACTTTCTAAAAAAAATCAAGAAATTAGAAAATATCTTCATGTTCTTTTGGTTCATGTGGGAACCAATGACACTGTGAGGCATAGCTTTCAGGACATCACAAAGGATTATGAGGATATGGGTAGGAAGCTGAAGGACCTGGGTGCGCAGGTTGTAATCTCATCTCTCCTCCCTGTTGAAGGACATGGCCCACGAAGGGAGAGAAGAATAATGGAAGTGAACAACTGGCTCCACAGATGGTGCCGCCAGGAACAATTTGGCATCTTGGACCACGGTCTGGTATTTCACAAAGATCGTCTTTTGGCAGGGGATGGGGTGCACCTCACAGCTGTTGGCAGTAATGTTTTTGCTAAGAGGCTCACAAATCTGATCAGGAGAGCTTTAAACTGAGTTCTGGTGGGGCGGGAGACAATAGTTTTCAGGGCAGAAATTCAGCAAGTGCTGGTGAGAAAAGTCCAGCAGGGCAAGTAGTACTAGTGAACAACAAGGGGAAGAAAAACACACATGGTCCTAAATGTCTCTACACTAATGCACAGAGCATGGGAAATAAACAAGATGAACTGGAACTCTTAATACAGCAAAATAAATATGGTATAATAGGTATCACTGAAACCTGGTGGGATGAAACTCATGACTGGAATGTAGTTATTGGGGGGAGTATAAACTATTTTGGAGAGATAGACCTAGCAAGAAAGGAGGAGGAATAGCCTTATATGTCAAGAATGTTTATACTTGTGAAGAGATCCAGGACTTAAATCCAGGAAGCTTCGTTGAGAGCATCTGGGTAAGAATTAAGGGGGAGAGAAACAAGAGGGATGTCATTGTGGGGGTATACTACAGACCCCCAAGGAGTTGGATGATGCCTTCCTGGAACAGATGGCCACACATTCAAAAGGGAGAGATGCAGTAGTAATGGGAGATTTCAACTATCCCGATATATGTTGGCAGTCAAACTCTGCCAAGAATATAAGGTCCAGCAAATTCCTCACTTGCCTTGCAGACAATTTCATGGTCCAGAAGGTGGAAGAGGCAACAAGGGGATCAGCTATTTTAGATCTGATCTTAACCAACAGGGATGACCTTGTTAATGGGGTCAAGGTGGTGGGATCCTTAGGTGGGAGTGACCACGCTCTCTTGGAATTTGTTATACAGTGGGACGGGGAAGCCAAGTGCAGCCAGACACACATTCTGGACTTTAAGAAGGCCAATTTCAGTAAACTTAGGGAATTGTTGGCTGTAATTCCATGGACAAAGATACTGAAAGAGAAGGGAGTTCAGGATGGATGGGAATTTCTTAAAAGGGAGATACTAAAGGCACAATCTAAAACTGTTCCAATAAGAAGGAAAAACGGGAGATGTCTAAAGAAACCAGAATGGTTGACTAAAGAACTTTCAACTGAACTAAGTGTTAAAAAAACATGTACAAGAAATGGAAAAATGGGGAAAACACCAAAGAGGAATACAAGCAAACAGCCAGTATATGTAGAGGGAAGGTTAGAAAAGCAAAAGTGCAGAATGAACTCAGGCTTGCTAGACAGATTAAAAACAATAAAAAGGGCTTTTTTAGTTATGCCCACAGCAAAACGAATAACAAGGAAATGACAGGGTCGCTGCGTGGAGAAAATGGCCAACTACTAACAGAGGACAGGGAAAAGGCTGAACTTCTCAACACCTTCTTTGCCTCAGTTTTCTCTAAAAAAGGAAAATAGTGCTCAACCTGAGGGGCAAAGAGCAGGTGATGTAGTGGGGGAAATGCAGCACAGAATAGGTAGAAAGGTAGTACAGGAATACCTGGCTACTCTAAATGAATTCAAGTCTCCAGGGCCAGACGAATTACATCCAAGGATATTAACAGAACTGGCAGAAGTAATTTCAGAACCATTGGCAATAATATTTGAGAATTCTTGGAGAACAGGAGAAGTCCCCACAGACTGGAGGAGGGCAAATGTTGTCCCTATCTTCAAAAAGGGGAAAAAAAGAAGACCCAAATAATCATCGCCCAGTCAGCCTGACATCAATTCCTGGGAAAATTCTAGAGCAAATAATTAAACAGACAGTTTGTTATTACTTAGAAACCAATGCTGTCATCACTAAAAGTCAACACGGGTTTCTCAAAAACAAGTCATGCCAGACTAATCTGATCTCTTTTTTTGATAGAGTTACAGGCTTGATAGATGAAGGGAACACTGTGGATGTAGCATATCTTGATTTCAGTAAGGCCTTTGACAAAGTTCCCCATGATATTCTTGCAAGGAAGCTAGTAAAATGTGGGCTAGATAGTGCTACTGTTCGGTGGATTTGTAATTGGTTGACTGACCGAACCCAAAGGGTGCTCACCAATGGCTTCTCTTCATCCTGGAGAGAGGTAACTAGTGGGGTGCCTCAGGGTTCTGTTCTGGGCCTTGTGCTATTCAACATCTTTATCAATGACTTGGATGAAGGAATAGAGAGTATGCTGATTAAATTTGCAGATGATACCAAATTGGGAGGGGTTGCTAATTCCCCAGAGGACAGGATTAAAATTCAAAATGACTTTGACAGATTAGAGTCCTGGGCCAAAACTAACAAAATGAATTTCAACAGGGAGAAATGTAAGGTCCTACACCTAGGCAGAAAAAATGAACTGCACAGATACAGAATGGAAGACACTTGGCTAGACAATAGTATCTGTGAAAGGGATCTAGGAGTCTTGGTAGACCACAAACTGAACATGAGTCAGCAGTGTGATGCGGCTGCCAAGAAAGCCAATGCAATTCTTGGTTGCATCAATAGGAGCATAGTGTCTAGATCAAGGGAAGTGATAGTACCACTATATTCTGCCTTGGTCAGACCTCACCTGGAGTATTGTGTCCAGTTCTGGGCACCTCAATTCAAGAAGGATGTTGACAATCTGGAACGTGTCCAGAGGAGGGCGACCAAAATGGTCAAAAGTCTGGAAGCCATGTCCTATGAGGAGTGGCTTAGGGAGCTGGGAATGTTTAGCCTTACAAAAAGAAGGTTAAGAGGGTACAGGATAGCCATGTTTAAATATTTGAAGGGATGTCATGTCGAGGAAGGGACCGGTTTGTTTTCCATGGCTCCAGACACTAGGACAAGGAGCAATGGTTTCAAACTACAGGAAAAGAGATTCCACCTGAATCTCAGGAAGAACTTCCTGACAGTCAGAGCTGGTCGGCAGTGGAATATGCTGCCTTGGAGTGTGGTGGAGTCTCCTTCTTTGGAGGTTTTTAAGCAGAGGCTGGATGGCCATCTGTCGGGAGTGCTTTGATGGAGTTCCTGCATGGCAGGGGGTTGGACTCAATGGCCCCTGTGGTCTCTTCCAACTCTGTGATTCTATGATCCTATGATTCATGTGTATCATATGGAGCAGTTGTTTTTAATAAAACAAGTGTCTGTTTGCAATCAAGTAAGTTGCACTTCGGCACTGCCACCAACGTGCTTGAGTCACTTGTGAAATATGTTCAAAGTTTCAGAAATGAGTTTCAAGACATGGAAAAAACAGCTAAGGCTATCCTGCCTGATAGTGAGTATGAAAACTGTAATAGAAAGAGCAAAACTTTTTTTTTTATGAGGACAGGACTGAAGATGTTCTAGAAGGAAGCAAAACGTTTCAGGTTCAAACTTGTAATTATTGACACACTTGTCAATTGTCTGCATGAAAGATTTGGCTTTTTGGATGATCTGGCTTTCATGTGAGTTCAAGAATTAAGAAAACACGCATTTGCTCTACAAGAAGCTTATCAGGAGGATTTGGAAAACACATTTGCAGATGAAGTTGTTGCTTTCCAGAGTTTACTACAATGCTGCCTTCCCAGCAGCAGCAGCAGCAAAGAGGGCAAAGATTATCCGAATAGTGCATACTGTAGCAACTTCTTGTGAGAAAGAAACGTCATCTCAGTCTACCCAAATGTCGATATAGCCTTTTGTCTCTACCTGACATCACATGAAGGAGAGTGTTCCTTTTCAAAACTAAAGCCTGTGTTAAAAAGTCAGTGTTATGCTCTTCAGTGGAAGAACAGCGCCTTAGCAGATTACCAATCATGTCAACTGAGAGTGACATTTCGAAGCAAATTGATTTTGAAGACATCATTAGTGAATTTGCAAAACAAACTTAGAAAGCAAGAAAAAAAATGTAAAAGTTGTTTTGTATTTGAAACCTCATAAAACTGCCTTTAACCTATTGGTGGAAAGAGTAGTCCTACCAAAAGCAATCCTCCCTGCACCGTGTGCAGTGCACTTCTCTGCATGGTTTATCCAGATTGCCTGGACTTCCCTGGTATACTATCTTATCCCTGTCGGATCCCCAATTACATTTTGAGCAGCACACTGACATCTCCAAAGCGTTCCTTTTGGCCCTGTAATTGGAGGTCGCACTTTAGCCCTTCGGCACCAAGACTCTTTTTGTTATTGCAGGTTTTTCTTTGGGCACACTTTTTGTTTTCTAGTACTGAAGCCTTGCTTATGGGGATAAGCTAGACTTTCTTTTCATTATTATGTTGTTTGTTTACCTAAGCATTGTTCACCTATTTACTGCTACCAAGATTACCTTAGTGAGCCAGTCTTATTTATGTTATATTACATTGTTCATGTTGTGTGACCTATTTAGGTTGGAAGGAAGGGAGAGGGAGGAAGGGAGGGAGGGGGAAGCCCCCCCCCCATTATATTTTTTTGCCCAGGGCCCACCAGAGTCTTGAATCGACCCTGGTCATCGTAGCTCCAATTAGTCTCCTCAAATGCATCAAGCAGTACTGTGTACTTTTCCAGGAGCAACTATTTTTCCATTTGAAAGTTACTTTTGATGAGAGAGATTCAGAAAAAAGTGGAATTTAATATGGAATGTGTTTGTTTAAGTTGCACTGTTTACTTTCTTTTTGAAAAGTAAAACTGTGGTTTATGCTTTACTGCTGATAGATATCTAAACTTTCCAACTAATCTTCTAGTCTTTTGTTGAAGATTCTGACAGTGAGGCAGGGAGAATGGAGTAGGGGAGGGAGGGAAAGAAAGAAAGAAAGAAAGAAAGAAAGAAAGAAAGAAAGGGGAAGATGATGTGACATCTTGTTTTTATGCCAGTGATTTTGATATTGTGCACTTTGCATGTTCACCTCTCATAATGTTCTTTCTAATTTTTATAACCTGTTTATTGTTTTAAGTATCTGGCTGGATAGTTCAGTGGTTTAGGTGAATGGAGGCCCAAGATGTCACCCTTAAAGTCCTGCCTTGAAAGGTGAGAACTTGTTCAGGGCAGTCCTTAAAGATCTTCTTCCTTTGGACCATAACACTGATTTCTCTTCTTTCACAGGCACCCCTGACTGTGCAGCACAGTGTGCAGGGCATCCTCAAGGTGCTTGCCAGTCTGTCATCGTCATCAACAGGAACCCTTTTGGACTGGGAAGGGAGAAGACTCCTTTGGTGAGGGGATTGCTCACCTGGACACACCTGTCTCCCAGAGAGAACCTTTTTGGTACCTAATGTACTGGGAAGGAAAATTTCTTTTGTGCTGAAAAAAAATTACCCTCTTTGTTTACACTGCAGGAGGAATTCACTGTAGAAAACACTCTCAATGTCTAACTTCACTAATTTTTGTTGTCATTAAACGATACACTACATTCTGCTGAAAATCTCACGATTTTGGTTTCCTCCCAACTGCCCTGTGTGTGTCTTGAGGTTTGCTTCACCTGTTTCAGACACCCTTTGTTAGTGCAGCACGAGCATTCCTGCATCTTTCCTTTCCAGGCTACATGGTCAATGGTGCAAATCTGCTATCCTTGCACACAGACTCTGAACTCAGTATAAGTCAATGCATGGGGTGAGCAATAATGTGGTGGGATACCTGTTCATCCCTCTTTAGTTTTCAGCATCTGCACCAGATATAAATACCAGACAGAATGGCCTCAATAATGTTGGTTTAAAGGACAAGGAACATAGCCATAGCCAGATGCAGTCTGCAGGGTTTCCTATCTTGTGCGACTTCTTATCTCTCTGCAATGATCAATAGGAGATAGAATGCCTTAAGATTTTCCATAGAAATGATCACTGGCTTATAGGCCAGAAAGATCAGATCTTGGTTGTAGGCTTGGAGGATTTTCTCTGGAACAGAGGATCCTAGGGTACAGGCTTAAAACCTATACAGTATAGAGCAAGAGATCTCATCTGCAGCCCAGGATGATGTTGGCCAGGGAAAACTTCTAAGAAGACATGTATAAAATTGAACTGTGCTTTGCCTCCCTACATTGAAAGTGGTAGAGAGGACTGGAAGACCATTCCCCTTCCAAGTAGGGGTGGGGGAGAAGCTGCTAGATATATTCTTTATTTGCATTAGCCATATTCTTTTGCAGGTTGCACATGGAATATTAGCATAATGTGAGACCAGCATGCCAACAACCAGAGAGATAAGTATATAATCAGCCAGATATACAAACCTACTCTGTAAGATTAAACAGCTAAGTTTGCAAGGGATTACAATTTAGAAACCTCATTTTAATTGCTGCTGCTGCTAAAATGTTTGCAGACTGTACCATTACATATTTATCTCTGTCTACATATGTCAGATGGAATATTAATCAATAGTGGACAAATTAATCCCTTAAATGCATCTTTATAAAAGCAAAAAACCCAGCAAGCATTTCAGTACTGTCTCCCCAAGGGCATTTATGATTTTGTAATAGTGTAGTGGACAGCATAATGGACTAGGACTCTGTAGAACAGGGTTCAAATCCTGCTCAGCAATGGAAACTGAGTGGGGGAGTGGAACTGGTAAAATCGCTCCTTAAATATCTCACTTTCCTTGAACACCTTATTAGGGTCACTATAAGTCGGTTCTGACTTGACAGCACAGAACACACACACACACACTTCTAAAACAGTCATCACATAGTACTGAAGGCATGACATTACAGTGGACTCAGGAAAAGACCCTTCAGTATTTAGGAATGGCTTGCAGATACTGTGCTTTTGTATTTGGGCAACTTTCTTGAAAACAGTCATAGAGTGTTAATAGAGTCATAGAGGTAACGGATAAATCATTTTGATGTTCAATATCCTATAAATAGTGTTTTAGCAAGTTTCTCACTTTGTACAGCCAGCGGACAATAAGTATTGAGGTGAAAGTCCTAAAGTGCATAAATAGAACTTAATACGTTAACCATTACTCTTATATGAATCCCACATAACAAAGGGAAACAAGCCAGAATGAACTAGATTCAGCCATAGCTAAAAGTTAAGTGATTCAAACCAGACCTGTGTAGAAACTGTAAGAAGGCCACCTTCCAATCTCAGAGAAATCTTTGAACACAGCCTATATGTCAAATATTTACCTAAGGAACCTAAAATGCACACTTTCTATCTGTTTTAAATCTATATTGGCCCAGATTTGAATCCATAGAGCAACTGAGCTAAAGATTTGGCTCTATAGGCTTTCAACACTGATGGTATAAAACTGTGACCATAAATGTGGAAGAATTGCCTTAAAATCTTGAAGCTTTTTCCATAAAAAGTTCTTGTTGGGCCATCCACATTCCTGACGCCTGAAAAAACATCCCTAGGTATGTGAAAAATTGCCTTTAAACTGGCTTTGAACTAGGTAATTCTTCAAACTTCACCTTTATTGATTGGCCTCTGATAGCATTTCAAATACAGGCATGTCATTTGCAAAGGCATATCCCAGAGTACACATTCCAGCAATTTACGAGGCCAAGGTTATGCCAAAGCAAGATAGGCAGGGATCAGTTGCAATTCTCATCAGTTGGACACATTTTCACACAAGCACATGAAGTCTAGGAATGTCTTGTCAGGAGTAAGCTCAAGGGCAGCAGTTTGCCAGGTGGCAAACCAGAACTCAGTTCTGCTGTTGCATTACAAAGTGCTGCTGTCCAGACAAGGCATTTCATAGAATCATAGAAATCATAGAATCATAGAAAAGTGAAGTTGGAAGGGGGCTACAAGGCCATCAAGTCCAACCCCCTGCTCAATGCAGGAATACAATCAAAGCATATCTGCCAGGTGATTATCTAAGTTTTTCTTGAATGCCTCCAGCGTTGGAGCACTCACCAACTCCCGAGGTAACTGGTTCCACTGTCGTACTGCTCTAACAATTAGGAGGTTTTTCCTGGTATTCAACCAAAATCTGGCTTCATTTAACTTGAGCCCGTTGTTGCATGTCCTGCACTCTGGGATGATCAAAAACAGATCCTGCCCCTCCTCTGTATGACAGCCTTTCAAATATTTGAAAAGTGCTATCATATCACCCCTCAGTCTTCTTTTCTCAAGGTTAAACATGCCCAGTTCTTTCCTCATAAGGCTTGGTTTCCAGCCCCCTGATGATCCTTGTCACCCTCCTCTGAACTTGTTGCAATTTGTTAGCATCCTTCTTGAAGTGGGGTGTCCAGAACTGGACACAATACTCAAGGTGAGTCCTAACCAGTGCTGAATAGAGGGGGACTAGCACCTTGCAGGATTTGGAAACTATACTTCTATTAATGCAGCCTAAAATAGCATTTGCCTTTTTTGTAGCCACATCACACTGTTGGCTTATATTTAGCTTGTGATCTACGACAATTCCAAGATCCTTCTCGCTCGTAGTTTTGCTGAGCCAGGTATCCCCCATCTTGTAACTGTGTAATTGGTTTCTTTTTCCAAGGTGCAGGACTTTGCACTTATCCCTGTTGAATTTCATTCTGTTGCTTTTGGCCCAGTGCTCCATCCTATCAAGGTCATTTTGAATTTTGTTTCTGTCTTCTAGGGTATTAGCTATTCCACCCAATTTGGTATCATCTGCAAATCTGACAAGCATTCCCTGCACTCCCTCATCCAAATCATTAATAAAAATGAAGAGCACCGGACCCAGGATTGAGCCTTGGGGTACCCCACTTGTTACCTCCTCCCAGTTAGAGAAGGACCCATTAATCATCACCCTCTGAGTATGATTCTGTAGCCAATCCACCTGACACGTGATCTATCCAGTCCACACCTAGTTAGCTTACTAATCAGGATGTCATGGGACACTTTGTCAAAAGCTTTGCTGAAGTCAAGATATACTACGTCTACAGCATTCCCTATGTCTGTCAGGGAGGTTACCTGATCAAAAAACGAGATCAAATTAGTTTTGCAGGATTTGTTCTTGACAAATCCGTGTTGTGTTCTAGTTATTACTGCATTGTTTTCTAGGTGTTTGCACAATTACCGCTTAATGGTGTGTTCCATAATATGGCCTGGGATTGTTGTCAGGCTGACTGGCCTGTAGTTCCCAGGTTCCTCTTTTTTTGCCCTTTTTGAATATAGGGACAGCATTAGCCCTCCTCCAATCTTCTGGCACCTCCCCTGTTTCCCATGAGTTCAAGAAAATAATGGATAGCGGTTCTGAGAGTCCTTCAGCCAGTTCCTTCAGTACTCTCAGATGCAGTTCACCCGGCCCTGGAGATTTAAACTCGTTCAAGGTAGTAAGGTATTCCTTGACTATTTGTTTGTCAATCTCCAGATGCGATTCTGTCGCCCCCCACTTGCAGTTCCAATTTGTTTGGAAGTTCATAGTCTGTTTTATAGGAAAAGACTGAACTAAAATAGGAATTGAGCACCTCTGCCTTTTCTTTGTCTTCTGTTATCATTTTTCCATCTCCATTGCGGAGCTGTGCCACTATGTCTTTTGTTTGTCTTTTGCTACTCACATACCTGAAGAATGCTTTTTTATTGCTTTAGTGCCTCTAGCTAATCTCAGCTCATTCTCAGCTTTTGCCCTCCTAATGCCATCCATGCATTTCCTTGCTACTTGTCTGTACTCCTCCTTGGTGGCCTGGCCTTCTTTCCACTTCCTGTACATGTCTTTTTTGGTTTTTAGGTTCTCCCTGAGTTTTTTGTGAAGCCACAGTGGCCTTTTTTGCTGCCTCCCCCATTTTTTTCTTGTTGGAATTGTTTGTAGTTGTGCCTTTAGAATTTATTTTTTTAGAAGCTCCCATCTTCTTGTTAGGATCTCCTGCCATGGGACCTTACTTATCCTTGTTCTGAGATTATTATAACTGACTTTTTTAAAAACCAGAAGAAGTGTGTGGCTACATTCTGCTTTTGTTTCCTTTGAAATCAAGAATTCTAGTAGAACATGGTCACTCTCGCCTAGAGTTCCCCTTACTGCCACTTCCCCCACCAAGTTATCTTTGCTGGTCAGAATCAAGTAAAGGAGAGCAAATACTCTAGTTCTTCTTCGTGGCCTCTGTGAATGCACACAATTGGGTTTAGACAGCGCCTGCACTGGTCTTCTCGGAATCTTCTAGAGCTTTTGTATAAAAGTAACAAAGTTAAAGTTGCCCCTATCACGCATGCTCCACCGGCCTCAGCCTTCAGTTCCATTTTACCGCCTTGGCGATTTGGAGCTTCTCGGTATTAGAGCTATCTATTCTAGTATTTTTCTCGGTTTTTTGACGCGGACTGGTTTTCCGACTACCTGATATCTCGGTTGCCCCTCGACTACGGACTGACTGACTATTCTTCTCTTTCGCATTGGATTTCCGATTTGAATTTTTCCGGTTTCCCGCCCTTTTTGGCCTACCGTTACCCTTCTTCATATTTCCTCTGTGGCATTCCCCAGAGACTTCCTCACTTCTGGACTTCGTTACCGGCTGATTGTGAGTTTTTACAACTTTATGTCTCGCTCTGGACCTTTCAGTAGGTGCGTGTCCTGTTCGCGTAAACTACCGTTTTCGGACGGACACGACAAATGCCTATTTTGCTTAGGGGAATACCATCAACCTCAATCCTGTAGGCACTGTAAGAAATTCACGAAGGCTGCACTTAAAGCACGGCAGCAGCGTTTAAAGATTTTCTTGTGGGATAGAACACTCTCCTCATCGAAACCATCCGAAATGGAATCGACTGCGACCCCGTTGGCTATCCCACGCTCTGAAGTGAGGATTGCATCCCCACCACCACTGTCGGCGTCGAAATCCGTCGACAAACCGACTAAGAAGTCTTCTACATCGAAGAAACCACCTACCTCGACGTCTGGGACTGCTTCCACCTCGGCGTTGAAGGACCACCTGAAACAGAAAAGAGTGTCAGCGAAAAGCAAGAAAGACAAGACCAAGGAGAGCCGAAAGAGGATTCCTCCGGTGTCGGCATCGCTGCCTTCTCCGATCTTAGAAGACTCATCACGAGATCGGGAGTCTCTCTCCGAAGCGGCTGCCTCTCTTCCGCCTCGGCTGCCTGACACTTCACCTGCCGGCCCAGAAGGCTCCCCGAGCCCTAGTCAGCTAGTGGACATTTGTGTTTCTAGCCCGACTTCTGCCCATTATAGCCCTGTTTCGACCGGGCGGGCATCACCGGCACCTTCTTCGCCGTCGATTTCTTCGAGACCGTTTTCACCACCTCGAAAGCGTTCGGCGAAGACAAAATACATCTCTCCGGATCGACGCCGATCTTTACGAAGTGAGGTTGTAGTTCTACCTCGACCTTCTCGGCGTCGACATAGATCTAGATACGACGACCCCATTTATATCGAGGTCGATCGTAACAAGTCCTGTCGTCGACGTCGGCATGACGACTCGGACACCGAAGTTTCTTCGACCGACGAGGAACATTATAGAAGAAAGAGAGTCAGATATGTTTATGCTTCTTCTTCTTCCTCCTACTCCTCGTCTCCTCCTCGGCGTCAACGTCGACAACATCTCGACGTCGACAAACATTGAGCTTCAAAGCCTTTAGGTAATTCTAAGGGCACATCCGTTCAGGCCAAAACCACTTCGACGTCGAGAGTGGTACAGCCTAAGGCTCCTGCGACCCACACATTGCAACCATCTAGACTGGATAATAGGAAACGGGGCTCATCATTGCACTTACCTCCCTCTTCAGACCAGGAGGATGCATTTTCATCTGCCGCCTCGGATCCAGATGAAGAAGTTTTTTCTGAGACCTCTGGAGAAACAGCTGTGGTGGGACAAACACTAGGATCAGATGCTGGAGATCCTCACCCATCTTCACCCTCTGAAGATTTCTCTTCATACGTACAAATGATCTCGAGGATGGCCAAGACACTGAAACTACAAACTGAACAACCTACATCCCCTACTGAAGACCTCATATTTGGGGACATTAATCAAGAAAGAACCCCCCCATTAAGTCTGGCGTTTATCCCGACCTTGATGGAACTTGTCAAGGAATCCTGGGATCAACCTTCTACATCTGCACCTGTAGCTCGTAGAACTGAAAACTTATATCGCACCCACGGGGATGACACTAATTTTCTGATCAAACACCCAACTCCAAACTCCATTATCGTTCAATCAAATGCATCTAGATCATCTGGAAAGGCTCACGTCACACCTACCAATAGAGAAGGTCGTAAATTGGACGTATTGGGCAGGAAAATATATTCCTTTACCACCTTCTTGTTAAGAGTAGCAAATTACCAAGCAGCTATGGGTGCTTACCAGCGGCAACTTTGGTCAAGGGTTCTACCGGCCCTTCAAGCAGCCCCGGATGACACCAGACAAGGTCTCCTGGACACTTATGCTGAAGCCCTCACGGTTGCGAAACACCAGCGACTTGCTTCTCGCCACTCTGCGGACATAGCTTCCAAAACATTGACATCAGCTGTCACTCTGAGAAGACATGCTTGGCTCAGATCATCAGGAATAATAGATGATGTAAAGACGCGTATAGAAGATTTACCTTTTGATGCTAAGGGCCTCTTCAATGAGAAAACCGATGACTCTCTTGAAAATCTGCATAAAATAAAAAAGACTGCTAAATCCTACACGATTCAGCAACAGCCTAAATACAACAGGTTTCAGTGGCGTAAGCAATACCCTCATCAGCAATATCAACAATCAGCCTCTCAATCTTACCGGCCCTTCAAGAATCAGAACCAGACTAGACCTTTTCAAGCCTCCTCTTCTGCTTCCACCTTCCGGCCGCAAAATTCTTCACAGCGCCGTCAACCGTACAGACCACCTGCCAAGAAATCAAAGCAGTACCTTTGACTTAACAGTAATGTCATTCGAACCGTGCACCCCCACTCGACTAGCCCCATATTTTCACAACTGGGTCAACATCACAAAAGACTCTTGGGTCTTAAGTATTATTCAATTCGGATACCGATTAGAATTTGCAGAACTTCCTCCTCTAGGACAAATCAAGTTTACATCCTTCGACCTTGTGCTAGAAGACGAAATTCTCACTCTTCTCCAAAAACAAGCTATTCAGCAAGTGCCATCACGGGACATTCCACAAGGTTTCTACTCCCGTTACTTCGCTGTACCAAAGAAAGACGGAGGGATCAGGCCCATTCTGGACCTAAGAGATCTAAACACTTACCTGCATCCACGGCGTTTCCGGATGATCACATTAGAATCCATTCTTCACCTACTAAAGAGAAAAGATTGGTTCGTAGTAATAGATCTAAAGGACGCCTATTTTCACATTTCAATTCATCCACATCACAGAAAATATCTCCGCTTCATTTTTCAAAACACCGCCTACCAATTCTGTGCCCTCCCCTTCGGACTGTCCACAGCTCCTCGCACTTTCACAAAGTGCATGGCTCCAGTGGCAGCTTTTCTTCGTCTACACGGCATACAGATATTCCCATATATAGACGATTGGCTGGTGGTTTCCTCATCCAGACGAAAGTCAATTCAAGACACCAAGTTTGTCCTGCACACCTTGAAAGGCTTAGGCCTCTCAGTGAACAAGAAAAAGTCCCATCTGATACCATCCCGGGTGGTCGACTATATAGGCGCAAGACTAGATTCAGTCAGGGGACGAATATTCCTTCCACCAGACCGCATACAAAAGATAAGCAGAGCTGTTCACAAATTTCGACATCATTCAAAGGTCTCAGCTCATCATGCACAACATCTGCTCGGCCTCATGGCATCCACGACATCTGCAGTGACACATGCGCGCCTGAAGATGCGCTCTCTGCAGGCATGGTTCCTGACTCTCTTCGATCCCCTTCAGGACAGCCCAAAGAAACGTCTGCCTGTCACATCGGAGCTAGTAAAACAACTTCAGTGGTGGACGTATCTGCCACATCTTCTGATCGGCCGACCATTTCGTCCTCTGCAACTGTCGATACAAGTGACGACAGATGCCAGTCCCACAGGATGGGGTGCACATTGCGGACCCCACAGGATGCATGCCCTATGGTCCAATCGGGACAGACATCTCCACATCAATCAGCTCGAGATGCTAGCGGTAATAAAAGCCTTCCGGGCATTCCTCCCTTTGATACTGGGTCGTGGGGTACAATTAATCACCGACAACACCACGACCATGTTCTATATCAACAAACAGGGAGGGACCCAGTCAATGTCACTCCTGTATCTATCCATACACCTATGGGAGTGGTGCTACCTTCATCATGTCTTCCCGGTAGCTCTCCACATATCTACCACCGACAACGAACTGGCAGACAGATTGAGTCGTCTCACGGGACACACCCACGAATGGGAGCTGAACAAGGACATCTTCCACATGCTCTGTGTCCGGTGGGGTTTTCCCACAGTGGACATGTTTGCCACTCAAAACAACAAGAAATGCAAGGCGTATGCCTCCCGTGCCGGCAAAGGCGAGGATACGCTTGGGGATGCTTTCATGATCCCATGGGAATCAGGACTTCTTTATCTATTCCCACCAATTCCACTCATACAGAGAACCCTGGTCAGAGCTCAACAACAGAGGACGGACGCAATTTTCATTGCACCATGGTGGCCTCGTCAACCATGGTTTTCCACCCTGAAGGAAATGACTGTGGACTTGGTCAGGTTGCCAATGGTTCCTCATCTGCTCACCCAGGACTCAGGGAACATCCTCCACCCCGATCTGCAATCATTGCATCTCACAGCTTGGAGGTTCACCCATCCATACAGGAGGTGCTAGATAAAGCAAGAAAGCCCTCTACTAACCTCCTTTATAAGTACAAATGGACCAACTTTCTCAAGTTTGCCCAAGACAAACAGTTAAGGACTTCTCCTGTTTCTCTCCAAACCCTGCTCACTTATTTGCGTTATTTGTTTGATGCAGGCTTGGCGTTATCCACCCTTAAAGTTTATATTTCTGCAATCGTTTCGTTCCAACCCCGTGACTCTGATTCGTCACGACTGTTTTCTCACCCTACTCTCAAGGCTTTTTTGAAGGGTCTGTCCAATATTCAACCTCCTGTTAAGCCTCCTGTGCCTCAATGGTCCTTACAACTCGTGCTACGCGCCCTTACGCGCCACCCATTTGAGCCCATGGCATCCTGTGACATGCGGCTGCTGTCATTTAAGACTTTGTTTTTAGTAGCCATTACTTCGGCGAGAAGAGCAAGTGAGTTGGCAGCTCTTCGATCCGACGCTCCCTACCTACAGTTCTTTGAGGACAAGGTTGTGCTGTACCCTGATGTTTCATTTCTACCTAAAGTTGTGTCTGATTTCCACCTCAGTCAATCACTAACGTTACCAACCTTATTTCCTCATCCATCCTCGGACATCGAGCGCATGCTCCACTCTCTGGACGTTCGAAGAGCCTTGGCATATTATGTTTCACGGACTAAGGACATTCGTACTGCCCCAAGGCTATTCCTCTGCTTCCAAGGATCACACAAGGGATCCCCTGTCTCCTCTTCAACGGTTTCTCGTTGGATTGTCTCCACTATTGCTCTGGCTTATGAACTACAAGGCAAGACCCCACCAGAGGGTCTGAAGGCACATTCCACCAGAGCTGTTGCAACATCTACAGCGTTGCTACGTGGTGTGGATGTTCCAGATATCTGCAGAGCAGCCACATGGTCTAATGTGTCCACCTTCGTGACACACTATAGACTGGACCTTCGGGCCAAAAAGGAGACTAGTTTTGGGAGAGCAGTTTTGACATCTGTCCTGCAGTGATGGCCCTCCTTCCGGTAAGTGAGCTTGCTAGTCACCCAATTGTGTGCATTCACAGAGGCCACGAAGAAGAAAGAAAGGTTACCTACCTGTAACCATGGTTCTTCAAGTGGACCTCTGTGAATTCACACATCCCGCCTGGCCTCCCCACTATCCGTCACTGACTATGTCTATACTAAGCTCAGGCTATTGTGGCGGATAAATGGAACTGAAGGCTGAGGCGGGTGGAGCATGCGCGATAGGGGCAACTTTAACTTTGTTACTTTTATACAAAAGCTCTAGAAGATTCCGAGAAGACCAGCGCAGGCGCTGTCTAAACCCAATTGTGTGAATTCACAGAGGTCCACTTGAAGAACCATGGTTACAGGTAGGTAACCTTTCTTTTCTTTCTCCACTTTATGTAGGAGAAAATTATCAGCCACACAAGCCAGTGATTTCTTGGAAGGGCCATACTTGGCAGAATTTGTCTCCCAACATATATCTGGACAATTGAAAACTCCTATCACTCCTATCATCGTGTCTCTTTGAAAACCCTGTAATTTGTTTTTCAAAAGCTTCGTCCGCTTCCTCTCTTTGATTGGGTGGTCGGTAGTAGACTCCAACTACCAAGTTCGTTTTGTTTTTTGCCCCAACTAGATTGATCCAGATGCTCTCGATGGGACAGCCAGTCTCCTCCTCCTGTATTTCTGTGCAGGAATGGGTATTTTTGACATATACTGCAACTCCACCTCCCTTTTTATTCTCTGTTCTTTTTGATCAGTTTATATCCCCCAATTGCTGTATTCCAGTCATGGGAGTCATCCCACCACATTATTCCTATCAAGTCATACTTAACGCTCCTGAAATAAAATTTCCAGTTCTTCTTGTTTGTTTCCCATACTCCTGGCATTCGTATACAGACACCAGAGGTTGTGTGATTTGTGGCCTGTTTGTCTTTGTACATTTTTATGAATATTATTATGATTATTGTTTTGTTTATTATTGTGATTATTATTGTTGATGTTATTATTGTTGCACTTTTGATCAGTTTGGTCCATTCCTCTTATTGTGTGTAAGGCTTCATCTACCCTTAATTCTGTGCTTGTATCTTCCTCCCCCTTCCAATTCAGTTTAAAGCCCTCCTGATGAAGTTCTTCATGCTGTGGCCAAACACATTCTTCCCGGTCCTTGTTAGATGCAAGCCGTCTCTTGCTAGCAGTCCTTCTTCCAGGAAGCTTAGCCCGTGGTCCCAAAAACCAAACAACTACCTCTCCTCCTCTTCTTTTTGTAGGGTGTGGGTTCAGCGACTGTATTCTGCTACACTTCAGCCCTACTCATGTCCTCCTGTGGGGTCTCTTCTGCATGCTGTGCAACAGACTCTTCTTCAAGTAAAGTGGTTTTGTAGTTCCACTGGGAAAGAGTGTCTTCTTCTTTTGCTCCTAACTGTGATTTTCCATGGTGGTTCCTCCACTATGTTTGTAGCCTCTACAGCATTTTCCTCTACTGAAATGTTTCGGTTTTCTTCCCTCAGCAGTGAATGCCCCCTCTGACAGCTGCTGCTGCTCAAGTGTTCTATCAATGTAGGCTTCACCTTCCCTTATAGCCTTGAGTGTGGCTACTCGCTGCTCCAGATCTCTGACTATCTCTTCTAACAGTGCCACACATTTACACTTGTTACATGTATACAGCATTTTACACTCAGGAACAAAGACAAATATAAGCAGATATGCTAATCCCTGTGCACTAGAGGATTGTGGGAGGAACACCTAGCCCCTGATGGGGGTCCCACGGGGCACCCCAAAACACTGAAGAGCTCTCTTGGCCTCTGGCGGGACTGGGGCTGTGCAGCCCTGTTCTGAGCGGGAGGTGCAGCCAGGGGGTCACCATGCCTTGGGGGGGGGCAGGAGGTGCAAAGGCCCCTCCAATTCATACCTTGCAGGGGAAATACCATGGTCATGAGAGTGGTTTTCCTAGGGTGAGGCTCATCCATTGCACTTTGGGAGTGCTGATCCCTGTGATTTCCCCAAATATGGGGAACTCAACTGCATAGTTTGTGGTAATGGGGGATTGCATTTATGCTTTCCTTGATCTTTTTTCCCTCATCAGGACCTATTGCTAAGGTAGCAAGTCCTTGTACTGTATTGCATTCTCCCCATTGGCAAAGGATCAGGGCAAAAGGAGTCATCAGGGGGCTGCTTTGACTCCTTTCACCCTCTTTCTTTGCTGCTGGAGAGAAAGAGGGGGAAGGCTATCTCAGACCCACTGCATTTCCAAGGGCAGGTGGGGGGATTGCTTTTCCCCAATACGGTAGATTTCAATGCATTCCAATGGGGAACCATGTTTTGCAAGACCTCGTCTTGCGAGGCACCACTTGCACCTGGCGTATAAGACGACCCCCCCACTTGGAGGCATGTTTTTCAGGGCAAAAAAGTTGTCTTATAGCCAGCAAATACGGTAAGTATGAAATCAAGGAAAGAATTAGAAGAACAAGGTATAATACTTGGTTGGTGGACAAAACCACAAATAGATTCAAGGTATACAAGAGAGAAAACAATAGGCTTTTGTAAGGAACAGACACCATTAGATAAGGCACTTCTGAATGTAAAGGAAAAACTGATTACACAAATATGGGAAAACAATATTAAGTTAACAAAAGCAGTTAATTATAAAGAAAATATATATAAGATGTTCTACAGATGGTATATGACACCTGAAAAATTATCAAAAATATATCAGAGTACTTCTAACAAATGTTGGAAATGCAAATTAAAAGAAGGTAGCTTTTAACATATGTGGTGGACTTGCAAGGATGTTAAAAGCTTTTGGAAACTAGTCCATGAGATTTTACAAAAAATGTTATCTTGTACAATTCCATATGAACCTGAACTATTTTTGTTGAATATAATACCAGATTCGATAGAAAAAGAAAAAAGATATTTGATCATACATGTAACTACAGCAGCAAGAATTTTATATGCCAAATACTGGAAAAAAGAGGAGACACCAACAATCCAGGAGTTAATAGAAATTTTTTTTGAAGCAGCAGAGATGGATATTTTAACTAAAGTATTAGAAGACAATGAAATTGTTGAGGCTAGAAAAAAAATTAGAACCTTTGTATAATTGGATGTGAGATGAGAACAGAAGACATAGATATAATTGTAGATCTTAAAGCCTTAGAAAAAATGGCAAGATTAGTGTGAAGTAAGCTTAGTAAGAAAGCATATAGGTAAAAGTAATAATGATATGTATTGTTCTCTACCACATTCTGCATTTTTTATTTACCCCAGTACCTTGTTCCAAATCCCCTTCCCTATGATCTTCCTTGACCCAATGGAAAATGAATAAAAATTAATAAAAAAAGAAGAAGAATGTATCAGTACAACAGAGGGATAAAAAGAATCAATATAACTGGGGTTCTATTCTCACATGTGATTGTGCCCTTAGACTCTAGGAGCTAAGTAGAGCTTCTCTGTCCCACTGACACATGATTTGTCAAGAAATCCCTGGAAGATTTAATTGTGAACCATCCAGAACAGGAGCTGTATCAAGTAGCAAAATGTCATTTTTAGCACTTAGTCCTGCCTGAAAATATGAACCAGAGGCACCTTGGGTGGTTGCTTCATTTTAGATCTTCTCCCTTTCCCACTTATGAGTCAGGGAAGGGAGAGTTTGCCGAGGGTGCCCCTCTCAGTACAAGAGGTAAGCTGTGCAGGACTACCGATCAGCTTGATGCATCCTTGCTTGCACTTTGCTCTGATCTCTTTCCATTGCTTGCAAGTATATAACAGAGAGATCCTTTCAGAAAACTGGAGGCTGAAACCCCTTCAGAGAACACAAAAAACTCTGCACAAATCCAAAACTTAGCACTTGTCTCTTTCCCCTCCCCACCTCTCTCTCTCTCTCTCTCATATTTATTTCCCCTCACTTTGTGCCAAATTCTCACCCCAGCTGGAACACAAGTGTTTTTTTTTTTCCAATCCAGCCTCTTGTCAGAGTGCCTGTAGGCCAACTATTTGGCAGACAAGTGGCACTCTAGGACATAGTAAAAGCAGGAATGGAATCAGACAGACTGGCCCCAGTCAGACCAACACTGATCTTTTAAGAAGGTGAATGCATTAGGATGTCAGAGAACATTTTTTGGAAAGGGAAACCCTCCCAGCATTATACTTCTATTA
Source organism: Intellagama lesueurii (assembly GCA_037013535.1). Taxonomy (NCBI): domain Eukaryota; kingdom Metazoa; phylum Chordata; class Lepidosauria; order Squamata; family Agamidae; genus Intellagama; species Intellagama lesueurii. The sequence goes on from JBAJHW010000008.1 coordinate 14,681,874, forward strand.
AGTGCTTAAAGCCCAGGAACCCTCTACAATGTAAAAGAGTGACATAGGGCATCTATTTCTGAGCCAACCAAATGACCAAATTCACTAGCCACTTGTAACTAGATGGAAGTGATGCTACAAGCCATGCAACAGCTTTACTTCAGCACGTACTCCAGGCAATAAACAGTATGCCAAGAAAAACCAGGGTTAATACCAATTATGGACAAGAATTTATATATCCCATAAAACATTGGAAGTTTTGTAGGTTATTGCAGCAATCTCCTCCCATCCTCTTTGAATTCGTTGGCTAATTCAGATTTTAACATACGGTGCTTTTCTACAATATGGTGTGTCTAGAAGAGATAGTGGAGTATGGATTTCCTGGAAATTTTATTGTATGTGTCATAATATTAAACTGACTGAGGTTCATTTCCTCTGCTATTTCTTGGCTCAGTCAGACATTGGTCTAAGAAATTCTTTGAAATATGGGTTATGTTCTGGAATTGATAAAACAAAAGTAGTTTTGCAACATTGTCTGTTACAATTCTATCCATTTCCATAGAAGAGAATGCATTTCAATGGCAAACACAGTTGTGGATTTTTTCTGACATATTACCTCATGCCAATCTAATAATGTATGACTAGTGAACCTTATTTGTGTAGCTCACTTAGAGGTTAGTGCTCTAGGCCATTTCTTGTGAAAATCATTTATTGCCTTGAACAGGAAGCAGAATTCAATTCAGATAGACTCTTAGTAGCTTAAAGTTTCATTCCAATTATGTTTGATGGATGAATTCAATTATTTTGGCTAACTTGAAAGCTACAAAAGTATTGTCCAGAAGAGGTAAAATAACTTGTTCTCTATGGGAGTTTCCACTCACTCTATTCTGTTCCAAATGAGTTCCAGACACTAAGGAGTTTTAAAAGTGTACTGGAAAAAATTACATTTCTAAAATAAGGACCCCAATTTTCTTGCAGGGTTTCTTTGTTTTTGTTTTTGTTTTGCAGGGGATGGGATAAAGAGGCTGTTCTGAACTGTTCTAGTTCAGGTTTTGCATTTTTCCAAACTGAGACTCTATTGATGGAAGAGCTAAGAAATTTATGAAAGACTTGCTGGCAATGTCTAGAGTGGGGTTAGAGTTTAGCTGGAAGCTGACTGGTTTTGTCAGTTCAGTCCAGGCTGAGAGATGGCAGCACTGAATGTGCGTAGTGTGCTGGTGACTGGATCCAATCGTGGCATTGGCTTGGAGCTGATCAGGCAGCTCGCTGGGAAAAGTAAGAGCCCTGAATTTATCTTTGCCACCTGCCGGGATCCAGCAGGACCACAAGCTCAGGTGAGTTCCGGGGAGAAACTGACTGTGTCTGTAGATGGGTGTCTATAGAAAGGAGTTTTGCTGGACGCCATGGAGATTTTGCAAAGGGGTGGGTGGGCAGAGATGGGGTTGTCTGAGAGGACGTTTTACTTTTCTGATCTTCTGAAGACTCTAGCAGAGCTGCAGTAAGGTAACAAATGCACTTCTGGGTAAAAAAAGAAACTGGGTGCAATTTAACCCCACCCTGTCTTTTCCTATGCCATCTTAAAAATTCAGTCCCAGTACCTTGATGTAGCCATCCCTGTTTTTGGTTTCAGGACTTGAAGAACCTGGCTGCTAAGAATCAAGGCATTGAGATAATCCCTCTAGGTACGTTCCTGTCCTCCTGCCGCCTTCTCCTAATTCTTTCTTTTAATACCAGAAATCGGCAATTTCAGAGGCTCTGGGTCCTGTTTTCTGTTTCCAGGACCCAGCTGGGGCTGCTCCAGCAAGGAATATAAGCAAAATATTATGAATGTTGTTCTCCTAAGTGCCCTGGTGATAGTTGTGTTGCAGCACTTTTTTTAAAAAGAGAAATGTGTTAAAATTAACATATAAAAATTTGTACATATTAAGTATACATGGATATGGAACAACTGATTGGTTCAAAATTGGGACAGGAGTACGACAAGGCTGTATATTGTCTCCCTGCTTATTTAACTTATATGCAGAACACATCATGCGAAAGGCAGGACTGGATGAATCCCAAACCGGAATTAAGATTGCCGGAAGAAATATCAACAACCTCAGATATGCAGATGATACCACTCTGATGGCAGAAAGTGAGGAGGAATTAAAGAACCTCTTAATGAGGGTGAAAGAGGAGAGCACCAAAAATGGTCTGAAGCTCAACATCAAAAAAACTAAGATCATCACCACTTGTCCCATCACCTCCTGGGAAATAGAAGGGGAAGATATGGAGGCAGTGACAGAGTTTACTTTCTTGGGCTCCATGATCACTGCAGATGGTGACAGCAGCCACGAAATTAAAAGACACCTGCTTCTTGGGAGGAAAGCGATGACAAACCTAGACAGCATCTTAAAAAGCAGAGACATCACCTTGCCGACAAAGGTCCGCATAGTCAAAGCTATGGTTTTTCCAGTAGCGATGTACGGAAGTGAGAGCTGGATCATAAAGAAGGCTGACCGCCGAAGAATTGATGCTTTTGAATTGTGGTGCTGGAGGAGACTCTTGAGAGTCCCCTGGACTGCAAAGAGAATATATGTTGAGTATCTTTAAAACAGGCACTAATTTTCTTGTAAAACAAATTAGTATTACTAAATGCAGATTAAACTGTTAGGAGATAGTATTAATGGGTTCTGTCAGGTTACGGTCACCCTGTTATGTTTTCACATCACGCTGTTTATTTACAGAGACAAGGTCTTCAAATTTCTCCATGCACCACGTGTTGGTTTGTCCCTTGAAGCAGGAAGTCCAATTTTTCTTTTGCTTCCCAATGCCTCCTTCTCTTTAACAAGGGAACGAAATAAAAGCAAAAACATGCTGCTTATATACCACCTCATAGTGCTTAAAGCACTCTCGGGGCGGTTTATAATATAATTATGCAGGTTATACATTGCCCCACCACCACGAGCTGGGTACTCAATTCATCGACCTTGGGACAATGGAAGGCTGAGTTAACCTGAATCCATTGGGATCAAACTCAGGTTGTGAACTGAGTCTTGGCTGCAATTCTGCAGTTTAATCACTTGTTTAATCACCCACAGATACCTTTTGGGCTGGTATGCCATGGAATCTCCTCAGACTCATTATTGATTCCATTTGTTCAAAACATACATGCTAATTTTTTAAAAAGTAGGAAATAGTTAAAGCCGATTAAAAACATGCATTTTGAAACAATAATTTCCTTCGCAACAGTACTTCTTAACCTTGAGTCCTCAGATGTTCTTGGACTACCCAGAAATCTTGGCCAGCACTACTAGTGGTGAAGACTTCTTGGAGTTTTCATCCAAGAACATCTGGGGACCCAAGGTTGGGAACCACTGCCTTAAAATCTCTTCCCAGCACATCTTAGGGCCTGATCACACAGACCATTTGAATAGTTCATTTCCCCCCTCCTTTTTTAATATTACTATATTTCTATGTAGTCACGTGGTATATATACTGCTGGCCCATTCATATGGCTGTCAGTTCAATCAGTAAATTTCTTGTTGTTTGTACCAGTACTGTAGGCTACATGTGCCATCTTGATTCATTTGCCATCTTGTTTCTGGGTCCCCACTGCCTTAAAATATTCTTTAAAAAAATCGCAAATGATATATCGCTATTTTCTTGTCACTTCTGTTAGTCGCACAATTTGGTGGTATATGTCCCCTACAACCCTTCCTTCCTTTTAAAATGTTTACTTCTCAATTCCTTTCTCCACTTTCTGTTTTCTCCCCCTGCCAGTTTTCCTTCTCTCCTCCAACCCTTTCCCCTTCCTTTCTTTACTCACTCATCCCCTTTTCCTTATTTTCTTGCATATCTCTCCATTTCAGTTCTTGGCTTTTATTTTCTTATCCTCTTTGAACAATGTTGGGAAGAGAAAATGGGTTTTAAAAGACTTGCAAAGTATTGGGAAGAGCAGGGTTTTAGAGAGAGAGAGAGATGTTAATGTGACATCCCTTTCTTCCCTCAAACAATTCCAAGCAGGAAATAGCCCTTTCTCTGCTCAGGGCCTATTTCCCCTTTCCTTCCTTACACCCACAAGGGGGGGGGGGGAGGCTGTCTGCTTCTGAGCAATGTAGTTGTGTTGCTGCTGCTGATGTCTCAATAAGTATTAAAAAAAAAAGAGGGTACAAGTGGCCATGGCGCCTAAAATCCCAAACCCATTTGCAAAGTAAATAAATTGACAGCAACATTCACATGCACCAAAATTATAAGGATCGAAGCGATACGGGGTTTGGTACCTTTTTTAAAAACAACTATGCTGGCCAGGTAGAAAAAACCCGATTGAGTGACCAAATGAATTGATTGGGGACTGCTGCTTGGGGACCGTTCTGGGGTGGATGAGGGCAAATGGACTGAGGTTGAATCCAGACAAGACGGAAATCTTGTGCGTGGGCGGCCCTGGCGTCAGTGGGTTGGGAAACTCCCTTTCCTTTGGGGGAGTGACTCTTCCCATGAAGAATGAGGTTCGCAGCTTGGGCATCTGTCTGGACCCGGATCTCACCATGGAAACTCAGGTGACATCTGTGGTCCGGGCAGCCCATTTCCATCTTCGGAGGATTGCCCAGCTGCGTCCCTATCTAGACGCGGGGGCACTCACGACTTCGATTCATGCACTCGTAATCTCAAGAATAGACTACTGCAGTCCTCTCTATGTGGGGCTACCCTTGAGGTTGATGCGGAGACTACAACTGGTCCAGAATTCGGCGGCCAGATTAATAACTGGGGTGAATAAATTTCAGCACATCTCCCCCATTCTGGCCGCCCTTCATTGGCTGCCGGTTTGTTTCCGCATCGACTTCAAGGTTATGATGATAACATTCAAAGCCCTAAACGGTTTAGGACCTCTGTACCTATCAGAACGCCTGCTCCCAGCCAGATTTGTCCGTAATACCCGTTCTTCACAGGCAGGGTGGTTGAGGGCCTTGACCCCGAAGGAGGCCCGGAGGGAAAAAACAAGAAGCCAAGCCTTCTCGACAGTCGTCCCCCACCTGTGGAACAATCTGCCCACGGAGATACGCCTGGCACCCTCATTGGACGGGTTTAAACGAGCATTAAACACTTGACTCTTCCGTCAGGCTTTCCCTGAGCATTAAGTTGTTGATATCTCTGCTTCCCTTTTATCATCCTTTTTGCCATCTTTTCATCATCCTTTCTACCATCTTTATAGCCATCTGTTTTAATTTATCCTACTAGTTATTGTATCTGTTGAATGTTTGTATTATTTTATTCTTATTGTCTTTTAATATTGTGTTGTTTGTCTTGTTGCTGTTAGCCGCCCAGAGTGGCCTGGCTGCCAGATGGTGTGGGGTATAAATTTAATAAATAAATAAATAAATAAATTTAAATAACAGCACAATCAATTTAACTGTGGTTCTTTTGGCACGTCTGATTGAGCCCTTACATATTAAAAGCCTGCCCGAAAAGGAATGTCTTTGCCTGCAGTCGGAAAAACAGAAGGGAGAGGGTCATCTTAGTCTCCCTTGAAAGGGAGTTCCATAGCCTGGGAACAGTCAATGAAAAAGCCTTCTCCCGTATCCACACCAAGCATGTCTGTGAGGGTGGTGGAACCAAGAGAAAGGTGTATCCCAAAGATCATCAAGCCCAGGGAGGCTAGTATGGACAGCTATGGTCTCTCAAATAGCCGAGAACCAAGCCATTTATGCTATACATGTTAAAACCAGCACTTTGAATTGTGGGACTAAAGATGGAATATTAATCAGAGATGTTGATTTAAAGAGTGCATGCTACAGCTAAGTAACTTTTCTTGGGGTCCTATGAGGGCAGACATTGGCAGAATCCTCTTCTACTGTATAGAAAATTTAAAGTCTTCTATTTGTCACTGTAGACACTTGTAAGCCATCCAGCATCAAAGCAGCTGTAGCCAAGGTCACTGAGCAACTGAAGGGATCTGGACTGAATCTGCTGATAAACAATGCTGGGATTGTAAAACCATTCACTACTCTGGAATCAGAGACACCAGAGGGCATGTTGGAGGTGTACAAAACCAATGTGGTTGGGGCCATGATGGTGAGCCAGGTAAGGTGGTCCTATGAGTTCTTCTTCATAGATACTTCTCAACAATGTGGAACACCCTCAAAGTCTGGAGAGCAGATGGATTTACGCCATTGCTTTGTGGTGAAGATTTCTTAGGTAGAGTTGATTTGCCCACCCCACTCAAATGTACCAAATGAACAGCAGGGCAAAAAACAAAACAAAACAAAACAAAAAGTTCACTAGGTAGAGTCTGTAGATCACCTAGTTGCAGAAGTGATTATATTCTGAATTTGTTGAAGCAGAGTTGCACAAGCTACAACAAGCTCTGGCATGCTTCTAGAGCAGGGAGGAATAAATCATGAGCCCTCCAGATGTTCTGGATGGAGCTCCCATCATCCTACCACAGGCTGTGCTAGCTAATGCTGATGGGAGTTGCAGTCCAGCAACATCTGGAGGATTACTTGCTGCCTATTCTTGTCCTAAACTGTATCAGCTAGGCTCTCATTTCAGTCCCATCTGGGATATAGCATTGGTGAAGAGTGCCCAGCCTATCTCACATAATGTCCATCTGTCCTTGATTTTTTTCTTCTCCTTCTCTAGGCATTCCTGCCCTTGCTGAGGAAGGCATCTCAAGAAAGCTCCCAGAAAGGGATGAGTTGCAGCAAAGCAGCCATTGTTAACCTGTCCAGTGAATGCGGCTCCATCACAAACCTCTTAGCATGGGAAATTGCACACATTCTCAATTATCGTTGCAGCAAGGTAGACTGAGATCAGTGGCTCTGTTAATACTGTGATATCATTTCACTGACTAGTCCAAGCAGGGAAAAGTCATGATATTAGCTATCATATTGGTTTTCCTAGAATGAAGAAAAAGACTTAGAGGTTGGCTGCATGGAAGTTTATCCTGCTCTATAATCCCCCACTGGAATGGTTGGGAATACTTTAAATAACATCAACTACACAACATTCTTATTAGAGCATTACAACCCATCCCTGGGGAGGAACAATCCATCCCAGATTGGGCTAGGGTTGGAGCCTACTGTTTATTTGGAACAATTATACTTAGTCCAAATAAACAGCTTTCTTATTGTGAGATCACCTCTATCACTCCAGTGTGGGGTTGGGGAGATGTTCTTCCTACACATTAGTAGTGATATATAGGGGTGGGTGAAGTCTGGTTGTCACTGTGGATAGCATCTTCTATCCTAATTTGAAGTGGGGGGAAAAGGCATTATTGTTTTAATGTTGTATGTTTTAAAAATACTTTTCCATTATTGTGCTGCATCACTTAAGTGCTATAAAGTATAGGGCTGAAGATGATATTGTGGCTCTGAAGCTTCACCTTTACACATATTTATTGCCTGCCAGTTTTGCAAAATTGACTTTGGTCAACATTTGTAAACAAAGATTACAATGCACAATAATACAGTAGGTAGTAATTATTGCAGAGTTTGGAATTTCTGGTAAAGTTCCTTTTTTGCTATGCAGTAGAAGTATGGAAACTCACTGAGGAGAATAGTTACCAGTTCCCCAGAATCCAATCTTTCTCATGAACTGACACTTAAAATCCCAATAACTTACTCTGAGAGATTTGTAACAGAAAGAATAAAAATATTTATTTACTTATAGTTGCTTAACATTATACACTTCTGCATGCTTCTTTCTTTACTGGACATATATTAACAACTGAAGAGATCAACAGCAAACAACAACTGCCACTAACTGAGGAAAGAGAGGAGAAAGGAATACTCAGCAGAGAGATGGGACTCTCTTTGCATTCAAAGGCTGGGAGGAAAAATTGGTTATTGCTGAATAGATAATCTTAAGTGGAGGCACTTAAGAAGCATTCTACTGCAAGCCCACAACAGCTCAAATTGTGTACCCCCTTTCCCCCCCCAACCTGACTAGATTAATTGTTGTTCCAGACCATTTGAAAACTGGGATCACTGGTTGCTCATCCTCCTTTGGCAGAGTGTAGTGGGAAAAACCCCTTTGTCTGCCCTGAACACGGTTTTTAAACAGTGATTTTATCAGATACAGTGCTGTGTCAGATAACGTTGAACAGCTTCCCCATTTAGTGGCAATTTCTGTTAAGGTAAGTGTTGCATTTAACAAAATATTAAAGGAATTCAGCATTATGTAGCTTTTAAGGAAAAATCAGTGTGATGCAAGGAAGGGCAGGGAAAAGATGGGAAAGAGGGCAGCACAAATTATAGAGGTGGGTGAGAATTGCAGCCAACTGAGATCTGTGTGGTCTCTTGCTCTGAAAATATCCAGGATAAAGTGAACTTTTCTGTGTGAACAGAAACATCAATCTATCAGTCAAGGTTTCTTTAATTACCAAATTTTACAATTATGTTGTCATCTACTGTTATTTTCCTTCACAACTACCAGACCAATATTTCAGAACAAGATCCAAAGGTATAGTCTGTCTTTCTCTATATCAATACACATTGTTCCTGTTGTTTTCTTTAATCATGTTAATACTTACTGTTGATCTTTAAAGTTCTTCTCTCTCTCTCTCTCTGGGCCTGATCATACAGATCAGAGTGATGACTACACTGCAAGGGAAATGTGAATTAACTCACACTGTGAAGTTGGTTGCACAAGAGAATTTGTGTCTGTTTGATTTAAGTGGTCACAGAAACAGATTCTTTCTATACCTTACATGGTATATATACTGCAGCAAATGTTCCCATTTGTTTTAATATTACTGATTCATTTCTTGCTATTTGAAACATTATGGTCAGCTACACTGTGGACCCAATTTTTTGTCCTTGTTTCCTGGGGTAGTGCAGCCCCTTGCTTTATATATATGGTCTCTCAAATAACCGAGACCCAAGCCATTTATGCTATACATGTGCTATATATATAAAGCAAGGGACTGCACTACCCCAGGAAACAAGAAAAAAAATTGGGTCCATCAATATGTCAGGAAGGGGTTCCTGTCTGGAAACATTTTATCTGTGGTGCTGAAAAAATGCACAATGGGCTCCTGCCCCCATGCCAGACAGTAGGTAGAGTAATGTAGCACCTACCAATGCCCTGGCATACTAGGCGGAGTTGGGAGACTTCCCCAGCTGTAAAGCCATCAACATACATTTACCTATGCATCAATATACCAACAGCGAAAAAAGATTTTAAAAAAATTAATTGCAGGGCAGCTGCGTGGCAATAATGACAGCCACCTTCCATGGGGATGTGTCATTGGAAAAGAACTGACAGGGACATTTGCACATGCAATACCAGTGAGAAATGATCCAGTACATCATTGGAACAAAATAATACAACCCTCCAGGCAAGGGGGAAATAAACCACAGATACAATGCTGGCCGGGAAAATGATCCAATCATGTCTGTGCATTGTGTGACCAGAAATTTATGCAATGATTTAACTGGGGTATAACTGAGGTACATTTAGCTGGGATGATCAAGCCCCTCCTCTCTCTTTTTTTCTCTCTCTGCTTTTGCCTGGTTTTGTGTGTCTTGCTGGAATGTTTACAGAACTGAATGTTGTTGTTTAGTCGTTAAGTTGTGTCCGACTCTTCGTGACCCCATGGACCAGAGTACGCCAGGCCCTCCTGTCTTCCACTGCCTCCCGGAGTTTGGTCAAATTCGTGTTGGTAGCTTCGATGACACTGTCCAACCATCTCGTCCTCTGTCGTCCCCTTCTCCTCTTGCCTTCACACTTTCCCAACATCAGGGTCTTTTCCAGGGAGTCTTCTCTTCTCACGAGATGGCCAAAGTATTGGAGCCTCAGCTTCAGGATCTGTCCTTCCAGTGAGCACTCAGGGTTGAACTGAATACCAGAGGTCATAAATTACAGCATGTGTGAAATGCAACCAGACACCACTGACTCTTAAGAATCCACACTAATGTTTTAAAGTGTAAATCCCTGTTTTCCACCTCATATGTCTGATGAAGTGGGCTAAGAAGGCCCACAGAAGCTCACATTAAAATATAATAGTTAGTCTTTAAGGTGCTACATCGCTTTTGTCTTTTTAATTTTTTTCTCTTGTTTTAGCCTGATATCAATCTAAATGCTATTCAGATGGTCCCATAACTTCATTGAGTCCTATCCAATTTAGGACATCTTCCCTTTCTAGTCACACCCTCAGCTTGCTTTGTCTGTGTTTCGTCTTCAAGACATGACCACGTTCTCCCTTTGTAAGTCTAATTTCTCAGACACAGAATATCTGCCTGAATTAACTCTCTGGATTTTAGCTGTAACAAGCAGGTTATCTGTAATGTATGGTTTAGCCCTTAGAATCTAGAGTCACAGAATCAGAAGGAATCCTGAGAATTACTAATGCTAACCACAATCCTATAATTGATTATAAAAAGAAGAAGGTGATATTTTCATTACATACAATTGCTTAGGCAATTGTTAGGTTCCTAACCTTCCCCTATCCCAACCTTGTGTGTCAATTTACAACTGTCATCATCCTGGCCAGCAGCTGTGGCAGCTGAGGATGATAGGAGCTGAAACACAACATACCTGAAGAGCACCAGATGGGAAAAGGCTATCTATAGAAAACAATTCTTCCTTTGTTCTTAATTTCTATTATTGTTGCTTTTTTCTTCTTCCTTCTTTTCCCACTTCTCATTATCACAGTTTAAACATATCTACCTGGCACTGCCAGACTGTTAGTCTGATTTCAAAATATTTGGTAACAGTATGTTTAGTTTATAATTAATTAGAGCAAAAAATAAAACTCTGTAGGCCCACAAGCAAACTTAGCATCTCTTAAATCTACAAACCAAGGCTTTAAAGCAGAGGTAGGTATCATATGGCCACATACATTTGCCCAGAAGCTTTTAAAAATGTTTTACATTTAAAAATGTTTAGAAACTTGAGGAGGAATTCCCTATTTTTACTCTTGTAGATGTCCAAGACGGATAGACTTTGTATCTGGGATGAGCAAGAGGGGGAGGAACTGGTCATTTAAAGTCTCTTATCCCCCACAAAAAAACCCACCAAGATTGGAAATGCCCCCATTAGGCTTGAAGCGATTGAAAATAGCCATTTAGGGGATTGCTACAGTCTGTGTTGGTGGTTGGGACAAAGAAAATTGGTCCTCAGGTTCCTGAGATTCCCCTTCTCCTGCTTCAGCAGCCTTAGAATCACAGAACAATAGAATTGCCCATTCTTATTTTTAGATTTTGCACAAAAGCCACTCGTATTTCTAAATTTTAGACAAAAGCAATAATGCTTTTGTTAGATCAAGTTGTCTTTTTGAGCTGTTTCCACCCTACAAAACTAAGAAGCGTCATTGATCACCCTATTTCTGCCTTCTCTCCCTCTTAGGCTGCTCTGAACATGCTCACAAAATGCCAGTCCCTGGGATATGCTGAAGACCAGATACTGTGTGTCCCATTGCACCCAGGGTGGTTACAGACAGAAATGGGAAATTCAGCGGTAGGTAATTTGTGGAAGAATCATTCCCAAATGCCATCAAATCTATTGGACAACCCAAGTCTCCCCTTCATTAAGGAAGTTTTATTTTTGGCTAACATGACTGTTCAGTTCACAACTGTACCTGAATTTCCACAAGTCACATTAGAAATGCTCTAGAAAATTCACTAACAACACCTGGAGATTGCATCCAATTCCCCATTATTAGGGAATCAGAGTACAGCTTGGATTAAAAAAAAACCCGCAAGAGTTTCTTGCACCAGCCCCACTACATTAGGAAAGACTGATTATAGTTTTGCTAAACCAGATTTAGCAAACATGTCATCAAAGTGGCCAACATGAATTTGACCAAACTCCGGGAGGCAGTGGAAGACAGGAGGGCCTGGCGTGCTCTGGTCCATGGGGTCAAAAAGAGTCGGACACGACTTAACGACTAAACAACAACAAACCAGATTATTGTTATTGTTTTGCTCCATCCACTGAATAATTTGCTATTGAATAACTTGCTATTGTTGTTATTTATTCGTTAAGTCATGTCCGACTCTTCGTGACCCCATGGACCACAGCACGCCAGGCCCTCCTGTCTTCCACTGCCTCCCGGAGTTGGGTCAAATTCATGTTGGCCACTTTGATGACACTGTCCATCCGTCTCATCCTCTGTCGTCCCCTTCTCCTCTTGCTTTCACACTTTCCCAACATCAGGGTCTTTTCCAGGGAGTCTTCTCTTCTCACGAGATGGCCAAAGTATTGGAGCCTCAGCTTCAGGATCTGTCCTTCCAGTGAGCACTCAGGGTTGATTTCCTTCAGAATGGCTAGGTTTGTTCTCCTTGCAGTCCAGGGGACTCTCAAGAGTCTCCTCCAGCACCACAATTCAAAAGCATCAATTCTTCGGCGGTCAGCCTTCTTTATGGTCCAGCTCTCACTTCCATACATCGCTACTGGAAAAACCATAGCTTTGACTATGCGGACCTTTGTCGGCACGGTGATGTCTCTGCTTTTTAAGATGCTGTCTAGGTTTTTCATCGCTTTCCTCCCAAGAAGCAGGTGTCTTTTAATTTTGTGGCTACTGACACCATCTGCAGTGATCATGGAGCCCAAGAAGGTAAAATCTGTCACTGCCTCCATATCTTCCCCTTCTATTTGCCAGGAGGTGATGGGGCCAGTGGCCATGATCTTAGTTTTTTTTTATGTTGAGCTTCAGACCATTTTTGGCGCTCTCCTCTTTCACCCTCATTAAGAGGTTCTTTAATTCCTCCTCACTTTCTGCCATCAGAGTGGTATCATCTGCATATCTGAGGTTGTTGATATTTCTTCCGGCAATCTTAACTCCGGTTTGGGATTCATCCAGTCCAGCCTTTCGCATGATGTATTCTGCATATAAGTTAAATAAGCAGTTTGCTGTGGTCCACACAGTCAAAGGCTTTTGCATAGTCAATGAAGCAGTAGAAGATTTTTTTTGGAGCTCTCTGGCTTTCTCCATAATCCAGCGCATGTTAGCAATTTGGTCTCTAGTTCCTCTGCCTCTTCGAAATCCAGCTTGTACTTCTGGGAGTTCTCGGTCCACATACTGCTGAAGCCTACCTTGGAGGATTTTGAGCATAACCTTGTTAGCGTGTGAAATGAGTGCAATTGTACGGTAGTTGGAGCATTCTTTGGCACTGCCCTTCTTTGGGATTGGGATGTAGACTGATCTTTTCCAATCCTCTGGCCACTGCTGAGTTTTCCAAACTTGCTGGCATATTGAGTGTAGCACCTTAACAGCATCATCTTTTAAGATTTTAAATAGTTCAACTGGAATGCCATCACCTCCACTGGCCTTGTTGTTAGCCGTGCTTTCTAAGGCCCACTTGACTTCGCTCTCCAGGATGTCTGGCTCAAGGTCAGCAACCACACTATCTGGGTTGTCCGGGACATCCAGATCTTTCTGGTATAATTCCTCTGTGTATTCTTGCCACCTCTTCTTGATGTCTTCTGCTTCTGTAAGGTCCCTACCATTTTTGTCTTTATCATGTCCATCTTTGCACAAAATGTTCCTTTACTATCTCCAATTTTCTTGAACAGATCTCTGGTTTTTCCCTTTCTATTATTTTCCTCTATTTCTTTGCACTGTTCATTTAAGAAGGTCCTCTTGTCTCTCCTTGCTATTCTTTGGAAGTCAGTATTCAATTTTCTGTAACTTTCCCTATCTCCCTTGCATTTTGTTTCCCTTCTCTTCTCTGCTCTTTGTAAGGCCTCGTTGGACAGCCACTTTGCTTTCTTGCATTTCCTTTTCTTTGGGATGGTTTTTGTTGCTGCCTCCTGTACAATGTTACGAGCCTCCATCCATAGTTCTTCAGGCACTCTGTCCACCAAATCTAGTTCCTTAAATCTGTTCTTCACTTCCACTGTGTATTCAGAAGGGATTTGGTTTAGTTTATACCTGACTAGCCCAGTGGTTTTTCCTACTTTCTTCAGTTTAAGCTTGAGTTTTGCTATAAGAAGCTGATGATCAGAGCCACAATCAGCTCCAGGTCTTGTTTTTGCTGACTGTATAGAGCTTCTCCATCTTTGGCAGCAGAGAACATAATCAATCTGATTTCGGTATTGCCCATCTGGTGATGTCCATGTGTGGAGTCGCCTCTTGTGTTGTTGGAAAAAAGTGTTTGTGATGACCAGCTTGTTCTCTTGACAAAACTCTATTAGCCTTTGCCCTGCTTCGTTTTGAACTCCAAGGCCAAACTTACCTGTTGTTCCTTTTATCTCTTGACTCTCTACTTTAACATTCCAGTCTCCTGTAATGAGAAGAACATCTTTCTTTGGTGTCAGTTCTAGAAGGTGTAAGTCTTCATAGAATTGGTCAATTTCAGCCTCTTCAGCATCGGTGGTTGGTGCATAAACTTGGATTACTGTGATGTTGAAAGGTCTGCCTTGGATTCGTATTGAAATCATTCTATCATTTTTGAGATTGTATCCCAGTACAGCTTTTCCCACTCTTTTGTTGACTATGAGAGCTACTCCATTTCTTCTACGGGATTCTTGCCCACAATAGTAGATATGATAATCGTCTGAATTGAATTTGCCCATTCCCATCCATTTTAGTTCACTGACGCCCAGGATGTCAATGTTTATTCTTGCCATCTCCTGTTTTACCACATCCAGCTTACCAAGGTTCATAGATCTTACATTCCAGGTTCCTATGCAGTATTTTTCTTTGCAGCATCGGACTTTCCTTTCACTTCCAGGCGCGTCCGCAGCTGAGCATCCTTTCGGCTTTGGCCCAACCACTTCATTAGCTCTGGAGCTACTTGTCCTTGTCCTCTGCTCTTCCTCAGTAGCATGCTGGACGCCTTCCAACCTGAGGGGCTCATCTTCCAGCGTCATATATTTTAGCCTTTTATTTCTGTCCATGAAGTTTTCTTGGCAAAGATACTGGAGTGGCTTGTCAGTTCCTGCTCCAGGTGGATCGCATTTAGTCAGAACTCTCTATTATGACCTGTCCGTCTTGGGTGTCCCTGCACGGCATAGCCCATAGCTTCTCTGAATTACTCAAGCCCCTTCGCCACAACAAGGCAGCAGTTCGTGAAGGGGCACTTGCTATTATTCAATGGCAAAAATTAGAGAAAGTGATCCTCCCGCTCCCTCTAGTGGTCTTTTCTACTAAACTTTGAAAATAACAGAAATATAAACAGAAAGAAAACACTGCTTCCTCCCTGCTGAAGCCTGGTGAGACAGTGGCATAAAACATTAAAATTACCATAGAAATGAGTTACAGCTAATAATGTTATCTATCATTAGTTGCTTCCAAGCTGCAGTATAATTCTTTTGGAGGATGAGGTTCTATTATTGGCTATTGTGGACAATAATCTTTGACACATTAATTTCAAGTATTTGGTTCATCCAAGCCACTGCCTGACAGTCATAAACTCTAGAGATTCATATAGCATATGTTTTGGTTGCCTTTTTTGTAATCCACATAGCTCAGCAATTAATTCTGACATTCAGCCAGACCAACCACCTCCCTCTCTACCTTTTATGTAAAGTTGGCCTTAGCAGGTGCCAATGACTTTCTGGCAACTAGTCTCACTTTGCTTCACATGCCTTAACAGTTCAGCTTAGTGTCTACCAAAACCACAGAGCCTACACATGCTAAACTGCATTTCCAGTCAAGAGGATAACTTTTAAATGACATTTGCTGCATGGAATGAAGGGCAGGTCTGTTCTGCTGTGTCCTAACCAATAAACAATCTTACCAAATAGTCTGTCTGTATCATGCCTGATCTCCCCTCTAATGCTCAGAGAAGTAACCAGCAACAAAGAGACACATTCCCATGACATTGAAAAGTAGTAAATTACAGCCACCATTGTTGCAAGTTCAAAATTTCCACCTTATTACAATGACAAATAATGCATTACCTCCAAGCTTTGCATGCAATTATGCAATCCCCTCAGCAGATGATAGAGCAGTACGGCAATGGAATCAATTACCTTGAGAGGTGGTGAGTGCTCCAGCACTGTAGACATTAAAGAGAAACTTAGACTACCACCTGGCAGATATCCTTTGATGGGTATTCCTGCATTGAGCAGGGGATTGGACTCAATGGCCTTATAGGCCCCTTCCAACTTCACTATTCTATGATTCCATGATTCTGTGACTAACAGTACTGCTCAAGCTTTATCACTCTTATTTAGTATTTTCTGGAAGTCCTTGTGTCAGTCTCCTATTCTCTTTTTCCAGATGCCAGCCCCAATGACAGTGGAGGAGGGTGTGCAGAAGATTCTGGATACACTCTCCCAACTCTCTGAGAAAGATAGTGGCACATTTGTGGACTTGGAGGGAAAAGTTCTTCCCTGGTGAGACACAGCTACAATGAATGCCAGTACTGACAATGTTCTACTTGCCCTCACTTCTGGAGGAACCTCTTGCTGTGGGACAACAGGAATGGCTAACAAGCTGAGCCTCTGACCTGAAAAAATATATATAAATAAAATAAATACATTTTAAAAACCAATACATCAGCATTTCCAAGGTGTATTATCAGAGTATTCTTGAATACTATTATTATCCGAACCAAAAAACATGAGCAACTGCAGCGAAGAAGGTGGAGAGGAGAGGGGAAGGGTATCATGCCACGTTGTTTCCTCCATCAGGCTGCTCCTTCCCCTGCTACGACACTTTCTCCCCCTCCCTGCGCGGGGCACTATCTCAACATGGGCTTGCTTTTCCCCAGGATGAGGCAAACCAAGCCACCCGCCCCCAAAAACATTTAATGTACAGGGGGAGGAGGGGAAATGACCCCCTGAAAGGGGCAATGGTAAGAGGTCTTCTCCACCCGCACCCTCCTCCTTGCCAAGCCAGCAGAGCAGACCCACCTATTTCCTCTGGCAGTGAGGCTGGGCCGGGGTGGGGAAAGGAAGGAAAGCGGAGTCGTGCTGCTGGCGATCGTGGTGGGTTTTTGTTTGCTTGTTTGTCTGCTTTTGGTACGGTGTGTTTCACAAGAGGCTCGTTCTCTTCGGTCCTGTCTCTGCTCCCGCCGCCTGTTCACCCGCCCCCGGGTCAGGGCTCCAGCAGTAGCTGGAAGTAGCCCCTTCCTTGCCTATTTCTCTCCCCTCTCTTCCCCTCCTGTGGGGCACCCGGACTCCTGTCGGGTAGGAGCCCTTAGCCGCCCCCACCCAGCAGCCCTTGGCTCCCCCCCCCTGGGCTGGCCAGAAGGGCAGGGCAGCGAGCTGGGGCAGCGAGCCCTCCTGGTGCGCAGCACTGCCTTCTTTGGAAACTTCTGGCCAGCCTGGGGGGGGGGGAGCCAAGGGCAGCTGGGTGAGGGCGGCTAAGGGCTCCTACCTGGCGGGAGTCCGGGTGCCCCACGGGAGGGGAGGAGAGAAACAGGCAGGCCAAGATGAGCCAACAAGGGGAAAAGGAAGCGGGGCTCCGGCGGTGGGGGATGCTTCCCCTGCCAGAGAAGGAGGAGGCGAGGGCTGCCGGGCAGGGCCGCCATGAACGATGGAGCCGCCACTGCAAGGGCGGGAGCGAGGTTCTGACGGGAGGCCCCGGAAGGCGAGCCGCCCTCGGGGGATGCGGCGGCGGTGGCTGCGTGGAAGCCGCCCTCCTGGAACCTCGGAAGTTCCGCGGACAAGCAGCAGCGCCCCGTGCAGCCCGGCCCGGCCCACCTTTCCCGCCCAGGAAGAGTCGGCCAGGTAGGAAGCAGCAGGATCGCGCGCACACTCCCGTCCAGCCCCTCGCCCTGGGTGGGGCGGCGCCGAGCCCAGTGGTCGGCCGTTGGCGCTTCCCAGGCGGGCTGCCCCGCAGCGGCTTCCCCGCAGGGAAGGGGCACTGTGAGGGGCACTGGGGGAATGGTTAGGAGCACGACACGCCCACCCGCAAGCACGACACGCCCCCCGGGCGGGCGGGGGGGCGGAGACTCGTGTCCGCGGCCCAGTTCCGGCAAGCCCACGGACCGTCACGGGGCCGCGGACCGGGGGTTGACGACCCCTGGTCTATAGGACAGTTTTGTTGAGGCTCTAAGCACTGCATTTCACTGTGTCCTTCATTCCTACAGAGAAATGCATTCCTATCTCATCAGTCATGCAATAGCACTGAGAACTTAATTAATGTAATAAAGTAAGAAAAGCTTTAGTTTCAGTAATGAGAGAACAGCACACAATCCTTAACTCAAAATTCAAGAAATTCAGGCAAATACATTAATGAATCCCAATTCTGAAAGTTGGCAACCTCTGTATGTCTATTATGGTTTCTTTACATTACCCTTGCTATCTTAGGGCTTTGTTACTCCTCAGAATGAAATTTTTATAAAGCAGCAGCAACTGAAAGTGGAAAAACTGATCCCTAGTTCCCAAGAAACCACATTCCTGTTAAAACAAAGCATGTGGAAAGCACACCATTTGCTGCAGAGGAGAATCATGCTTCCCAGGTGTTTCCAAGACATCTTTAGGAACACAGTTTCTCCTTTGAAAGAAAATGCATGCTTCCCATGCATCTAGCAAAGAAATGCAGAGTGTTTGGTGTTTTGATTTGTCTTGTTCTTACTGCCCCTGCTGCACCCATTCTGGAAATTGGCAGCAGAGTATCAAAATCATCAGCAGCCTTGGGCCTCCCCCCTCCATTACATAAGGGCAGATTCTCATGTGTCTGTACATCCACAGTAGCTAATTATAGCACTTCTAACTGTGCTGTGTGTTTTCAAATGTCTTCACTGTAGATCTTTATGTCTAAAACAAAAAGGTAAAAACCATTGTAGACTCGAGTAACTAGGTAGTGCTTCTCTACCCCACGGATCCATGCTTCATTAAGAAATCCCTGCTCCAGATCTTTTAGTCCTCTCCTCTGACAAAACTTTGTTTCTCTCGTATGTCTAAAACACTGCAAAACTCTTTCTCTTTCTCCTTAGTGAGGTCTAGGGTGCTTCTTTTCATTTTATTTATCTTTACTTTTTTTTTAAAAAAAGTTCTTGACCATGGGTCAGCAAAAGTGTCCAGGATAGTGGAAGCTTTATATGTTACTGCATGCATCTTCCTTTTTCCTGTGTGCCTGGTTTATTTGGTTGGTTGACTTTGTAGAATACACTGTGCCCAGAAGAAACAATGGAGTGTGGATTCTCTGGAAATTTTAATTGTACTTGTTGTAACTAGTCATGCATGGCTTATGAATTTCACTGGTCTAGTTCACTTGGTTGTCTAAGAGTTTTCAAGAACAAGGGTTACATCTTGGGAGAGGTAAAATAAAAGTAGATTTGTAGCATCTTCCATCAATCCCTTCCATCCATTTCTGGGAAAATATTTCTTAGGCAAATACCAGAATACAGCTGTGGATTTATGATGATGATGATGATGATGATGATGATGATGATGATGTGGAATTTTACATCATGCCAATCTAATAATGCATGACTAGCGAACCTGATTTGTGTAGGTCGCTCAGAAGTTATAGGGTCATTTCCCTTGAAAATCATTTATTGCCTTGAGCAGGAACCAAAATTCAATTTTGGTGGACTTTTTGTCACTTAAAGTTTCATTCCAATTTTGTGTGACAGATGAATTCAATTCCTTTGGCTTACTTAAAACCTGGTGTTCTCAGCAATTTCAAAAATATCAAGTATTGTCCAGGACAGCTACCAGAACTTGATTTTGATGGACTTTTCTCTCCAGTCTAATCTGTTCCAAATGACATTAAGAGGTTAATAAAAATAGACTAGATGGATGAAGGAAAAAACACTTAAAATTGCAAAGAACAGATGAGAAGCAAAAGTAAAGAGTGATGGAAGTAGGGTCAGAACTCTGAATGCAGTTTTTCAGTGATTGCCACATAGAGACAAAGAGAACTACTACAACAATCAGTGCAAACAAATAGAGGAGAACAACACAAGAGGAAAACAAGAGATCTATTCGGGAAGATTCAAGAAATCATAGGGAAGTTAAAGCCTAGATTAGGAATGCTGAATAATCAACAGGAATGCATACTATCTGACAAGGAGAAAATAGAGAGAAGATGGAAACAGTATACTGAAGACATATACAGAAGGGACAAAATGATGACAGGCTCCTTTGAAGAGGTGAAGAATCTGTGGTTCTAGAAAGTGGTTCTAGAAAGTGAAGTTGAAGCTGCTCTGAAAGCACTAGGAAAAAATAAATCACCTAGGGTAGATGGAATACTGATAGAACTGCTTCAAGTCACAGAGAATGAATCTGTCAGAATCCGAACAAGAATACGTCAACAAATATGAGAAACAAAACAATGGCCCCAAAACTAGAAATGTCCAATCACTAAGAATGGCGATGCCAAGGAATGCAGTAACTATAGTATCATTCCTTTAATTTCTCATGCAAGCAAAGTGATGTTCAAGGCATTGCAGCAAATGCTTTTACCTTATATAGAGTGAGAAATTCCTGCTGTTCAAGCTGGATTTCAAAAAAGAAGAGGCACTCAAGATCACATTGCAAATATCTTCTGGCTACTGGAGTGTACCAACAAATTTCAGAAGAAGATCTGTCTGTGCTTTATAGACTACAGCAAAGCTTTCCATTGTGTAGATCATGAGAAACTATGGGTTGTTCTGAAAGAAACGTGTGTGCTTCAGCACTTAATTGTCCTCAAGCACAGCTTGTATCATAGACAAAAAGCTACACAGACAAAAAGGACAGACTGGTTTCCTATAGGAAAGGTGTCAGACAAAGGGTGCATTTTATCACTTTATCTGTTCAATCTGTATGCAGAACATACCATATGGAAAGCCGGATGGAGTAGTGAAAACTGGTGGAAGAAACTCAATAATTTAAGATACGCACATGACACCACCTTACTGGCAGAAAGCAGCAATAACTTAAAATGACTGTTAGGGAAAGTGAATTAAGAAAGTCCCAAAGCAGGATTGCAGTTGAATGTTAAGAAGACAAAAATCATGACTACAGAAGAACTAAACAACTTTAACACTGACAATGAAGAAACTGAAATAGGGATTTTGTATACCTTGGTTCAGTCATCAATCCAAATGGAGACTGCACTCAACAAATCAGAAGACTGAGACTAAGAAAAGCAGCAATGAAGGAACTAAAAAAGACAATCAAATGTAAAGAAGAATCACTGGAGACCAAAACCAAGATCATCCACACTATTGTAATTCTGATATGGGTGTGAAAGCTGGAAAATAAAGAAAACAAACAGGGAAAAAATGATTCATTTGATATGTGGTGCTGGAGGAGAGCTTTGTGGATACCCTGGACTGCCAAAAAGATGAACAAGTGGATCTTAGATCAAATCAAGCCTGAATTCTCTCTGGAGGCAAAAATGTTGAAGCTGAGGCTGTCCAACTTTGGGCACATAATGAGAAAGCAAGGTTCTCTGGAAAAAAACAATAATGCTGGAAAAGTTGGAAGTCAGCAGGAAAAGAGGAAGACCAAACATGAGATGGATTGACTCCCTACAGGAACCACAGGCTTCAGTTTACAGAAGCTGAGCAAGGCTGTTGAGGACAGGCCATTTTGGCGATTACTCATTCATAGACTTAGGCAACACACTGGAGAAATGGCCCTCTCTTTTCTTGCATCTTCTGCTTCCTATAGAGTTGTGCATTGTAGTCAGGTGACACACAGTATATCCTGTGATAGTGGTTTATATGTTTTGAACCGTTACACATTTTTTAATTTAATCAGATGTGGTACATTCGTCTACACTCCTGCAGCAGGGCATATCCCTTCCTCTTTTTGTCCGTTTCTCTGCCCCCCTTCCCCTCCTATTTTACAAATTTTGTGCCAGTACATTGGTGTGTCAGCAAAACGTCCTTGCTGGCCATGTACTGATTTGGGGCATTTTTTCTTGTCTCCGCACTGTGCAACAGGGGAGAGCCCTTTTGACAGAAGCATACTAAAATTCCCATTTGAAAATTATTGTTTAAAAAACTAAAGGAGTCAAATGACAGTCGGTGGTGGGGGTGGGACCACATGCCAGATGTAAAGGAAATAAAATGGTTTTGTAGTACACACTCTATAGAATGTTTTTTTTTTTTAAATTAGAATTTATATCCCGCCCATCTAGTCAGTAGACTACTCTGGGCGGCGAACAACATATAAAATAAAGCAATTTAAAAAATAACAATGATATAAGACATCATAATCAAACTGGTTCAAGATGGAAAAGGTGAGAAGGATAAATCAAATAGTGGTTGGAGGGAAGGCCTGCCTAAACAGCCAGGTTTTCAATTGACTTTTAAAGATGCCCAGCGAAGGGGCCATGCGGATCTCCGGAGGGAGATTATTCCAAAGGCGAGGAGCCACTGCCGAGAAGGCCCGGTTTCTTGTTTTTTCCTTCCGGGCCTCCCTTGGCGTTAGGCTCCTCAGCCTCACCTCCTGGCTAGATCGAGTGATACGGATAGATTTTGGTGGGAGTAGGCGCTCCGCCAGGTAACGAGGCCCTAAACCATTTAGGGCTTTATACGTAAGCATTAAAACTTTGAAATCGACGCGGAACCGAACAGGCAGCCAATGCAAAGCGGCCAGCGTGGGAGAGATATGGTGATATTTTCTCACACCACTAAGAAGTCTGGCCGCCGCATTCTGCACCATTTGAAGCTTCCGCATCAACCTCAAAGGCAGCCCCACGTAGAGCGCATTACAGCAGTCTGTAATGTTGGTTGTACTGTGTGATGAAACGCAGAACAAATATAGTAGTAGCCTCCCAGCAGGCTAGATTTGATGCTGAGATAGCATGGAGAAAAGAATCAGTAATGGCTGTGCGTCATCTGAACCCCCCAAAAAGGCTGAAACGTATGAGGAGTAACTCAAAAACATTTCCCTGGTTTGACCGCAGCCTCAGAAGCAACTTGGCGACACATAACAACAAAAAAAGACTATTGGAAGAATTTCAGGGCTTGTCGACATGGCTGGGTTGGAGTGGGCTAGGAGGTTCAGTATGCCATTCTTTGCAATACTCGTACTGAATGGCATATAGACCTCAAGTGACTCTATTTGGTCCACTTTTTAGAACTGTCTATTAGGTATGTGTATTGTTATTACAAGTTAGGTATGTGTATTAGGTATGTTTTTACCAAATACACGTAATACACTTCTTTTAAAGGTTCAGTTGAGAGCCTGCCCTCAGCTTAATACACATACTTAATAAACATCTTAATACACTTCTTTTCCTTGTCTTTAAGGTGGCAGTTTTTCACTGGCCCTTTAAGGGAAATAAAATATTTTATTTTTGAAAAATTCAGTGAAAAAAATATTTTTGAGAAATTCAGTGCTCTAATGGAGTCTGAAAAAAAAACACATTAATTTCCTCCGCCTCTCCAATGAAGTGAAGAGGAAGTGTTGAATTATCCAATACAGTCAACCCTCGACTTACAAACTTAATCCGTTCTGGAAGGAATTTTGTAAGTCGAAAAGTTCGTAAGTCGAATCAGCATTTCCCATAGGAATGCATTGAAAACCAATTAATCCGTTCCGGCTGTTTTTGGTTCTTAGGTCGAGGGGCGGTTTGTAACTCGAATCATTAGTTCCCATAGGAACTAATGCAAAGCCGGTTAATCCGTTCCTACCACTAGGGGCAGAATTTTTTCCCCTTTTAACCTAAGATGACTTAGGTTAAAAAAAGAGTTTTTTTTCCCGGTTCGTAACTCGAATCTAAGTTCACAAGTCGAGTCAATATTTTTCTATCAGAGCGGTTCGTAAGTCGAAATGTTCGTAACTAGGGCCGTTCGTAAGTCGAGAGTTGACTGTATCCTGAAGTGACTCTCTTATTAAGCCACCTCAAAGATACTGGCAAGTAAAAATAGGAGGGCTTTTGGTTCAGACTGAGAATGAACCAAAAGAGAGTGATCATCCTCCCCACACAAAAAAAGTAGAAGCCCCTGACAGGGTCCATAAAGGATCAGCAAAGACATTGTCGAGTGAACCAGTCTGTCCCTGCAATGGACTAAACACTGGGCTAAATGCCTGTGTAGTCAGCCTCTATGTTCTAAAATAAGGATCCCAATTTTCTTGCAGTTTTTTTTTTAAAATAACAAGGCTCTTCTGGACTGTTCCATTCCACGTTTTGTATCTTCCTGGATAGTTGCCCAATCCAGACTCTCACTTGGCAGACGACCTAAAAGGTTTATGTAACACTAGGTGGAGGTTTCTGGAGGGGTGTTAAGAGTTTGGCTTAAGGTCATTTGCCAAAGGGTTGTCAGTTCAGTCCAGGCTGAGAGATGGCAGCATTGAATGTGCGTAGTGTGCTGGTGACTGGATCCAATCGTGGCATTGGCTTGGAGCTGATCAGGCAGCTCGCTGGGAAAAGTAAGAGCCCTGAATTTATCTTTGCCACCTGCCGGGATCCAGCAGGACCACAAGCTCAGGTGAGTTCCAGGGAAGGATCAACTGTGTCTTGGTATAGGTGTTTCAGTCATGTACTGTCAAGTCAATTCTGACTTATAGTGAACCTTATCTGAGTTTTCCAGGTAGAAAATACTCAAGTGCTTTACCATTCCCTTCTTCTGGGGGCACCTTGGGACTCTGCAGCTTCCCCAAGGTCACAAAGACTGGCACTATTCTCAATCTCCGGCTCCGCAGTGTTTACAGAAAGGAATTTTCTTGGATGTCAAGCACATTTTGCCAAGGAGTGGCTGGAGAGTGTGGTTACATTACTGGAAAAAAAATGGAATTTATAATGGGATTGAAGAAATCAATTTAAAGTCATGTGGCAGTCATGTGGGATTTGTGTCACTGTGTGTGTGTGTCCCTTGAGCTAAATTTTAATCTGATTTTTTAAAAGTTTTGCATTGACTTCATAGTCTACCACTGATGTTTAAATCATGTCTATTAAAACCATTTCATTTCAAGGACACCTGAAGATTGCAATTGCTCCATAGCAATTGCTTTTTTTTTTCTTGTGTAGAAAAGTGGAAAAAAAATGTGTATTTCCTTATACCATATATTTTCTCTTATTAGCTGTTCCATACCCATTATTAACGTATATGATTATCATTATTTAATTCCATTTCTAAGTGATAACAGTGCTAAAAACAGACTAGAAAATAATAATATATATACACTTTCAGATTGTGGGACACTGCAGTCTGATAAGAGAAATTTGTACTTGACACTCACACAGGGGACAACACAGTGGGGAAAATAAAAGCCGATAGATGCATTCACAAATAGTTACAAGGTAAAACAATTTTACATTTGTGTTAAAATAAATGACCCTCTAGAGGAGCAGAAAAATACATTGTTTCCTATCAAAACAACACGATTTCCTGTAAAAAAATCCGTGCTTACATGCATGTCATGTATTCACCCCCTTTTATATTGATTCAACACGTGCTAAGTATGATTCAACTACAGTTCTTTTTCCAAGTATAAAGTCACTCTGAGAAGACTTTTTAGTTTTCTGATCCTCTTAGTAATTGGTAGAGCCATAGCAAGGCAACAAATGCACTTCTGAGTGAAAAAGGCAACAGAGTGCAATTTAACTACAGTACTGTGCTTCTTTGACAAGGGCTGGACTCAATGATCCATAGGGTTGTGTCCAGCTCAGCCGTAGGACTCATTCTTTTTGGCACACTATCTTGTTTAACCACAACATAGCAGACTCCAGCAGCTGCAGAATCTGAGGGACAGTTTGAGAGAGGATGTGTGTGTGTGTGTGGGGGGGGGGGGAGAGTGAAGGAATGGAAGCAGAAAGGAGGGAACTGAGAGAAAGGAATGGCACTCAGATGATCAGATAAAGCGCTTAATTGATAGCTGATCAGGCTACAAGGGGAGGAGCATGCCAAATAGCACATCACTCCTCCCTCCAATGTCAACAGATCCTTTGTAGCCTGATCTACCCCACACCCAAAATGGCCAGCCTGCACAAGCCCTTTACTTCTGTTAATGTTGCTTAAAATAGCATTTGCCTTTTTGCAGCCACATTGCACTGTTGGCTCATATATATCCTGAACATAAACAAGAACTGCAGCTAATGAGACTGAAGGTTTCGGAAGCAGGACGTATGCTGGATTGGCACTTGCTTATTTGTGTGTGTGTGAAAAATCATGCATAGCACTGAAAGCTAAGCTAGGATGTTTTCTGGTTATAAAAATTCCATATTCAGTTTTGAAGGAAATAAAACCTGGATTTCTCCCCATGATTTCTGCAGCTTGCTCTCACTTCCCCTTGCATTCCCCCCCTACAAATCAGGTGACAGTATTTCCCTCACACGTGATTCTTTGGTGTTCCCAAGAATCTGTGGGTGTGAGAATTGTTCTGGGCATCTGCTGTTGGTTAAACTTGTGTCACCAGTGTGCCACTAGATTTCAGTGACAAACTCCAAAAAGCCCTTTTAAAATGAGCAAGAAATGCTTGTTTTAAAGATTTATTTTAGTTTGCCACTGAAGGTTCATCCAGACAAGCTATTGTTTTGGATCAGTGTGGGTTGGAACTGTGGCACATTTCGGCCATTGACCCTGATTTACTAATGCCAAACGTCCATACCTGTAGTAAGTGTTCCTTCAGTGTAAATCCAGATAAAGAGTCTCCACACCATAATAGTCCCCTCCCTGTGGATAGGCTCTGAATTTCAGATGCATGGTTCAGAGGCGGGGTGCGACTAGAGATTTCACACACAGGCTACATGTTGCCCTCAGCTGAAAAAAAGACAGTCCTCTTCTAAATCAACAGTGGCCAGCCAGAAATTGGCTAGGATATGGTAAGCCATTTAGTCCAACCACGTGTTCCTTGCAGAGAATCTATAGAGCTTAACACTTTACGAGAGTGGCTATCCAGCCACAAATACATATCTGTTTCTTCTTGTCCACATGGAAACGAATGACACAGCCAAGAGGAGCTTTGAAGATATCACGTCAGACTTTGAAGCTCTGGGAAAGAAACTCAAGGACTTTGAGGCCCAGATTGGTTTTTTCATACATCCTATCAGAACTAGGAAGAGGAATAGAAAGGGAAGAGAAAATACTCCAGGTGAATAACTGGCTATGAAGGTGGTGTCAACATGAGGGATCTGTTTTTTGGGACCACGGGCTAAGCTCCCTGGAAGAAGGACTGCTAGCAAGAGATGGCTTGCACCTCACAAAGACTGGGAAGAATGTGTTTGGTGACAGAATGAAGAACTTCATCAGGACAGCTTTAAACTGAACTGGAAGGGGGAGGGAGACACAAGAACAGAGTTAAAGATAGATGAAGAGGAACAGACTAAACTTTTCAAATGAGGGTCAAAAATAACATTAGCATTAATAGTAATATTCATAAAAAATGTACAAAGACAAACAGTACACAAATCACACAATCTCTGGTGTCTATATACAAATGCCAGGAGTATGGGAAATAAACAAGAACTGGAAATTTTAGTTGAGGAGGGCAAATATGATTTGGCAGGAACAACTGAAACTTGGTGGGATGACTCCCACAACTGGAATACAACAACTGAAGGATATAAATTGTTCAAAGAGAACAGAGAGAATAGAAAGGGAAGTGGAGTTGCAGTATATGTCAAAAATACGCATTCCTGCACAGAAATACAGGAGGGGGAGATTGGGTGTCCCATTGAGAGCATCTGGATCAATCTTGGTTCAATCTAGTTGGGGCAAAAACAAAAGGAACATGGTAGTTAGAGTCTACTACCAGCTGCCCAATCAAGGAAACGAAGCGGACAAAACTTTTGAAAAACAAAATGCAAGCATTTCAAAGAGACACGATGTAGTAGTGATGGGAGATTTCGATTATCTTTATATTTGTTGGGAGGCAAATTCTGCCAAGTATGACCCTTCCAAGAAATTCCTGGCTTCCGTGGCTGATAATTTTCTCCTACAAATAGTGGAGAAAGGAACTAGAGGATTTGCTATCCTTGACTTGATTCTGACCAGCAAAGATGACTTAGTGGGAGAAGTGGCAGTAAGGGGAACTCTAGGCGAGAGTCACCATGTCCTTCTAGAATTCTTGATTTCAAAGGAAACGAAAGCAGAGTGTAGCCACACATGTCTGCTGGGTTTTAAAAAAGCCAATTTTAATAATCTCAGAAAAAGGATGAGTAAGGTCCCATGGTAGGAGATCCTAACAAGAAAAGGAGTCCAAGAAGGGTGGGAATAATAATAATAATAATAAAATTCTAAAAAGCACAACTAGAAACAATTCCAACAAGAAAAAAAGGTGGTAGTCAGCTAAAACAGCCAGTGTGGCTTCACAAAAAGATCAGGGAGGATTTGAAAACAAAAAAAGACATGTATAGGAAGTGGAAAGAAGGCCATGTCACCAAGGAAGAGTACAGACAAGTAGAAAGGAAATGCAGATAGGGCATTAGGAGAGCAAAAGCTGAGAATGAGCTGAGATTAGCTAGAGACACTAAAAGCATTAAAAACTATTCTTCAGGTATGTGCGAAGCAAAAGACAAAACAAAGAAAATAAATAGTGGCATAGCTATTCAGTGGAAATGGAAAACTGGTAGCAGATGGCAAATAAAGGGCAGAGGTGCTCAGTTCCTATTTTAGCTCAGTCTTTTCCACTGGACAGACTATGAACCTCCAGACAAATAAGCATTACAAGTAGAGGGGACAAGATTGCAGCCGGAGATTGATAAACAAATAGTCAAGGAATACCTTACCACCTTGAACGAGTTCAAATCTCCAGGGCCGGATGAACTGCATCTGAGAGTACTGAAGGAACTGGCTAAAGAACTCTCAGAACTGCTGTCCATTATTTTCTTGAAATCATGGGAAATGGGTGAGATGCCAGATGATTGGAGGAGGTCTAATGTTGTCCCTATCTTCAAAAAGGGCAAATAAGAGGAACTACAGGCCAGTCAGCCTGATGTTGATCCCAGGGAAAATTCTGTAACAAATTATAAAACAGTCACTATGCAAGCACCTAAAAAACAGTGCAGTAATAACTATAAGCCAACATGGATTTGTCAAGAAAAAATCCTGCCAAACTAATTTGATCTCTTTTTTTGATCAGGTAACCTCCCTGATAGATGGAGGGAATGCTGTAGACATAGTATAGCTTGACTTTAGTAAAGCTTTTGACAAAGTGCCCCATGATCTCCTGATTAGCAAGCTAACTAGGTGTGGGCTGGATAGATCAAGTGTCAGGTGGATACACAATTGGCTACAGAATCGTACTCAAAGGGTGATGATTAATGGCTCCTTCTCCAACTGGGAGGAGGTAAGAAGTGCAGTACCCCAAGGCTCAGTCCTGAGTCCGGTGCTCTTTAACATTTTTATTAATAACTTGGATGAGGGAGTGCAGGGAATGCTTGTCAAATCTGTGGATGACACAAAATTCGGTGGAATAGCTAATACCCTGGGAAACAGAAACAAAATTCTAAATGATCTTGATAAGCTGAAGCACTGGGCCGAAAACAACAGAATGAAATTCAACAGGGAGAAGTGCAAAGTCCTGCACCTCGGAAAAAGAAATCAAATGCATAGTTTCAAGATGGGGGATACCTGGCTCACCAATACTACAAGCGAGAAGAATCTTGGAATTGTCATAGACCACAAGCTGAATATGAGCCAACAGTGTGACTGATGTAGTTACAGAAAAGGCAAATGCTATTTTAGGCTGCATTAACAGAAGTACAGTTTCCAAATCCAGAAAGGTGCTAGTTTCCCTCTATTCAGCACTGGTTAGGCCTCACCTTGAGTATTGTGTCCAGTTCTGGACACCGCACTTGAATAAGGATACTGACAAATTGGAACAAGTTCAGAGGAGGGTAACAATGATAATCAGGGGGCTGGAAACCAGGCCCTATGAGGAAAGACTGAAAGAACTGAGCATGTTTAGACTTGAGAAAAGAAGACAGAGGGGTGATATGAAAACTCTTTCAAATACTTGAAAGGTTGGTATACAGAGAAGGGACAGGATCTGTTTTTGATCCTCCCAGAGTGCAGGACACGCAACAATGGGCTCAAGTAACAGGAAGCCAGATTTCGATAGAATATGAGGAAAAACTTCATTACTGTTAGAGCAGTAGGACAGTGGAACCAATTACCTTGAGAGGAGGTAAGTGCTCCAACAGTGGAGGCATTAAAGAGAAACTTAGACAACCACCTGGCAGATATCCTTTGATTTATATTCCTGCATTGAGCAGGGTTTGGACTTGATGGCCTTATAGGCCCCTTCCAATTTCACTATTCTATTATTTGAAGATATCCAGAAAACAAAAGCCACAAAGTGTGGTGAAACATATTGTAGTCTGGGGAACCTCTTTATGTAGTTCATTTACAGAGAAATGAAGTTTGTTTCCCAGAGATGAAAAAACATAAATCAATGAAGCCCTAAGAATACATGGGGAGGTGGGCAGCAAAACAAAACATACCTGTGCAGAGCTGGAACAAAATTGGTAGTACCAGAAACAGAAAGTGCTTCTCAGCCCGATGGCTGAGCTCAGGTTTAGTGTAGAAACTAAGTGCAATCTGATCTCCTTCTGTCTTCCCTGGCTTTCCCACTTTCAGTCATTTAGTTGTAAAACCCTGTTGCTGCATCTTAAAATTCTGTGTTTTGTGTTTTTCCAGGAGTTGAATAATCTGGCTGAGAAACACCAGGGACTAGAAGTCATCCCACTGGGTATGTTCTTGCCCATCTCCATTCTCTCTTCTTGCATGGACGGGAGCAGGAAACGCAATGTCTGGCCATTCTACAAGGGATCACTTTTGGGGCAAGAGGGGTTCCATAAATGTGTGTTTGCTCCCCATTTGTTTGCATTCAGTCCCCAGGTTTCTTTCCAAGGCTGGAGTCATCATCTTATCGAACCAGAGAATCTTTATTATTTAGGATCTTAAGAAGTGTTGTTTGGGAGCAGTTCTAGAGAATCTTTTCGTCATGCAATCGATCACCATCTCTCGCTTAGTGAATCTTAACGGGATTCAGATAACAGCCTTCACTGATAGCACTCCTATGCTTTTCTGCCACCTTTCTTATTCCTTTGGAAAACCCAGTAAGGAGAAAAAGAGAAGAATAGCTGCATAATCCCTTCTTAACGGCAGTTACAAGGGGCACCTCATCTGGATGTGCTTTGAGTGCTTCCAAATACAGTGGTGCCTCGCTAGACGATTGCCTCGCAGGACGAGGAATTCGCTAGACGATGGCTTTTTGCGATCGCTACTGCGCTTTGCAAAATGATGGTGTCCTATGGGCGATTTTCGCTAGACAACGACTTTTCCCCATTGGAATGCATTGACTAGTGGTCAATAGCTGTCAGTGCATTCCAACGGGGACCCGTGCTCGCTAGACGAGGTTTCCCTATGGACGATCTTCGCAAGACGATGACTTTTCCGTTGGAACGCATTGAAGAGATTTCAATGCATTCCAATGGGGAAACGTGCTTCGCTAGATGATGTTTTCGCAAGACAGCGATTTCCGCGGAACGGATTAACATCATCTAGCGAGGCACCACTGTAGAGGACTTCAGGCACCACCAAATTATTTGTTTTCCAATAAGATCTTGTGGCTAGAATTGCAATGGACTTTCCCCACATGGGGAAGTATTGAGATACGTATGCTTGCTGTGTTGCAGACACACCAGTCAGAAGGGAAAGAATAATGTTCCCATCTCTTCTGAACTTTTCTTTCCCTCCATTTACTTGTCTGCTCTCCCAAGAAGTTCTGTTGAGAAAAAGAAAGGGATTAAAATGTTTCTAATTTGGGACTGAAGTCACACCCTACCATCCCTACTATTTTTCTTGCTTGCTTTGAATTCCATTTCTCTCTGTGCTTAGATCTGCTGACTGTAGGATAAAAACTGTCTTGTTCTCTTTTGCCCATTGTTTTTGAAAAAGTGTCTGGCTTGTGCTGGTGCTATTGTAGAGATTCTTCCTTCCTTTCCTTTTGCCACAGGTATTTTCCTCCATAGATGAAAAGGCAGTCAATGGCAGTACAGCCCTTCAGAGGTTACAGAAGGTGGGGTGAGACAACACCCATAACTGTGCAAACATAATCTTCGAGGGCCAAGTGTACTTAGTACATCATTAGAAGCTGAAATCAATCAATGTCTCAGAAATACGATTTTGTACACTTTTGTAAGTGAGCCATCATTCTTGCAAACAAAGCCTGTGCTTATCTCCCTAGTGACTCATCACAAAACAAATGAAGCTAATTTGCAATGGTTAGAATAAGAATTTGGTAACGCAATTCCTCCATAAATTCCATTGATTCAAATTGGTCTACTCTATTTGTGACTTACTTTAGCTACAAGAAAGATTTGATTCAAATCACTAGTCAGTAAACTAGATTTAAATAATAGTTTTCTACATAAAAATTCATTCTTGCTGGTCTAATCTTAATATTTACAACCAGGTGATGGTTTCATTTTTTAGAATAACAACTTTTCAGATTAGTTTTACATTTATATAAAAAAATTACTGATTTGATTGTACTATTAGAAACATATCATAAACAGACAATTATGAAATTATTGCAAGGTGAACCATCTCCAGTTTAATAAGTTAATCATTCATATTTGGACAACTTTTCTCCTGTACTTTATTGGAAGAAGAAAAATAATCATTACCTTAATAATGACAATTTCAATAATTTTATTTAACTAAAAGTAAAACAACAGCATTATCGCATATGTATTCTTGAATTTGCTTAAGTGTTTGTTAACTGACATGTTTAATTTTTTAAAAAAATAGACTATCACATGAAAAACTTAAAATACTTTCCTCTGTAGTTTACTCTTCTTCTTCTTTGTTCATAATGTGAAAATGAAAAAGAAACTTTCCTGCTTTATTGGGTCCCAAACTATTTTTCAATTTAGAGCGGATGAGTTCAAAGGAAGAAAATATTCTTTCTACACCAGCAGAAGAAGATACTGCTGTTAAAAGTGAAATAATTACTTCACAGTAGTAAAGTTTCTAAATCCAAGTGCTCAAGTGACTTCCACCAGTGTGACTTTCTTTAAAACATCATCAGCAATCATATATTTCTTAAACAATTCCCCCTTAGCTCTGAAGTTAATTATAGCTGGCATTACGGATGGAAAATTGCTGGATACCCATGTCATAGTTAACTCCTCTTCCTTAGTACTTAAGGTTTGACACTGGTACCAGTACTGACAATATTTGCAAGAAAATGAGCTGGAGACAGTGCTCTTCTCATTCATTTTTAAAAAAATACTTGTAATTTAATTCTGTCAGTGTGTAGTTCTGTTTTTAAGCGCTCATTCAGTTCCTTTCACATTTCAACAACATCAGCCACAAAACAGCCATTTTTCTGTATTTTGTTTAAAGCTGCAGAAATGGGTTTCAGGATGGTCAGTACATGTTCAACATTTCTCTTAAGCCAAACACTGAGGATTTTCTCCATGACAGTGTCATCTATTTTCTCCCTATTTTGTTCACAAATTGTCATCAGAAAAGGCCAGTTCTTGATATACTGCTCAAAACAGTCCACTACAGAGTTCCAGCTAACATCTTGTGGGAGCATTAGCTTGGTTCCACCCAGAGCTGTTGCAGTAAAGAGACTGTTATGTAAGTACTCAGCAATTTCAACAACTTTAGACTTTATTTCTGGAACACTGAAGTCTTGGGCTAGGATGTGGAACAAATGAGCACTGAAACCATATGTTATTAACTTTGTATTCCCTTCCTGCTCTTCTAAATTTCTTCTTATCTTGGATACATTTGCAGCACTGTATACTTGATATTTGATTTTTTGTTCACATGTTACTACAACTTTTGCTGCCACTTCTTGTAAGTATTCTGCTGTGTGCATTTCCTGGTGTATTAATAGTTTCTGCAAGGAAGACTGTGAAGGAGAACAAGAGGCAAGTGAGCCGTCCTCGCCAACAAGACCACCAAAGGAGGAGAAAGATAGTGATAAGAGAGAGATAGGAGGAATAACAGGAATGTTAGTAGAAGAGAAGAAGAACATAGAAGTTTGTTTAGTGGAGGAGGGAGAAAGAAGAAAAGGGGAGGAGTTAAAACTTTCCGTGTGGGAGGAGCATATAAAAGAAGGGGGAGAAAGGAGATTCAGTAGTAGACTGGAAAGGGAGAGTCAAGAGAAGAAGATAGCAGTAGAAACAGAAGGAGGCAACCAAAAATATGAGAGAGAGTGGGACTTACTTAAGGACTTCCCAAATCTAAAAGTAGGGGGTTGGCTGCCAAACCCAGAGACTACGAAAGAAGGAGAAATGGTCTATGAGACGCAGGAATGGACCATGATAGTGTTCCCGAGGGGGCAAGGCCCAGGAAAGAAGGTGATACGCCCAGACCCCATCTACAGTACTCCACCGAAGGAGGGAGATTGGGCGTGTCACCCGTGTTGTGGGACGGTATGTGCGATGAGGAGTGCACCCCTGCGCAAGATCATCAATTGCGAGCGGTTCGGTCCAGCCCCGCAGTGAATGGACTGTCATTAGATGAAAAGTCTGCATGGACAAGCTATGGACAGTTGCCAGATTTATCTTGTTTCGACCCTGTTGGTGTAGCAGTTGATACCCCGCGTGTTAATAAAGTTGAAGATAAAAATAGTTTAAATCAGTCTCAGTCTCTCCTTCCCGCCAAATGTGAGGAACTGTCATCATTTTCAAAAGAACCCAATCACAAAGACATTCCCTTCTTCTATATCTTATGCAAGCTCATACAACATGATCACTGTAGGCTTAAGTTAACAATTTTACTCTCTAGAGCTGTTGAACATTGCTCCATTTTTCTGTCATACACTTTATCCAGCAGTCTCCCTGAAATATCTACTCTCCTGGATGGACTATATTTATATAAATTTTCTCCTCAAAAAGCAATTTATTTCTTTAAAAATCCAATTTAAATTAAAAATACAATTTAAATTTTAAAAACTGGATTTTAAAAGAAAACTTAAAAATCATTTATTTGTATCCACTCTGTTTAGCAGAGCAATTTCAAATAGAGTAGGCCCTTTTGAATCAATGCAACTTATGGAGGTCAGCTCACTAAATCCCTATTGATTCTATGGGCCTACTATACTAAGCAACAGGATTTCAGCCATTAAAAGGGAAAATGGTGAGTCATTTGTCTGAGTGTGATCGGGTTCTGCTTCTGATTTGGGCAACTCCTCATTTGGCGCGGAAAACAAAACTGGAGACGTTTTAACTGTACTCATATCTTTGTCTTTATTGGTTCCATAATTTTCAACGTTACTCATAATTGGATCGAAACAGGTTAATTCCGGCAACAGGCCATAACTTGGGGATGTAAATTCCCTTCCAAAGTCTAACAAGTTCACTGGGGTGCTCGGCCAAATTGTTCCTGGTCCGTAGGTCTCCGGAGAGGGGCGCTCCGCACCACGCAGATGGTGCCGCAGCATGGATGCCAGGCCCAGTCACCTTCTCTCGGGGGTGTGTGTTGAATCTCTCGTCAGGACGAATTACTTGTTTCCCTCAGCCTTGTCCCCTCAGGAACATGATAACTGTACACTCTTGAGTCTCAAATGTTGTCTCACCTTCCGTCTTAAGTGGGGGGTCTGGCAGCAACCCACCCACCTTTAAATTGGGGAAATCTCTGAGTAATTCTTGGCTTTTCTTGTATTCTAATTCCACGCGCCTCTCCTCCTCTTTCTTTCTCATCCACTTCTCTAATTCTGCCCCGAACCAACACTCTCCCTGCTCATTTATACTTTCCTCCCACACTGTCAGCTGTTGCTCCTCCCCTTTTCCTTTTGCGCCTTCTTCAACCAAACAGATCTCTACCTTCCCCTTTTTCCCTTCTGACACCATTTCGCTTTTTCCCGCCATTGTCACTGGTTCTTCCCCACTCTCTCTTACAATATTGGTCTCATTCTCTTCCATCACAGCCTCAATTACCACAGACGGCACACTCTCAGTCACTCCTCCTTCACACTGAGCCTAAATTTTTCCACAGAATAGTGGTGAATACAAAATATTGGTGGTGCAGCTGAAGCAGAATAATGTACACTTGTTGTTATGTGCTGTGAAGTCGAATAAGCAGACTCCAAAATGTCCTGCCTCAAGAGCCCTGCAAACTCAAGCCAGTGGCTTGCTTAAACCATCTCATATTTGGTCTTCCTTTCTTCATTCTGCCTTTCCCAGCATGATTGTCTTTTCCAGATAATCCTGTCTTCTCATGATGTGCCCAAAGTAAGACAACCTCAGTTTCAACATTTCTGCCTCCAAAGCAGAGTAATTTACACTACTTGGATATTACTGAAAGGGAAGAAACAGTGAAATAGATTTCCTTCATAAAGTTAAATAGAGCTCTTTGGTGAGGGGTGTCTCCCATTCATGTTCTTTCCTGCTGTAGATGTTTGCAAACCGTCCAGCATTAAGGTGGCTGCAGCCAGAGTCACTGAGCGACTGAAAGGAACTGGGTTGAATCTGCTGATAAACAATGCTGGGATAGTAAACATAAAAAGCACCCTGGAATTGGCAGCATCAGAGGACATGTTGGAGGTGTACAAAACCAATGTGATTGGGCCCATGCTGGTGAGCCAGGTAAGGCAGATCTAGGGTACCATTATCTTAAGACACCTCCCCTTGAGTGGCAGATGTTACAGGCAATGTGAAAATGGGGCAGCCATTCTCATGGAACAGTGCTATGTGATGAGTGGTTCTTCAGTAAGACTGATTTCCCACCTTGGACATTGCTACGAGGCCTGTAATAGCTACCTAGCAAACAGATGCATCCGATATAATCCACTTGTTGGTGCTATGGTGAAAACATGCATCTATTGAATTAGAATTGCCCAAACAAAAGGAGAAGACTGATAACTGTGCAACATTGTTTTTTTTAACTTAATATCAAGTGGGAATACTGGATCAAATAATTTACCTACAAAGCATAGAAATAGGCTACCCATAATCCCGTTCTCCAAATCAGCCTATGCAAATTACACAGTCTTCATACTATACATCTGACATCTGAGCGTTCAGCCTGGAGGCAGGCGGTGCATTATGGCTTCTCCCAATTTGAAGAGACCCTTGTCCAGCAGGCCGAGGCAAAGAGGCAGTCACGGAAGCAGCAAAATCAGGGAGCTGGACAGGGGACAGATTGTATTTGTCTTCAGTGTGGAAGGGATTGTCACTCTCGAATTGGCCTTCTCAGCCACACTAGACGCTGTTCCAAGACCTCCATACAGAGCACGTTACCATAGTCTTTCGAGACTGAAGGATGCCTAATACATACTAAACAAAATTGCTTAATAGGCTAGTTAATGCAGATTTTTTTAATACTATGCAAATTAAACATACTAATTGTTACATTATTTTTCTATAAAAGGTCAGTATTCTGTTGTGCTGCTATCCTGGTATAGCAGGGATAGTGGCAGCAGAACATTGTTGCTATTGAAAGAGCTCCTGCTTTGATTTTGGGTTGCATTCAGCTCACAAGCAATGAGGCCTATTTCTGCACACTCTGAAATCAAAGCAGGGACTCTTTGTTTAGTGGCAATTTCCAGTGCTGACATTCCCATTATGCCTTCATAGCTATGTAATAGGATGCTGGCCATTATATTTTATCCTTGTACAATTAACCATTGCTCTGAGGGAGCCAGTATAGAGTGTAATAGTTTGAGTTAGATTTTGGAACAGAGAAACAAATGTTCATATCCTTCCTCAGTGACCAAGCTTACTTGGCATCTTTGAGTCAGCCAGTGCTTCTCAGCCAATGTGCATTGCAGGGTCATTTCAGAATAAAATAGGGGGAGGCGTGAACCATGTAAAGCAGCCACATATATTGCTGTTGCATTTCAATGAAGTATGACATTGTGACACACACTGTGGGCTTCTGGTAATATTTTCATGAGATGGCTGTTATTTTTGCTATCTGTTTTTACTGATGACCCAAAATCTCTTACAGATCCATAAGAATCCCACAAGAATCCCACACAAATGAGACATTGTCACTTCATTTGGAGGAAAAATGCAAAGAAAAGTGAGGGCAAACCACACAAATCACAGGGAAAAAACAACCTGTAAGTTCCTCCAGAGATACAGATAGAATATTTTATTAAAGTTAGAGTACATTGTAGCTTAACTCTTTTTTTATATTTGACTTCACAGACACACACACACACACACAGAGAGAGAGAGAGAGAGAGAGAGAGAGAGAGAGAGAGAGAGAGAGAAGCAGACACCAATCCAGCGTACTACATGAAACCTTAGTCCCATTAGCTATGCTTTGGTTTCATTGCTAGGCTATACTGGGAATGAATGAAAACATTTCCCATAAGCAAACTTCGCCATCCAGAAGCCCCCTCCTGAACAGTCTCTGATCATGTTGGCTAAGCGATTCTGGGAGCTGTAGTCCATGAACCTAACTCTGCCAGTCTGTTTCATAATAAGTATATATATAGGAATTCCCAATGTACATTTACTGAGGTGGATTCAGTTAATTCAGTATGATGTATACCATCCCAGAAATTTAAGAATCACAGCAACCGTAACAATAACAAAAATAAGGAACAAAACATTTTAATAATTTGTACCCTCCCCCTTTTCCTACCACTGTATCCTTCAGGGCAAAACATAACTAAGCTCTTAGCTGTGCTCCCAGAAGTCTGGGGAAATAAAACAGAACATCGTTTTTCTTGATAAATATATACTGCTAGACCTATAGAACTGTAAGAGCTAGAAGTGATTGCAAAGGGTGAGAAAGTTCAACTCCCTGCCAAGGCAGAAAAGACAAGTAAAATGCCTTTTTTGGAGTATATAAGTTGTGGCAATATACCTGAAATTTTAAAAAAAATCAATTCACCAACCCTGTGAAGGTGCCAAGGATCTTGTGACATGCCTTTTGTCATGGGGAAGCCACTGGATCCTATGGGATGGGGAGTTTCTTTAATTTCCAAAACTTTGTGCTACCAGGATGATATAAATTCTTCAAAAAGTCTCTGGTTTATGAATGTGATATTGTGCTTCTCTATACACAATTCAAAATGGCAGGAAATGGCCTGATACTGCTGTGCAATATCGTGCCTGTGTTGCCAGTAGGAAAAAGGATGCTTTATATAGAAAAGGGCAGCCTGAACGTTGACATCATCAGTGTCAACAGTCAAGATGGTCTTCTACAGGATACAATTAACAAAGACATAACAAGCAAGGGGAAATCTCAGAACCTGATTTCATCAGTTAATCTCTTCTCACTCAAATGCAAAGCAATTGTCATGGCTGTTTCTCAACAAGAACCACCAAAAAAGCAGATACCTGAGTCTAGAAACTTGTCTTTTAAAATAAAAAAAGGTGGGCAGGCTGGCAGTTAGCAAAGATTTTTGATATAATATTATGAATCCAAGAAGACAAAGAATTATATTTAACCCCCATTAGCAACAGAATATATATCACATATAAAATAAAAGTATTAATAAAATATTAAAATAAAAATAATAAAGAAAAGGGAAAGTAAAAGAATAAAAGTATTGTTTCCAAGCTCTGCCCAGTGTGCAGACATGCCACAAACAAAGTAGCAACAACTTTGTTGCATTCCTACCCATCAGTAACATCATCCCCAGCCACAAACAAAAAACCATCCCCTTGGATTGTCTGGATTCTTAGCAGTAGTTTTCCAGCTTAAAAGAAGGAGCTTCTGAATATTTCTTCCCTCTTCCTTTTTAAATATCTATATCTGTATGTCTACAACTGGACACAGAATGCTCTTGCAAGAACAAATACCAAATAACCCTTTTGGCCCAGAGGAATTAAAAAGTTATCATCCTACCTGACAGTTGGGTCCTGATAGACAAGTTCAAAAATTCATATTTGCCCAGGAAGGGAGCCAGTCCTATAAAACTCAGCAAAGGTGGGGGTGGGAGAGAGCAAGATAAGGAAAAATACTCTCAGCAACTATGACTGTAGCACCTTTTTCTCTGTAAAGCTGCAAACAGTTAAAAGAAAGAGGGCCCAAAGGGGAGAGGGGAGGGAGAGCAAGAAGCAGGTAAGAAATCTAGCAAAAGGCAACCTACTAGCAAGAATGGGGCTCGACTTGCAGGACTCACTGTCAAGTTGGATTTAAGCCACACTGATGACTTGACTCAGACTCAGGGTTTTTTCAACCCCACCCACCCCTCCCTTCTTTTTAATAGGGGCTTGGACTTGGGGCTTGGGATCCAGGACTTGCTATTCAAACTTGGGAGTCAGGCCCAAAGATCTGCTAACATCCCTGCCTATTAGAGCAAGCACTGGGGAGAGGGAGAGAGAAAGAGAAATCATTTTTGTCCTTGGGCTGCACTCTTTGCAAAAGGATTATTTATTTATTTAATTAATTTATACCCCGCCCATCTAGACTGAAGTCTACTCTGGGCAGCTAACAACAATCCAATAAAATAAAATAAAACAGCAACCTTAATACAATTGAAGATGGCAATAAATAAATTAGGTATTGACAGGAGGGAAGGCCTGCCTAAAGAGCCAGGTCTTGAGTTTGCTCTTGAAAGCACCCAGCAAGGGAGCCAGATGAATTTCTGAGGGGAGATAACAGAGAGATGAACAGCGCTTGTTCTCTCTTGAGTCTGTGTATGGTCATTGCTAGAACAAACCAGCAGAGCAATAGAGTTTTTTGGATTTGTTCTAAAGTCATGTGGACTGTAGCACAAATCCAAAAGTTTGTGTCAGTGTGTGCACCATCGCACTGCGCAGCCTCTGCCGCCACCTGTCAAACAAGGCCACTCATGTGTGGCAGGGAGGCAGTGGGAGGGGCTATCAGGAAGGCAATGGGGGTGACTGGGCAGGCAGTGGGGGGCAAGTGGGGAAGCAGCGTGGGGGTGATTGGGCAGGTGATGGGGCAGGCAGGGGGTGATCAGGCAGGCAATGGAGGGCAATCAGGCAGTTGCTGGCTTTTTGAAAGCATAATGTTTTGTATTTTTTAATTCCTGCTATCCGGTATAGCATTGTATCAGACAGCAGGGATTTTTTAAAAAGTGGCAGGAGCATACACACGTGTGGAATCAATTCCAATGAATCAATTCTACATGCGCCTCAAAATAAATGAACCTCTGCCAGAGGAGCGGAAAAACGTGCTCTCCTGGCACAGCAGTCTACATGTGCACATGCCTTGCGTGTATGCAAACAATTAAATCCAGGTTATTTCAGCAGAACCTGGGTCTTACTGTCAGTGGGGTCAAGTCCATAGTCAGAGCAGCACCCTTGCTCTGGGACTACATGCTTTATGGAGGACTATCACTCCATTACTTTCTTTAAGCAAAGGCTGTTTTTTGACTCTTCAAGCTCCTTTCATTTTGGGCTGTTTAGTTTGTAGCTCTCCTGAGAATTCCCTTAACCCTGTCCCCTCTCTGCTGTACACTCTGCCAAAGTAAAAAAGCAAAGCAAAGCGTGCTGCTTATATACCGCCCCATAGTGCTTCAAGCACTCTCTGGGCGGTTTACAAGTTAATTATGCAGGCTACACATTGCCCCCCCAGCGAGCTGGGTACTCATTTTACCGACCTCGGAAGGATAGAAGGCTGAGTCAACCTTGAGCCGGCTACCTGGGATTGAACCCCAGGTCGTGAGCACAGTTTTGGCTGCAGTACAGCAGTTTAACCACTGCGCCACGAGTC
Source organism: Intellagama lesueurii (assembly GCA_037013535.1). Lineage (NCBI taxonomy): Eukaryota > Metazoa > Chordata > Lepidosauria > Squamata > Agamidae > Intellagama > Intellagama lesueurii. The sequence continues at coordinate 14,723,222 of JBAJHW010000008.1, forward strand.
ACACTTCCTGGCAAGCCATGCTCAGTGTTATAAGAAATTGCTGTTTCTTCAATTTGAAAGAAAGCAGAGGGGACTAGTACATACATCCACTGGAGGCAAAAGTACAAAAGGGAGACAGAATCTCAAAATGTATAAAAAGTGGTGACAATGCAAATTTTATTCTTATCTAAAAACCTCAGGCTCGACGTGTTTCAGTGATGGCCTTCTTCAGGAGCTAAGCAAAAATTAAATAAAAACATTAATTTAGAAGCAGCTGGCTTGGGAGAATTACAGCTTTTTCCTCTTTTCTATATAGTTAACAATATAAAATATAAATATGCACATAAGATACATAAACTCCAATACAGCTCAATGACACCATATAACACACTTACCAAGCTTTTACAACTTTTGCTTCTCATTTGGTCTACACCAGTCCATGACCCAGAATATTAAATCTCTTATTGTGTGGTACTGTGAAGTTGCTGACAAGAGGACTACCCAATCTTCTATTTCTTAAATTACTCAGATGTTCTCCTATCCTTGTCTTAAGAGGTCTAGAGGTCTTCCCTGTATATACAATTTGTTGCAAGGACAACTTACGGAATAGATCACTCCCTTAGTATTGCAGCTGGTGAATTTCTTCAGGATGTATATCTTGCCATTCTGTGGATCTTTAAATTCCATCACATGACATGTTTTTCTGGGTCGTGGATATGGTTCCTGTTAAGTATGAGAGGTCCTTACTGAGGAGGGAGATTGACTGGATATAAGGTTGAATACTCTAGCCCCTTTCGGACTAAATGAAGAAATAGATTTCTTGCCCTTACTTTAGCACAGCCCCCCACTGCCTTGCTGATTATATCACTGTCCTTGACTCATCCGCCAGCTGAGAATAAATAGATACCATCCCTTTTGCATTTACACTTCGGATTAATGCTGAAGCTGGTATAGACCAAATGCTACCTACCACTTTTTATACATCTTGAGATTCAGTCTCCCCTTTGTACTTCTCCCGTTTGAAAGGCCTTTTTTGAGGACCAGTATTTTAGCTCCTACAGCCAGGATACTTTCAAAAATTAAGGAAAGCCAATTTTCTTTCAAGATAATCAAAGCTGATATTTTCAATTTATGTGAACTACTTTAACCCTGGGATACCTGGGGGTTGTCTATTTCTGAATGGAGGGGGGAACAGTCCTAATTTTTAAAAAGTCATAACTCAAAAACCCTGTCAAAATGTCCCCAGATTTGGTACAGTGCAATAGCGGACTGTCTGCTACAATAGCGCCAAATTTGGTGTTGATCTGAAGCCTCATTGAAAAGTTATCATGTTTTGTTTGGGATGCCGCCTTATTTAGGATTGCCTTATAGAATGTTGATTTCCTGTGCCTCCCAATACCAGAAGCTCCACTGCTTTCATGCACCCTCCAATTATCAGTGGTGGACATTTTCAGATATTAAAAGATTTCTCCTCATCCCACAGTCCCCAGTGGCTTCCTCACAATAAAAAGGATCTCATGGGAGTCTTGGGACCTTCAGGAAGGAATTGGAAATTGTTTATTACACAGTCCTCCCTGCAGAGTATATGGCTGTCCTTCATTCTTTCCTCTCCTCCTACAGGAATTTCTACCCCTGCTGAAGAAGGCAGCACAGGAGAGCCCCCAGAAAGGGATGAGCTGCAGCAAAGCAGCCATTATCAACGTGACCTCTATAGGTGGCTCCATTACTAGCATGTATATGTGGCAAGAGATAGCAGCCATCTCCTACCGTTGTAGCAAGGTATGAATATGCAAAGAAGTGGGTTTGTAACATTAATAGAATCAGAAATCTGAATTTATCTTGACTCAGCTCTGTCATTGGCTGCTGGTTGATACTAAACAATGCTGAATCCTCTCTAACCAGCATCTGTGCTTCTTAGGCTCCCTTAACTCATCAGAGCAGCCTGACTCCATGAGAAGATATCTTTTTCCTAATTTTTGATCTGTAACCTTCCTTTGGCTTTCTCTATATGAAAGTTTAAATATCCTTCCCTAAGTTTTTCAGATGTACCATACTATAACTTTCCTCATCCATGGCCATATGTATGACCCAGGAATATTTTTGTAGATGTAATCTATCACAGTTGGAGGGTACCAGATTGAAAAGGGCTTATTTGATATGCAAGTTTCTTTGGTTATGCAGATTGTCCTTCCCCTCCATCTCTCCTTTTTCATTTTCTCCCTAACCGACTTTAAAACGTATCTTGTTGACAGGTTAATACTATAAGTGAACTTTTAAAACAATATGTATTTATTTAAAATATTTTACCCACCTTTCTCCCAAAAAAGACCCAAGGTGGCTTACATCATTAAAAGACAGTATTAAAACTTAAAATAGTAAGCATAAAAATATTTTTTTTATTAACAACTTGGGATAATGTAAGGGGTACAAAAGGTAAAGGGGGATATGAGGGAAGAAAAAAAGGAGGGGGAGGAGAACACAAAATGTACTGACATCCAATCTGTTCATACTGCAATATCAACTCGACTTTCCGTTTTTCTTCTATTTGATCGCCCTCCAGGTTTTAACATACATTTACATCCTAGTTTTAATCTAGGTTACTCAAGTACTATCTGGTGACTCAAGCCATTTATATCATAAATCCCATCGTTCAGTTGCCTTTTGTATTGGACAGTCTTTCAACACTTCTGATAAGATATCCATTTCTGCCGTATCTTCTCAATAAGTTCCTCTTGTTTCGGTATCACCGATTTCTTCCAATTCTTGGCATAAAGAATTCTGGCTGCGGTGACTATATATATATAACTAAGTAGTTCTTTGTCTTATCTATATTGTCTGGTATAATACTCAGTACAAACAGTTCTGGGGTTAGTGGAACCTTACAAAGCAATATTTTTTGTAACAGAGTATGTACACCTATCCAAAATTGTTTCGCTACTCTGCAAGTCCACCACATATGGTAAAAACTTCCCTCATGTGCTTCACACTTCCAACAAACATTTGACACATCTGTATAAATCTTTGATAATTTTCCGGAGTCATATGCCACCTATAAAACATTTTATATATATTCTCCTTGAAATTAACCGATTCAGTGAGCTTTATATTATTTTGCCATATTTGAAACCATTGATCAATATCAATATTATGTCCTATATTTTGTGCCCACCTAATCATACATTATTTGACTATCTCGTCTTGCATTTTAATTTCTAACAAATAATCATTCATTTTCTTAATTACTTTATCTTTTGAAACCAGCAGAAGTTTATCAAATATCGTTTGTTCTGGGTAGAAACCCTCTATTTTATCTTTTCTATACCTAGATTCCACTTGTGCTCTGGACCACCAGTCTATATATATATATTGTGTCTCTAGCTCTTCTTTAGACCTTAACTCACAATCCTTTTTAAAATAAATCTTGATATCTTAGAAGTTTTGCTTCCGTCATAAGATTAGGTTGTGTAAAGGCCTCTATAGGTGATACCCAGACTGGTGTTTTTTGGTAAATCTGTTGGATGATCTTTTTCCAAGTCCCTAGTAGAGCTCTTCTTATCATATGCAGGTTGAACTGTTTCTGCTCTTTATATTTTTTGTACCATAAAAAAGCATGTCAGCCGAACTGCAAATCATGTCCCTCCAAATTGAGTAATCTATCATTTTCTAAGGTTATCCATTCTTTTATCCAGTCTAAAACACAGGATCTATAGTACAAAACCCAATCTGGGAGACCAAAACCTGCCCTTTGCTTGGCATCTTCCATTGCTTTAATTTTAATTCTTGGTTTTTTACCTTGCCAGACAAATCTCATAATTATCTTGTTAAGTTCTTGAAAAAAAAGACTGTTTTAATATTATAGGAATTGTCTGGAATAAAAATAGAATTTTAGGTAGAACATTCATTTTAATGGTTGCTATTCTTCCCATCAGCGATAGCTGTAATTTGTCCCATCTCTCCAAGCTATTCTGTATCTCTTTCATCAACTTCATATAATTATCCTTAAATAATGTACTCGTTTTCTTTGTGACTTGGATCCCTAAGTATCTAACTCTCTTTTCTTCTTGAAAATTAGTCTTTTCTATTAGCTTCTGTCGTTCTTGTTCTCTCATATTTTTAACCAATATTTTTGTTTTCTTTTGGTTTATTTTCATTCCTGCCATATCACCAAAATTTTTCAACATCTCCTTCAGGTCTTCAATTGAGTCGATTGGATCTTCCAATATAATAACTAGATCATCTGCAAAAGCTTGGAGCTTATAGGCACTTACTTTCAATCCTTTTATTTCATTTTATTTCTAATTTGCTCAGTTAATATTTCTAGAGTAAGAATGAATAGTAATGGAGAGAGAGGACACCCCTGTCTGGTACCTTTCTGTATTTGTATTTCTTTCGTCAACTCTCCATTGATTCTAACTTTTGCCTTTTGCTGGGTATAGATTGGTTTAATTAATTTCAAAAATCTTTCTCCAACTTGCAGCACTTCCAATTGATGTAACATAAAATTCCAATTTAGATTATCGAAAGCTTTCTCTGCATCCAAGAATATCATAGCCATTTGCTTTTCTGGGTGGGCTTCATAGTATTCCAGAATATTTAAAATTATCCTTATATAATTTTTCATCTGCCTTTTTGGAAGAAAGCCCGACTGGTCTTGATGTATTGTCTGTATTAAAATTATTTTCAATCTAGTTGCCAACATGGTTGCATATATTTTATAATCCACATTCAGTAATGAGATCGGTCTGTAGTTTTTGATTTCTTTACCCTCCGTGTTTTCCTTATGTATAAGATAAATTATTGCTTTGGACCACGTTGGTGGCAGTTCTCCCTTTTCTTCTACATATTCCAAGAGTTTCTTATATGGTTTGAGCAATACATTTTCTAATTCTTTATAATATTCCGCTGGCAGACCGTCTGGGCCTGGTGCTTTCCCATTTTTTTTGTTTTTTGAGGGCTTCTGTAATTTCTGCATATGTTAAGGGCTCATTTAAGGACTGAATTTGTTCTTCAGTCAGTTTCATTTTGTTGTGTTTCCATACAAATTCTTTCTGAGCTTCTTTATCTACTTCCTTTCTTTTATATAAATTCCGATAGAAATCCTCAGCAATCTTTTTTATTTCTTCTTGTTTAAATTTCTCAATCCCTGTTTAATCTTTCAATGATCGTATTATTGTTTTCTCCTTCTCTTTCCTTAATTTATATGCTAACCATCTCCCCGGTTTATTTGCGTTTTCAAAAAAATTTTGCTTTGCAAATTTAAGCTTCTTTGCCGTTTCTTCGGTAAGCAATATATTTATCTGGTGTTGTACAAACTTTATCTTCTCTTTCAATTCTGTATTTGTCAGGTTTTGTTTCAACTGTAACTCATCTGAGGCTAATCTATTTTCCAAAATCTTATATTTTTTCTGTCTTTCTCTTTTTTGTTTTGCTGCAAATCCTATAGCTACTCCTCTAAAAAATGCCTTGCTAGCCTCCCAAACCATTATCATTGATGTTTCTGGCCTTATATTCTGTTTGAAGAAGAAATCCATGTCTTCTTTTACTTGCTTAATAAATTCCTCATTTTTTAGATGTGAAGTATTGAGCTTCCAATTAAATTCTCTTGATTTGTTACCCAGTTGTAATGAAATTGGACTGTGGTCTGCAAATGTGTTGGGTAAGATGTCTATTTGTTCCAGTTCTTTCATTAAGCTTGTTGAGATCCAACATGTATCAATTCTTGACCACGATTTATGTCTGTTAGAATAAAAGGTATAGTCTCTTGTCTTTGGGTTACATGTCCTCCACGCATCTATAATATTTACTTCTTCCGCCAATTGTAGAAAATTTCTTGAGATTGTTCCTCTCTCTTTTTGGGTTATTTTATCTGATTTTGTGTCTAGTTCTTTATCAAAAACAACATTAAAATCTCCTATCACACAATAGTAGTCATAATCTTTATTTGTTAGATCTAGTTGCAGTTGTTTAAATTTTTTTTCCTGATTTCCATTTGGTGCGTAAATATTAATAATTAGCATTTTCTTTGATTCTCTTTGGATTTCCACCATTAGTATCCTTCCATTATCTGAGGCAAATGTTTGTTTTGGTTCCAGTTCTTTCTTTATGTACATAGCCACACCTTTCTTATTTTTACTTATGTCCAAAGCTACAAACAATTTTCCTAGCCTTGAACATACCAGCAGTTTCTGATCTGCTCTTTTTATATGGGTTTCTTGAATGCAAATTACATCAGATTTCTGTTTCTGCAGTTGTAAGATCTTTTTCCGTTTTTGAGGTGAGTTCAGGCCATTTATGTTGACTGAAAAAAATCTTAATTTGTTTTCTAGTCATCTTGTTGATTACTACCTTTCAGTTTTCTCTTCATCATACCTCTGGTATGTCTTGGCTTAGCTACTTCCTGTTCTCCTAGCTCTGTGTCTGATTCTGATTGTGATGAGTGATCTGATTTCTCCTGAGGTCTTTCTTCTGGTTTCCCCTCCTTCTTTCTTTCTCCCTGTATTTTCAGATTTTTCTCATTTTTTTCCATAAAATCTTGCGCTTTCATCAGCGATGTTATATTATATCTCTGTGTGTCAATTCCAAAAAATAGACCTTCTGGTGTCAGCCATCTATATGAAATTCCATTTTGTTGAAGTAGTGATGCAAGAGAGTATTGCTTCCTTCTTTGCCTCATTTGCCAGGGAATTTGTTTTAAGACATTTATTTTCTTGTCTTCTATTATTAATTGTTTATCTTGTGAGGCTCTTAAAACCTTGTCTCTAACTGATTTCTTCGTAAATCTCACATGAATTTCTTTGGGTAGCTTATTCCTTCTAGTGTATGCTGTGTTCACCCTGAAAGTTGCTTCCAAAAAAGACAGCAAAAATGAGAAAATGAGAAAAGACAGCAAAAATGAGAAAATGAGAAAAGACAGCAAAAATGAGAAAAGACAGCAAAAATGGGGTCAGCCTGGCCTCCAGTGGGGACGGAGTTCCAAAGACTGGGAGCAGCAACAGAGAAGGATCCCTCCTATGTCCCTGCAAAAGGCACCTGTGAAGATGGTGGGACCGAGAAAAAGGCCACTCCTAATAATCTTAACACGTGAGCAGGCTCATAAAGGGAGACACGGCCCTTGAGATAGCTTGGGTCGAAGCTGTTTCGGGCTTTATAGGTTAGAACCAACACTTTCAACTGTGCCTGAAAATGGATTGGCAGTCAGTGGAGTTGCTGTAACAGGGGGGTTGCATGATCCCTGTAACCAGCCTCAGTTAACAATCTTGTTGCCACGTTTTGGACCCACCGAACTTTCTGGACACTTTCCTTAGGCAGCCCCACATAGAGTGTGTTACAGTAATTCAGCTGGAATTAAGGCATGGGGTATGTCATAGAATCATAGAAAAGTGAAGTTGGAAGGGGCCTACAAGGCCATCAAGTGCAACCCCCTGCTCAGTGCAGGAGTACAATCAAAGCATATCTGCCAGGTGATTATCTAAGTTTTTCTTGAATGCCTCCAGTGTTGGCGCACTCACCAACTCCCGAGGTAAGTGGTTCCACTGTCGTACTGCTCTAACAGTTAGGACGTTTTTGCTGATATTCAATCGAAATCTGGCTTCCTTTAACTTGAGCCCATTGTTGCGTGTCCTGCACTCTGGGATGACTGAGAACAGATCTTGCCCCTTCTCTGTATGACAGCCTTTCAAATATTTGAAAAGTGCTATCATATCACCCCTCAGTCTTCTTTTCTCAAGGCTAAACATGCCCAATTCTTTCAGCCTTTCCTCCTAAGGCTTGGTTTCCAGCCCCCTGATCATCCTTGTCGCCCTCCTCTGAACTTGTTCCAATTTGTTAGCATCCTTCTTGAAGTGTGGTGTCCAGAACTGGACACAATAGTCAAGGTGAGGCCTAACCAGTGCTGAATAGAGGGGGACTAGCACCTCGCGGGATTTGGAAACTATACTTCTATTAATGCAGCCTAAAAGAGCATTTACCTTTTTTTGTAGCCACATCACACTGTTGGCTCATATTTAGCTTGTGATCTACGACAATTCAAAGATCCTTCTCGCTCACAGTTTTGCTGAGCCAGGTATCCCCCCATCTTGTAACTGTGCAATTGGTTTCTTTTTCTAAGGTGTGGTACTTTGCACTTATCCCTGTTAAATTTCATTCTGTTGCTTTCGGCCTAGTGCTCCAGTTTATCTAGATCATTTTGATTTTTTTTCTGTCTTCTAGGGTATTAGCTATTCTGCCCAATTTGGTATCATCTGCAAATTTGACAAGCATTCCCTACACTCCCTCATCCAAGTCATTAATAAAAATATTGAAGAGCACCGGGCCCAGGACTGAGCCTTGGGGTACCCCACTTGTTACCTCCTCCCAGTTAGAGAAGGACCCATTAATCATTACCCTCTGAGTATGATTCTGTAGCCATTTCTGTATCCACCTGACACTTGATCTATCCAGTCCACACCTAGTTAGCTTGAGAATCAGGAGATCATGGGGCACTTTGTCAAAAGCTTTACTAAAGTCATGATATACTACATCTACAGCATTCCCTCCGTCTATCAGGGAGGTGACCTGATAAAAAAACGAGATCAAATTAGTTTGGCAGGATTTGTCCTTGACAAATCCGTGTTGGCTTCTAGTTATTACTGCATTGTTTTCTAGGTGCTTGCACAATAACCGCTTTACGATCTGTTCCAGAATTTTGTCTGGGATTGATGTCAGGCTGACTGGCCTGTAGTTCCCAGGTTCTTCTTGTTTTGCCCTTTTTAAAGATAGGGACAACACTGGCCCTCCTCCAATCTTCTGGCACCTCACCCGTTTCCCATGATTTCAAGAAAATAATGGATAGTGGTTCTGAGAGTTCTTCAGCCAGTTCCTTCACTACTCTCGGATGCAGTTCACCCGGCCCTGGAGATTTGAACTCGTTCAAGGTGGTAAGGTATTCCTTGACTATTTGTTTATCTATCTCCAGCTGCAATCCTGTCCCCCCCACTTGCACTTCCAATTTATTTGAAAGTTCATAGTCTGTCTTATGGGAAAAGACTGAACTAAAATAGGAATTGAGCACCTCTGCCTTTTCTTTGTCCTCTGTTATCATTTTTCCATCTCCATTGTGGAGCTGTATGTTACAGCTGGATAGCTCAGTGGCTTAGGTATCTGGCTGCGCAGCCAGGGATTGAGAGTTCAATTCCCCACTGAGCCTCCCAGGAGAAGAGTCAGCCTGTGTAGGAGTGGGCAGGTTGCACAGTCCCAGGGTACCCCTCAGAAGAATGGAATGGTAAACTGCTTCTGTGAATTCTCTACCTAGAATCCCTCCCCGCACCCTAGAAAAGGGTCATAACATGCAATTATTATATGTTACAGTAGGATTGTGTTCATCTGGTGACAAAAAAAAGTTAATGAGAATATTTGAAGAAAATAACATATCTCAAATATATATCACTTTCTTTAGAACTTGCCACTATGCTACGGAAATGAGACATGTCATTCACCACCCTGCTTCTGGTTCTCTCCCTCTTAGGCTGCTCTGAATATGCTCACAAAATGCCAGTCCCTGGGATATGCTGAAGACCAGATACTGTGTGTCCCATTGCACCCAGGGTGGTTACAGACAGAAATGGGAAATTCAGCGGTAGGTAATTTGTGGAAGAATTTCATTCCCAGATGCCATCAAATCTATTGCACAGTTTATGGTTCCACTCTCATGAGTCTCATGGGCAAGGAAAATTTTTTTTTTGGCTAATATGGCTACTCAATTCGCAACTGTATGTGACTCTCCAAATATGACATTAGAGATGCTTTAGGAAATTCAACCACCACCTTGGACCAATCCTTCTGTCATTAGGGAGTCAGAGTGGAGCTTGAAACATTATTTTTAAAAAATGCATTCCCCACTGAGGAAGTCAGATTATCATTATTTTTGAACCAGATTATGACTACTGTTATATTGTTCCATCAATCAAGGTAATTTGTTATGTTATATGCTATTCAGAAATACAGAGAAAAAAATTCCTGTCCCCTCTAGTGGTCTGTTCTGATTAAACTTTGAAAATACAGAAATATAAACAATGAAAGAAAACACCACTTCCTTGCCTTCCTGAAGCCTGATGAGATAAAACATCAACATTTTGTGTCAAAGTACCTCTTAAAGTGCTTTTTAAAAATAACTTTAAAAACTGAGAAAACATTGCTTGTTGAGAAAACACCAAAAAAGTAACTTTGGGGCAGTAGTTATTACTTCTGAAATGGAAAATTATTATGCATTACCCAAAGAAAGAGTTACAGCTAATAATGTTATCTATCATTCGTTGCTTCCAAGCTGCGATATAATTCTTCTAGAGGAAGAGGTTCTATTATAGGCTATTGTGGATGATAATCTTTGACACATTAACTTCAAGTATTCGTCTAATCTTTCAAACAGAGAAGCGGCTAATAGCATGCTGGATGACAATGGTTGAAATCCTGTTGTGCAACTTATTCCGTGTAAAGCTGATGATGTAACTTATAGCAATGGGATCTCAGCCAATGAATTCTATTTGGACTGCCCTTTGGAGGATTAATTATATTTTTCAAACAGAAGACTACTGCAAGCATCTGCACCAGTTCCAAATGCGCTCAGGCATGGGATGTGTAGCAGCTAGACATGGGATATTCGTATTCGTATCCCAAGGGTACCACAGGTGGCAGCGGAAACTGAACCATCCCCCCAGAACCCACCAGTCCACTTACTGCTCTCCGTGCAGCACGCACAACCATCATCAGTCACACAGCGCCAAGGCTGGTTCTTCCCTGCCTCTCCACACAGCAGCTCAGTGGGGAGACTTGTCATCCCATCTCCTCACCAGAGTGGTCGGCTGTGGAGAGGGGCAGGGAAATGCCAGCCAGGCTACTTCTGCAGTTGGTGCTATGCAACTGACAACCACCCCGTGCACTACACGGATAAGTGGACTGGCGAGTTCTGGTAGGAGAGTTATGTTTCTGCTAGCACTTGTGGTGCTGATATACCATGTCTAGTAGCAGCTATTAAGAATGCTTCTCTGTTTGCCTTTTTTAGCTGAAATTGGTGGAATAAGAGCTCAGAATATTACTTTTAAAAAGTGTTATTGGGCCAGAAACAGATTGTTACAGTTACTATCTGCAAATTTAAAAGGTTCCTGCTCTTTTTCACTTTCTTTCCACATATATTGAAATAATGGCTCCCATTCAACAATCCAACAGTAGGTGGAATGGGATTTGTAGTCCAAATCAGGCTAAAATTCTATAGACAGATATTCTTATGAAGTCTTAATTAGTGGACAAGTCATCCACTACCTGGTACTTTCATGAGTCATTTGAAGAAGCTAAACTTCAAGGATTAAAACTTACGTCCATGTTGAGTGCCAAGTTGACTGGAAGAATTACAGGAGACCCTCCTAAATAAAGTTTCCATATTCAGAAGCCATATAGCTCTGAAGCCATATGGCTCCAGGGTTAGAATTAAATACTTTAGAGGAATACTTAGAATAACAAAGTCCTTGCCTATGGATCCTCCCAAAATACTGCTAAGTCACTGCCTGACAGTCATAGACTCTAGAGATTTGCATTGAATATGTTATTGTAGGCATTTTTAGAATAACATTTTATTAATTTTTCAAAACATCTACATTTAATTCGTGCTTGTTAAACATCGTGTTACATGGGTTGCTTATAATTATTTGTTTTTGTGTCTTGGTGTCTTCTTAATTGTCCCTTCAAAATCTATACATTTTTTAAGCATTAAAACCAATCATATGTGTATTTTAGTGTACCATAATTAAAACAGTTCAGTTAAAAACACACTAAAAACCAATATGGCCACATCCACTCTACAAAAGCAAAAACAATCTAGATCCATGACTCTATTAATTAAAATTAAAACCTTCAATTAAAAACTTCAATTAAAAAACTTCCGGAACAGGAAGGTTTTAATCTGGCACCGAAATGTTAGTAATGTCGGCCAGAGTGGTAGAATATACCAGATGGGCGGGATATAAATCAAATAAATAAATAAATAAATAAATAAATAAAATAATGTCGGCGCCAGTCGGATGTCGTTTGGGAGGGCATTCCAAAGACTGCCGAAAAGGCCCTCCGCCTACAGGCCATCCCTCTCACCTCACTGAGGGATGGCTCTTTCAGGAGGGCCTTCTGGCTAGATCTCAGTTGCCAGGTAGGTTCGTATGGAAGGAGGTGGTCCTTCAGGTTTGTTTTCTGAAAGTCCTCTGGCTCAGTTTCCTGTTCTCTTTTCCAGATGCCAGCCCCAATGACAGTGGAGGAGGGTGTGCAGAAGATCTTGGATACACTCTCCCAAATCTCTGAGAAAGATAGTGGCACGTTTGTGGACTTGGAGGGGAAAGTTCTTCCCTGGTGATACTCAACTACAATGAATGCCGGTACTGACAATGTTCTACTTGCCCTCACTTCTGAAGGAACCTCTTGCTGTCAGACAAGAGAAGCTGAGTCTCTGACCTTAATAAATTCCTTTTTGTTCAGAAATTCTTTCAGCTTCCTCTTCTTTTCCTTTGCCCTTTGTGCTAGGCTTCTTTCCAGTTATATATTCCAAGAGATCCCACTTGCTTGTTAAGTTTTTTGCTCAGTGTAATTCTGATGTCACTGCTTTCTCTTTTGGGTCTTGGTAATGCAACCCAAACATGGATTCTGAGTCATGGGAAATGCAAGGCACTGGTGACTTGAACATGTATTGACAAATACTAGTATAGGTTTGGTTTCCCTAGTAAGAAATAAATTTATTTTAGGAAGCTTAAGATGAAAAGGATTTCTCCAAATAGGGGAAATAGACATTAAATTGGCCAATAGGCTTCAGTGTTATGTAAGCATAAAGTGATGAACTTTGGAGCAGAAGATTCTAACTTTCTACAGATAAAAGTAATCATGTAGTCCATCTACAGAAATAAAGTTTGAAAATTTAACAATAGCCTTCTTCCTAAAAAGCTACATTTAAAAGGTTTGCTTGAAAGTTACAAATAAGGCAAGTTTTCAAGTTGTCCAGAACTCTTCAATACATTTGATGGGATTTGAGCTCATGACAACTAACCAGGAAATGAATCTTGAAGTTCTTGCCAATATTTGATTTTCTGATTGCAGACAATTATATCTGGTTATGCAGAATGTGTTAGACATGGAGGGGAATGCTTATCTCAATGACAGAGCATCTACTTTTGTTATTGTTATGTACCATCAAGTTGCTTCTAACTTATGGTGACACAAATAGGATTTTTGGGTGGTTAACTAGTTCAGTGAGTTGGGTACCTGGCTGTGGAGGCAGAAGTCAGAAGTTTAATTCCCCAGGGTGCCTTCTGGGAGAAAAGCTACCCTGTGTGCTTGAGGGCAAGCTACATGGTCCAGGAGCACTCCCTAAAGAAGGTACTGGTAAACACTTCTGAGTACTTTATACCTAAAAAACACAGTCACCATAAATGGGGAATCGATCCAGTGGCACATGACCATTATAAAATATTATTTTCAAGGTATGTGTTGAAGGTGCGGTTTCCTTGTACCACCTCCCCATGTCTGGCTACACAGGCATTTGAACCTAGTGTGATGTTTACCCCGTGGCCCTGCTTACTTCACCAAACAAAGAGCTCACACGAGTATCCCAACACGTCCTTTACCTCACTGCCACCAGTTGATTTCTTTACCAACTATGTTTCCTATGAAAGATTGAGGTCCATTCAGTACTTAACTTTGAAATAAAAACAGGTTTATTGGTTCCAAGTTGTTTCAGGAATAGTTCTTAAGCACATTCTTAAAGTTACACAAAGCGTTCAGTATCTTCCTTTAACCTCTTCTATCTTAACTAATACAGATAACACTCTGACTATTCACTCCCTAAACTCTCTTTCTGCCTCAAAACCCAAACTAGCTTCCTTTCTCTTCAAACCTTTCTTCCCTCTCTCTCTCAAAACTCTTATCTATCCTCACACTCTGCTACAGCTCCCCTTCTATATAGCTGGCTCTGCCTCCCACCAGCTCCCTATTTGTTCATGCAAATGCACTGCTGAATATTCATGCCAGGATGATCGTTACAACTCCTCCCCCCTTAAAAAGTATGTTTTATGAGGGGAAAACTTACCAGTTTACCCTCTTAAACAAACAACAAGACATTTAATAAATTTACTAACATTCTTACCATACAGTGGACCCTCGACTTACAGACGGCTCGACCTGCAGACTTTTCGAGTTACAGACTTCTCTGGCCGCAAAATTTAGGTTCGACTTGCGGCCGGAGAATCGACCTACAGACCGGAAAATCAAACAAAATGGACCAAAAACGGCCGGTTACGGATTAATCGGTTTTCAATGCATTGTAGGTCAATGGAGCCTCGACCTACAGACTTTTCGACCTGCAGCCACCGTTCCAATACGGATTAATTCCGTAAGTCGAGGGTCCACTGTACTTATAACTATACACATTTGCCATATGGGCTTCTATCAAGTAATACATTTACTATTTAAACTTAACCCATTATACAGTCCTGGAAACCATACATTCATAAACATTTTCATCTAGATTAAATCAAACATTACAGATATAAACATAAACATTTACATCTCCACCCCTCTGAGGCACTAACAAAACTTCCCTATATAACAGATTGTTTTCTATCATAAATCTCTCTGGGCGTTCAGGCGTTAATGAAGAGGGAGTTCCCTTAGCTTTCTCAAAGCACTGTGTAAGAGTGGTATCCTCCATCTGTTCATTAGGATAAACTATTAGGGTTTCTTACAAATATAACTTCTGCCATTTCATTCCCCTCAGGGTTTTCTTTTAAACTGGGGCTTTCCAGGTTAATTTCAGAAGTTAGGGATTCCACTTTTCCCTCAGGGTGTCACGTTTCCAGGGGATACAGCAGGTGAAAATCCAATAAGTCAGTCCAAAGTCAGAAGTCTGGGGGATACAAAGCAGATGCCAAATTGCCAAAACCAAAACACAAACCGTAGTCAGAAGTCAGAGTCCAAGAGCCAAGGGTCAAGTAAGCAAGGTTCAAGATAGCAGGAACGTGGACGCGAGCCAGAGAATGGACTTATTTATTTATTTTATTTATTTATTATACTTATACCCCGCCCATCTAGTCATAGACTACTCTGGGCGTCTGACAGCAGGTAAATAAAACAATTTAAGAGTAACAGTGATTTACAACAACAATAAACAATTATTCAAGATGGAAAAGAAAGAGAAAAAATAAATCAAATAGTGCCTGGAGGGAAGGCCTGCCTAAACAGCCAGGTTTTCAATTGACTTTTAAAAATACCCAGCGAGGGGGCCATACGGATCTCTGTAGGAAGGTTATTCCAAAGACGAGGAGCCACTGCCGAGAAGGCCCGGTTTCTTGTTTTTTCCCTCCGGGCCTCCCTCGGCGTTAGGCTCCTCAGTCGTACCTCCTGACTAGATCGAGTGATACGGGTAGATTTAGGTGGGAGGAGGCGTTCCGCCAGATATCGAGGCCCTAAACCATTTAAGGCTTTATACGTAATCATTAAAACGTTGAAATCGACGCGGAAACGAACGGGCAGCCAATGCAAAGCTGCCAGAGTGGGAGAGATATGATGATGTTTTCTCACCCCACTAAGAAGTCTGGCCGCCGCATTCTGCACCATCTGAAGCTTCCGCATCAATCTCAAAGGTAGCCCCACGTAGAGTGCATTACAGTGGTCTAATCTCGAGATTACAAGCGCATGCACCAAAGTGGTGAGCGCCCCAACATCAAGATAGGGACGCAGCTGGGCAATCCGCCAAAGATGTAAATAGGTGGAGCGGACCACTGACGACACCTGAGTTTCCATGGTGAGCGCCGGGTCCAGATGGATCCCCAGGCTGCGAACCTCAGTCTTCGCAGAGAGACTCACCCCCCCAAATGAGAGGGAGTTTCCCAAACTGCTGATGGTGGGGCCACCCACCGTCAGGACCTCCGTCTTGTCTGGGTTCAGCCTCAGCCCATTCTCCTGCATCCATTCCAGTACAGTCTCCAAACAGCACTGAAGGGACAGAACGGCATCCACTGTGGTTGGAGAAAAGGAGATGTAGAGCTGGGTGTCATCAGCATATTGATGGCACGATGCTCCACACCCCCTGATGACCCCTCCCAGCAGCCTCATGTAGATATTAAACAGCATTGGGGAGATAATTGAGCCCTGCGGAACCCCACAATTGAGGCTCCA
Organism: Intellagama lesueurii; assembly: GCA_037013535.1. Taxonomy (NCBI): domain Eukaryota; kingdom Metazoa; phylum Chordata; class Lepidosauria; order Squamata; family Agamidae; genus Intellagama; species Intellagama lesueurii. Next base: position 14,739,380 of record JBAJHW010000008.1, read on the forward strand.
CAGGGCCGATACCCTCTCCCCAAGCTACACTCTTTGAGGACGGTCCTCCAAGAAGGATCGGAGCCAGGCAAGCACCAGGCCACCAATTCCCAACTCGGAGAGCCTCCTCAGGAGGATACCGTGGTCGACGGTATCAAAGGCGGCTGAGATATTGAGGAGGACCAACAGAGACGTTTTACCCCTGTCGGCCTCCCTCAGTAGGTCATCCAACAGGGCGACCAATGCCGTTTCTGTACCATGACGCGGTCTGAATCCCAACTGGAACGGATCCAGGGCATTTGTTTCATCCAAATGAACCTGAAGCTGATTGGCCACCACCCTCTCCACCACTTTGCTAATGAAAGAAACATTGGCGACGGGCCTGTAGTTGCCAATATCGTCCGCCGCCAAGTTTGGTTTCTTCCTAATGGGCCTAATGAGTGTCTCCTTGAGGGCAAGAGGAACCTTGCCATCCAGGAAAGACCCATTAATTATTGCTGTGGCCCATTCAGTTGTTATAGGCCTGGCTGCTTTGATGAGCCAGGCCGGGCAAGGGTCAAGGGATGAGGTGGTGGCCCGACAGCGATCAAGTGCTTTGTCCACAATATCTGGCGTCACAGGCTGAAAGAGATCAATACTCACCGGGCAAGGCGGAGCACTGGACATCTCTGCTCGATCCACTGTGTCCAAAAAAGGAGAGGTCTCCTGACGGATGGCCTCCACTTTAGATTTTAAAAATGCTGCAAATTGGTCTGGTGAGATACTAGAGGGAGGCCCATCACCTAGACCAATTCCGGATAGGTCGCGGACTATACGGAAAAGCTCCGCCTGCTGATTTGAAGCTTCGCTTATCCGTTCAGCGAGATGTGCTCTGCTAGCAGCCCTTACCTTAGCAAGGTAAAGGTTAGTCACAGCCCTGACAGCTTCTCGGTTATAAACCGTCGGTTTCTGTCTCCACTTGCTCTCTAGCCTTCTCCTAGTTTGCTTCAATGCTTGTGGGTCCTGGTTAAACCAGGATGCAGGCTGAGCTCTGCGCTGGAGAGGGCGTTTAGGACTTTGGACTTGTTGCTTCCACAAGCTTCCAAGCCTCTGGGTGCAGATTTTATAGCAGCAGCAGTCATCTAAACACTTTATCCTGCTGAAACTCAGGGCTGGTCGACCTGATGTTCCTATGGGAAGCATCTATGCGAGCCTCAGACCTTCGTGTCATGAGTCTTTGCCGAAGCTTATCCCTCACTCTGGCTACTGGGGGAAGAGAATCTGGTGGTGATTCAGCTGTCTGCGATTCTGATTGCCCAGCATTTTCCTCAGCTGTAATTAACCCCTCAGATTCCAGATCTTCTTCGGCTGAACTCATGACACAGGGATTGTTAACTGCCCTCCCTGGGTATGTGTTACTACAAAAGCACTCTGCACATGCTTGGAGATCTTTGATCTAACCTGGCAAACAAGGTGCTGGAATTTGATCAGAAATTGCCACATCCCAAATTCCAACCCAGTCTCGATAGTTTATCTTTACTTTAGCCATAGGTAAAGTCACTGGAATAGAACTTATTCCTTTGATTGTAACAGTTTGATTTGTAAGTATTTGTTCTTTACAAACCACATCAGGATGACACAGAGTTAAGTGGGAGCAGCTATCAACAATTCCCACATAAGATATCTCATTAATAAGAATTTTCTCCCCAGAGCTCTCCAGTAAAATATTATCTGTTTTTATAAGAAAGTACTGCACGACTCTTGCTTGTGGCAGATCAGAATTTTCTGTTGCACTAGTTGCCATGGAGAAAGCACCATTGTTACAGCCTCCTTCAGTGGCTTCCACTGGTTTTATATAGTAAACCTTCTTGGACTATCATCTTTTCCATTTTTATTTTTATTATTTTGCATACATTTTGATCAAACATGTCCAAATTCTCCGCAGTTATAGCATTGTTTATAAGCCCTTTGATCATACGTGCGCAAGACAGCTGTCATCGACATGGAACTGAGTAGACTGCAGATGGATATTGTTGCCCTGCAAAAGACAAGATTGCCAGACATGGGATCCGTCAAAGAAAAAAACTTCTCATTCTTCTGGCAGGGAAAACCATTGAATGAGACCAGGGAATATGGTGTTGGCTTTGCGGTCAGAAATACTCTGCTGAGATCTATTGTTCCACCTACTGTGGGAAGTAAAGGAATCCTGTCTGTGCAGCTCCACTCATCAGCGGGACCAGTCACCCTTATTAGTGCATATGCACCAACACTGTCGTCCACAACAGAAGTCAAAGACAAATTCTACAACGATCTGGCAGCTAGATTAGATTAGGCATCCTTCAGTCTTGAGAGACTATGGTAACGTGCTCTGTGTGGAGGACTTGGAACAGCGTCTAGTGTGGCTGAGAAGGCCATTTTGAGAGTGGCAGTCCCTTCCACACTGAAGACAAATACAATCTGTCCCCTGTCCAGCTCCCTGATTTTGCTGGTTTCGGGACTGCCTCTTTGCCTCAGCCTGCTGGACAAGGGTCTCTTCAAATTGGGAGAGGCCGTGATGCACTGCCTGCCTCCAGGCTGAACGCTCAGATGTCAAGGTTTCCCATCTGTTGAGGTCCATTCCTAAGGCCTTCAGATCCCGCTTGCAGATATCCTTGTATCACAGCTGTGGTCTCCCTCTGGGGCGATTTCCCTGCACTAATTCTCCATACAGGAGATCTTTTGGAATCCGACCATCAGCCATTCTCACGACATGTCCAAACCAACATAGACATTGCTGTTTCAGTAATGTATACATGCTAAAAATTCCAGCTTGTTCTAGGACTACTCTATTTGGAACTTTGTCCTGCCAGGTGATACCAAAAATGTGTCGGAGACAACGCATATGGAACGCGTTCAGCTTCCTCTCTTGCCGTGCACAAAGGGTCCAGGACTCACTGCAGTACAGGAGTGTGCTCAGGACACAGGCTCTATAGACCTGGATCTTGGTATATGCCGTCAGCTTCTTATTAAGCCATACTCTCTTTGTGAGTCTAGAGAACATGGTAGCTGCTTTGTCAATGCTTTTATCCAGCTCGACATCTAGGGAGAGAGTGTCAGAGATCGTTGAGCCAAGGTACACAAAGTCATGAACAACCTCCAATTCTTGCGTGGACATGGTAATAGAGGGAGGTGAGTCCACGCCCTGGCCCATGACTTGTGTTTTCTTCAGGCTGATTGGTCCAAAGTCTCAGCAGGCCTTGCTAAAACGATTCATGTGTTGTTGGAGGTCTTCAGCAGAGTGGGCAACAATGACTGCATCATTGGCGAAGCAAATTTTTTTTGAAAATGCAAACAAGCCGGGGAGATGGTTAGCATATAAATTAAGGAAAGAGAGAGAGAAAACAATAATACGAACATTGAAAGATGAAACAGGGACTGAAAAATTTAAAGAAGAAGAAATATAAAAGATTGTTGAGGACTTCTACTGGAATTTATACAATAGAAAGGAAGTAGACAAAGAAGCTCAGAAAGATAAGGAAGGAAATACAATAAAATGAAACTGACTAAAGACCAAATACAGTCCTTAAATGAGCCCTTAACATATGCAGAAATTATAGAAGCCCTCAAAAAGCAAAAGAACGGGAAATCACCAGGCCCAGATGGACTGCCAGCGGGATATTATAAAGAATTAGAAAATGTATTGCTCAAACCATATAAGAAACTCTTGGAATTTGTAGAAGAAAAGGGAGAACTGCCACCAACGTGGTCCAAAGCGATAATTTCTCTTATACATAAGGAAAACATGGAGGGTAAAGAAATTCAAAACTACAGACCGATCTCATTACTGAACGTGGATTATAAAATATATGCAACCATGTTGGCAACTAGATTGAAAAGAATTTTAATACAGACAATACATCAAGACCAGTCGGGCTTTCTTCCAAAAAGGAAGATGAAAAATAATAGAAGGATAATTTTAAATACTCTGGAATACTATGAAGCACACCCAGAAAAGCAAATGGCTATGATATTCTTGGATGCGGAGAAAGCTTTCGATAATCTAAACTGGAATTTTATGTTACATCAGTTGGAAGTGCTGCAAGTTGGAGAAAGATTTTTGAAATTAATTAGAGCAATCTATACCCAGCAAAAGGCAAAAGTAAGAATCAATGGAGAGTTGACGAAAGAAATACAGATACAGAAAGGTACTAGACAGGGGTGCCCTCTTTCTCCATTATTATTCATCCTTACTCTAGAAATACTAACTGAGCAAATTAGAAGTAAAAAGGAAATAAAAGGATTGAAAGTAAGAGGTCATACCTATAAGCTTCAAGCTTTTGCAGATGATCTAGTTATTATATTGGAAGATCCAATGGACTCAATTGAAGACCTGAAGGAGATGTTGAAAAATTTTGGTGATATGGCAGGAATGAAAATAAACCAAAAGAAAACAAAAATATTGGTTAAAAATACGAGAGATCAAGAACGACAGAAGCTAATAGAAAAGACTAATTTTCAAGAAGAAAAGAGAGTTAGATACTTAGGGATCAAAGTCACAAAGAAAACGAGTACATTATTTAAGGATAATTATATGAAGTTGATGAAAGAGATACAGAATAGCTTGGAGAGATGGGACAAATTACAGCCATCGCTGATGGGAAGAATAGCAACCATTAAAATGAATGTTCTACCTAAAATTCTATTTTTATTCCAGACAATTCCTATAATATTAAAACAGTCTTTTTTTTCAAGAACTTAACAAGATAATTATGAGATTTGTCTGGCAAGGTAAAAAACCAAGAATTAAAATTAAAGCAATGGAAGATGCCAAGCAAAGGGCAGGTTTTGGTCTCCCAGATTGGGTTTTGTACTATAGATCCTGTGTTTTAGACTGGATAAAAGAATGGATAACCTTAGAAAATGATAGATTACTCAATTTGGAGGGACATGATTTGCAGTTTGGCTGGCATGCTTTTCTATGGTACAAAAAAGATAAAGAGCAGAAACAGTTCAACCTGCATATGATAAGAAGAGCTCTACTAGGGACTTGGAAAAAGATCATCTAACAGATTTACCAAAAAACACCAGTCTGGGTATCACCTATAGAGGCCTTTACACAACCTAATCTTATGACGGAAGCAAAACTTCTAAGATACCAAGATTTATTAAAAAAGGATTGTGAGTTAAGGCCTAAAGAAGAGTTAGAGACACAAAATATATACATAGACTGGTGGTCGAGAGCACAAGTGGAATCTAGGTACAGAAAAGATAAAATAGAAGGTTTTTACCCACAACAAACGATATTTGACAAACTTCTGCTGGGCTCAAAAGATAAAGTAATTAAGAAAATGTATGATTATTTGTTAGAAATTAAACTGCAAGATGAGATAGTTAAAGAATGTATGATTAGGTGGGCACAAAATATAGGACATAATATTGATATTGATCAATGGTTGCAAATATGGCAAAATAATATAAAGCTCACTAAATCGGTTAATTTCAAGGAGAATATATATAAGATGTTTTATAGGTGGCATATGACTCTGCAATAACTATCAAAGATGTATACAGATGTATCAAATGTTTGTTGGAAGTGTGAAGCACATGAGGGAAGTTTTTATCATATGTGGTGGACTTGTAGAGTAGTGAAGCAATTTTGGATAGGTGTACATACTTTGTTACAAAAAAATATTGCTTTGTAAGGTTCCACTAACCCCAGAACTGTTTGTACTGAGTATTATACCAGACAATATAGATAAGACAACGAAATACTTAGTTATATATATAGTCACTGCAGCCAGAATTCTTTATGCCAAGAATTTGAAGAAATCGGTGATACCGGAACAAGAGGAAGTTATTGAGAAGATATGGGAAGTGGCAGAAATGGATATCTTATCAGAAGTGCTGAAGGACTGTCCAATACAAAAGGCAACTGAACGATGGGATTTATTATATAAATGGCTCGAATCACCAGATAGTACTTGAATAATATAGATTAAAACTAGGATGTAAATGTAAGTTATAACCTGGAGGGCAATCAAATAGTAGAAAAGTGGAAAGTCGAGTTGATATGGCAATATGACTAGATTGGATGGCAGTACATTTTGTGTTCTCCTCCCCCTATTTTTCCCCCTCATATCCCCCCTTTACCTTCTGTATCCCCTACCTTATCCTAAATTGTCAATAAAATAAATTTTTAAAAAAACTACAGTGCCCTTCATTTCCTCATGAAAGGACCTGATGATGTTAAGGAGTCAAGGTGGACATCCAATCTTGGGAAGTATTTTAAAACGGCCGTCCCTGCTAACCAAATCAAAGGCCTTTGTGAGATCTATGAAGGCCACAAAGAGTGGCTGTCGTTGTTCCCTACATTTCTCCTGCAACTGTCTGAGGGAAAATACCATGTCAGTGGTGGATCTATTAGCTCGAAATCCACACTGTGATTCTGGATAGACTCTGTCTGCAAGCACCTAGCGTCTCTTCAGCACAACACGGGCAAGCAGCTTCCCTGCAACGCTGAGAAGAGAGATGCCACGGTAGTTATTTCAGTCACCCCTGTCTCCTTTGTTCTTATACAATGTGACAATGTTTGCATCCTTCATGTCCTGTGGTACTCCACCTTCTCTCCAGCAAAGACAAAAGATTTCATACAGTTCGGTGGTGATGATCTCTTTACAGCACTTCAGAACTTCAACAGGGATGTTATCCTTCCCAGGTGCCTTGCCGGAGGAGAGGGAATCCAAGGCCACTTTTATTTCTGCTAAAGTTGGTTCACTGTCCAACTCTTCCAAGAGAGGCAGGCACTCAATGTTATTTAGTGCCTCTTTGGTTACTACATTCTCTCTGGAATATAGCTCAGAGTAGTGCTGCACCCAGCGTTCCATCTGCTGTGCTCGGTCCTGGATGATCACGCCTGTAGCAGACTTCAAAGGAACAGATTTCTTCTGTATTGGACCTAAGGCCTGCTTGATACCATCATACATTTCCTTGATGTTACCTGTGTCTGCTGCTATATGTATCTGAGAGCAGAGCTGAAGCCAATAATCGTTAGAACATCTCCTGGAAGCCTGTTGGTCTTTGCTACGAGGAAGTCGAAGAGCCTGCAAGTTGTACTCACTAGGACAGGCTTTGTATGCTGCTAGAGCTCTCCTCTTATCCTCGATGGCTGGCATCAACTCCTTTGAATGGGCTTCGAACCAGACTGCCGTCTTTTTGGTTTTCTAGCCAAATGTGGACAGGGCGGTGCTATAAACAGTGTTCTTGAAAAGTTCCCATCATTCAGATACATTTGCATCAGCTGGGCCTGGAAGGGTTTCCTCAAGCGCTTGGGCAAATTCCTCCACTTTTCTTTGATTTGCATACCAACAGAGGATTTTGGGAGAGTGTGGAAGAGGTAACTGTGAGAGACAGACTAGAGGAACTGTCCTTATTTCTTTGTCCCTACCTACCTATCTACCTACCTATCCCTCCACCTATCCTCCCTCTTTACATCCCTATATCGCTTTCTTTCTTTCTTTCTTTCTTTCTTTCTTTCTTTCTTTCTTTCTTTCTTTCTTTCTTTCTTTCTTTCTTTCTTTCCTCACTCGAGTCCTTTCTTTCCTTCTTCCTTTCTTTCTTTCAGTCTTTCTTTCTTTCATTCTTTCTTTCCTTCCTTCCTCCCTCTATCTCTTTCTTTCTTTCATTCTTATTTCCTTCCTTCCTTCCTTCCTTCCTTCCTTCCTTCCTTCCTTCCTTCCTTCCTTCCTTCCTTCCTTCCTTCCTTCCTTCCTTCCTTCCTTCCTTCCTTCCTTCCTTCTGTCTTTCTTTTCTTCTGTCTTTCTGTCCTTCCTTACTCTGTTCTCCCTCCTTCTTTCTTTCTTTCTTTCTTTTTCCTTCCTTCCTTGCTTGCTTGCTTCCTTCCTTTTTTCTTTCTTTCTTTCTTTCTTTCTTTCTTGTCTTGATTCCTTTCCTTTCTTCTTGTTTTCTTCCTTCCAGTCTTTCTTTCTTTCTTTTTCTTTCTCTTTTTTAAAAAAATTATTATTATTATTATTATTATTATTATTATTATTATTATTATTATTATTATTATTATTATTATTATTATTATTATTATTATTATTATTATTATTATTATTATTATTATTATAATATAACTATAACATAAACAAAAACATATAACATATGAACTAAAATACAATTTAACTGTGTTCCCCAGAATCACAGTGTGGATTTCGAGCTAATAGATCCACCACTGACATGGTATTCTCCCTCAGACAGTTGCAGGAGAAATGCAGGGAACAACAACAGCCACTCTTTGTCGCCTTCATAGATCTCACAAAGGCCTTTGATTTGGTTAGCAGGGATGGCCTTTTTAAAATACTTCCCAAGATTGGATGTCCACCTCGACTCCTTAACATCATCAGGTCCTTCCATGAGGGAATGAAGGGCACTGTAGTTTTTGATGGTTCAACATCAGATCCCTTTGACATCCGAAGCGGAGTGAAACAGGGCTGTGTCCTCGCACCAACCCTTTTTGGGATCTTTTTTGCTGTCATGCTGAAGCACGCCTTTGGAACTGCAACAGAAGGTGTCTATCTCCGGACTAGATCAGACGGAAAGCTCTTTAATCTCTCTAGATTGAGAGCGAAGACCAAAGTCCAGATGAAATGCATGCAGGACTTCCTCTTCGCCGATGATGCAGCCATTGTTGCCCACTCTGCTCAAGACCTCCAACAACTCATCGTTGAATCGTTTTAGCAAGGCCTGCCAAGACTTTGGACTAACAATCAGCCTGAAGAAAACACAAGTCATGGGCCAGGGCGTGGACTCGCCTCCCTCTATTACCATTTCCACGCAAGAATTGGAGGTTGTTCATGACTTTGTGTACCTTGGCTCAACGATCTCTGACACTCTCTCTCTAGATGTCGAGCTGGATAAACGCATTGGCAAAGCAGCTACCATGTTCTCTAGACTCACAAAGAGAGTATGGCTCAATAAGAAGCTGACGACATATACCAAGATCCAGGTCTATAGAGCCTGTGTCCTGAGCACACTCCTGTACTGCAGTGAGTCCTGGACCCTTTGTGCACGGCAGGAGAGGAAGCTGAACACCTTCCATATGCGTTGCCTCCGACGCATTTTTGGTATCACCTGGCAGGACAAAGTTCCAAACAGAGTAGTCCTAGAACGAGCTGGAATTTTTAGCATGTATACATTACTGAAACAGCGACGTCTACGTTGGCTTGGGCATGTCGTGAGAATGGCTGATGGTCGGATTCCAAAAGATCTCCTGTATGGAGAATTAGTGGAGGGAAATCGCCCCAGAGGGAGACCACAGCTGCGATACAAGGACATCTGCAAGCGGGATCTGAAGGCCTTAGGAATGGACCTCAACAGATGGGAAACCCTGACATCGGAGTGTTCAGCCTGGAGGCAGGCATTGCATCACGGCCTCTCCCAATTTGAAGAGACCCTTGTCCAGCAGACCGAGGCAAAGAGGCAGTCACGGAAGCAGCAAAATCAGGGAGGGGGACAGATTGTATTTGTCTTCAGTGTGGAAGGCATTGTCACTCTCGAATTGGCCTTCTCAGCCACACTAGACGCTGTTCCAAGTCCTCCATACAGAGCACGTTACCATAGTCTTTCGAGACTGAAGGATGCCTAATACTGTGTTCCCCACCACCGTATGCGGGACCTTTTGCCATAATCTTCCTCTTCCTTATTGTTCTTCTTCTTCTTCTTCTTCTTCTTCTTCTTCTTCTTCTTCTTCTTCTTCTTCTATTGTCCTCTTCTCCAAAACTGCATTGATTCTTGATTTGGAGCTTTCCCTTTTCCTCTTATTAGCACATATTCGAAAAATCTACCCCATATTTCATAAAAGTTATTTTTTTTTCAACTCTTCTTTCTTAACCTTTAAGTTACAAGTTAATTTATCATTTATTGCTATATTCCATATTTCTTTATACCATTCTTCAATTTGCAATTCGACTTTTAATTTCCATTGCCTAGCTATAATCAATCTAGCTGCTGTTAATAAATTGGCTTTTTCTTTCTTTCTATCTTAATTTACTTCCTTACTCTGTTTTTCTTTCTTTCTTTCTTTTCCTTCCTTCCTCTGTTCTTTCTTTCTTGCTTTTTTCCTTCCTTACACCATTCTTCCTTCCTTCCTTCCTTCCTTCCTTCCTTCCTTCCTTCCTGTGTTTTCTTTCTTTCTTTCTTTCTTTCTTTCTTTCTTTCTTTCTTTCTTTCTTTCTTTCCTTCCTTCCTTCCTTCCTTCCTTCCTTCCTTCCTTCCTTCCTTCCTTCCTTCCTTCCTTCCTTCCTTCCTTCCTTCCTTCCTTCCTTCCGTCTTTCTGTATTTCTGTCTTTCTTTTCTTCTATTTTTCCATCCTTCCTTACTCTGTTCTCCCTCCTTTCTTTCTTCCAGTCTTTCTTTCTTTCGTTGTTTCTTTCTATCCTTACTTCCATAGTGTGTTCTTTCTTTCTTTCTTTCTTTCTTTCTTTCTTTCTTCTTTCTTTCTTTCTTTCTTAATCTGTTTTTTCTTTCTTTCTTTTCCTTCCTTCCTTCCTTCCTTCCTTCCTTCCTTCCTTCCTTCCTTCCTTCCTTCCTTCCTTCCTTCCTTCCTTCTCCCCCCCTTTCCTTTGTTCATTCCTTCCTTCCTTACTTCTTTCTTTCCTTCCGTCCTTCCTTCTTTCCTTCTTTCTTTCTCTCTCTCTCTTTCTTTCATCCCTCCCTCTCTCCTTCCTTCCTTCCTTCCTTCCTTCCTTCCTTCCTTCCTTCCTTCCTTCCTTCCTTCCTTCCTTCCTTCCTTCCTTCCTTCCTTCCTTCCTTTCCTGCTTGCCTGCCTGCCTGCCTTCTTTCTTTCATTCTTTCTTTTTTCTTTCTCTTTCTTTCTTTTTTCCCTTCCTTCCTTCCTTTTTTCTTCCTTTTCCTTCCTTCCTTCCTTCCTTCCTTCCTTCCTTCCTTCCTTCCTTCCTTCTTTCTTTTTTCTTTCTCTCTCTCTCAATTACTTTCTATCCTTCTCCCTTTCTTTCTTCCAGTCTTTCTTTATTTCGTTCTTTCTTTTTTTCCTTCTTTCATTACTGTGTTCTTTCTTTCTTTCTTTCTTTCTTTCTTTCTTTCTTTCTTTCTTTCTTTCTTTCTTTCTTTCTTTCTTTCTTTCTTTCTTTCTTTCCCTCCCACCTTCCTTCCTTCCTTCTTTCCCTCTGTCTTTCTGTCTATCTTTTCTTCTCTCTTTCCGTCCTTCCTTCCTTCCTTCCTTCCTTCCTTCCTTCCTTCCTTCCTTCCTTCCTTCCTTCCTTCCTTCCTTCCTTCCTTCCTTCCTTCCTTCCTTCCTTCCTTCAAGTCGGTTTCTTCTGTGCTTAATCAAGAGACCAAGGAAGAGAGTGTGAATTCATCTCTGCGGACAGATACCAAGAAAGAGGTCAGCTCTGTATTGTGGCTCATATTCCCAGTTCAAATTCTGAACTCAACTGGTCCTAAGGCATTTGAGGCTCAAAAGAGGAATGGTCAACTTCAGAGCTTGAAACCTGTGATGGTCCCCCAGTTTGGGTCCCTCTCTATAGCCATTCAACCACACTACTCTTCTTGTCCTGGAGTGAGCGAGCCCAGGGAAGACCTAATGGTGGTGATGACTATGGAGCTTCCCGGGAACCAATGTCTCCCAAACACTGCCATCTATTTAGATTAGGCTGTGTTCTTCAAGGAGTCCCAGAAATCCACAAGGATGAACGGAAAAAAAAACACACACACACAAAATGAAAGAGAGCACCTCTTTCATGTTGTTTTTCATCTGTTAGAACCCCAGCTTCCCAGCCACTAATGTTAACGGCCACCAACACTTTGAATGTTCACGACCTGTGTCAGTGATGCCGCTGTCACTTTGGAAAGCCATTACTGAGTGTTCTTAGGCGGTTGTCATTCTACTTGGTCCCAGTCCCCTCCCTCTCTTTCTCCCCCACCCATCCCACCACAGTATACAATATAATTTCTGTACAATAGAAGCCAGGTACTGTGTTCCATGTATCTGAAGAAAGAGGACTGCAGTACACAAAAGCTCACATGGAAATTAAACAGGTAGTTTTCAAGATACAATTCTTTTGTTACTGTTCAAGCTCAAATTTGATGGCGTCCTATCCCTTTTGCCTTTGCACCCTTCCACCACAATAATACGGGCCTCCAAGGCCCTCTTTGAAAATGAATCTGGCCCTCAGGCTTGAAAGAGCTTCCACCTCCTTTGCTTAAAGCCATTCCCCTCTCCTTCTTGGAAGCTGAGCTCAGAAGCAGAGTGCTCAACTGAGAAATGGAAGACGCTAGCCTCCTAAACTCTGATCTTTGAGCACCAAATACCGATCATCCTGACAGCAGCACTTGGCATCAATTTAAGCTTCTAGTCTCCCTTTAACAGGCTGCCCCATGTAGAGAACGTTGCAGTAATCCAATCTGAAAGAATGAAGATTGAACCCATCCTATTACTGATACAGCCTCATTCCCTAGTTCCCGGAGCATTGCTTTGGCATGGAACACGTGGCGATGAATGGGGCTTATATTCTTTTCATGTTTTGAGAATGCAAATCCCAGCCAGCATTTTCCAAAATGCCTCTAGATATCTGGATCAAAGAAGCTGGAAAGGCATAAAGTATTGTTTAATTTGGCATGCATAATTAATCGTTTCAAAGACGAGAGGGAACCGGTACTTGGCACTAAAGGACTTAATCTGTTTGTCTCGCCAGAACTCTAATTACTGTTGGTGGAGATGCCCACATGCATACATTTTGTTCTATTGGGGAAAAAAACTATTTTTTTTAACTATCTCATTAATAGGTAGGTAAATCACCAATTTACAATGACAGCAAATGTCATCTTAGAATAAACCTGATAGGTAAAACTACTTCCCACCTCATGCCCTGCACAGAATGGGGTGGGGAACATTTTCAGCCTTCCAAATATTTTGGACTACAACTCCCATTCATACTATTGGCTATGATAGGTGGTTTTAAGGGGAAAGGCAGGGTAAAAATATTTTAAATTAATAAATAAAGTAAATGTGATGGGTTGAATTCCAAATCACCTCCTCACTCACCCACCGGCCCCCATGCTCTTCCACCCTCGCCCCTCTCCCTCTTATCCTCCATTCCCTCCCTCTCCATCATTCCCAGCTCCCCTTCCGGTCGGACCCATCGGGGAACCGGAGGTGGTGGCGGCATAGGGAGGACATGAGGAGCACCACAAAAGTTCTGGATTCAGGATAAAGTCCATGTGTAGAAAAAAAAATCCCTCCACCAGTTTCTTTTCCTAATTTCATGGCAGACACTTAATATCTATACCTATTAAAAAGCCAGCCGTTCCCCATTCTCAGATCTTGAAAATAACGAGTTACAGTGGTGCCTCGACTTACGAACGTCCCAACATACGTACGACCATTTCGGGTTACGACCACACTTCCGGAACCAATTAAGTTTGTAAGTCGAGGCACCACTGTAGTATTAAAATTGTACATTTCAGATGTAATTTCTGGATGTAACACAACACCGAGAAGCCCCAGCCAGCAGGATAATAGGAGTTGTAGTCCAGGACCTTTGGAGGGCACTGGATTGATGCCTGCTCTGCTTTGAATACGGCACGTGGCCAGTCTCCTGTTGCATACACAGATCATTCTAAGGTGGCTGCTTTATTTCCAGGCTGTCGGCTGCTTTCAATAGTTGATCAGTGGTATTGCTGGACTGGATGATGTGACTAAAGAGTCACTCAGTGTGCAGTTTGGAATCACAGCTCTTAGCTTGGGGAGATTCACCGTGACCATAAAAAAGGATCACATGCACCACACGTTAGCCTCGAAATATGGGTTACAAGAGGACAGCCTTCCTGGGCTGGTCGCCCTCCGGTTGTTCACCGTTGCCGTTCCCATCTCTTGCGGCCGTTGCTGGCTGAGCTTGGAGATGTTCCTTTTCTTGGACTACAACACCCAGAAGCCCCAGCCAGCATGATCATAGGAGTTGTAGTCCAGTACCTTGGGAGGGCACTGGGTTGCTGCCTGCTCTTCTAAGAGAAGAGAGTATAACGGTGGCTGTTTGGAATAGGGACACACAGAGAGGCAGACAACTGCAAGAAAAATCCATTTAGGACTCATGTCATTTAACAAAGGATAAAAAACAGACACACAAGACAAAGATTTTTGTTTTTACACAGTTTATTTTATTTTTTGTTTGTTTAATTATTGTTTATGGCTCTTTTCAAATGTACAGACATTTTATTTTTGATCTTTAGGATTGCCCTAACGGGTGGTCCCTGCCGGATGCCCAGAGGAAGGCGAAAAACCTCCAGGACCTCCGGCCAATTTGTCCTGGAGGAAAATTCCTTCCCGACCCCAAATGTGGCAATCAGTGTTACCCTGGGCATATCAGCAAAGACCAGAAACAACCACCCGGCCGCTGGCACAACATCTATAGACTCCCTTAGCAACAGCCCTGCTGGTTTGAGCGTCTGAGAGTTGGAACACAGGAAAAGCTCTGTGTTACCTGAAAGATTAATAAATGTCTTCTGAAATTCCATCTCATCCCGTCATTCAAACCTAAAATAAAACTGAGAAAGAAGTTCAAAAATTGAATCTAGAACTTGAGAAAATTACGACATTCTCCCATAATCCTGCACCCACCTTACAAGGAGGAGGTGGAGATTTGAGTTCCAAAATATAATGATTCTGCCTGGATGCCCCACCTTCATGATTTTTATGGGGATAAAAACATTAGATATGAAAAGAATTAATTACCTGTTCCTTCCTTCAAGGTGATTGAAATGGTGCAGAAATTTCAGCCCAATTTTTAATTCCTATTCCAGATTCTCTGAGGGCGATGAGTCAAAGGCCTTCTAGAGTTTCATCAAAACCAATCAGTCCAACCTAAAAAGAAGTTCATCAATTGAAACTAGAACTTTAGAAATTTAGTACATCTGAGAATCATGCATTAACCATGCCAGTGGGATTTCAAGATCTGAGTCCCAAAACGTAAGAATTCTATCTCTGACAGAATTACTTAACATGATTAATTATTTGAGAAACCCAGGAAATATATTGAATTATTTACCTATTCATTCCTTCAAAGTAACTGAAATGGTACAAAAATTTCAGCCCCGTTTTTACATCCTATTCTAGATTCTCTGAATGCTTCACTCAGCATGTCTCGGCAGGCAACTTCCACGTTTTAAGAGGCTTCAGGGATCTTCATGGTCCAGAGAGAATTTTTTTAAAAAAATGCTGCTGGGTCCCTGGATAAGTTGAGGGTCAGGGAAAGAAATATTTCCAGCCTGATAATGAAAATGAGTGACTTACCCCAAGATTATATGGTTGTGGTCTCTCTACCAGCTTTCTAGATGCCTCTCATTAGGTCCCTTTCATTTCCAGACATTTTTCAGTATTTGCCGTCAGTTTCAGTTTTTAAATGGGAACCGGAGATCTTTTTGAGACTTAAAGAGGTATGAACTCGAAGCCCAGCTGAATGTACTCGAAGCCACCTACTTCTCTGTGAATCACACAGGCAGAGCGGGGAAAATGCACAAAGGTACCCAAAGAGATGCTGGAACACTCACCTCATTCGTTGTTTTCCAAGAACCAGCTAATGGTGTTTCCATTTTCCCATTTGGCTTTGGAATTCCCACAAGCCTCCATTTTGGATCGGCCGTTGATTTCATTTCTCATTTATGGATGTCTCCTGATACATCGGATATTTTCTTTCTTTAGACCAAAATATAAACCCCACTAAAGGAGAGATCCGTCAAGACCTCTCCACAAATGGCATTTCTTACCTCATGGTGAAAAGTGATCGGTGTTTCAAGATCCTGTTTTATAGACTTCATTAATTTAGAGCTATGGATCCAAGTACAGTTTCCATGCTGAAAGGATCAGTTACTGTAAGAACAGAGGAATCGATAAATTAATTCAACATACTTAATATTTTTATAACTCGCTCTCCCCCCTCAAATGATGACTATAAGGAGAAGAGCAACAAAACAATTTAAAATCAGTAGCTATGTATGACATTCAAATGGCATAAAAAAAATTAAACATGTTTACCTCATCTTCTGGGTTGCTAAAATACAGAGTCATGACTTTTCAAGTAGACTGAAATTATTTTCCTCTCTGTTACTTCCAGACATGTAGGGAACAAGAAGAGATGATTTTTTTCCTTACCTGATAACAAAAGTAAGTGACTCACCTCAAGATGATGAACAAACATTAATAGTTCGTACTCGGAAGACATACCAGGTCCCTTTCACTTTTGGAAATTATTTGGTGTTTGCTGTCAGTTTCACTCATCATGGTCCGAAGACAAAAAAGACGTGTTGATGGTCTGCTGGATAATTTGGGGAACAAGAGGTATTTTTCTTACCTGATAACAAAAGTGAAGGACTTACCCCAAGATGATGCACAAACATGAATAGATCGTACTCGGAAGACATAGCAGGTCCCTTTCACTTTGGAAATTATTCGGTGTTTGCTGTCAGTTTCACTCATCATGGTCCGAAGACAAAAAGGACGTGTTGATGGTCTCCTGAATGATTTGGGGAACAAGAGGTATTTTTCTTACCTGATAACAAAAGTGAGTGACATACCACCAGATGATACAGAAACATGAATAGATCGTACTCGGAAGACATAGCAGGTCATTTTCACTTTTGGAAATTATTCAGTGTTTGCTGTCAGTTTCACTCATCATAGTCCGAAGACAAAAAAGACGTGTTGATGGTCTCCTGAATAATTTGGGGAACAAGAGGTATTTTTCTTACCTGACAACAAAAGTGAGTGACTTACCCCAAGATGATGCACAAACATGAATAGATCGTACTCGGAAGACATAGCAAGACCCTTTCACGTTTGGAAATTGTTCGGGGTTTGCTGTCAGTTTCACTCATCATGGTCCGAAGACAAAAAAAGATGTGTTGATGGTCTGCTGGATAATTTGGGGAACAAGAGATATTTTTCTTACCTGATAACAGAAGTGAGTGACTTACCCCAAGATGATGCAGAAACAAGAATAGATCGTACTCGGAAGACAAAGCAGGTCCCTTTCACTTTTGGAGATTATTCAGTGTTTGCTGTCAGTTTCAATCATCATGGTCCGAAGACGAAAAAGACGTGTTGACGGTCTGCTGGAGAATTTGGGGAACAAAAGGTATTTTTCTTACCTGATAACAGAAGTGAGTGACTTACCCGAAGATGATGCAGAAACAAGAATAGATCGTACTCGGAAGACATAGCAGGTCCCTTTCACTTTTGGAGATTATTCAGTGTTTGCTGTCAGTTTCAATCATCATGGTCCGAAGACAAAAAAGATTTGTTGATGGTCTGCTGGATAATTTGGGGAACAAGAGGTATTTTTCTTACCTGATAACAAAAGGGAAGGACTTACCCCAAGATGATGCAGAAACATGAATAGATCGTACTCGGAAGACATAGCAGGTCCCTTTCACTTTTGGAGATTATTCAGTGTTTGCTGTCAGTTTCAATCATCATGGTCCGAAGACAAAAAAGACGTGCTGATGGTCTGCTGGATAATTTGGGGAACAAGAGGTATTTTTCTTACCTGATAACAAAAGTGAAGGACTTACCCCAAGATGATGCAGAAACAAGAATAGATCTTACTCGGAAGACATAGCAGGTCCTTTCACTTTTGGAAATTATTCGGTGTTTGCTGACAGTTTCACTCATCATGGTCCGAAGACAAAAAAGACGTTTTGATGGTCTGCTGGATAATTTGGGGAACAAGAGGTATTTTTCTTACCTGATAACAAAAGTGAAGGACTTACCCCAAGATGATGCACAAACATGAATAGATCTTACTCGGAAGACATAGCAGGTCCTTTCACTTTTGGAAATTATTCGGTGTTTGCTGTCAGTTTCACTCATCATGGTCCGAAGACAAAAAAGATTTGTTGATGGTCTGCTGGATAATTTGGGGAACAAGAGGTATTTTTCTTACCTGATAACAAAAGTGAAGGACTTACCCCAAGATGATGCACAAACATGAATATATCGTACTCGGAAGACATAGCAGGTGCTTTCACTTTTGGAAATTATTCGGTGTTTGCTGTCAGTTTCAATCATCATGGTCCGAAGGAAAAAAAAAAAAGATTTGTTGATGGTCTGCTGGATAATTTGGGGTACAAGGAAAGAGGCATTTTTCTTACCTGATAACAAAAGTGAGTGACTTACCCCAAGATGATGCAGAAACATGAATAGATCGTACTCGGAAGACACAGCAGGTCCCTTTCACTTTTGGAAATTATTCAGTGTTTGCTGTCAGTTTCACTCATCATGGTCCGAAGACAAAAAAGACATGTTGATGGTCCGCTGGATAATTTGGGGAACAAGAGGTATGTTTCTTACCTGATAAGAAAAGGGAAGGACTTACCCCAAGATGATGCAGAAACATGAATAGATCGTAGTCGGGAGACATAGCAGGTCCTTTTCACTTTTGGAAATTATTCACTGTTTTGCTGTCAGTTTCACTCATCATGGTACGAAGACAAAAAAGATCTGTTGATGGTCTGCTGGATAATTTGGGGAAAAAGAGGTATTTTTTTTACCTGATAACAAAAGTGAGTGACTTACCCCAAGATGATGCAGAAACATGAATAGATCGTACTCGGAAGACATAGCAGGTATCTTTCACTTTTGGAAATTATTCGGTGTTTGCTGTCAGTTTCAATCATCATGGTCCAAAGACAAAATAGATGTGTTGATGGTCTGCTGGATAATTTGGGGAACAAGAGGTATTTTTCTTACCTGATAACAAAAGTGAAGGACTTACCCCAAGATGATGCACAAACATGAATAGATCGTACTCGGAAGACATAGCAGGTCCCTTTCACTTTTGAAAATTGTTCGGGGTTTGCTGTCGGTTTAACTCATCATGGTCCGAAGACAAAAAAGACGTGTTGATGGTCTGCTTGATAATTTGGGGTACAAGAGGTATTTTTCTTACCTGGCAACAAAAATGAGTGACTTACTCCAAGATGATGCACAAACATGAATAGATCGTACTCGGAAGACATACCAGGTCCCTTTCACTTTTGGAAATTATTCGGTGTTTGCTGTCAGTTTCACTCATCATGGTCCGAAGACAAAAAAGACTTGTTGATGGTCTGCTGGATAATTTGGGGACCAAGGAAAGAGGTATTTTTCTTACCTGATAACAAAAGTGAAGGACTGACCCCAAGGTGATGCACAAACATTACTAGATCATACTCGGAAGACATACCAGGTCCTTTTTAGTTTTGGAAATTATTCAGTGTTTGCAAAAGTGATTAGAAAAGTGATCTAGCCCAAGCTGAATGTACTCACAGCCGCGTGCTGTCTCTTGAATGATACAGAAATAGGGGGAAAGTCACAGTTGTACTGAAAATGACACTGGAAGGCTTACCTGATTCTTGGTTTGTCAGCAACCACCTTATTTAGCTTCTGTTCCCCTCTTTCCTTTTAGCTTTAGAGTTCCCACAAGTCTCCTCTTTGAATTGGCCATTGGTCACATTTCAAGTTTAGGAATAATTTCCTGATGTACTGGATATTTTCCTTCTTCAGACCAAATGATCAAGATAGATAAATTAATGTTCAGTCAAGATTTCCGAAAAAAGAGTGTTTCTTACCTCAAGGTGAAAAGTGATCCATGTTGCAAAATCCTGTTTTATATACGGTTTACAGCACAGTTTCTATGCTGTAACAAATCAGCAACTGTAAGAATATCCTAATGGAGGAAATAAAATGAAGTAATACATCATGATTTTTTTTAAATTTCTCAGTCTTTTTCAAATTACAACTTTCATGAAAAGATAATGAAACAATTAAAAACCTACAGCAAACTATGACATTCGAATAATATAAAAAGATAAAAATGTTTACCTCACCTTATGGAGAATCTCTCTGCAGTTATTAGTTACCGAGGCCTTCTCATTGCCTCCAAATCAACAGGGGACCAATCCTTGTCTTTCTCATGGTCCTTATGGGGAAAAGGCCATCCTTTTCCAGTAATGTCCCCCTGAGCACACACGGAGATGCCCCCTGCCCAGTACAGTGATTGTGATGCCTCCTGAGGTTGTCGGTTATGATGCGCTTATTGTTCTGGG
Organism: Intellagama lesueurii; assembly: GCA_037013535.1. NCBI lineage: Eukaryota > Metazoa > Chordata > Lepidosauria > Squamata > Agamidae > Intellagama > Intellagama lesueurii. The sequence goes on from JBAJHW010000008.1 coordinate 14,759,411, forward strand.
TGGGGGCAGGGCAGCCAAGTTTACTGGTCCATTTTCTTGGGATGTAAAAGGTACGTCAAACTCATGGATCCAAGCAGAGTGGAGAAGACAGGTTCCCTGCTGGTTTGGAGGCAATGAGGAGGACTCGGTAAGATAGCGGGGAAGTAACAGAAGGCACACATTAAGAACACCATTTCCAAGAGGTAAGTAGCACATCTTGGCTTAGGTTACCAAGGAGGAAGAAGCCAGGCAAACTGTTGCTAGACTCTCAACTAACTGACTATTCCTTCTTAACACATTAATGAGATATTGCCAGAAAACCATGTGTTTTCCTCATTCTTTTGCTCAGGTTATGGATACAGACATTGATGCAGTCAAAAGGGACCCACCATGCAACGGATGCCACGGAATCTGCCTCATGGAAAACTATGCCATAATATATTTATTAATCTTTGAAGTGCCATAATGACCAGGTCAGAAACTGAGGGGGGACAATATTTAGTGTGCTTGAAAGGAATTGTGACTCTATGTTTAACATCCATACTGGTTGCCTTCATTCTCCAAAGGTGAGGTAAACATTTTTATCTTTTTATATTATTCGAATGTCATAGTTTGCTGTTGGTTTTTAATTGTTTCATTATGTTTTCATGAAAGTTGTAATTTGAAAAAGAGTGAGAAATTTAAAAAAAATCATGATGTATTACTTCATTTTATTTCCTCCATTAGGATATTCTTACAGTTGCTGATTTGTTACAGCATAGAAACTGTGCTGTAAACCGTATATAAAACAGGATTTTGCAACATGGATCACTTTTCACCTTGAGGTAAGAAACACTTTTTTTCAGAAATCTTGACTGAATATTAATTTATCTAGCTTGATCATTTCGTCGGAAGAAGGAAAATATCCAGTACATCAGGAAATTATTCCAAAACTTGAAATGTGACCAATGGCCCAATTCAAAAAGGAGACTTGTGGGAACTCTAAAGCGAAAAGGAAAGAGGGGAACAGAAGCTAAATAAGGTGGTTGCTGACAAACCAAGAATCAGGTAAGTCTTCCAGCGTGATTTTCAGTGCAACTGTGACTTTCCCCCCTATTTCTGTATCATTCAAGAGACAGGAGGCGACTGTGAGTACATTCAGCTTGGGCTAGAGCACTTTTGTAATCACTTTTGCAAAAACTGGATGATATCCAAAACTGAAAGGGACCTGGTATGTCTTCCGAGTATGATCTAGTAATGTTTGTGCATCATCTTGGGGTGAGTCATTCACTTTTGTTATCAGGTAAGAAAAATTCCTCTTTCCTTGGTCCACAAATTATCCAGCAGATCATCAACAAATCTTTTTTGTCTTTGGACCATGATGAGTGAAATTGACAGCAAACACCGAATAATTTCCAAAAGTGAAAGGGTCCTGCTATGTCTTCCGAGTACGATCTATTCATGTTTGTGCATCATCTTGGGGTAAGTCACTCACTTTTGTTATCAGGTAAGAAAAATACCTCTTGTTCCCCAAATTATCCAGCAGAGCATCAGCAAGTCTTTTTTGTCGTCGGACCATGATGATTGAAACTGACAGCAAAAACCGAATAATTTCCAAAAGTGAAAGGGACCTGCTATGTCTTCCGAGTACGATCTATTCATGTTTCTGCATCATCTTGGCGTAAGTCACTCACTTTTCTTATCAGGTAAGAAAAATACCTCTTGTTCCCCAAATTATCCAGCAGAACATCAACACATCTTTCTTGTCTTCAGACCATGATGAGTGAAACCGACAGCAAACACCGAATAATTTCCAAAAGTGAAAGGGACCTGCTATGTCTTCCGAGTATGATCTATTCATGTTTGTGCATCATCTTGGGGTAAGTCACTCTTTTGTTATCAGGTAAGAAAAATACCTCTTTTCCCCCAAATTATCCAGCAGACCATCAACACATCTTTTTTGTCTTCGGACCATGATGAGTGAAACTGACAGCAAACACTGAATTATTTCCAAAAGTGAAAGGGACCTGCTATGTCTTCCGAGGACGATCTATTCATGTTTCTGCATAATCTTGGGTTAAGTCCTTCCCTTTTGTTATCAGGTAAGAAAAATACCTCTTGTTTCCCAAATTATCCAGCAGACCATCAACACATCTTTTTTGTCTTCGGACCATGATGAGTGAAACTGACAGCTAACACTGAATAATTTCTAAAAGTGAAAGGGACCTGCTATGTCTTCCGAGTATGATCTATTCTTGTTTCTGCATCATCTTGGGGTAAGTCACTCACTTCTGTTATCAGGTAAGAAAAATACCTCTTGTTCCCCAAACTATCCAGCGGACCATCAACACGTCTTTTTTGTCTTCGGACCATGATGATTGAAACTGACAGCAAACACTGAATAATCTCCAAAAGTGAAAGGGACCTGCTATGTCTTCCGAATACGATCTATTCTTGTTTCTGCATCATCTTGGGGTAAGTCACTCACTTCTGTTATCAGGTAAGAAAAATACCTCTTGTTCCCCAAATTATCCAGGAGACCATCAGCACGTCTTTTTTGTCTTCGGACCATGATGATTGAAACTGACAGCAAACACTGAATAATCTCCAAAAGTGAAAGGGACCTGCTATGTCTTCCGAGTACGATCTATTCTTGTTTCTGCATCATCTTGGGGTAAGTCACTCACTTCTGTTATCAGGTAAGAAAAATACTTCTTGTTCCCCAAATTATCCAGCAGACCATCAACAAATCTTTTTTGTCTTCGGACCATGATGATTGAAACTGACAGCAAACACTGAATAATCTCCAAAAGTGAAAGGGACCTGCTATGTCTTCCGAGTACGATCTATTCTTGTTTCTGCATCATCTTGGGGTAAGTCACTCACTTCTGTTATCAGGTAAGAAAAATACCTTTTGTTCCCCAAATTCTCCAGCAGACCATCAACACGTCTTTTTCGTCTTCGGACCATGATGATTGAAACTGACAGCAAACACTGAATAATCTCCAAAAGTGAAAGGGACCTGCTTTGTCTTCCGAGTACGATCTATTCTGGTTTCTGCATCATCTTGGGGTAAGTCACTCACTTCTGTTATCAGGTAAGAAAAATATCTCTTGTTCCCCAAATTATCCAGCAGACCATCAACACGTCGTTTTTTGTCTTCGGACCATGATGATTGAAACTGACAGCAAACACTGAATTATTTCCAAAAGTGAAAGGGACCTGCAATGTCTTCCGAGTACGATCTATTCATGTTTCTGCATCATCTTGGGGTAAGTCACTCACTTTTGTTATCAGGTAAGAAAAATACCTCTTGTTCCCCAAATTATCCAGCAGACCATCAACAAATCTTTTTTGTGTTCGGACCATGATGATTGAAACTGACAGCAAACACTGAATAATCTCCAAAAGTGAAAGGGACCTGCTATGTCTTCCGAGTACGATCTATTCTTGTTTCTGCATCATCTTGGGGTAAGTCACTCACTTTTGTTATAAGGTAAGAAAAATACCTCTTGTTCCCCAAATTATCCAGCAGACCATCAACACGTCTTTTTTGTCTTCGGACCATGATGATTGAAACTGACAGCAAACACTGAATAATCTCCAAAAGTGAAAGGGACCTGCTATGTCTTCCGAGTACGATCTATTCTTGTTTCTGCATCATCTTGGGGTAAGTCACTCACTTCTGTTATCAGGTAAGAAAAATACCTTTTGTTCCCCAAATTCTCCAGCAGACCATCAACACGTCTTTTTTGTCTTCGGACCATGATGATTGAAACTGACAGCAAACACTGAATAATCTCCAAAAGTGAAAGGGACCTGCTTTGTCTTCCGAGTACGATCTATTCTTGTTTGTGCATCATCTTGGGGTAAGTCACTCACTTCTGTTATCAGGTAAGAAAAATACCTCTTGTTCCCCAAATTATCCAGCAGACCATCACCACGTCTTTTTTGTCTTCGGACCATGATGATTGAAACTTACAACAAACACTGAATAATTTCCAAAAGTGAAAGGGACCTGGTATGTCTTCCGAGTACGATCTATTCATGTTTCTGCATCATCTTGGGGTAAGTCACTCACTTCTGTTATCAGGTAAGAAAAATATCTCTTGTTCCCCAAATTATCCAGCAGACCATCAACACGTCTTTTTTTGTCTTCGGACCATGATGAATGAAACTGACAGCAAACACTGAATTATTTCCAAAAGTGAAAGGGACCTACTATGTCTTCCGAGTACGATCTATTCATGTTTCTGCATCATCTAGGGGTAAGTCACGCTCTTTTGTTATCAGGTAAGAAAAATACCTCTTGTTCCCCAAGTTATCCAGCAGACCATCAACACATCTTTTTTTCTCTTCGGACCATGATGATTGAAACTGACAGCAAACACCGAATAATTTCCAAAAGTGAAAGGGACCTGCTATGTCTTCCGAGTACCATCTATTCATGTTTCTGCATCATCTTGGCGTAAGTCACTCACTTTTCTTATCAGGTAAGAAAAATACCTCTTGTTCCCCAAATTATCCAGCAGAACATCAACACATCTTTCTTGTCTTCAGACCATGATGAGTGAAACCGACAGCAAACACCGAATAATTTCCAAAAGTGAAAGGGACCTGCTATGTCTTCCGAGTATGATCTATTCATGTTTGTGCATCATCTTGGGGTAAGTCACTCACTTTTGTTATCAGGTAAGAAAAATACCTCTTTTCCCCCAAATTATCCAGCAGACCATCAACACATCTTTTTTGTCTTCGGACCATGATGAGTGAAACTGACAGCAAACACTGAATTATTTCCAAAAGTGAAAGGGACCTGCTATGTCTTCCGAGGACGATCTATTCTTGTTTCTGCATCATCTTGGGGTAAGTCCTTCCCTTTTGTTATCAGGTAAGAAAAATACCTCTTGTTTCCCAAATTATCCAGCAGACCATCAACACGTCTTTTTTGTCTTCGGACCATGATGATTGAAACTGACAGCAAACACTCAATAATCTCCAAAAGTGAAAGGGACCTGCTATGTCTTCCGAGTATGATCTATTCTTGTTTCTGCATCATCTTGGGGTAAGTCACTCACTTCTGTTATCAGGTAAGAAAAATACCTCTTGTTCCCCAAACTATCCAGCGGACCATCAACACATCTTTTTTGTCTTCGGACCATGATGATTGAAACTGACAGCAAACACTGAATAATCTCCAAAAGTGAAAGGGACCTGCTATGTCTTCCGAATACGATCTATTCTTGTTTCTGCATCATCTTGGGGTAAGTCACTCACTTCTGTTATCAGGTAAGAAAAATACCTCTTGTTCCCCAAATTATCCAGGAGACCATCAACACGTCTTTTTTGTCTTCGGACCATGATGATTGAAACTGACAGCAAACACTGAATAATCTCCAAAAGTGAAAGGGACCTGCTATGTCTTCCGAGTACAATCTATTCTTGTTTCTGCATCATCTTGGGGTAAGTCACTCACTTCTGTTATCAGGTAAGAAAAATACTTCTTGTTCCCCAAATTATCCAGCAGACCATCAACAAATCTTTTTTGTCTTCGGACCATGATGATTGAAACTGACAGCAAACACTGAATAATCTCCAAAAGTGAAAGGGACCTGCTATGTCTTCCGAGTACGATCTATTCTTGTTTCTGCATCATCTTGGGGTAAGTCACTCACTTCTGTTATCAGGTAAGAAAAATACCTTTTGTTCCCCAAATTCTCCAGCAGACCATCAACACGTCTTTTTTGTCTTCGGACCATGATGATTGAAACTGACAGCAAACACTGAATAATCTCCAAAAGTGAAAGGGACCTGCTTTGTCTTCCGAGTACGATCTATTCTTGTTTCTGCATCATCTTGGGGTAAGTCACTCACTTCTGTTATCAGGTAAGAAAAATATCTCTTGTTCCCCAAATTCTCCAGCAGACCATCAACACGTCGTTTTTTGTCTTCGGACCATGATGATTGAAACTGACAGCAAACACTGAATTATTTCCAAAAGTGAAAGGGACCTGCAATGTCTTCCGAGTACGATCTATTCATGTTTCTGCATCATCTTGGGGTAAGTCACTCACTGTTGTTATCAGGTAAGAAAAATACCTCTTGTTCCCCAAATTATCCAGCAGACCATCAACAAATCTTTTTTGTCTTCGGACCACGATGATTGAAACTGACAGCAAACACTGAATAATCTCCAAAAGTGAAAGGGACCTGCTATGTCTTCCGAGTACGATCTATTCTTGTTTCTGCATCATCTTGGGGTAAGTCACTCACTTCTGTTATCAGGGAAGAAAAATACCTCTTGTTCCCCAAATTATCCAGCAGACCATCAACACATCTTTTTTGTCTTCGGACCATGATGATTGAAACTGACAGCAAACACTGAATAATTTCCAAAAGTGAAAGGGACCTGCTATGTCTTCCTAGTACGATCTATTCATGTTTCTGCATCATCTTGGGGTAAGTCACTCTCTTTTGTTATCAGGTAAGAAAAATACCTCTTGTTCCCCAAATTATCCAGCAGACCATCAACACATCTTTTTTTCTCTTCGGACCATGATGAGTGAAACTTACAACAAACACTGAATAATTTCCAAAAGTGAAAGGGACCTGCTATGTCTTCCGAGTACTATGTATTCATGTTTCTGCATCATCTTGGGGTAAGTCCGTCACTTTTGTTATCAGGTAAGAGAAATACCTCTTGTTCCCCAAATTATCCAGCAGACCATCAACACATCTTTTTTGTCTTCGGACCATGATGAGTGAAACTGACAGCAAACACTGAATAATTTCCAAAAGTGAAAGGGACCTGCTATGTTTTCCGAGTATGATCTATTAATATTTGTGGGCTGGGCTTTGAGTTCATACCTCTTTAAGTCTCAAAAAGATCTCCGGTTCCCATTTAAAAACTGAAACTGACGGCAAATACTGAAAAACGTCTGGAAATGAAAGGGACCTAATGAGAGGCATCTAGAAAGCTGGTAGAGAGACCACAACCATATAATCTTGGGGTAAGTCACTCATTTTCATTATCAGGTCGGAAATATTTCTTTCCCTGACCCTCAACTTATCCAGGGACCCAGCAGCATTTTTTTAAAAAAATTCTCTCTGGACCATGAAGATCCCTGAAGCCTCTTAAAACGTGGAAGTTGCCTGCCGAGACATGCTGAGTGAAGCATTCAGAGAATCTAGAATAGGATGTAAAAACGGGGCTGAAATTTTTGTACCATTTCAGTTACTTTGAAGGAATGAATAGGTAAATAATTCAATATATTTCCTGGGTTTCTCAAATAATTAATCATGTTAAGTAATTCTGTCAGAGATAGAATTCTTACGTTTTGGGACTCAAATCTTGAAATTCCACTGGCATGGTTAATGCACGATTCTCAGATGTACTAAATTTTTAGTACTAAGTACTATATACTAAGTTCTAGTTTCAATTGATGAACTTCTTTTTAGGTTGGACTCATTGGATTTGATGAAATTCTAGAAGACCTTTATCTCATCGCCCTCAGAGAATCTGGAATAGGAATTAAAAATTGGGCTGAAATTTCTGCACCATTTCAATAACCTTGAAGGAAGGAACAGGTAATTAATTCTTTTTATATCTAATGTTTTTATCCCCATAAAAATCATGAAGGTGGGTCATCCAGTCAGAATCATTACATTTTGGAACTCAAATCTCCACCTCCTCCTTGTAAGGTGGATGCAGGATTATGGGAGAATGTCGTAATTTTCTCAAGTTCTAGATTCAATCTTTGAACTTCTTTCTCAGTTTTATTTTAGGTTTGAATGACGGGATGAGATGGAATTTCAGAAGACATTTATTAATCTTTCTGGTAACACAGAGCTTTTCCAGTGTTCCAACTCTCAGACGCTCAAACCAGCAGGGCTGTTGCTAAGGGAGTCTATGGATGTTGTGCCAGCGGCCGGGTGGTTGTTTATGGTCTTTGCTGATATGCCCAGGGTAACACTGATTGCCACATTTGGGGTCGGGAAGGAATTTTCCTCCAGGGCAAATTGGCCGGAGGTCCTGGAGGTTTTTCGCCTTCCTCTGGGCATCCGGCAGGGACCACCCGTTAGGGCAATCCTAAAGATCAAAAATAAAATGTCTGTACATTTGAAAAGAGCCATAAACAATAATTAAACAAACAAAAAATAAAATAAACTGTGTAAAAACAAAAATCTTTGTCTTGTGTGTCTGTTTTTTATCCTTTGTTAAATGACATGAGTCCTAAATGGATTTTTCTTGCAGTTGTCTGCCTCTCTGTGTGTCCCTATTCCAAACAGCCACCGTTATACTCTCTTCTCTTAGAAGAGCAGGCAGCAACCCAGTGCCCTCCCAAGGTACTGGACTACAAGTCCTATGATCATGCTGGCTGGGGCTTCTGGGTGTTGTAGTCCAAGAAAAGGAACATCTCCAAGCTCAGCCAGCAACGGCCACAAGAGATGGGAACGGCAACGGTGAACAACCGGAGGGTGACCAGCCCAGGAAGGCTGTCCTCTTGTAACCCATATTTCGAGGCTAACGTGTGGTGCATGTGATCCTTTTTTATGGTCACGGTGAATCTCCCCAAGCTAAGAGCTGTGATTCCAAAGTGCACACTGAGTGACTCTTTAGTCACATCATCCAGTCCAGCAATACCACTGATCAACTATTGAAAGCAGCCGACAGCCTGGAAATAAAGCGGCCACCTTAGAATGATCTGTGTATGCAACAGGAGACTGGCCACGTGCCGTATTCAAAGCAGAGCAGGCATCAATCCAGTGCCCTCCAGAGGTCCTGGACTACAACTCCTATTATCCTGCTGGCTGGGGCTTCTCGGTGTTGTGTTACATCCAGAAATTACATCTGAAATGTACAATTTTAATACTACAGTGGTGCCTCGACTTACAAACTTAATTGGTTCCGGAAGTGTGGTCGTAACCCGAAATGGTCGTACGTATGTCGGGACATTCGTAAGTCGAGGCACCACTGTAACTCGTTATTTTCAAGATCTGAGAATGGGGAACGGCTGGCTTTTTAATAGGTATAGATATTAAGTGTCTGCCATGAAATAAGGAAAAGAAACTGGTGGAGGGATTTTTTTTTCTACACATGGACTTTATCCTGAATCCAGAACTTTTGTGGTGCTCCTCATGTCCTCCCCATGCCGCCACCACCTCCGGTTCCCCGGTGGGTCCGACGGGAAGGGGAGCTGGGAATGACGGAGAGGGAGGGAATGGAGGATAAGAGAGAGAGGGGCGAGGGTGGAAGAGCATGGGGGCCGGTGGGTGAGGTGGGGGCGAGCAAGACAGTGTGCAAGTGAGGCGGGCAACGGGGCAGGGGATGGGATGACTGGGCGTGCGCTGGCTTTTTTTTGGCAACCCTGTTACTTTGGGTTTGGTTTTTTGGTTTTGTTTTTTTCAAGGAACAGACATTCACCTGTATGGAGTAGAATCCAATGAACCACATCTACCCCAAAAGAAGCAGGCCACTGCCAGGGAAGCAGAAAATCTCACTCCCCTGGTAGAGAGGTCCATGTATGCACGTATCTTGTGCTTGTGCTAAAATTTAAATCACATTTCTTAAAGGAGAATAGTGTTGGCTCGGGGGCAGTGGGATCAAGCACAAAGTTGGAAAAAACAACAACTCTTCTCCCTCCTCTTTTCTTTAATGGGAAACAGTGCCTCCGGCTGTCTTGGCTGGGGGATGATGGGGGGTTATAGTCCAAAAATTAACGTTTCCACGTCCAGGCCAAGAGGGAATGCCTTCGTCCAGGACAGACGAAGGCTGCGGCAATGGGGATGGAAGAGAGCAGATGGTCTTGCCGACCGACCGCAAGGATTGGGCATTTGGGGCAAGGGGGTGGACTCAGACTCAGCCCGTTCTTATCCAATACATAGAAGGCGGTGTTTGACTCTCTGATTTTGGGGTGGGTGGGTGGGGGGAAGAGACCTCTTTCAGCTTGAGAGCCAAATTCATTTTCAGAGAAGCCCCTCAGAAACATTCCAGTTTTTGGGGAGAAGAGGCAGGGCAGGGGCCCTTAAAGGCAAAAAGGTGGAACCCCCCTATGTTAGGCTTCCAATTCTGAGAGTTAGTAACTAAAGCTCACAAGATGGGCTTCAACCTTTTTTCGAATGGAACAAAGAGCTTGCACCGAACCCCAGGGAGGTGTCCAATGATGGTGTTACCCATGAGTAAGTTGCCATGACCTTCTGGAGAACCTTGGGAGGCTACAGTGGAACTGCAAGACATCAGTCCAGTCTAGAGGGTGTAGGATGTCCTCCTGCAGAAGGAAGATAAGAAACCTCGACAATCCAAGTTCTTGCTTGAATGCAGAATCTGCACCCGAACAGGAGTTTCTCTCCCCATGGAAGAAGCCAATCATCCTCCGTTATTTATTTATTAGCTTCTATGCTTTTCTCCCAGTATATGGTCATAAGGCAGCCCACAAACACTTGAAAAAACAACTGACATTAACAACATCATAAATAATAACATTAAAAAACAATTGAACCCATAACAATGTGTTTAAAAACTGCTCAGAAAAACAATTCTAAAACACTGGAAACAAAATTAGTTTCCCAAAAAAAAAAAAAGTAGCCATATTTAGTCTGTCTCAGTAATAAAAGACACATGGAGAAGCAAAATATTGTAGCACTTTACAGATGAACAGATTTATTTCAGTGCAAACTTTCATGGATCAAAACCCCCTGAAAACATACAGGGTGAAACGATCAGGTCCTTTATATTTCTATTGGGCAAAACACAAAAGAAAAAGAAAAGAAATAAAGGAGACAAAACCGTTGCAGTGCCTTAAAGACTAACTGTTGTTGTTTTTTTATGTGAGCTTTCTTGGATAAATCCACTTCCTCCTGTTGGTGAGAATCCTGATCCGGAGAGGATACAGATAATGGAAAAAAGTGGCAATGTTTCCTTAACCCAGGAATGGGATAATCAAAGAGAAGTAGTCTCACACAAGAAACAAAAACTGTATTTGTCATGTTGATTATGACTGGGCAGGAGAGCGTAGGATCTTATTCGTCCCACTATTCTGTATTTTAACCAGCCATTTTTCTTCTTTCCTTCCTTGGATGGCCTTAGAGGCCTCTTCCAACTCAATGATCCTATGATCCATCCTTCCCTCCTTCCTTGTTTCTCCCTGACTATCTTTTTTAATCCTTCTTTTCTTTTTCTGTAAAAAGCCAACGTTGATGCACTTGAGCTTGCAGGCCACAAACCGGATCCCTCAAAGATTCTTGTCCCCGAGCCAAACCTCACCACATGGACCAAGCGTCTCCTGTCCAAATAAGGCCAGACCAAGAGCAGAGGCTTGTTGTCGTTGTTGTTTATGTGCCATCAAGTTGCTTCCGACCTGTGGGGCCCTCAGGAAGGAGCGATCTCCAAATTGTCGTGTCCTGGCTCAGCTCCTGCAGACTCAAGCCTGTGGCTTCCTTATAGGGAGTCAGTCCATCTCGCCTTTGGTCTTCCTCTTCTCCTGCTGCCTTACGCCTTTCCCAGCATTATTGTCCTTTCCAGAAGATCCTGCCTTCTCGTGATGTACCCAAAGTAGGACAGCCTGGGTTTCGTCATTTTCGCTTCCAGAGATGGTCCACGTTTGATTAGTTCTAGGACCCACTTGTTCCTCGTTCAAGCTCTCCTCCAGCACCACATTTCAATAGAATCCTTTTTTTTTTCCCCGCCAGCTTTCTTCACTGTCCAGCTTTCACATCCATACACGGTGATTGGAAATACAGGAGTGTGGATGATCTCGGTCTCCAGGGACACATCCTGACACCTGACGATCTGTTCTAGTTCCTTCACGGCTGCCCTTTTGAATCTGGATCCTCCGATTTCTTGGCTGCAACCTCCCTTGGGGCGGCTGATTGAACCCGAGAAGGGAGACCCTGAAAAACAACGAAGAGATTCACCTCGACTGTAAAAGTTACTGTGGCGTTACTCGGTCCCCGAGAGTAGTTACGCGCTTGTCATGCGTTCCTTCCAAGCTCTGCCTAGGACGAAGCCTGCTTGAAATGCCCCGGGGATTAGGAGCCGGAGAAAGGGCGGAAAGGGGAGGGAGAAGGTGCTGAGCCGAGGCAGGATTAATCCCCGCCCGCCAACCTTCCACCGCCGGCAGCTGACCGGAGGCGGACTTCGACCTCCCCCGGAGCATGAAGCCGGAGGAACGGCGGCGAAGGAAGGATGGATGGATGGATGGATGGATGGATGGAAGGAAGGATGGATGGATGGATGGATGGATGGAAGGAAGGAAGGATGGATGGCGGCCGAGCCCGTCGGGACGGTGGAGTCGCTCTTCGGCCCCAACAGGGAGGAGCACCCGGAGCCCATCAAGGCAGAAGTGCAGGGTAAGGCGAGCCTCGGAGGGATCGCAGCCTTTCAGGGGGTGTCTCTTCTCCCCCCCCCCCAAAAAAGGCACAGAGTTAAGCCTTTCTCTTCCTCCTCGCCGGAAGAAGCCGCGATCTGGAGGGGAGAAAAGGGGGAGGCGAAGAAGCGGCAAGCCACGGGCTGCCCTGCGGTGGTCGACTCGCGAGGAGGTCCCGCCGAGCCCGCCGGGGGGGGTTTACTCCCTTGCCCAAGGGTGGGCGCTCTTCCAGCCCTGGAGGGCGCCCGCAGAGGCTCCTTTGGGGGGGGGGGGCGCGGGTTATTCGGCGGCGCTGACTTCCGAGTAGACCCCGGGCACTGCGGGGCCCCTTTCTGGATCGAAGGGGCTCTTTCCTCTCCTCGTCCTTCTCCCTCCCTCCCCCCCCCCCGCTCCACGGCCCCAGATACGGGGAGCAACAAGTCCCATCAGCCGTGCCGCTTACCGTACCAGGGTGGGGCTGATAGGAGTTGTAGTAGGTGGGAAACGTCCGGAACGGCCTGGGATCCCGATTCCCCCCCCCCCACACACACACCTCGGAATGGTTTGCAAGAGAGTCCAGGACACTGTCAAAGTATTGTAACTTTTTTCCTCCCGTTTTTTTAAGTGTAACGGCCAAAGGCAAGTTAAGAAGAACGATTTGGAGCCGCTGAGACCCTGCGTCTCCCCCCCCCCCCCTTTTCCTGATCATACTTTCAGTTTTAATCGCCGTTCCTATTTAGGGTTCCCTTTAGCGAGCCTCCTTCCTTCTGGCTGTTATTTCTGTTTTTCCACTTCCTTCAAGCCCAAGGCTCAACGCCAGCCACTTGTCCTTTTATTTACCCTCTCTCTCTCTCTCTCTCTCTCTCTCCCCGAACGAGTAGCAGATCTACCGGAAAAGCTGGCTCTCCTGAGTGTTGCTGCTTGCTTGGTTTGTTCGTTTTTCCCCCGCCCTGCTTTTTACCTTTTTAGATTTAGACTCATCCTTGCAAATCCTACCACGGCCCCAGTCCAATTATATCTCCAAGTTTATTTAACAGCTTAGTGGGTTCGCGGCTGCCTTCCACGCTGGGGAATGGCTGAGACCCAGCTCCCTCCTAGAGTTTTGAAACAGAATTTAACTTCCCCGCATAATAAATGATTTGATTCGAAATATAGAATTCTACTGGGTGAGTTAGGGAACTGGCGGCAGAGCCAGAGGCTCAGGGTTCGAATCCCCCGCTGTGTATCTCTTGGGAGACGAGCCAGCCTGGGCGGCCTTGGGCCAGCGGCACAGTCCCACAGCGCCCCTAGAGGAAGGGAAGGGTAAACCACTTCTGAGTATTCTCTGCCTGGAAAGGGTGGCCCTTTAAAACACTTCTTTTCAAGAAGGCTTTCCAATCTGACTCCAGCTGAGCATTTCACCTCCAGCTCGGCTTTTCTGTGATAGTTTGTTGGTGCCACTGGTTCCTTTCTCTTTTTTTTTAATGCTCTTGCCACATTATTGTCATTTTGTATTCTATTTTAGTGTTCTGTTGTGAAGTTTTGTTTTTAATCTTCTGTAAACCGCATGTAAACCTCCCTGATGTCCAACCGTCACAAACACTGCAAACTCACGAGCAAGAGCACACAAAGAGAAAAAGTCAAAAGGGGGGTTCACATAGGATGGCAGGAGAGACACAGCAGGGCGCGCTGGTAGCTTTGGGCTCAAAGCTGATGACATGAGCTGCTTGGTGGGTAGCCTATGTGGTTTTGTCTCTTCGTCTATCTGTGGCCATGCACTCTGGTTCTGTTATGTATTTCTAGGGCAGAGGGGGGCAACTTTGGAAAGTCCACATTTTCGGCCCCTGATATCCTCTCCAGAGACTACAGAGCCAGAGTGAAGCCACTCCAAGTTTTAGTCTGAACCTCACAGGTTCCGAACTTTATCATGAAAAACACATTTAAAAGCAACAGAGCATAACGATCCATTTACAAATCCCCTCTCAGACATCCACTCATTAAGGGAAAGCCTGCCGAAGTGCATATCTATACGCCATTCCAGCATTTAAATCACTGTCACTGTTCACACAGAAATGTTTAATTATCCTGGGAAGGTCCATGTCAAGTGTCCAGACATCATAAAGCTCCCCTCACCCTTCTCTGCTATTACCACCACCCTCTTACCTCTCCCCCTTTTCCCAGCGTTCAAATCCTTTTTTTCTCTCTTTTTTCATTCCCACATCCACCAATAATGTCATGAGGACTTGCCGAGCAACAGTCCTAAAGGACCAATAATCACACAAACCAAAAGCAAGACTAAATAATGTATTCTCAAAGGCTTTCACGGCTGGGATCCGATGGTGGTTGTAGGTTTTTCGGGATGTTTGGCCGTGTTCTTAAGGTTTTTCTTCCTAACGTTTCGCCAGTCTCTGTGGCTGGCATCTTCAGAGGACAGGAGTCAGAACAAAAGACAAAATAACTTGAGTGGAAATGCTATAAACCAAACAAAATTGGATGCATTCACAATTAGCACTAAAGTTGTGCAGTCAGGAGAAAAGAATATTAAAAGGAACAGTAAGAAACACAGTGTAAACCCTGGGATAAATATCCATTCTAAATATTCCTTCCTTGGACTAACACCTGGAGCAGATGCACTGTCCATGAGAAACTGGAGTCACCAGCCACTCCTGCTGCCTACGTAAGACTAGGACATTGAGGACGACGCTATAGTGATCTGCAGTATCTATGGTTATTTTCCTGCACAGGGATGTAGGAAGCTTGACCTGCCTCAAGTGTAAGCTGCTTCCCTTGCCAGAAAAGAAAACTAGAACGGTTGCAGGCCTGTCTCATCTGTATGTCTTCAAGCTCTACTGACTGCTTTTTTAGCACAAAGCTCACCTGTGCCATGTCCGGAGCTGAAGCATCCTCTGTTCCGTTCTGTGCAGTAGCCTCAAGAACATTGCTCACGGCATGGAAGAGATAGGTGGCAGCCTCCTTGCGGTGCTGGTTGCGTTGACCGTCTTCACTGTGTGCCATCAGCAAAGATTCACTGACACTCTTGAGGGTGTGACCAGCTTCCACCTGAGCAGGAAAAGATGCCTGTGAACATACACACATCCCGCCCGCCCAAACTGACCCAAACAACAGGGCATAACTTAGCAGACGCTTCTTAGGTCTTGTCTTCCCAAATCAAATACAGATTACCCAGTCATGACCATGCTGCAACCCAACATGAGTCCATGAGAGCCATTCCACCCATCTGGGTTTTGGAGGTGGTTCCACCTCTCTTAGGCTGGCCACTCTTCTCTATGTATTTTCTGTCCAGAGCTTGGAAAGCTTAAATGTCAGAATAAAACTCCCAAATTCTCCCAGGCAACTTGGTCTCCTAGGCATTTAGAGAGCTGCACCCCCAAATTTTAACTTCCCTAACTTCTGTTTTCTGCTGCACTTCATAAATTTCACCATCTAGAATGAGGGTGAGGGATTATTCTTTGAAAACCACTGTTTTCCTCCCAAAAAATTAAAAATAATGGAATAATTCTTATGTTCTGCAGGCATCAACACCAAAGGGGCTGAGCAAGTGTCACCTAGGCTGCCGAATCCCACACTCCACGCTAGGGCCTACCTGGAGAGGGTGCTGGAAGGGTCAACTAATTACTAGTTGAATCAATGGAACTTACAGTGGAGTTGACTTACCTCCATTGATCCAATGGGCCTACCCTAGTTGCAACTTACTACTGGATTTCAGCCTTTGCTTCCAATAGCTTTATATTTATCTCAAACCTGTACAGGTGGGAAGCAACATATCTCAGCCAGCTGCTCACCTGTGCAGAAAAAGAAAGCTCTTCGCTTCTGTACGTGATGTCTTGGAGGACTTCTGACATCTTCAGAGCCGTCTGCATTGATGTTACATTCACAGTGGAGAGGGTTGTCAACATCAGCTCCCTCAGCTTGGGAGGTAAGGAGAGATGCTTAGACAAGGGAAAACAGGTACAGAGAACAACCAAGATGGAATAAACCTTGAGGCTCATCTAGTTTCAAACCTAACCTCATGGAAGTTACTTTTTGGACTATATCCTCCAGAATCCCCCAACTAGCAAGGAATTGTGGTCCAAAACAGTAACTCTTCCACTCTCTAGTCCAGCTGCCCTCTAGATCAGCAGAAGAACTCTGCCACTGTAACGTCCTTGAGAGATGGCTACACCACCTCTAATTGAACATCTCCTGGGAAATCTGTCCCATTGTCAAACAGGTCTTACCACTGGGAAATTTCTTCTCCCATCTAGCTGAAATAGAATTCACAGCAGTTTTTACTCACTGATCCCTGTCTGGAGTAATAGAACTGAACAAATCTGTTCTGCCTTCTGCATGGGTGAAAATCCATTAGATATTTCAAGACTGATGGTGCCTTTGCTTACTCATCTCGTCTCAGGCAAAACCATAACTAGCCCTCTTGGCTCCCAGGACAAGACACACGGTCTCTCTCCCTGAAATGTGGGCATGAACCTAGTCACTCCAAGAAAGAGGAGAATGTGGTGTCTTTCCAAAAGAAAATGTAAGTTTCTGCTTTCAAGAAAAGGAACAGGTCCAGAATACGTTTCCATTTATTGTTATCCTAACATTGATCTGTATACTCACCTCCAGATTTTAGCACCCTGTAAATTTTGCTGCCCTGACCTAGTTACAGCCTTGTTCTCATGTCTGAACAGGCCCAGCTTTTTCACCTGTTCCCAGCTCATCCTCATCCTAGGCACCTTTCAGTGTGTCGATAAAGATGATACAAGTGCTGCTGCTTACTAATAGACCCATTTCCTATGAATCAGTAGTTCCCAGTCTTGGGTTCCCAGATGTTCTTGGACTAAAATTCCCAGAAGCCTTCACCACTAGCTGTGCTGGCCTGGATTTCTGGAGTTGTAGTCCAAGAATACCTGGAGACCCAAGGGTGGGAATTACTGCTATAGAACAAGAGGGAAGAACTCTTGATGTTTTGGAATTCAGCTCGCAGAACCCTTGATGTTTTGGAATTCAACTCTCGGAACTCTTAATGTTTTAGAATTCAGCTCTCAGAACCCTTGATGTTTTGGAATTCAACCCATCACGTTTACTTTATTCATTAATTTAAAATATTTTTACCCTGCCTTTCCCCTTAAAACCACCTATCCTAGTCAATAGTATGAATGGGAGTTGTAGTCCAAAATATTTGGAAGGCTGAAAATGTTCCCCACCCCATTCTGTGCAGGGCATGAGGTGGGAAGTAGTTTTACCTACCAGGTTTATTCTAAGATGACATTTGCTCTCATTGTAAATTGGTGATTTACCTACCTATTAATGAGATAGTTAGAAGAATAGTTCTTTTCTCCAATATAACAAAATGTATGCATGTGGGCATCTCCACCAACAGTAATTAGAGTTATAGCGAGACAAACAGATTAAGTCCTTTAGTGCCAAGTACCGGTTCCCTCTCGTCTTTGAAAAGATTAATTATTCATGCCAAATTAAACAATACTTTATGCCTTTCCAGCTTCTTTGATCCAGACATCTAGAGGCATTCTGGAAAATGCTGGCTGGGATTTGCATTCTCAAAACATGAAAAGAATATAAGCCCCATTCATCGCCACGTGTTCCATGCCAAAGCAATGCTCCGGGAACTAGGGAATGAGGCTGTATCAGTGGGAGATCCTTCTTATTAGCTGAGGAGCCAGTAATAGGATGGGTTCAATCTTCATTCTTTCAGATTGGATTACTGCAACGTTCTCTACATGGGGCAGCCTGTTAAAGGGAGACTAGAAGCTTAAATTGATGCCAAGTGCTGCCGTCAGGATGATCGGTATTTGGTGCTCAAAGATCAGAGTTTAGGAGGCTAGCTTCTTCCGTTTCTCAGTTGAGCACTCTGCTTCTGAGCTCAGCTTCCAAGAAGGAGAGGGGAATGGCTTTAAGCAAAGGAGGTGGAAGCTCTTTCAAGCCTGAGGGCCAGATTCATTTTCAAAGAGGGCCTTGGAGGCCCGTATTATTGTGGTGGAAGGGTGCAAAGGCAAAAGGGATAGGACGCCATCAAATTTGAGCTTGAACAGTAACAAAATAATTGTATCTTGAAAACTACCTGTTTAATTTCCGTGTGAGCTTTTGTGTACTGCAGTCCTCTTTCTTCAGATACATGGAACACAGTACCTGGCTTCTATTGTACAGAAATTATATTGTATACTGTGGTGGGATGGGTGGGGGAGAAAGAGAGGGAGGGGACTGGGACCAAGTAGAATGACAACCGCCTAAGAACACTCAGTAATGGCTTTCCAAAGTGACAACGGCATCACTGACACAGGTCATGAACATTCAAAGTGTTGGTGGCCGTTAACATTAGTGGCTGGGACGCTGGGGTTCTAACAGATGAAAAACAAATGAAAGAGGTGCTCTCTTTCATTTTGTGTGTGTGTGTTTTTTTCCGTTCATCCTTGTGGATTTCTGGGACTCCTTGAAGAACACAGCCAGATCTAAATAGATGGCAGTGTTTGGGAGACATTGGTTCCCGGGAAGCTCCATAGTCATCACCACCACCATTAGGTCTTCCCTGGGCTCGCTCACTCCAGGACAAGAAGAGTAGTGTGGTTGAATGGCTATAGAGAGGGACCCAAACTGGGGGACCATCACAGGTTTCAAGCTCTGAAGTTGACCATTCCTCTTTTGAGCCTCAAATGCCTTAGGACCAGTTGAGTTCAGAATTTGAACTGGGAATATGAGCCACAATACAGAGCTGACCTCTTTCTTGGTATCTGTCCGCAGAGATGAATTCACACTCTCTTCCTTGGTCTCTTGATTAAGCACAGAAGAAACCGACTTGTACAATTGGAATAGAGACATGCTGTTGTTCTCGCCTTTCAGGATCATGTTGGATTTTTCTGAAACAATGGCCTGGAAGCTCTGGTTCTTACTGCTTAGATCCTCAGGTTGAACCTAATGAGACGAGGAGAATGCTCAGAGATCAGCCAGACTTATTTATTTCATGACTGCCAAGGACGGTCTTAAAAACTAGGTAAGAACTTAATAAAATTAAACAAAAATTGTTGTATTCAGGATGTAAAGAACGTTTTGAATGTGGGGAATGTTGCACCTACTGTGACAGTGGTGTTCGTATGAACTGTGTCACCATAGCTGTTGCTCACAGCAATGTGGATCAGTAAAAAAAAATCAGTGCCCTCATCTCCAAGCGGAAGGTAAACCGAGGGAAGAGCAGGATCTGGTCCACAGTGTAGGAGAGAATCTGCAAGGGGCAGAAGACAGATCGATCACCATGACAGACAGGGAAAGAGATCTCTCCCTGAATGGCTGAAGATTTCTAGCATACACCCACCTACCACCACAAAATACTCCAGGCAGCTTATAGAAAAGAGTTGGAATAGGGTGGCCAAAAACGCAGCCGTCCTAATATTGCTCAGGTCCATCGCCCATCCGTCCTGGCCAGCGTAGCCAACAAGATGAAAGGCTCTGAGTTCTAGGCTGACAACCTCTGGAGGGCTACACTTGGCCCACCTCTGGCTGAAAGCACATCTGTGTATCAAGACTTCAAGGGGCACAGCAGAAGAAGATGAACCCAACCAGACAGTAAGATGGATAGACTGATGTCCTGGGTGGAACCGACAGAAGAGCTGAACCAGCGCAGCCCTGCTGAACTCGGTGCCCCTTCAGAAATGCTGGACAACACCTCCCCATATCCGGGCAGATGTCCAAGCTGGGTGGGGATGGTGGGAGGTGTAGTCTACCAAATCAGGGGCACGTCCCTTCCGTATCAAGTCAAGGCCATGGGCAAGCTACGAGTTAGGTGAAAAATCTGTGGATGACTCTTGGTAGAGAAGACTTGATGGTAACAGAATGAAAGGACACGCCCATCACTGCTTTAATTGGTCACTCACATAAAAACACACCCACTTGCTATGCTGCAGCATTCCGAGACTGGAACTTAAATATATATATTTTTTAAGTTGAGAAACAATGCATGTTCCTTGTAACTAGAGATCTCTCCAATTTTTTTTTAATGGTATGGAAAACCACTAGGTCTTGGTATTTCAAGGATGTTATGCCAGGATACACTGTTCATCCCTAAATATATAGGGATGATAAAATATACAGTATAGCAGCATGTCTCATCCCTACACTGGAAGTACAATCAAAAAGTTCTACCTCGTTTTCTTTGCTTTTAAATTCTTAATTCCCAGAATGCTCCCCACCAGCATGGCCTCTGCTTAGGGTGGAAACCTTCAGATCATGTTGATGAACTGCTGTCCCCATCATGCCTCACTAGCAGAGGCCAAAGACCGTTGGAATTCAACAGGTCACAGCTGTTAGGCACAGGACAAATTAGGTACAGACAAGTGGAATCTGCTGTTGGAGCAGAAAAAGAGTCCCTTTATCGAGTCCAACCCCATGCTCAGTGCAGGAATCCAAGTCAAAGCAAATCTGACAGAGGGTGGTCCAATTTTCTCTTGAATACCTCCAGCATTGGAGCGCTCAGCATCTCCTGAGGTCATGGGTTCCATTGTCGTACTGCTCTAACAGTTAGGAAGTTTTTCCTGATATTCAGCCTAAATCTGGCTTCCTCTAGCTGGAGCCCATTTTTTCATGTCCTGCACTCTGGGATGATTGAGAACAGATCCTGCTCCTCCTCTGTAGGACTACCTTTCAAGTATTTGAAAAGTGTTATCATATCTCCCTGTAGTCTTCTTTAGAGACGTAAACAACCAAACAGCTATGATGCTTACTTGACTCCAGATAGAAGCAGTATGTGAGTGGGGAGCTGTCAATCAGAGGGCACTGGTCCTCCAGGCAGGACGAATGGCAGGAGATGGAGAAGCTGGTGAGCACAGTCCCTTGTGTAGGAGATATTCCACATACTGGGGTCACTGGCGGAGGCACAGTGCTGATAATGTAGGTTTCTTCACCATATTTGTGCTCACTCATAACTGGAAAATTCAAAAATAAAATGTCAAGATTTTTTGGCAGCTAAATCACCACTTGATATTTGTCAATTACATATATATAGTATGTGTTACCTAAATGATAGCTTACGCTACACTAGTATCATAGATTATCATGAGCGCTTTTCCAGATGGAATATCTGTTCTGCTTAATGTATCGTATTCTGCATAGATGTTATGGGTATTTCTCTTCCATCTATATGACGTTCTTATTTTCTAACTTAGGGCAATGACTTTATCTACAACTGTCCATATCTTTTTGTTCCTCCTGAAAGCATGGTTTATTTCTAGAGTTGCTTTGTCCAGGGGAAGAATTTAGCGCTACAACGCTTCCCATTTCAAGCTGATGTCCAGTGAGAGCCACTGGTCACAGCTTGAGATGAGCATGAACACATCAGTGGTTCGTGGTTCGTGCTGGTTTGTTTATTGGCCGAACAGGTGTTTGGCGCTTTGCAGCCCCACCTCCTCTAGTGGGTGCCCACTCAGAGGTGCTCAGTGGGCAACTGCCAGAGGAGGTGGGGCAGGAAAGTTGAAGTGCTGCCCCTGAGTGAGCACCTGCAAAAGGAGGCGGGCCTACAACGTGCCGAACACCTGTTCGGCCAATACACAATAAGCGAACCTGCACAAACCACCGAACTGGCAGTTCATGACCATCTCTAGTCGCAACCCCAGAATTAGCACACCACAAAAAAAAGGGGGGGGGTGATTCAGAAGAGATGAATGTGGTATATAGACCAGGGCGAACATCTGAAGAACTTTTAGCGTTAATATTTCCTCCTGTTTGAATCATTATGACCGGCTACACCATGGTACCAATTTAGGGTTAGGCAGGTCGTGCACACAGGCAATTCCGGTAAGGAATGCATGGATACAACAGAGGTACAAAATAACACAAGACTCCCAGGGAGTGGAAAATAGACCACAGTTACACTGCTGGCGGGGAAGATACTTCCGTCTTGATTGTGCATCGCGTGACCGGGGTGGGGTGGGGGGACAATGGTCTAACTAGAGATCATTTTCCTCACGTGACCGGGGCCTTAGTGAGTTTTCCACCCTGTCTTCGGAAAAGACTGGCCATTAAGTTCTTGTAAGGTTTGCTCATGTCTCTTGTGTGTTGCCTTGTTTCACGTGGAGCACTTGTAGGGCATGTCTAGGAAATATCCTCTTCAGAGTGGGTATAGGCATGGATGCACAGGCAGAATTCCCAAAACAGACAAGAGGCTCACCCGTTTTTGGAAAGTGTGATCTAAGTACCACTTGTAGAGTGTAGGCTTTGAGTCTGTTGCTGCAGAGACGCTGAGCGTAACATCTTCTGTGACATTCACTAGCTTGCAGTTCATCTCACAGCTAAAAAGAAGGCAGGAACGGTGGTTAACACACACGGAAAAATGCTCCCAAAGAGAAATGATGCTCACCTGCTCAATTGGCCCCGTGGCAGTGGTGGGGAGTGTGTGGTCTTCCAGACTGCTACTCCCATTAGCCCTGGCCATCACAGGCTTATGGGAGTTGGAGTCCAACAACATCCAGAAGGCTGACATGTTCCCCACCAGTCCTTCAAGGTGTCATGATTGAAAGAAACCGTTTTCTCAAATGTTACTTTAGTGGACTGCCTTTCTGATGATGCACAGCTGGCTTTACTGAGACCTCAAGGCACCTCGCTTGCTGAGTTTGTTTTGTCTCTCTGTAACATGTAGGAACTTTGAGGAATCTTACTTAATACCTGGGGCACAGCCTAAAAGCATCCTGGCTGGAGGTACTCATGTCTAGTTCCAGGATTGGAGGTTGCTAACAAACCCCAAGCATATTACTTTCAGTTCTGTTAGAGACCAGTGCCAGGTATAGATGTAATATTTATGTTGATGTTATAAAAGTCATTATATACCAAATGGGGATATACAATATAAGCCCCCACCCCCATTCCTTAAATGATCTGCAACAATCAGGACATGTAAAAAGACAGTGTAAAGACACAGCTTTAACAAGGTAAACAGTTTTATATTATGTTTCAGGCAGCCTTGAGAGTCTATAATACAAATGAGGAAAAAAGAGATGTCTCTAATTACTCCAAGATCTAATGTTAGATGTCACTATTTTAGCGTTAAAAAGTGAAGCAATAGGCATGGCTTAGAGCTGCTTGCGAATATACAACTAAACCATGGTTTAGAGTATTTTATTACCATGGTTGGTCAATTCAGATAACATAGTTAGCATACTTTCAAACATGGTTTCTGATTCTGGTTGGTTGACTGATTGCAAACCATGGTTTGACCATTCAGACATCACATGAAACCATGGATAATTTTCCTTAACCATGGTTAGCTGTGATAAATAAAATGAGTCCATTCCTATTATTGGCTTAGAGACCAAGAATACTGGTTTTTCACAGCATGGGGAGAGAAGAAGCAGGGTAAAGTTATACTCCAGGGTCTGATATAACTTACGGAAGCAAAAAAAGTCTGCAAACAGTACAGTGCTACTGTAATTGGCTTCCAGAACTATCACTAGGGAAGGATACACCATACAGAGTTAGGACCTCTAGTCCAGTCAGAGGGCTAGTGTGGTGTAGTGGTCAGAGCACTGGATGGTGGCTTGAGAGATGTAGGATCTCATTTCTATTGAACCATGAAACTCACTGGATAAGCACAAAACAGATAATACGTGAGCATTAAGAAGAATACAAGACGGAGGTCCTGAGGGTGGGTGGCCCCTCCATTGGCGGCTTGGGAAACTCCCTCTCTTTTGGGGGGGGTGACTCTCGCCGCGAAGAGTGAGGTTCGCAGCTTGGGAGTACATCTGGACCCGGCGCTCACCATGGAAACCCAGGTGGCGTCAGTGGTCTGCTCCGCCAATTACCATCTGTGGTGGATTGCCCAGCTGTGTCCCTATCTTAATGGTGGGGCCCTCACCACTCTGGTCCATACGCTTGTTATCTCTAGATTAGACCACTGTAATGCGCTCTATGTGGGGCTTCCTTTGAGATTGATGCGGAAGCTTCAAATGGTGCAGAATGCGGCAGCCAGATTACTTAGTGGAACGAGAAAATTCCAACATATCTCTCCTATTCTGGCTGCTTTGCATTGGCTGCCCATTCGTTTCCGCATTGATTTCAAAGTGCTAATGATGACATACAAAGCCCTAAACGGTTTAGGACCTCGATACTTGGCAGAACGCCTTCTCCCACCTAGATCTACTCGAGTCACTCGCCATAGCCAGGAAGGATGGCTGAGGGGCCTGACGCTGAGAGAGGCCCGAAAAGAAAGAACAAGGAACCGGGCCTTCTCGGCGGTGGCCCCTCGACTTTGGAACAGCTTGCCGCCAGAGATCCGCCTGGCACCCTCGCTGGGTGTTTTCAAGAGCCAATTAAAAACATGGCTCTTTAGGCAGGCCTTCCCTACTGCCAGTACTTGATTTTACTTTTCTTGGTTTGAAGTTTATCCTTCCATCTTGACTATAGTATTATTGTAGATTTTAATTGTTGTTTTTATCTGTTTGTAATACAGTATTTTGTGAGCCGCCCTGAGTAGACTCTTGTCTAGAAGGGCGGGATAAAAATCCAATAATAAATAAATAAATTAATTAAAAAATACATGGGGTTTCCTAATCACCTGTCAAGTGCATTAATATCCTTGAGAGATCTCCATTTGGTTTTTTCCAGATTCTCAAAGTTAGAAGAAAAGAAAGAATAAATCGCACCTGATTTGGGGTCTCAGTTCTTTTTTTGCTGTGATGTAAAGGCACTGCTCATCCCCTTTGTCTTCTTTCTTTGGGTTTTGGACCAAAACTTTCACAGCCACGGCAGAGCTGGGAGGAGGTAAGCAGGCATGTGGGATCTGGATTTCTCTTTGGTCTGTGCGGATGGATTTCTGTTGCACACATTCAGGCCAGCAGTATCCTGGAAACAAACTTTTCTGCTGAATCATCCACTGTTTTAAAATACAGAGTTTGCTCCTCCTCTCCAGGGCTGACCCTCCCTGCAGGGCAGTGGTTCCCAACCTTGGGTCCCCAGAGGTTCTTGGACCAAAACTGTCCGAAGTCTTCGCCATGCGCTGTGCTAGCCAGAGTTTCTGGGACATGTAGTCCAAGAACATCTGGGGACCTAAGGTTGAGAACAACTGCTCTAGGCAAGTTATTTGTAAAGGGTGAATTCTAACCACAGTGCAGGGAGAGGGAAGAAGAGTATGAAAAGATAGAGGAAAACTGCATACCACATGACCATGTGTAGAGAGAGTGGTTGCTGTTTTCAGGCCAACCAAGAACAACGGTTGTGAAGGGGCCAACGTGTCGGCTGGGCTTAATGTATATCTTATTTTGTCCTTGGTCATCCTAAGGCAGAACAAAAAGGCAGTAATCAACATAACAGCACCCATTCAAGACGAGGAGTTCTCTTGTTGGATGCAGGGCTTTTTCGAATATTCTCATTTTTAAAGGATATTTCTCTCATGAATGTCTACTAATGAGGTGGGGTTTTTTTGGTCTTGTTGTGACATACCGTATATCATGATTAGTCCCATACTATAGATGGGGAAATAAGGAAGGAAGATATGGATGTTCCAAAGTCAATCTAGAGGCTTCATGGACAGGATGGAATTCGAACTCCATCAGAAATGTAAATTTTAATGTTTTATACTGTGTTTTCTTATATACCACCTCATTAATCCTATGGAAGGGGACCCTAAACACCTTTCAAATAAAGAAATACAACAAACCAATCAAAAGTTTTAAGCAGCAGATCACAAGTTCTAAGCGCTGCAACACAAAAACAGCTGGCTAATAGCTATGAAATATTTTTCAGATGCCTTTTCCAGCTATTTTTCCTGGCCTTTTTGTCTCATCAATACTCACAGTTCCTCTTGTCTTGTCGAATAGCTCTTTATCTTCAGCAGGATCTGTTTAATGTAAATAATAAAGCACAAGACTTTAAATAGCACCTGTACGCATAGTCTTGTGTTCCCACATATAGTATATCATGGCTCCTTTTAGCTTCATCTATACAAAAATGAGTTACCCAGGAGCATTAGAAGCTACAGTAAACTGACTCAGACTCTTGGTTCATTGGGTCCAACATTGTTGATACTGGCTATGGGCAACTTTCCAGCATCTCTGACAGGATTCTCTCATAGCATCATGTGGAAATGCTGGTGATTGAACCGGCAGCCTTCTACATGAAAAGGATATAGAAACTACCATTAAACTATGGACTCTCCCCTTAAAGTGGTTTTACCTGGAGGAAGCTGATCCTCTAGTTGTTAGAGGTCTGCATGGGAAATGAGGAAATAGGTACCAGTTCTTTGAGGCTTCACGCCTCTCTTGCTTAGCAGCCATCTTGTTTTTTTGTGGTTCCAGTTCTAATCTCTGTTGAAGCTTCCATGCAGAGCTTAAGGAGCCAGTGGTCAACCATACAGTGTAAACTACAATTCCCACAATCCCTTGCCATTGCCTGTACAGGCCGAGCTTTCTGAGAGTTGCAAGTCACAAGACATTTGCAGGCGCCAAGGTTGTCCAACCTTGACTTAACGTATTCCTTGGGCACCTAAATATTTACCACCACTTCTACCACAACCTGATACACCATTTCAAAATGGCAGCACCCTTCATAACCCAACTGGGTGTTGATGGAAGGATGTTGATAGAAGGAAAGGGCGCTGCCTATGCCACCAAATGCTCCTGTATCTGTATGCTTCATGAAGATTGCTCTCTCCTGGACAGTACCATATGATCTGCACCATTTCTACCACATCTACTACACCACAGTTTTAAATGGATGGGAATCAGATAGCCCATTGCCCGCACACAGTCTCTGCTACCTTCTTTTTATTTCCATAGTACTCTCTGGTTGGAAAAAAAAGTTTTTCCTAAAAGAAGAGAATCTACTCTCCAAAAGCGTCCTAGAAGTATAGTTTTCTCTGAAAAAATAAGATAAGGAGGCTCCCGGGAGCTTGCTTTCTCTCTCTTCCCCCCAGTTTCACTGGGAGCACTTGCTAGAGCCCATAGTAGGTCCAGAGTGGGCTAGAAGCTCCAAATTTTCCCATCCTTGGTTTAAAATATCTTTGGCATTCTCACCCCAAACAATAACATCCAGTATAACACTTGGGCAGCTTTCGCATGCCACCTTAATGTTGGTTTACTGTGACAAACATCAGGAATATTTTGTGTCACATGCACCCGTGGGCCTTAGGTGTCCTCCCCTCCTGCTTCAGTGTGCTCACAGGGAGAACACAGGTAGTGCTGACTTTCCACTTTATCAGATCTTAGCATGATACGATCTGGACGAGGGGGTCATTGTAGATTCAGTTATGGCTGACCTAAGAAGGTTAACTTTCAAAACAGCTTCAAACCATGGGCTATGAAGTTGGCTTGTGTCAATCAATGACAGTCACTGTGAACAACTGTCCTTGATTGGGGTGACATAATATGCTGAAATTGATCAAAATGAAAGTAAGCATGGCCCAAGTAAGTCCCCAGCCACACAGAAGGAAAGAGGAGCAAAGAAAGGTGCAGATCTAAGAGTCATTGAGACGCCTTCCCATTCAAACATTATTCACTAAATCATGCCATATAAACATGGATTTATTATTACAACTGGTTATAGAGGAATTTTTGCAGAGAAGGTTGCTTGCTAACAGTTTATGATGGCCAGTTGAACCAGGATGCATACATGAGTAGGTCTCAATTGTAACAAACGATTTAAGTTTCAATCAAGCATTCTTATTGCTCTGTTAAACAGTCCTATTTTATGTGGTCCTCATTCTGCATCCTCAAGGGCCCCTTATTACCTTCTTGATGAGAACTGTTAGATGACACAATCATAGTTCCTACATCAGTGCTCATGTTGGAGAAGGCATTCATAGCAATGACCTTGACCAGAAAGGTACCTAAAAAAGACACAAAAGATGAATAAGAATCATTCTTTAAAAAGGAAAAGGGGGTCGGGGAAGAGTCTCAGAGGCCAAGGGCAAGCTTTGGGAAAGTAAGAAGGGAGTCTGGTAGGTTTGGTGGCAAAATTTGGTGGTGACAAGCAGTAGCCACTAACCCAACAGGGAAACATGAGACCCTTGTTGTGTGAGAGGTCAGAAATGGTGCGTGGTGGACAAACGGCAAACAACAGAAGCTCAATCCAAACATGAATTACTCAATTCACACATGATTTCACAGCACGTTTGCTCAAGGAGTGCTACCCCATTCTTTAGAATGGTGGAGAAGCACAGGATTGTGGGAGAGGCAACCTAAACACAACAGCTTCTGCTTTTGCTCCCATCGCCTTGGGGTTGCACTCTTTTGGCTTCATACCCCAAGAAGGAAACTGATTCCCCAAATCATCATGCCAAACCCAGAGACAGGTGATGGTAGCACTGATGTGTCAGGTTGCTGAAGAGGCACAAAAACTAACCAGAACACTTTCAGGATCCTCACCTGTTTCTCGCCAAGGTTCTCTTCAGAGCAACATTGATTAAGCATGGAAAAGGACATCAATGGAGCTTTATAAGCTTCACAGCAACTGCAAAGCATTAAGGGACTGGTGGTTTTTTAAGAAGCACCCTCTACAGAGTCTAAGGAACAGAGAGACTACCATCCCTAATGCCTTGCAGTTCCCATGGAGCATAGAAAGTTTCACCCATATCCTTCTCCAGGCTTAATGGCCATGGCTGTAGATAGAGCCTTAGCAAGGATCCTGAAACTCCTCTGAAACTTTGAAGTTTTTGACTAAAGCTGCCAGAATTCTATCTGGGGAATTCTTGATAAATTCTGGTGGCTGTAGTGAAAAATATCTGAAAATTCTATGCCTAGTAAATAGATTGGTCTGCAGTGGTTATACAGTATGGCTGTAATAATAAACTATATATTTGAATGCAGAATATTTTGACAAGGGTGCCCAGAGGGATAAGCAACCTCCACATGTCCTATAATCCATGGTCCTCTGCCATGCTGACCATATCTTATGGGAGCAACAACCTCTGGGGTCCCGAAGTCACTTAACTCTACTAAACTCTACCAAACATTTCCCTTCTCTTTTTTTGTTTGCTATTTGCTTTAACTTCTGAAGAAGACACAGCTATCCCAACGGTGAATCTTCAATATCATAGTACCTTCAACTTCCACTGGTATCCTGTAGGTTTCAGCTTCACCTTCGGGACAGTCTCTCAAGTGGGAAAACGTGTCATTTGGCCCAATCACCTCAAACTTCAGTTTTTCAGGAGCACCATGACGGACAGACACCATGATTTCCAGATCTTCTCCTAACTCCACAGAGTGAGAAGTTAATTCAGCATGCAGACCAGAAACTGGTTGGACCAAGTGAACGGTAAGGATTTCTGCGATCTCTGATTCTGTGGTATTGCTGGATGCAACAGTTTCAAGGCTGTGCAGCCCAGGACCGATCAGCTGTTGGGATGCACCATCCAGGGTCAGATTATGAGGAACAATTCCTGCTTTTATGCTGGATTCCAACAGCGTCTTGTTACCACTTAGAACACTGTAGGTCACCTCACTTCCTGCAAAGCAAAACATTTCCAAAATTGCCTTCTGTGTAATGAAAGTGATGCTTTCTTCTCTATGTCTTCACTATAAACCTCATTTAAAAAAAATGTATTTATATCATGTTTGTTTGTATTGTGCCTTAGGTGTTTGTAACACTTTAGATTCATTGACAAAACCCCCATAAAATACAAACACTAATTCCTGTTGACCATTTATGCCTATACAAGATGAATTATGGAAAATGCTGCGGCTAATTGCAGTAAATTCACAAGGTGCTGGGTGCCAGTAGGCAGGCAACTGACATGGGAATGGCCCTTAATTAATTAGCCTCACTAATTTCCAGGATTCTTTTTGCAGACACGTAAATATCCACCAAGATCCCAGCCCCTTAAAAGAAAATAATTGTACTCTGCCTTCTGAAAAGGTGGGTTGTAACTGCGGAAAACTCACCCGGAAATAAAGACGTGAATCTTAAAAGTTCCAAATCCTCAGGTTTTCAGCAGTGGTTTACCATTGCTGTCCTCGTTGGTCAAATCATGAGATGGCAAATGTGAAGGGGTCACCGTTGGTGCCCCTGGCAGGACATTGGCCCCCATCCCCAACAGCCAGGGAAAACCCTCGGAACCTGCTGCTGCATCGGAGACAGGCATGGGATGGGAACACCTGACTCAGGTGAGGGAGGAGACCTCCAGGAGAAGACTTAGAGGTGGGAGAGTCAGTAGAAGAGAGGACATGAGCATGCAGTAGGTGACTCCTAGGATCCAGAGGGGAAAGTTGCTTTGGAGGTCAAGGGCACTTATAGTGTGGCGGAGGTTCTGGAGGCAGAGAGGGACTGGAACTACGCCTACTGCGAGGATCCCTGGGCAGGGCTCCTTGTTGAGCGTTGCATGTCCGGGGGGCAAGGCAGTGCACCGGGGGCTCCTTTAGGACTCTGGGAAATATCCCTACCCTAGAGATGCGACACCCTATTTTCACGAATTTCATCCAATCTGTTCTGCGGCATGCTTGCAACACCTTTTTGATTCGTCACTCTTGTGTTTTCCGATACCAGATTTCAGAAGCAAAGTGCTTCTTAACCAAGGTGTGCTTTTAAAGGATCTGGATTGGCTCACTAGATGCAAAGGTCAAAAAAGTTACTTTTTCGACTCCCAGAATTCTGGGAAGTTGGGTCCGTTAAAGTGTTTTTTTTCCAGCCTTTGAGTACTGAGAGAGCCATGCTCTCCTTCTGCACTGCTAACATGCAACGGAACGATGCATAACAATGACAGCCACAATGATTCTAACCTCCGTTGAGTTCCACTTGAATCCACAGGGGCTCCTCGTAAAGGGTCTGGCAGTGAGAGCTGTTCCCGCTTTCCTTCTCACTGAAGCACCCGGTAACCGTCAGCTTGTCCATTTTGTCATGCACAGTCACCGGTTTTTGAGCCGTGACATGCCATTCGCTCGTTGTGCACTCCACAAAGATGGCGAATTCGCCCGGGGACAGATACTGATGGATCACGCTGCTAGATACGCTTCAAACACATTGTGGAATTCGCTGTTAGAATGTGGCCAAACATGGCAGCATGGAAAACTCTTTTCAGGGTTCTAGAACACCCCAATCTCGCCTCTTCTTCTTTCACCACTACCACTCAGTTTTCCATTTACGACATACATAGTTAGCATTCCATGCCCATTCAGCATGTCTGGACTTCATTGTTCTCTTACGAATTCTTTTGACCAGTGGGGTTTTCTCCACACACCCCCAAACAATTCTTTGGACTTCCTAAACCCATGGAGCTCTTCTGAGCTTGCTTGTATTTCCCTTTTGCTCATATATGATACTCTAGGTCAGTGGTTCCCAACCTTGGGTAACCCAGGTGTTCATGGACTGCAATTTCTAGAAACCCCAGCTGACACCACTAATGGCAAAGGCTTCTGGGAATTGCCATTCAAGAAGATCTGGGTTCCCCAAGGTTGGGAACCAATGCTCTAGGTGCTCCCCTGAAGTGATGGAAAGGACCCGTTTGTCACAGCACGTGGTTTTCGTCACCTACTGATCTTGCATTTAGCGTGCTTTGTTTTGTGAACGGGCACTGAAAGTGGCCTTCATTTGAAGGTCCAATTGCTGAGGCAAATTTCTCTGAGGCAGTTTGTTGTGGGAGGGGAAGTGGATTAGACAGAGAAAACATGCAGAGGAGATGCATTCTTCTTAATGGCCAGCTTAACACAGGTTCTGATCAGAATCTAACAATAAGCCAACATTCACATAAAGTGAAATAAATTTTGCAGGCAGGTGAGATGGGTTGGATCTGGAAGCTTGGCTCAGCTCATTCCTCTTTATGCATGCTGTGCTAAATTCTAGCTTAGAGTTATATGCAAACAAGGGCCATTTGAAGACATTTTTCTGAGGCAGAGGAGCCCTTGACACTTTCTCCATGACAAGGTGCAGAGTACTCAATGCTAGCGTACTTATTTTGTCACCTGAGGCACAATATCACAGAATCTCCCCTCCCAACTCCTCAGAGTAAATTATAATAATAATAATAATAATAAAAAGTAAATAAATGTTTCCTGGGTGTTTTTAGCACTCAAAAGCTGCCCCCTAAGGGCAGCCAACTTACTCTACCTAACGGGAGGGCTGGAACTGCTGCAATCAATATACTACAATGTAACTTCATGAGGAAAAAAAGGAACAAAATGTACAGGATCAGGCTCCATGAAAACCTCACTGCACACACTGAGGCATTACCACGTTATTCACTTCTTCGTAAGTGAATAATGTGGTGATTTAGCAACAACTCTTTAAATTCAATACGACAGAAAATGGCAGCAAGTCCCTAAAAGCCCCAACAGCTTGACCGCAAAGGTTTCAACTTACGATGGCGGGTAATAAGGATCAATGGTGTTTCCATCACCAGTGCTAATTATACAGGAGAGGTTGCCCGAGTAAGGCGAGAGTAGCCAGTTCAAGGAGACGGTGACATTTTCAAAGACAAAGCTTGTCTCCGTCACAGCTAGCCGTAAGCCTATAAAACAATTTAAAAAAATAACATTATCACCTCTGCATCCACTGAAAGATGATGGAAGCTGTTGGCCCCCTGGGTGGGCCAGAGTCAGGCCATCCACAGGCTGGATTAGGCCCAGAAGGTCCACTTACACCGTGTATCTTATTCTAGTAGCATTATGAATGTGGGAAGTTTTCCACATGCTTATA
This sequence comes from Intellagama lesueurii, assembly GCA_037013535.1. NCBI lineage: Eukaryota > Metazoa > Chordata > Lepidosauria > Squamata > Agamidae > Intellagama > Intellagama lesueurii. Next base: position 14,792,308 of record JBAJHW010000008.1, read on the forward strand.
AGGCTTAATTATAATAATTAACAGGAGACAGGATCTTTAAAGCATCAAAATCATTCTAAGTCACCTATACACACATCCCTACATGCACCTGCTTCCATGCTGGAAACAGTGGTGGTAAAACACGTCTACCACCATTTTACATTTTTTGCTCCGGTGACTTTCTAATTATGTGCTAGTTCCATACAGCAGTGCAGTGGTAAATTGGAAGTACAGGTGGGGATCACGGCAGTCCCCATAGCCAACTCCACTTGTGACGTGAAGAACCCCAAAATGCAGTCAGTTGGGTCAGTTGCCCTGATGCTAGCTGCCCTCCTGTTCGGAAAGTTTTCTTTCTGAACAGGAAGCTCGGTGGAACTAAGCCTAGCTAGCCTGAAAGCCTTCCAGCCGAGGCCTTTCTCCTGGGTGAGCCGTCTTTAGGGGTCTGTAAGGTGCCTGTCTGTCAGGCGGCACTCCCAGAATGGAGAATTATGGGGTTTGTACTCCAGATAACCCAAAAATCCTCTCCCTGTTGTGTGAACAGAAAAAAGTACCACTTACCCTCCATGCAATGGTATTGAATAGATAGGTAGCTTCCCAAAGCTGGACACGGATCTCCAAAGAAGGTCCCATCAGCTGCAACCTGGCAGGCTTGAAGGCCATGACACTGACCTGCAAGAAGTTGGTTGGCATCCACATGTTATTTTGAATTGTGTTACAATTCTACCTTGGCATCAGAACAATGAGGGGACCAACAAATATTAATATACAAAACCCAACATTAAGGTTGAACAATGGGAAAGTCAATGTGTAAAGGATGTGATCCCATGCATTTCTACTCAGAAGTAACTTAGGGATCCACAACACCAGGAGAGCTTCCTGGTGAGGAGAGGAGCCGCCATTTTGAAAAGTTACCCTGTTGGGCTTTGTGGGGATCCCGGCAGGGCATTTGGGCAGCTGTAGCCTAAAGAGGTGTTCCATGTGCTGGATAGAAGTGGGTAGAACCTGGAAACATTCCATTTTGGGACTAGGTTACCCAGAATCCCCTAGGGAACATGACCCTTGACTATGCCAGCTGGGTGTCCTGGGAGGTGTGATTCAGAAAACTGAGTTGATCAAGATCCGAGCAACTCTTTCTACTCCAGGAAGTCACTCTTCGCAAGTGGATGATGAAAATGGCTAAGGGGGCAGCCCTACCATGCCCTCCTCCTCTCATGTTCACTCTACTGAACCAGAAATGCCTTAACAGGGCTTGAGAGAACTCTCCAAGGTAAACATATGTATTTCAAAGCAACTCCTCTTGATTCCTTTTTCCATTTTACACCAAATGTCCCCGCTCCCAAGCGGACCTTTCCCCTGCTGTGTCACTCCCTTCAAAGCCCGTCACTCCCTAAAACCTTACCCACAACTTCGTCCTTCACACTGACCCAGCTACACTCTTCTTCAACGTCAAAGTCCAGGGGGGTCTCCAGCACGCAGTAGTGGGGGGTCTTCCGCCCGTAGAAGCTCTCTCCGATCTGAATGACTTCTCCCGACCCACACTGCACGGTAGCGTTGAAGGTGTCGCAGGCAATGCTGTGGCCCGATTCTACAGTGTTGAGAAAAGCAAGCGTGCCATTAGTAAGAGAACAAAATACGCCAATCTCACATAACCTGGGCCCCCCACACATGTTGGAATGCAGCTCCCATCACACACACCCCGGGATCATGGCCACTATTCTGATTCCTGTATTTTATAGCAAGGAGAGCGCCAGAACTCAGGAACTACTCATCTGACAGATCCTTGCCTGCTTATCTCACAGTCCTGGCTGTCACTAGGGTACGACCGTTGGGCCTTTGCCCCAGGGCACCAAAATCTAGAGATGAACCTACGGATGAGTGCTGGAAAAATAAATAGCAACTCCTCCTGCTATACTCACTTTCCTTTAAAAAAACAAAGAATAAACGTTCTCTTTCTTTTGGGGAGAGATAACTCTTTCTCCTTTTTTTTTTTTAAATGGGTGCTCTTGCAGAATGGGCCGGAGACAGGGCTACTTGTCCCAGGTGCCCAAATAATGAGTTATGACTCTGCTCACCTAGGTATTGATAAAAGGAACGGTCTGCTGCCATAGTACAGACAGGGCCGGCCCTATCACTAGACAGAGTGAGGCAGTGGTCTCAAGCAGTAGATCCTGGGTGGGACAGGACATAAATATCAGGTGACTTGCTCTGTTCCCCAAAGCTACCTTTCTGCTCTCAGGTCTTGCCACTGTTGGTGACATGAAGGTTCAACTGCCAGCAGCCTGTCTGGCTTTATTTTATTTTATTTTGTCTCATTTGAAAATAAATCTTTATGCCCAGGATTTTTGTTCTGCTTCTGAAGGACCTTTTAAAAAATTGGTAATATAAGCCTTGCATTTATTATCACCGGTTGGCCAGCTTATAGAATCAGAATGGATGGTAGGTTCTATGAATGACAGTAAGAATGAAGTTGTAGGATTAAATGCCAGCCCTTGGAGAGATGCTCTGATTTTCTATATGAAAATCTGAATAACTGATTACGTGGAGGATCTGACAAAGCATAACCACGCGAAGCTACACCGAAAAGAAGATGTAACAAAGAGAACATCATTGAAAATTTAATGTCCTGATCATGCCTTGGGGTGATAAATATATTGTCAAGACGCTGGGTGGAAAATTCTGGAAGCCGTAGATCAACAAGGGAAGTCTTTCAAGCTCCATTGAAAAGGGAGTCTACATCTGCCACATAACAGAGGGCAGGGAGACGGGGCGGGAAAGGGATCCAAAACCTCTCAGTTGGAACAGCTGAAGCTCCCTCTTCTACATAACAGTTGAAAGGGCAATCAGGAAGCACTGGCTCGTCTAACCTTTGTCTGGTAACTTCACCCAACTACTTCATTTTTGAAATATAATTCAAGGGGGATTTATAGATTCCCTTTTTCAAATGCATGGAAATGAGCTCATGCCATCTTACCAAACTGACAAATGAAGTCAAATTCCTGGCTACAGTTCTCTGTTACGCCCCACTCATAGCTGGAGTTCTTCAGGATATAACCGCACGAGGTTGTGAAAGCAGAGGGTGGGTCTTGGTGCCACTTGCTGTAGGTAATATTTGAGGTATCCAGCCAAATCATGGACCCTGAAAGGAAGCAACATCATGAATGCACCAATATAGGACCAGCAACGGTTCATTGTACAATTGAACAGGAAGAGAGCCCCATGCAGGGTCAAATTACACATTGTAAGGAATTTCCTGCCATTGCAGCATTTTCCCTCTGGACATGCCATTCTTTCGAAGGACAATTAGAGCTTCAAATGAAGCCCACGTTTAGCTCTCGAGGATGCATCACAAAAAGCAACCCCCTTTGCAAAATGCAGACTGAACTAATCAAATACATTTTACCACATTAAGGAGTTCCAGACGTCCAGCGTTCAAGCTTTATCCAAGAGACAGCTGTCCACCCACTAGTTCCTTTGTCGATCTTTTCTTCTTATTTTAAAAAAGGTTTATCCCAACCTTCAGATGAAAGCTACTATCCTGCAGTTTAAGCCCCCGTTACACCAGAGTTCAGAAAAGTTACTCTTTTGGAATAGCTACACCCACAGTCCTCCAGCCAGCAGGGGAGCTGTGGTAAAAAAAAAAAAGCAACTTCCCAACACTCTGGTTAGATTGATTCCAAATAATATTGAATATCACTAGGATTTACATAGTGCTTATGGGTGGCCTTTTATGTTGCTTTTTCATAAATGACCACTTGTCCACTTGCAGGAGAATTAATAGGGATCATAAGACTGTGGTACTTATTTTAAAAGTGAGATGTGAAAGCACTTCATGCAGTGCTTCCCAACCTTGGGTCCCCATACATTCTTGGACTACAACTCCCAGAAATCTTGGCCAGCACAGCTAGTGGTGAAGGCTTCTGGAAGTTTTAGCCCAAGAACCTTTGGGGACCCAAGGTTGGGAACCATTGCCTTAGTGGGTCCACTTGTGGTTTCTACAACTCATCTTTAAGATACAGCCGTTAAAGTCTGAAAGATGTTAAAATAACAGGAAAACTGACATTTATCCAGTGTGTTGCACTTTGCACTAGACCATCAAATGTGCAAAGTCATACTCTTGTGGCATAGAATTAGGATGATGCCATGAGCTGGATTTAGCAAGCCAATATTTTAGCAGTGAAACAAACCAACAAAATGGCTTTCCCATTGCATTTATAGCCCACCATTCCCCCCTCCCGCTCTCAGAAATGTCAGATGGCATGAGATGGTTTCGCTCATCCCATGCAGCAATTTTGGCCTGAGGTCCCCCAACGAGTTCCATGGAAGAGTTGAGAAATGAAGTGGAGTTTCCCTGTATCTGAAGGCCAACTGCTCTGATCCCACCCACCAATGTTGCACAGAACCAGGACACCATTTTCCTTACCTTCCGTAGTGTCATTTGAAGAAGAACTGTAAGTTATCCCAATCCACCACTCCTTGTCCACGGAGATATGCTCCTCTAGGAACGTCTGGGTTTCTTCATTCTCAATAAAGACGAGATGCCCCCCTCCTTTCTCACACCAACTCTGGGCACTCGTGAACGTACGCTGGAGTCTCACAAACTCATAGCATGAATGGTTGAAAGCCACTTGATACTTGGAACAAGGGATCCCCTCCGCCACGGGCAAATCCTCCGTAGTCAAATGGGGGACAAGAAATGTGAGGATGATAACAAGATGCCACATCCTCAGTTCAGTGGGTCACCAAGCCCTGCATTTTGAGGGCTGAAGTAAACCACCACCAACGTGCAGCTCTGGTTGACCAGTTCTGCCGAGATTTTGGAAGAGGTTCTACCTTAGCATCAATGCCACTGTGATCACCACACCCCCACTTTCATTTCCTGCATAGTGATAGCAATTACCTGGGTAACATCTCGCTCCCGAAAAACAAAGGTTATTGTATGTGTGAATACACAGGCAAATGTCCTGCTATTACGATGCACCAAAGGCCAGGAGCAAGACCATTGTGCAGTTGTCTGACTCCCAAACAAGGCAGTGTACCCAGTAAACTATAATTTACAGCCTTTTATGTGAGCACAGAGAGATTAGTTTGAGGCATGCATTCATTGCACATATGGAAACCGGAGATAAAAGACGCCATTGTACTTTCAGCCGCTGGGCAGGCGACTGCAAAAGTAAAAAAAATAAAAATAAAAAAATCTTGGTAAGAAAGAAAGCTGGATCACCCTAGCCCCAAGCCAGAAATCCAGTATCTGCATCAAGGCAACACAATGGTGACTTATGTGTATCATAAGAATTTTGACACAACACCAGCACACATGTATGACAGAACATGTGAACCAGGACATACATGTTGCTTTGGTGCACATGTACAACAAACAATACCTCAAACTTTCAAGGCATATAGGATTTGGGTGTATGGCGGATGTGACAGTATGCACAGTTGAAGGTGGGTGAATTTGGTAGAACCCACTGGTGTGGCACATCTTATTTAACTTGTATTTGTTGTGCGGCCTCCAGTTCTTCCCCAAAAGGATGGTTACTCTATGAGTGGTCAACAACTTTTGCAATCATAAAACTGCCATTCAACACAGATGGGTTTCTTTCCAACTCACAGTCTTCTGTCCAGTCATGCTACTACTATTCCCATCATCCCCAGCCTCGGTCTTGCCGTGTTGTGGGCAAGCCGTGGGCGAATGACTAAGCAGAGGAGTGTCAGATGGGGACATCCCATCGTTCTGCTGAGACTGGATTTTGGCTTCTCCCTTTCATTTGCCTTTCCAGCTTATGGGGCCATAGAGTAAACCCTCCTCTCAGGTAAGTCCCACAATGTGTTTAGGAAAGGCCTGGCTGAGCCACCTTCCTTTCAAGAGGAGGGCAGGGCGGGGGGGGGGGAACCCTTCCCAAGAAATCTCTCTGTATTCCAGGAGTCGTGGGGATGTGAGGAACCTCTGCAAGGTAGTTCAGCCATCGCTGCCCCCCCCCAAATCTCGGCAGCCTCTTGCCTTGGGGCCCGCTGCCCCCACGAAAAGACCAGCTCTCCCACCTCCAGCTTCCCGCAAGGCAGCTCAAGAGGGCATCGGAGGACGAAGGCACTTTAAGGCAAAGCATTACATTTTGTAAGTCACATCCTGGGACACAGGCAGCCATTGTTTGTGAACTCCTGGTCCCCCCCCCCCCCGCCACCCACCCACATCTCCATTTCTTATGTTGCCTTTGCCCCAGAGGGGCCCTGGCAGCGTGCCCTTGGCATGCACACACCTGGCAGGTACCGTTCCCTCAGCATCTCACGTAGCAAGGGGAACACAAACCTCTCTGAGACTTTGGCAAGCAGTGGCCGGTCAGCTTAAACAACATTGGGGTTTTTTTTTCCCTTGCAATCGAAGAAGCCCACAAAGGGTGGACAAGCCTGTAAAATTCAGCTTCTCTCCACTTCTCCCATCAGTCACTTCCATGCTGGTTCTGTGGGCTATACTGCACCCTCATAGGGTGCCTTTAAGAGGCTTTAGCTGGGAGGGACATTTTCTGGACTGGGGTTGCTGTCGGTCAACTCAGTAGCAGCCAAGGCTTCCCTCTGCTCCACAGATTCTTGTGCCAGTCAGGAGGGTTCTGTCCGTCAGGGTTCAGTGAGTGTTCTGTGTATGTGAGTTAGGGAGTCAGAAGTGAACAGTTAAGAGTGATGTGTTCTGTCAGCGATGTAACCAGTCAGTTAGTTCATATTAAATCTAATTAACCAATTAAGCTCTGTTAACATCTCCAAACAAGGTGATGTTTATTTTTATATAAGAAGAATTGTAAGTAAACGGAAACATTTTATTCTTTCTAATTTATCAGAGTCTCTGAGTAATTGTATCAAAACAAGTGCCAGTTGAGGTAAACTAACAAATAAGGGGTAGTCAATTGAATTTCCAACATGGGGAATCATTTCTCACCTTCCCTTCTGGGAGCTGGGCCTGCTCTCTCTGCACATGTGCTAGCCTATCAGGTAGGGAGGCGACAGGGGCATGGGCATTAGGTTCCCTCCCCCCATGCACAAACCTAAAAAACTGAATCATGAACTGGTTCATTTTTTCCAGGGTTCAGGGGTAGTTCGTGGTTCAGGGGTGGCCACAAACCACGAACCACCCCAATTCGTCATTTTTCTGGTTCATGCCCATCTCTAGACATCATGAAACATTGCCGGCACCCGTGTCAATAACTCCTGGGCAATCTCTTTTCTCTTTTCAGCAGTGATCTTGTTCCAGATCCCTTGTCTCCAATCAAGTTTTTCTGAGAAAACGACAATGGCACTCAAGAGGAGGTTTTATGTGGCTGTAGCTTAGTCGACAAGGAAAAATGTTGGTTTCAGGGGACGAGGATGTGGCTATGAGTATCAGGTTTCCATCTCAGATGTCCTCAAAGGACTTCTGGATAGACAGCCTATACCAAGATATCTTATCTGGGCTGTAATAATTTCATTAATCTTCAAGGTGCTCTGGGACTCTTCCTGCTTTCAAAACAACTCAGCAAGGAGGGGTTAAGAAGAGATGGGCTAATAATTTGGCAGAGTGGCAGAGTGGAAGATCTGACCAGTTTTTTCTTGACGATCTCCAAAAAGCCGGTACTATGACTGCCACACAAGCCTCAAACCTCTCAACCCCTAGAAGGATTAACATGGACCATTTTCAATTCAAATTGGATTTATATAGGGTCTTTTTCATATGTTATGCTCAATGCTGATCCTAATCTTCTGTGTACAACAGACATGTAAGTGCCATCGTGTCCTGGTTTGTCTCACCCAGGCAAGATGTCTTTGAAGGCTGTTTAAATCATGAAGAACATTTCCAGATTTTGTATGTGTATCAGCATAGCCAGTTTTATGCAAACTGATGTCCTGTCTCATTGTCTCTTTTTCCCCCTGTGATGTATGTCCCTCTCTGCTTTTTAAGGCCACCCAGATCAGAAGAAAAGAGGGTCTGATCGAAGCTCCACGATCGTCACCTCTAAGGTGCAATAGCAGAGCTCTGTCCTTTTCTCTCACAAACAGATTTGCTTGATTCCTTAAAGACCGTTTCACAATATACACTCCTCTGCATTGTATAAGCTTAGTCAGCTGCTTGCGCTAGTCCTGTCACAAGGTTATGGAGGTGCTTATGTTAATTGGCAATATGACTGTAATAAAAACTCCCTTGATAAGCTATCTTGACTGGGTACAAAAAACAACCAGCAATTCATGTTTTCACACTTACTGCAAGGCAAAGGCAACCGAACCAAGGGGCCGGGTTCAGGGAAGCCCAAGGCGGGATGGGTTCTGGAATCAATATCGGGGTACTCCAAATGAAGGGTGTGTCATCAAGTCAATGCTTACCTATTGCGATCTTTTCCAGGGTTTTCCAGTTATTGTGTAGTCAGAAGTTGGCTATTGGTCCCTTCTTCTGGGGGCGCTCCGGGACTATGCAGCTTGCCCAAGACAACACGGGCTGGCTCTTCGTCTTGGAGGCACTGTGGGGAATCGAACTCTCAAACCCTGGTGCTCTGACTCACTGAGCCATCCAAGCAGGGACGTGAAAAATCCCCTCAGTTTCAATGTTCCATTTTGCCAGACCTAGTTAACAAATTCTTTCCAACCTTTGCTTTCAATAGTATGAGATTGTGTGCCTCTTTTCCCCACATGAAAATTCATGAACATTTTATCTAAACCTTTTTCCTAATGGGCTCATTTAATTCACCCCTTTTAGCGAACCCGTGTACTTCCTTTGTTGACTAAAGGAGATTCGTGAATATTTTTTTCAACTGTACACATTTCATTCATTCTCATTTTAAAGTGTGTGAGTAGCTGTGTGTTTCAAAGTGCTGTAAAAGTACACTGTTGTCTAATTCAGTTTTATTATGTATTATTCTGTCATACTGAATTGTGATGGTCTTCAGCTAAATTCAGTACAGATTGATTGATTGACCATTTTATCAAAATGTGTTTTTTTAAACGTCTAAAGCAGTGGTTCCCAACTTTGAGTCCCCAGATTTCTGGGAGTTACAAACAACTCCCAGAAATCCTGGCCACCATAGCTAGTGCTTAAGGCTTCTAGGGAGTTTTAGTCCAAGAACATCTGGAGACCCAAGTTTGGGAACCACTGGTCTAAAGAAACTCTATAGATATAACATGGTACACACGGAGGGATCTCTCAATGAGATCAGGTGCATTGAATCTGTTACAGCTGTTAATTACCCTTTTTGGAATGTGCCATAACCCTTTAAATATTTTGGATGACAATATCCATCTTTCTCACTGGCATTGACAAGAGATTATGGGAGTTGTAGTCCAAAAACTCTGGAAGGCCAAAGGTTCCCCACCCCCCAAAATGCACCTTGAATTTATTGCAAAGAGTGATCATATTCCTAAGGTGGTATCTAACAACGAGGATAGTTTGAACTTGCATCTCCTGGCACAATGCGATCACATGAATTGACCAATCTCATGTCATTAAAAGCTATTCTATACTCTGAACGTCTCTTGCTTTGCAAGCAACAACCAGCCAGAGCCGATTCATTCCTACCTCAGATTGATAATATTATCCTTTATAAGCTACGTTTACTGCTTTTACTAATGAACGATGGTAAAGTTTTAAATGTCTTTGATAAAGAAGCAATGTTTTTAAAACCATTCAGTCTGCTTTATTACAGAAGGAAACAAGATTTGCTGCACAGATAAAAGAATGAATCAGGAGTAACTGGCAAACGCCGCTTCGTTTCTAACAGCAGCAGACATGAACCAGGGGCATCGACCACAAAATCATCCAGGGGAAGAGTCCCATGAATAGATTGCACCAAAATCAACAAGTAATGGTGTGGCACCTGTAGGGTTATTTATTTCTATATTACACTGGTACTCAAAGCATTGTACATGACTTCCCCCCCCCCCCCCCGGCTTTATCCTCATTACACCCTTGTAGGGTAGGTCAAGCTGGTCCAAAGTGAAAAAGTGAGTTTCATGACTCAGAAGGGATGTGAAGGTGGATCTCACAATCCAGTCCAGCACTGTGATCACTGCACCACACTCAGGGATATAAAATGCCTTCAGATCTCCTCCCTCAACATGGAAGGTCAGAGACATTGAAGGCTGGCCGTTCAGACGGCCTTGAGTGGCTGTCCATGATGCCCCTCTTCACACTGAGCCCTCATGCAAGCAAGGTGACCATCTGCATGTACACAGCAGGCACCGAACTTTGCAATCGGAAATGTGTTTCCCCCCTGATCCAATGGAGCAAACATCTGCAGCTTTAGCTACCTCTGTGAAGAAGTGACTATGCAAATAAGTTACTTTCCTAATTTCATGTCAAACACTGAACATCTATACCTTTTAAGAGAACCAGACATTCCTCGTTCCAAGATCTTGAAAATTGGTGCCACAATTGTGCTTTTCAGATGTTATTTGTGGATGCAAATAACATCTTGCCTGTTCCCTGTTTCGTACACAGATAATTTTAATGTGGCCGCTATATTTACAGGCTGTCTCCCTCCAGCTGATCAGTGGTATTGCTAGACTGGATGATGTGTGTGAAAAGTCATTGAGTGTGCGCTTTGGAATCACAGCTCTTAGCTTGGAGAGATTCACCGTGACCATAAAAAAGGATCACATGCACCACACGTTAGCCTCGAAATATGGGTTACAAGAGGACAGCCTTCCTGGGCTGATCGCCCTCCGGTTGTTCACCGTTGCCGTTCCCATCTCTTGTGGCCGTTGCTGGCTGAGCTTGGAGATGTTCCTTTTCTTGGACTACAACACCCAGAAGCCCCAGCCAGCATGATCATAGGACTTGTAGTCCAGTACCTTGGGAGGGCACTGGGTTGCTGCCTGCTCTTCTAAGAGAAGAGAGTATAACGGTGGCTGTTTGGAATAGGGACACAGAGAGAGAGGCAGAGAACTGCAAGAAACATGTACTTGTGATGCATGTTGCTTAAGAAAGGATAAAAAACATGACAAAGATTTTTGTTTTTACACAGTTTATTTTATTTTTTGTTTGTATAATTATTGTTTATGGCTCTTTTCAAATGTACAGACATTTTATTTTTGATCTTTAGGATTGCCCTAACGGGTGGTCCCTGCCGGATGCCCAGAGGAAGGCGAAAAACCTCCAGGACCTCCGGCCAATTTGCCCTGGAGGAAAATTCCTTCCCGACCCCAAATGTGGCAATCAGTGTTACCCTGGGCATATCAGCAAAGACCAGAAACAACCACCCGGCCGCTGGCAAAACATTCATAGACTCCCTTAGCAACAGCCCTGCTGGTTTCAGCGTCTGAGAGTTGGAACACAGAGAAAGCTCTGTGTTACCTGAAAGATTAATAAATGTCTTCTGAAATTCGATCTCATCCCGTCATTCAAACCTAAAAAAAATGAGAAAGAAGTTCAAAGATTGAATCTAGAACTTGAGAAAATTACGACATTCTCCCATAATCCTGCATCCACCTTACAAGGAGGAGGTGGAGATTTGAGTTCCAAAATGTAATGATTCTGACTGGATGCCCCACCTTCATGATTTTTATGGGGATAAAAACATTAGAAATAAAAAGAATTAATTACCTGTTCCTTCCTTCAAGGTGATTGAAATGGTGCAGAAATTTCAGCCCAATTTTTAATTCCTATTCCAGATTCCCTGAGGGCGATGAGATAAAGGTCTTCTAGAATTTCATCAAATCCAATCAGTCCAACCTAAAAAGAAGTTCATCAATTGAAACTAGAACTTAGTACATAGTACTTAGTACTTTAGTACTTAGTACTAAAAATTTAGTAAATCTGAGAATCGTGCATTAACCATGCCAGTGGGATTTCAAGATTTGAGTCCCAAAACGTAAGAATTCTATCTCTGACAGAATTACTTAACATGATTAATTAATTGAGAAACCCAGGAAATATATTGAATTATTTACCTGTTCATTCCTTCAAATTACCTGAAATGGTACAAAAATTTCAGCCCCGTTTTTACATCCTATTCTAGATTCTCTGAATGCTTCACTCAGCATGTCTCGGCGGGCAACTTCCACGTTTTAAGAGGCTTCAGGGATCTTCATGGTCCAGAGAGAATTTTTTTAAAAAAATGCTGCTGGGTCCCTGGATAAGTTGAGGGTCAGGGAAAGAAATATTTCCAACCTGATAAGGAAAATGAGTGACTTACCCCAAGATTATATGGTTGTGGTCTCTCTACCAGCTTTCTAGATGCCTCTCATTAGGTCCCTTTCATTTCCAGACGTTTTTCAGTATTTGCCGTCAGTTTCAGTTTTTAAATGGGAACCGGAGATCTTTTTGAGACTTAAAGAGGTATGAACTCGAAGCCCAGCTGAATGTACTCGAAGCCACCTACTTCTCTGTGAATCACACAGGCAGAGGGGGGAAAATGCACAAAGGTACCCAAAGAGATGCTGGAACACTCACCTCATTCGTTGTATTCCAAGAACCAGCTAATGGTGTTTCCATTTTCCCATTTGGCTATGGAATTCCCACAAGCCTCCATTTTGGATCAGCCGTTTATTACATTTCTCATTTATGGATGTCTCCTGATACATTGGATATTTTCTTTCTTTAGACCAAAAGATAAACCCCATTAAAGGAGTGATCCGTCAAGACCTCTCCAAAAATGGCATTTCTTACCTCAAGGTGAAAAGTGATCGGTGTTGCAAGATCCTGTTTTATAGACTTCATTATCTTGGAGCTATGGATCCAAGTACAGTTTCCATGCTGAAATGATCAGTTACTGTAAGAACAGAAGAATCGATAAATTAATTCAACATACTTAATATTTTTAAAACTCGCTCTCCCCCCTCAAATCATGACTCTCAGGAGAAGAGCAACAAAACAATTTAAAATCAGTAGCTATGTATGACATTCAAATGGCATAAAAAAAATTAAACATGTTTACCTCATCTTCTGGATTGCTAAAATACAGAGTCATGACTTTTCAAGTAGACTGAAATTGTTTTCCTCCCTGTTATTTCCAGACATGTAGGGGACAAGAAGAGATTATTATTTTCCTTACCTGATAAAAAAAGTGAGTGACTCAACTCAAGATGATGAACAAACATTAATAGTTTGTACTCGGAAGACATACCAGGTCCCTTTCACTTTTGGAAATTATTCAGTGTTTGCTGTCAGTTTCAATCATCATGGTCCGAAGACAAAAAAGACGTGTTGATGGTCTGCTGGATAATTTGGGGAACAAGAGGTATTTTTCTTACCTGATAACAAAAGTAAAGGACTTACCGCAAGATGATGCACAAACATAAATAGATCGTACTCGGAAGACATAGCAGGTGCCTTTCACTTATGGAAATTATACAGTGTTTGCTGTCAGTTTCACTCATCATGGTCCGAAGACAAAAAAGATCTGTTGATGGTCTGCTGGATAATTTGGGGAACAAGAGGTATTTTTCTTACCTGATAACAAAAGTGAGGGAGTTACCTCAAGATGATGCAGAAACATGAATAGATCATACTTGGAAGACATAGCAGGTCCCTTTCACTTTTGGAAATTATTCAGTGTTTGTTGTCAGTTTCACTCATCATGGTCCGAAGACAAAAAAGATGTCTTGATGGTCTGCTGGATAATTTGGGGAACAAGAGGTATTTTTCTTACCTGATAACAAAAGTGAGTGACTTACCCCAAGATGATGCAGAAACATGAATAGATCGTACTCGGAAGACATAGCAGGTCCCTTTCACTTTTGGAAATAATTCAGTGTTTGCTGTCAGTTTCAATCATCATGGTCTGAAGACAAAAAAGATGTGCTGATGGTCTGTTGGATAATTTGGGGAACAAGAGGTATTTTTCTTACCTGATAACAAAAGTGAGTGACTTAGACCAAGATAATGCAGAAACATGAATAGATCGTACTCGGAAGACATAGCAGGTTCCTTTCACTTTTGGAAATTATTCAGTGTTTGCTGTCAGTTTCACTCATCATGGTCCAAAGAGAAAAAAGACGTGTTGATGGTCTGCTGGATAATTTGGGGAACAAGAGGTTTTTTTTTTACCTGATAAGAAAAGTGAAGGACTTACCCCAAGATGATGCACAAACATAAATAGATCGTACTCGGAAGACATAGCAGGTCCCTTTCACTTTTGCAAATTATTCGGTGTTTGCTGTCAGTTTCATTCATCATGGTCCGAAGAAAAAAAGAGTTGTTGATGGTCTGCTGGATAATTTGGGGAAGAAGAGGTATTTTTCTTACCTGATAACAAAAGTGAGTGACTTACCCCAAGATGATGCACAAACATGAATAGATCATACTCGGAAGACATAGCAGGTCCCTTTCACTTTTGGAAATAATTCAGTGTTTGCTGTCAGTTTCAATCATCATGGTCCGAAGACAAAAAAAGATGTGTTGATGGTCTGCTGGATAATTTGGGGAACAAGAGGTATTTTTCTTACCTGATAAAAAAGTGAAGGACTTACCCCGAGATGATGCACAAACATGAATAGATCGTACTCGGAAGACATAGCAGGTCCCTTTCACTTTTGGAAATTATTCAGTGTTTGCTGTCAGTTTCACTCATCATGGTCCGAAGACAACAAAGATGTGTTGAAGGTCTGCTGGATAATTTGGGGAACAAGAGGTATTTTTCTTACCTGATAAGAAAAGTGAAGGACTTACCCCAAGATGATGCAGAAACATGAATAGATCATACTCGGAAGACATAGCAGGTCCCTTTCACTTTTGGAAATTATACAGAGTTTGCTGTCAGTTTCAATCATCATGGTCCGAAGACAAAAAAGACGTGTTGATGGTTTTCTGGATAATTTGGGGTACAAGAGGTATTTTTCTTACCTGATAACAAAAGTGAAGGACTTACCCAAGGATGATGCAGAAACATGATTAGATCGTACTCGGAAGACATAGCAGGTCCCTTTCACTTTAGGAAATTGTTAAGTGTTTGCTGTCAGTTTCACTCATCATGGTCCGAAGGCAATAAAGATGTCTTGATGGTCTGCTGGATAATTTGGGGAACAAGAGGTATTTTTCTTACCTGATAACAAAAGTGAAGGAGTTACCCCAAGATGATGCGCAAACATGAATAGATCGTACTCGGAAGACATAGCAGGTCCCTTTCACTTTTGGAAATTATTCGGTGTTTCCTGTCAGTTTCAATCATCATGGTCCGAAGACAACAAAGACGTGTTGATGGTCTGCTGGATAACTTTGGGAACAAGAGGTATTTTTCTTACCTGATAACAAAAGTGAAGGACTTACCCCAAGATGATGCACAAACATGAACAGATCGTACTAGGAAGACATAGCAGGTCCCTTTCACTTTTGGAAATTATTCAGTGCTTGATGTCAGTTTCACTCATCATGGTCCGAAGAGAAAAAAGACGTGTTGATGGTCTGCTGGAAAATTTGGGGAACAAGAGGTATTTTTCTTACCTGATAAGAAAAGTGAAGGACTTAACCCAAGATGATGCACAAACATGAATAGATCGTACTCGGAAGACATAGCAGGTCCCTTTCACTTTTGCAAATTATTCGGTGTTTGCTGTCAGTTTCATTCATCATGGTCCGAAGAAAAAAAGAGTTGTTGATGGTCTGCTGGATAATTTGGGGAAGAAGAGGTATTTTTCTTACCTGATAACAAAAGTGAGTGACTTACCCCAAGATGATGCACAAACATGAATAGATCGTACTCGGAAGACATAGCAGGTCCCTTTCACTTTTGGAAATTATTCAGTGTTTGCTGTCAGTTTCACTCATCATGGTCCGAAGACAACAAAGATGTGTTGAAGGTCTGCTGGATAATTTGGGGAAGAAGAGGTATTTTTCTTACCTGATAAGAAAAGTGAAGGACTTACCCCAAGTTGATGCAGAAACATGAATAGATCATACTCGGAAGACATAGCAGGTCCCTTTCACTTTTGGAAATTATACAGAGTTTGCTGTCAGTTTCAATCATCATGGTCCGAAGACAAAAAAGACGTGTTGATGGTCTGCTGGATAATTTGGGGTACAAGAGGTATTTTTCTTACCTGATAACAAAAGTGAAGGACTTACCCAAGGATGATGCAGAAACATGATTAGATCGTACTCGGAAGACATAGCAGGTCCCTTTCACTTTAGGAAATTGTTAAGTGTTTGCTGTCAGTTTCACTCATCATGGTCCGAAGGCAATAAAGATGTCTTGATGGTCTGCTGGATAATTTGGGGAACAAGAGGTATTTTTCTTACCTGATAACAAAAGTGAAGGACTTACCCCAAGATGATGCGCAAACATGAATAGATCGTACTCGGAAGACATAGCAGGTCCCTTTCACTTTTGGAAATTATTTAGTGTTTGTTGTCAGTTTCAATCATCATGGTCCGAAGACAACAAAGACGTGTTGATGGTCTGCTGGATAACTTTGGGAACAAGAGGTATTTTTCTTACCTGATAACAACAGTGAGTGACTTACCCCAAGATGATGCAGAAACAAGAATAGATCGTACTCGGAAGACATAGCAGGTCCCTTTCACTTTTGGAAATTATTCGGTGTTTTCTGTCAGTTTCAGTCATCATGGTCCGAAGACAAAAAAGACGTGTTTATGGTCTGCTGGATAATTTGGGGAACAAGAGATATTTTTCTTACCTGATAACAAAAGTGAAGGACTTACCCCAAGATGATGCACAAATATGAATAGATCATACTTGGAAGACATAGCAGGTCCCTTTCACTTTTGGAAATTATTCAGTGCTTTATGTCAGTTTCACTCATCATGGTCCGAAGAGAAAAAAGACGTGTTGATGGTCTGCTGGAAAATTTGGGGAACAAGATGTATTTTTCTTACCTGATAAGAAAAGTGAAGGACTTACCCCAAGATGATGCACAAACATGAATAGATCGTACTCGGAAGACATGCCAGGTCTCTTTCACTTTTGGAAATTATTCGGTGCTTGATGTCAGTTTCAATCATCATGGTCCGAAGACAAAAAAGATGTGTTGATGGTCTGTTGGATAATTTGGGGAACAAGAGGTATTTTTCTTACCTGATAGCAAAAGTGAGAGACTTACCCCAAGATGATGCAGAAACATGAATAGATCGTAGTCGGAAGACATAGCAGGTCCCTTTCACTTTTGGAAATTATTCGGTGTTTGCTGTCAGTTTCAATCATCATGGTCCAAAGAGAAAAAAAAATTGTTGATGATCTGCTGGATAATTTGGGGACCAAGGAAAGAGGTATTTTTCTTACCTGATAACAAATGTGAATGACTCACCTCAAGATGATGCACAAACATTAATAGATCGTACTTGGAAGACATAGCAGGTCCCTTTCACTTTTGGAAATTATTCAGTGTTTGCTGTCAGTTTCAATCATCATGGTCCGAAGACAAAAAAGATATGTTGATGGTCTGCTGGATAATTTGTGGATCAAGGAAAGAAGTATTTTTCTTACCTTTTTCTAGATTACAAAAGTGATCTAGCCCAAGCTGAATGTACTCACAGCCGCCTGCTGTCTCTTGAATGATACAGAAATAGGGGGGGAAAGTCACAGATGCACTGAAAACGATGCCGGAAGGCTTACCTGATTCTTGGTTTGTCAGCAACCACCTTATTTAGCTTGTGTTTCCCTCTTTCCTTTTAGCTTTGGAGTTCCCACAAATCTCCTTTTTGAATGAGCCATTGGTCACATTTCATGTTTTGGAATAATTTCCTGATGTACTGGATATTTTCCTTCTTCAGACCAAATGATTAAGCTAGATAAATTAATGTTCAGTCAAGATTTCTGAAAAAAGGGTGTTTCTTACCTCAAGGTGAAAAGTGATCCATGTTGCAAAATCCTGTTTTATATACAGTTTACAGCACAGTTTCTATGCTGTAACAAATCAGCAACTGTAAGAATATCCCAATGGAGGAAATAAAATGAAGTAATACATCATGATTTTTTTTTAATTTCTCACTCTTTTTCAAATTACAACTTTCATGAAAAGATAATGAAACAATTAAAAACCAGCAGCAAACGATGACATTCGAATAATATAAAAAGATAAAAATGTTTACCTCACCTTATGGAGAATGAAGGCAACCAGTATGGATGTTAAACATAAAGAAGGACAGTGACTAGTTAAGATGGTCAAAACAGCTCTCAGGACTCCTGTGTGCTGATGGCAAAAGATAATATTTTTCCACAGTGAAAGACTTATGAAATATCATCTCCCTGCAGTTATTAGTTACCGAGGCCTTCTCATTGCCTCCAAATCAACAGGGGACCAAGCCTTGTCTTTCTCATGGTCCTTATGGGGAAAAGGCTATCCTTTTCCAGTAATGTCCCCCCTGATTACACACGATGTCCCCTGCCCAATACAGTGATTGTGATGCCTCCTGAGGTTGTCGGTTATGATGCGCTTATTGTTCTGGGTGGGGGAAGGGCAGCCAAGTTTACTGGTCCATTTTCTTGGGATGTAAATGGTAAGTCAAACTCATGGGTCCAAGCAGAGTGGAGAAGACAGGTTCCCTGCTGGTTTGGAGGCAATGAGAAGGACTCGGTAAGATAGCGGGGAAGTAACAGAAGGCACACATTAAGAACACCATTTCCAAGAGGTAACTAGCACATCTTGGCTTAGGTTACCAAGGAGGAAGAAGCCAGGCAAACTGTTGCTAGACTCTCAACTAACTGACTATTCCTTCTTAACACATTAATGAGATATTGCCAGAAAACCATGTGTTTTCCTCGTTCTTTTGCTCAGGTTATGGATACAGACATTGACGCAGTCAAAAGGGACCCACCATGCAACGGATGCCACGGATTCTGTCTCATGGAAAACTATACCATAATATATTTATTAATCTTTGAAGTGCCATAATGACCAGGTCAGAAACTGAGGGGGGAAAATATTTAGTGTGCTTGAAAGGAATTGTGACTCTATGTTTAACATCCATACTGGTTGCCTTCATTCTCCATAAGGTGAGGTAAACATTTTTATCTTTTTATATTATTCGAATGTCATAGTTTGCTGCTGTTTTTTATTTGTTTCATTATGTTTTCATGAAAGTTGTAATTTGAAAAAGAGTGAGAAATTAAAAAAGAATCATGATGTATTACTTCATTTTATTTCCTCCATTAGGATATTCTTACAGTTGCTGATTTGTTACAGCATAGAAACTGTGCTGTAAACCGTATATAAAACAGGATTTTGCAACATGGATCACTTTTCACCTTGAGGTAAGAAACACTTTTTTTCAGAAATCTTGACTGAACATTAATTTATCTAGCTTGATCATTTGGTCTGAAGAAGGAAAATATCCAGTACATCAGGAAATTATTCCAAAACTTGAAATGTGACCAATGGCCAATTCAAAGAGGAGACTTGTGGGAACTCTAAAGCTAAAAGGAAAGAGGGGAACAGAAGCTAAATAAGGTGGTAGCTGACAAACCAAGAATCAGGTAAGCCTTCCAGCGTGATTTTCAGTGCAACTGTGACTTTCCCCCCTATTTCTGTATCATTCAAGAGACAGGAGGAACTGTGAGTACATTCAGCTTGGGCTAGATCACTTTTGTAATCACTTTTGCAAACACTGAATAATTTCCAAAACTGAAAGGGACCTGGTATGTCTTCCGAGTATGATCTAGTAATGTTTGTGCATCATCTTGGGGTGAGTCATTCACTTTTGTTATCAGGTAAGAAAAATACCTCCTTTCTTGGTCCACAAATTATCCAGCAGATCATCAACAAATCTTTTTTGTCTTTGGACCATGATGACTGAAATTGACAGCAAACACCGAATAATTTCCAAAAGTGAAAGGGTCCTGCTATGTCTTCCGAGTACGATCTATTCATGTTTCTGCATCATCTAGGGGTAAGTCACTCACTTTTGTTATCAGGTAAGAAAAATACCTCTTGTTCCCCAAATTATCCAGCAGAACATCAACAAATCTTTTTTTTCTTCGGAGCATGATGATTGAAACTGACAGCAAACACTGAGTAATTTCCAAAAGTGAAAGGACCTGCTATGTCTTCCGAGTACGATCTATTCTTGTTTCTGCATCATCTTGGGGTAAGTCCTTCACTTTTGTTATCAGGTACGAAAAATACCTCTTGTTCCCCCAAATTATCCAGCAGACCATAAACACGTCTTTTTTGTCTTCGGACCATGACGATTGAAACTGACAGCAAACACTGAATAATTTCCAAAAGTGAAAGGACCTGCTATGTCTTCCGAGTACGATCTATTCTTGTTTCTGCATCATCTTGGGGTAATTCCTTCACTTTTGTTATCAGGTAAGAAAAATACCTCTTGTTCCCCAAATTATCCAGCAGACGATCAACACGTCTTTTTTGTCTTCGGACCATGATGATTGAAACTGACAGCAAACACTGAATAATCTCCAAAAGTGAAAGGGACCTGCTATGTCTTCCGAGTATGATCTATTCTTGTTTCTGCATCATCTTGGAGTAAGTCACTCACTTCTGTTATCAGGTAAGAAAAATACCTCTTGTTCCCCAAACTATCCAGCGGACCATCAACACGTCTTTTTTGTCTTCGGACCATGATGATTGAAACTGACAGCAAACACTGAATAATCTCCAAAAGTGAAAGGGTCCTGCTATGTCTTCCGAGTACGATCTATTCATGTTTCTGCATCATCTAGGGGTAAGTCACTCACTTTTGTTATCAGGTAAGAAAAATACCTCTTGTTCCCCAAATTATCCAGCAGAACATCAACAAATCTTTTTTTTCTTCGGAGCATGATGATTGAAACTGACAGCAAACACTGAATAATTTCCAAAAGTGAAAGGACCTGCTATGTCTTCCGAGTACGATCTATTCTTGTTTCTGCATCATCTTGGGGTAATTCCTTCACTTTTGTTATCAGGTAAGAAAAATACCTCTTGTTCCCCAAATTATCCAGCAGACGATCAACACGTCTTTTTTGTTTTCGGACCATGATGATTGAAACTGACAGCAAACACTGAATAATCTCCAAAAGTGAAAGGGACCTGCTATGTTTTCCGAGTATGATCTATTCTTGTTTCTGCATCATCTTGGGGTAAGTCACTCACTTCTGTTATCAGGTAAGAAAAATACCTCTTGTTCCCCAAACTATCCAGCGGACCATCAACACGTCTTTTTTGTCTTCGGACCATGATGATTGAAACTGACAGCAAACACTGAATAATCTCCAAAAGTGAAAGGGACCTGCTATGTTTTCCGAGTACGATCTATTCATGTTTCTGCATCATCTAGGGGTAAGTCACTCACTTTTGTTATCAGGTAAGAAAAATACCTCTTGTTCCCCAAATTATCCAGCAGAACATCAACAAATCTTTTTTTTCTTCGGAGCATGATGATTGAAACTGACAGCAAACACTGAATAATTTCCAAAAGTGAAAGGACCTGCTATGTCTTCTGAGTACGATCTATTCTTGTTTCTGCATCATCTTGGGGTAAGTCCTTCACTTTTGTTATCAGGTAAGAAAAATACCTCTTGTTCCCCAAATTATCCAGCAGACCATAAACACGTCTTTTTTGTCTTCGGACCATGACTATTGAAACTGACAGCAAACACTGAATAATTTCCAAAAGTGAAAGGACCTGCTATGTCTTCCGAGTACGATCTATTCTTGTTTCTGCATCATCTTGGGGTAAGTCCTTCACTTTTGTTATCAGGTAAGAAAAATACCTCTTGTTCCCCAAATTATCCAGCAGACGATCAACACGTCTTTTTTGTCTTCGGACCGTGATGATTGAAACTGACAGCAAACACTGAATAATCTCCAAAAGTGAAAGGGACCTGCTATGTCTTCCGAGTATGATCTATTCTTGTTTCTGCATCATCTTGGGGTAAGTCACTCACTTCTGTTATCAGGTAAGAAAAATACCTCTTGTTCCCCAAACTATCCAGCGGACCATCAACACGTCTTTTTTGTCTTCGGACCATGATGATTGAAACTGACAGCAAACTCTGTATAATTTCCAAAAGTGAAAGGGACCTGCTATGTCTTCCGAGTACGCTCTATTCTTGTTTCTGCATCATCTTGGGGTAAGTCACTCACTTCTGTTATCAGGTAAGAAAAATACCTCTTGTTCCCCAAACTATCCAGCGGATCATCAACACTTTTTTTTGTCTTTGGACCATGATGATTGAAACTGACAGCAAACACTGAACAATCTCCAAAAGTGAAAGGGACCTGCTATGTCTTCCGAGTACGATCTATTCTTGTTTCTGCATCATCTTGGGGTAAGTCACTCACTTCTGTTATCAGGTAAGAAAAATACCTCTTGTTCCCCAAATTATCCAGCAGACTATCAACACGTCTTTTTTGTCTTCGGACCATGATCATTGAAACTGTCAGCAAACACTGAATAATCTCCAAAAGTGAAAGTGACCTGCTATGTCTTCCGAGTACGATCTATTCTTGTTTCTGCATCATCTTGGGGTAAGTCAGTGACTTCTGTTATCAGGTAAGAAAAATACCTCTTGTTCCCCAAATTCTCCAGCAGACCATCAACACGTCTTTTTTGTCTTCGGACCATGATGATTGAAACTGACAGTAAACACTGAATTATTTCCAAAAGTGAAAGGGACCTGGCATGTCTTCCCAGTATGATCTATTCTTGTTTCTGCATCATCTTGGGGTAAGTCACTGACTTCTGTTATCAGGTAAGAAAAATACCTCTTGTTCCCCAAATTCTCCAGCAGACCATCAACACGTCTTCTTTGTCTTCGGACCATGATGATTGAAACTGACAGTAAACACTGAATTATTTCCAAAAGTGAAAGGGACCTGGCATGTCTTCCCAGTATGATCTATTCTTGTTTCTGCATCATCTTGGGGTAAGTCACTGACTTCTGTTATCAGGTAAGAAAAATACCTCTTGTTCCCCAAATTCTCCAGCAGACCATCAACACGTCTTTTTTGTCTTCGGGCCATGATGATTGAAACTGACAGCAAACACTGAATAATTTCCAAAAGTGAAAGGGACCTGCTATGTCTTTCGTGTACGATCTATTCTTGTTTCTGCATCATTTTGGGGTAAGTCACTCACTTTTGTTATCAGGTAAGAAAAATACCTCTTGTTCCCCAAACTATCCAGCGGACCATCAACACGTCTTTTTTGTCTTCGGACCATGATGATTGAAACTGACAGCAAACACTGAATAATCTCCAAAAGTGAAAGGGACCTGCTATGTTTTCCGAGTACGATCTATTCATGTTTCTGCATCATCTAGGGGTAAGTCACTCACTTTTGTTATCAGGTAAGAAAAATACCTCTTGTTCCCCAAATTATCCAGCAGAACATCAACAAATCTTTTTTTTCTTCGGAGCATGATGATTGAAACTGACAGCAAACACTGAATAATTTCCAAAAGTGAAAGGACCTGCTATGTCTTCCGAGTACGATCTATTCTTGTTTCTGCATCATCTTGGGGTAAGTCCTTCACTTTTGTTATCAGGTAAGAAAAATACCTCTTGTTCCCCAAATTATCCAGCAGACCATAAACACGTCTTTTTTGTCTTCGGACCATGACTATTGAAACTGACAGCAAACACTGAATAATTTCCAAAAGTGAAAGGACCTGCTATGTCTTCCGAGTACGATCTATTCTTGTTTCTGCATCATCTTGGGGTAAGTCCTTCACTTTTGTTATCAGGTAAGAAAAATACCTCTTGTTCCCCAAATTATCCAGCAGACGATCAACACGTCTTTTTTGTCTTCGGACCATGATGATTGAAACTGACAGCAAACACTGAATAATCTCCAAAAGTGAAAGGGACCTGCTATGTCTTCCGAGTATGATCTATTCTTGTTTCTGCATCATCTTGGGGTAAGTCACTCACTTCTGTTATCAGGTAAGAAAAATACCTCTTGTTCCCCAAACTATCCAGCGGACCATCAACACGTCTTTTTTGTCTTCGGACCATGATGATTGAAACTGACAGCAAACTCTGTATAATTTCCAAAAGTGAAAGGGACCTGCTATGTCTTCCGAGTACGATCTATTCTTGTTTCTGCATCATCTTGGGGTAAGTCACTCACTTCTGTTATCAGGTAAGAAAAATACCTCTTGTTCCCCAAACTATCCAGCGGATCATCAACACTTTTTTTTGTCTTCGGACCATGATGATTGAAACTGACAGCAAACACTGAACAATCTCCAAAAGTGAAAGGGACCTGCTATGTCTTCCGAGTACGATCTATTCTTGTTTCTGCATCATCTTGGGGTAAGTCACTCACTTCTGTTATCAGGTAAGAAAAATACCTCTTGTTCCCCAAACTATCCAGCGGATCATCAACACTTTTTTTTGTCTTTGGACCATGATGATTGAAACTGACAGCAAACACTGAACAATCTCCAAAAGTGAAAGGGACCTGCTATGTCTTCCGAGTACGATCTATTCTTGTTTCTGCATCATCTTGGGGTAAGTCACTCACTTCTGTTATCAGGTAAGAAAAATACCTCTTGTTCCCCAAATTATCCAGCAGACCATCAACACGTCTTTTTTGTCTTCGGACCATGATGATTGAAACTGTCAGCAAACACTGAATAATCTCCAAAAGTGAAAGTGACCTGCTATGTCTTCCGAGTACGATCTATTCTTGTTTCTGCATCATCTTGGGGTAAGTCACTGACTTCTGTTATCAGGTAAGAAAAATACCTCTTGTTCCCCAAATTATCCAGCAGACCATCAACACGTCTTTTTTGTCTTCGGACCATGATGATTGAAACTGACAACAAACACTGAATAATCTCCAAAAGTGAAAGGGACCTGCTTTGTCTTCTGAGTACGATCTATTCTTGTTCGTGCATCATCTTGGGGTAAGTCATTCACTTCTGTTATCAGGTAAGAAAAATACCTCTTGTTCCCCAAATTCTCCAGCAGACCATCAACACGTCTTTTTTGTCTTCGGACCATGATGATTGAAACTGACAGCAAACACTGAATAATTTCCAAAACTGAAAGGGACCTGGTATGTCTTCCGAGTACGATCTATTCATGTTTGTGCATCATCTTGGGGTAAAACCTTCACTTTTGTAATCAGGTAAGAAAAATACCTCTTGTTCCCCAAATTATCCAGCAGACCATCAACACATCTTTTTTGTCTTCGGACCATGAGGAGTGAAACCGACAGCAAACACCGAACAATTTCCAAAAGTGAAAGGGACCTGCTATGTCTTCCGAGTACGATCTATTCATATTTCTGCATCATCTTGGGGTAAGTCCTTCACTTTTGTTATCAGGTAAGAAAAATACATCTTGTTCCCCAAATTATCCAGCAGACCATCAACAAATCTTTTTTTTCTTCGGAGCATGATGATTGAAATTGACAGCAAACACTGAATAATTTTCAAAAGTGAAAGGACCTGCTATGTCTTCCGAGTACGATCTATTCATGTTTCTGCGTCATCTTGGGGTAAGTCCTTCACTTTTGTTATCAGGTAAGAAAAATACCTCTTGTTCCCCAAATTATCCAGCAGACCATCAACACATCTTTTTTGTCTTCGGACCATGATGAGTGAAACCGACAGCAAACACCGAACAATTTCCAAAAGTGAAAGGGACCTGCTATGTCTTCCGAGTACGATCTATTCATATTTCTGCATCATCTTGGGGTAAGTCCTTCACTTTTGTTATCAGGTAAGAAAAATACATCTTGTTCCCCAAATTATCCAGCAGACCATCAGCACGTCTTTTTTGTCTTCGGACCATGATGATTGAAATTGACAGCAAACACTGAATAATTTCCAAAAGTGAAAGGACCTCCTATGTCTTCCGAGAACGATCTATTCATGTTTCTGCATCATCTTGGGGTAAGTCCTTCACTTTTGTTATCAGGTAAGAAAAATACCTCTTGTTCCCTAAATTATCCAGCAGACCATCAACACATATTTTTTGTCTTTGGACCATGATGAGTGAAACTGACAGCAAACACCAAATAATTTCCAAAAGTGAAAGGGACCTGCTATGTCTTCCGAGTACGATCTATTCTTGCTTCTGTATCATCTTGGGGTAAGTCACTCACTTTTGTTGTCAGGTAAGAAAAATACCTCTTGTTCCCCAAATTATCCAGCAGACCATCAACACGTTTTTTTTGTCTTCGGACCATGATGATTGAAACTGACAGCAAACACTGAATAATCTCCAAAAGTGAAAGGGACCTGCTATGTCTTCCGAGTATGATCTATTCTTGTTTCTGCATCATCTTGGGGTAAGTCACTCACTTCTGTTATCAGGTAAGAAAAATACCTCTTGTTCCCCAAATTATCCAGCGCACCATCAACACGTCTTTTTTGTCTTCGGACCATGATGATTGAAACTGACAGCAAACACTGAATAATCTCCAAAAGTGAAAGGGACCTGCTATGTCTTTCGTGTATGATCTATTCTTGTTTCTGCATCATCTTGGGGAAAGTCACTCACTTTTGTTATCAGGTAAGAAAAATACCTCTTGTTCCCCAAATTCTCCAGCAGACCATCAACACGTCTTTTTTGTCTTCGGACCATGATGATTGAAACTGACAGCAAACACTGAATAATTTCCAAAACTGAAAGGGACGTGGTATGTCTTCCGAGTACGATCTATTCATGTTTGTGCATCATCTTGGGGTAAGTCCTTCACTTTTGTAATCAGGTAAGAAAAATACCTCTTGTTCCCCAAATTATCCAGCAGACCATCAACACATCTTTTTTGTCTTCGGACCATGAGGAGTGAAACCGACAGCAAACACCGAACAATTTCCAAAAGTGAAAGGGACCTGCTATGTCTTCCGAGTACGATCTATTCATATTTCTGCATCATCTTGGGGTAAGTCCTTCACTTTTGTTATCAGGTAAGAAAAATACATCTTGTTCCCCAAATTATCCAGCAGACCATCAACAAATCTTTTTTTTCTTCGGAGCATGATGATTGAAATTGACAGCAAACACTGAATAATTTTCAAAAGTGAAAGGACCTGCTATGTCTTCCGAGTACGATCTATTCATGTTTCTGCATCATCTTGGGGTAAGTCCTTCACTTTTGTTATCAGGTAAGAAAAATACCTCTTCTTCCCCAAATTATCCAGCAGACCATCAACAAATCTTTTTTGTCTTCGGACCATGATGAGTGAAACTGACAGCAAACACCGAATAATTTCCAACAGTGAAAGGGACCTGCTATGTCTTCCGAATACGATCTATTCTTGCTTCTGCATCATCTTGGGGTAAGTCACTCACTTTTGTTATCAGGTAAGAAAAATACCTCTTGTTCCCCAAATTATCCAGCAGACCATCAAGACGTTTTTTTTGTCTTCGGACCATGATGATTGAAACTGACAGCAAACACTGAATAATCTCCAAAAGTGAAAGGGACCTGCTATGTCTTCCGAGTATGATCTATTCTTATTTCTGCATCATCTTGGGGTAAGTCACTCACTTCTGTTATCAGGTAAGAAAAATACCTCTTGTTCCCCAAATTATCCAGCGGACCATCAACACATCTTTTTTGTCTTCGGACCATGATGATTGAAACTGACAGCAAACACTGAATAATCTCCAAAAGTGAAAGGGACCTGCTATGTCTTCCGAGTACGATCTATTCTTGTTTCTGCATCATCTTGGGGTAAGTCACTCACTTCTGTTATCAGGTAAGAAAAATACCTCTTGTTCCCCAAATTCTCCAGCAGACCATCAACACGTCTTTTTTGTCTTCGGACCATGATGAGTGAAACTTACAACAAACACTGAATAATTTCCAAAAGTGAAAGGGACCTGCTATGTCTTCCGAGTACGATCTGTTAATATTTGTGGGCTGGGCTTTGAGTTCGTACCTCTTTAAGTCTCAAAAAGATCTCCGGTTCCCATTTAAAAACTGAAACTGACGGCAAATACTGAAAAACGTCTGGAAATGAAAGGGACCTAATGAGAGGCATCTAGAAAGCTGGTAGAGAGACCACAACCATATAATCTTGGGGTAAGTCACTCATTTTCATTATCAGATTGGAAATATTTCTTTCCCTGACCCTCAACTTATCCGGGGACCCAGCAGCATTTTTTTAAAAAAATTCTCTCTGGACCATGAAGATCCCTGAAGCCTCTCAAAACGTGGAAGTTGCCTGCCGAGACATGCTGAGTGAAGCATTCAGAGAATCTAGAATAGGATGTAAAAACGGGGCTGAAATTTTTGTACCATTTCAGTTACTTTGAAGGAATGAATAGGTAAATAATTCAATATATTTCCTGGGTTTCTCAAATAATTAATCATGTTAAGTAATTCTGTCAAAGATAGAATTCTTACGTTTTGGGACTCAAATCTTGAAATTCCACTGGCATGGTTAATGTACGATTCTCAGATATACTAAATTTTTAGTACTAAGTTCTAAAGTACTAAGTATTATGTACTAAGTACTATGTACTAAGTTCTAGTTTCAATTGATGAACTTCTTTTTAGGTTGGACTGATTGGATTTGATGAAATTCTAGAAGACCTTTATCTCATCGCCCTCAGAGAATCTGGAATAGGAATTAAAAATTGGGCTGAAATTTCTGCACCATTTCAATCACCTTGAAGGAAGGAACAGGTAATTAATTCTTTTTATATCTAATGTTTTTATCCCCATAAAAATCATGAAGGTGGGGCATCCAGTCAGAATCATTACATTTTGGAACTCAAATCTCCACCTCCTCCTTGTAAGGTGGATGCAGGATTATGGGAGAATGTCGTAATTTTATCAAGTTCTAGATTCAATCTTTGAACTTCTTTCTCAGTTTTATTTTAGGTTTGAATGACGGGAGGAGATGGAATTTCAGAAGACATTTATTAATCTTTCAGGTAACACAGAGCTTTCTCTGTGTTCCTACTCTCAGACGCTGAAACCAGCAGGGCTGTTGCTAAGGGAGTCTATGGATGTTGTGCCAGCGGCCGGGTGGTTGTTTCTGGTCTTTGCTGATATGCCCAGGGTAACACTGATTGCCACATTTGGGGTCGGGAAGGAATTTTCCTCCAGGGCAAATTGGCCGGAGGTCCTGGAGGTTTTTCGCCTTCCTCTGGGCATCCGGCAGGGACCACCCGTTAGGGCAATCCTAAAGATCAAAAATAAAATGTCTGTACATTTGAAAAGAGCCATAAACAATAATTAAACAAACAAAAAATAAAATAAACTGTGTAAAAACAAAAATCTTTGTCTTGTGTGTCTGTTTTTTATCCTTTCTTAAGCAACATGCATCACAAGTACATGTTTCTTGCAGTTGTCTGCCTCTCTCTGTGTGTCCCTATTCCAAACAGCCACCGTTGTACTCTCTTCTCTTAGAAGAGCAGGCAGCAACCCAGTGCCCTCCCAAGGTACTGGACTACAACTCCTATGGTCATGCTGGCTGGGGCTTCTGGGTGTTGTAGTCCAAGAAAAGGAACATCTCCAAGCTCAGCCAGCAACGGCCACAAGAGATGGGAACGGCAACGGTGAACAACCGGAGGGTGACCAGCCCAGGAAGGCTGTCCTCTTGTAACCCATATTTCGAGGCTAACGTGTGGTGCATGTGATCCTTTTTTATGGTCACGGTGAATCTCCCCAAGCTAAGAGCTGTGATTCCAAAGTGCACACTGAGTGACTCTTTAGTCACATCATCCAGTCCAGCAATACCACTGATCAACTATTGAAAGCAGCCGGCAGCCTGGAAATAAAGCGGCCACCTTAGAATGATCTGTGTATGCAACAGGAGACTGGCTACGTGCCGTATTCAAAGCAGAGCAGGCATCAATCCAGTGCCCTCCAAAGGTCCTGGACTACAACTCCTATTATCCTGCTGGCTGGGGCTTCTCGGTGTTGTGTTACATCCAGAAATTACATCTGAAATGTACAATTTTAATACTACAGTGGTGCCTCGACTTACAAACTTAATTGGTTCCGGAACTCTGGTTGTAACTCGAAATGGTCGTACGTATGTCGGGACATTCGTAAGTCGAGGCACCACTGTAACTCGTTATTTTCAAGATCTGAGAATGGGGAACGGCTGGCTTTTTAATAGGTATAGATATTAAGTGTCGGCCATGAAATTAGGAAAAGAAACTGGTGGAGGGATTTTTTTTTTCTACACATGGACTTTATCCTGAATCCAGAACTTTTGTGGTGCTCCTCATGTCCTCCCCATGCCGCCACCACCTCCGGTTCCCCGGTGGGTTCGACGGGAAGGGGAGCTGGGAATGACGGAGAGGGAGGGAATGGAGGATAAGAGAGAGAGGGGCGAGGGTGGAAGAGCATGGGGGCCGGTGGGTGAGTGAGGAGGTGGGGGCGAGCAAGACAGCGTGCAAGTGAGGCAGGCAATGGGGCAGGGGGTGGGATGACTGGGCGTGCGCTGGCTTTTTTTTGGCAACCCTGTTATTTTGGGTTTGGTTTTTTGTTTTTGTTTTTTTCAAGGAACAGACATTCACCTGTATGGAGTAGAATCCAATGAACCACATCTACCCCAAAAGAAGCAGGCCGCTGCCAGGGAAGCAGAAAATCTCACTCCCCTGGTAGAGAGGTCCATGTATGTACGTATCTTGTGTTTGTGCTAAAATTTAAATCACATTTCTTAAAGGAGAATAGTGTGGGCTCGGGGGCAGTGGGATCAAGCACAAAGTTGGAGAAAAAAACAACTCTTCTCCCTCCTCTTTTCTTTAATGGGAAACAGTGCCTCCGGCTGTCTTGGCTGGGGGATGATGGGGGGTTATAGTCCAAAAATTAACGTTTCCACGTCCAGGCGAAGAGGGAATGCCTTCGTCCAGGACAGACGAAGGCTGCGGCGATGGGGATGGAAGAGAGCAGATGGTCTTGCCGACCGACCGCAAGGATTGGGCATTTGGGGCAAGGGGGTGGACTCAGACTCAGCCCGTTCTTATCCAATACATAGAAGGCGGTGTTTGACTCTCTGAATTTGGGGGGGGAGAAGAGACCTCTTTCAGCTCGAGAGCCAAATTCATTTTCAGAGAAGCCCCTCAGAAACATTCCAGTTTTTGGGGAGGACAGGCAGGGCAGGGGCCCTTAAAGGCAAAAAGGTGGAACCCCCCTATGTTAGGCTTCCAATTCTGAGAGTTAGGAACTAAAGCTCACAAGATGGGCTTCAACCTTTTTCGAATGGAACAAAGAGCTTGCACCGAACCCCAGGGAGGTGTCCAATGATGGTGTTACCCATGAGTAAGTCGCCATGACCTTCTGGAGAACCTTGGGAGGCTACAGTGGAACTGCAAGACATCAGTCAAGTCTAGAGGGTGCAGGATAAGTCCTCCTGCAGAAGGAAGATAAGAAACCTCGACAATCCAAGTTCTTGCTTGAATGCAGAGTCTGCACCCGAACAGGAGCTTCTCTCCCCATGGAGGAAGCCAATCATCCTCCGTTATTTATTTATTAGCTTCTATGCTTTTCTCCCAGTCTGCGGAAATAAGGCAGCCCACAAACACTTGAAAAAACAACTGACATTAACAACATCATAAATAATAACATTAAAAAACAATTGAACCCATAACAATGTGTTTAAAAACTGCTCAGAAAAACAATTCTAAAACACTGGAAACAAAATTAGTTTCCAAAAAAGAAAAAGAAAAATAGCCATATTTAGTCTGTCTCAGCAATAAAAGACACATGGAGAAGCAAAATAGTGTAGCACTTTACAGATGAACAGATTTATTTCAGTGCAAACTTTCATGGATCAAAACCCCCCTGAAAACATACAGGGTGAAACGATCAGGTCCTTTATATTTCTATTGGGCAAAACACAAAAGAAAAAGAAAAAAGGAGACAAAACCGTTGCAGCGCCTTAAAGACTAACTGTTGTTGTTTTTTATGTGAGCTTTCTTGGATAAATCCACTTCCTCCTGTTGGTGAGAATCCTGATCCGGAGACGATACAGATAATGGAAAAAAGTGGCAATGTTTCCTTAACCCACGAATGGGATAATCAAAGAGAAGTAGTCTCACACAAGAAACAAAAACTGTATTTGTCATGTTGATTATGACTGGGCAGGAGAGCGTAGGATCTTATTCGTCCCACTATTCTGTATTTTAACCAGCCATTTTTCTTCTTTCCTTCCTTGGATGGCCTTAGAGGCCTCTTCCAACTCAATGATCCTATGATCCATTCTTCCCTCCTTCCTTGTTTCTCCCTGACTATCTTTTTTAATCCTTCTTTTCTTTTTCTTTTTCTGTAAAAAGCCAACGTTGATGCACTTGAGCTTGCAGGCCACAAACCGGACCCCTCAAAGATTCTTGTCCCCGAGCCAAACCTCACCACATGGACCAAGCGTCTCCTGTCCAAAAAAGGCCAGACCAAGAGCAGAGGCTTGTTGTCGTTGTTGTTTATGTGCCATCAAGTTGCTTCCGACCTGTGGGGCCCTCAGGAAGGAGCGATCGCCAAATTGTCCTGTCCCGGCTCAGCTCCTGCAGACTCAAGCCTGTGGCTTCCTTATAGGGAGTCAGTCCATCTCGCCTTTGGTCTTCCTCTTCTCCTGCTGCCTTCCGCCTTTCCCAGCATTATTGTCCTTTCCAGAAGATCCTGCCTTCTCCTGATGTACCCAAAGTAGGACAGCCTGGGTTTCGTCATTTTCGCTTCCAGAGATGGTCCAGGTTTGATTAGTTCTAGGACTCACTTGTTCCTCGTTCAAGCTCTCCTCCAGCACCACATTTCAATAGAATCCTTTTTTTTCCCCACCAGCTTTCTTCACTGTCCAGCTTTCACACCCATACACGGTGATTGGAAATACAGGAGTGTGGATGATCTCGGTCTCCAGGGACACATCCTGACACCTGACGATCTGTTCTAGTTCCTTCACGGCTGCCCTTTTGAATCTCGGCCCTCCGATTTCTTGGCTGCAACCTCCCTTGGGGCGGCTGATTGAACCCGAGAAGGGAGACCCTGAAAAACAACGAAGAGATTCACCTCGACTGTAAAAGTTACTGTGGCGTTACTCGGTCCCCGAGAGTAGTTACGCGCTTGTCATGCGTTCCTTCCAAGCTCTGCCTAGGACGAAGCCTGCTTGAAATGCCCCGGGGATTAGGAGCCGGAGAAAGGGCGGAAAGGGGAGGGAGAAGGTGCTGAGCCGAGGCAGGATTCATCCCCGCCCGCCAACCTTCCACCGCCGGCAGCTGACCGGAGGCGGACTTCGACGGATGGATGGATGGATGGCGGCCGAGCCCGTCGGGACGGTGGAGTCGCTCTTCGGCCGCAACAGGGAGGAGCACCCGGAGCCCATCAAGGCAGAAGTGCGGGGTAAGGCGAGCCTCGGAGGGATCGCAGCCTTTCAGGGGGTGTCTCTTCTCCCCCCCCCCCCAAAAAGGCACAGAGTTAAGCCTTTCTCTTCCTCCTCGCTGGAAGAAGCCGCGATCTGGAGGGGAGAAAAGGGGGAGGCGAAGAAGCGGCAAGCCACGGGCTGCCCTGCGGTGGTTGACTCGCGAGGAGGTCCCGCCGAGCCCGCGGGGGAGGTCTTACTCCCTTGCCCAAGGGTGGGCGCTCTTCCAGCCCTGGAGGGCGCCCGCAGAGGCTCCTTTGGGGGGGGGGGGCGCGGGTTATTCGGCGGCGCTGACTTCCGAGTAGACCCCGGGCACTGCGGGGCCCCTTTCTGGATCGAAGGGGCTCTTTCCTCTCCTCGTCCTTCTCCCTCCCTCCCCCCCCCCGCTCCACGGCCCCAGATACGGGGAGCAACAAGTCCCATCAGCCGTGCCGCTCACCGTACCAGGGTGGGGCTGATAGGAGTTGTAGTAGGTGGGAAACGTCCGGAACGGCCTGGGATCCCGATCCTCCCCACACACACACACACACCTCGGAATGGTTTGCAAGAGAGTCCAGGACACTGTCAAAGTATTGTAACTTTTTTCCTCCCGTTTTTTTAAGTGTAACGGCCAAAGGCCAGTTAAGAAGAACGATTTGGAGCCGCTGAGACCCTGCGTCTCTCCCCCCCCCCCCTTTTTCCTGATCATACTTTCAGTTTTAATCGCCGTTCCTATTTAGGGTTCCCTTTAGCGAGCCTCCTTCCTTCTGGCTGTTATTTCTGTTTTTCCACTTCCTTCAAGCCCAAGGCTCAACGCCAGCCACTTGTCCTTTTATTTACCCTTTCTCTCTCTCTCTCTCTCTCTCTCCCTCCGAACGAGTAGCAGATCTACCGGAAAAGCTGGCTCTCCGGAGTGTTGCTGCTTGCTTGGTTTGTTCGTTTTTCCCCCGCCCTGCTTTTTACCTTTTTAGATTTAGACTCATCCTTGCAAATCCTACCACGGCCCCAGTCCAATTATATCTCCCAAGTTTATTTAATAGCTTAGTGGGTTCGCGGCTGCCTTCCACGCTGGGGAATGGCTGAGACCCAGCTCCCTCCTAGAGTTTTGAAACAGAATTTAACTTCACCGCATAATAAATGATTTGATTCGAAATATAGAATTCTACTCGGTGAGTTAGGGAACTGGCGGCAGAGCCAGAGGCTCAGGGTTCGAATCCCCCGCTGTGTATCTCCTGGGAGACGAGCCAGCCTGGGCGGCCTTGGGCCAGCGGCACAGTCCCACAGCGCCCCTAGAGGAAGGGAAGGGTAAACCACTTCTGAGTATTCTCTGCCTGGAAAGGGTGGCCCTTTAAAACACTTCTTTTCAAGAAGGCTTTCCAATCTGACTCCAGCTGCGCATTTCACCTCCAGCTCGGCTTTTCTGTGATAGTTTGTTGGTGCCACTGGTTCCTTTCTCTTTTTTTTAATGCTCTTGCCACATTATTGTCATTTTGTATTCTATTTTAGTGTTCTGTTGTGAAGTTTTGTTTTTAATCTTCTGTAAACAGCATGTAAACCTCCCTGATGTCCAACCGTCACAAACACTGCAAACTCACGAGCAAGAGCACACAAATAGAAAAAGTCAAAAGGGGGTTTCACATAGGATGGCAGGAGAGACACAGCAGGGTGCGCTGGTAGCTTTGGGCTCAAAGCTGATGACATGAGCTGCTTGGTGGGTAGCCTATGTGGTTTTGCCTCTTCGTCTATCTGTGGCCATGCACTCTGGTTCTGTTATGTATTTCTAGGGCAGAGGGGGGCAACTTTGGAAAGTCCACATTTTCGGCCCCTGATATCTTCTCCAGAGACTACAGAGCCAGAGTGAAGCCACTCCAAGTTTTACTCTGAACCTCACAGGTTCCGAACTTTATCCTGAAAAACACATTTAAAAGCAACAGAGCACAACGATCCATTTACAAATCCCCTCTCAGACATCCACTCATTAAGGGAAAGCCTGCCGAAGTGCATGTCTATACGCCATTCCAGCATTTAAATCACTGTCACTGTTCACACAGAAATGTTTAATTATCCTGGGAAGGTCCATGTCAAGTGTCCAGACATCATAAAGCCCCCCTCACCCTTCTCTGCTATTACCACCACCCTCTTACCTCTCCCCCTTTTGCCAGCGTTCAAATCCTTTTTTTCTCTCTTTTTTCATTCCCACATCCACCAATAATGTCATGAGGACTTGCCCAGCAACAGTCCTAAAGGACCAATAATCGCACAAACCAAAAGCAAGACAAAATAATGTATTCTCAAAGGCTTTCACGGCTGGGATCCGATGGTGGTTGTAGGTTTTTCGGGATGTTTGGCCATGTTCTGGAGGTTTTTCTTCCTAACGTTTCGCCAGTCTCTGTGGCTGGCATCTTCAGAGGACAGGAGTCAGAACAAAAGACAAAATAACTTGAGTGGAAATGCTATAAACCAAACAAAATTGGATGCATTCACAATTAGCACTAATGTTGTGCAGTCAGGAGAAAAGAATATTAAAAGGAACAGTAAGAAACACAGTGTAAACCCTGGGATAAATATCCATTCTAAATATTCCTTCCTTGGACTAACACCTGGAGCAGATGCACTGTCCATGAGAAACTGGAGTCACCAGCCACTCCTGCTGCCTACGTAAGACTAGGACATTGAGGACGACGCTGGAGTGATCTGCAGTATCTATGGTTATTTTCCTGCACAGGGATGTAGGAAGCTTGACCTGCCTCAAGTGTAAGCTGCTTCCCTTGCCAGAAAAGAAAACTAGAACGGTTGCAGGCCTGTCTCATCTGTATGTCTTCAAGCTCTACTGACTGCTTTTTTAGCACAAAGCTCACCTGTGCCATGTCCGGAGCTGAAGCATCCTCTGTTCCGTTCTGTGCAGTAGCCTCAAGAACATTGCTCACGGCATGGAAGAGATAGGTGGCAGCCTCCTTGCGGTGCTGGTTGCGTTGACCGTCTTCACTGTGTGCCATCAGCAAAGATTCACTGACACTCTTGAGGGTGTGACCAGCTTCCACCTGAGCAGGAAAAGATGCCTGTGAACATACACACATCCCGCCCGCCCAAACTGACCCAAACAACAGGGCATAACTTAGCAGACGCTTCTTAGGTCTTGTCTTCCCAAATCAAATACAGATTACCCAGTCATGACCATGCTGCAACCCAACATGAGTCCATGACAGCCATTCCACCCACCTGGGTTTTGGAGGTGTTTCTACCTCTCTTAGGCTGGCCACTGTTCTCTATGTATTTTCTGTCCAGAGCTTGGAAAGCTTAAATGTCAGAATAAAACTCCCAAATTCTCCCAGGCAACTTGGTCTCCTAGGCATTTAGAGAGCTGTACCCCCAAATTTTAACTTCCCTAACTTCTGTTTTCTGCTGCACTTCATAAATTTCACCATCTAGAACGAGGGTGAGGGATTGTTCTTTGAAAACCACTGTATTCCTCCCCAAAAATTAAAAATCATGAAATAGTTCTTATGTTCTGCAGGCATCAACACCAAAGAAGTTGAGCATGTTTCACCTAGGCTGCCGAATCCCACACTCCATGCTAGGGCCTACCTGGAGAGGGTGCTGGAAGGGTCAACTAATTACTAGTTGAATCAATGGAACTTACAGTGGAGTTGACTTACCTCCATTGATCCAATGGGCCTACCCTAGTTGCAACTTACTACTGGATTTCAGCCTTTGCTTCCAATATCTTTATATTTATCTCAAACCTGTACAGGTGTGAAGCAACATATCTCAGCCAGCTGCTCACCTGTGCAGAAAAAGAAAGCTCTTCGCTTCTGTACGTGATGTCTTGGAGGACTTCTGACATCTTCAGAGCCGTCTGCATCGATGTTACATTCACAGTGGAGAGGGTTGTCAACATCAGCTCCCTCAGCTTGGGAGGTAAGGAGAGATGCTTAGACAAGGGAAAACAGGTACAGAGAACAACCAAGATGGAATAAACCTTGAGGCTCATCTAGTTTCAAACCTAACCTCATGGAAGTTACTTTTTGGACTATATCCTCCAGAATCCCCCAACTAGCAAGGAACTGTGGTCCAAAACAGTAACTCTTCCACTCTCTAGTCCAGCTGCCCTCTAGATCAGCAGAAGAACTCTGCCACTGTAACGTACTTGAGAGATGGCTACACCACCTCTAATTGAACATCTCCTGGGAAATCTGTCCCATTGTCAAACAGGTCTTACCACTGGGAAATTTCTTCTCCCATCTAGCTGAAATAGAATTCACAGCAGTTTTTACTCACTGATCCCTGTCTGGAGTAATAGAACTGAACAAATCTGTTCTGCCTTCTGCATGGGTGAAAATCCATTAGATATTTGAAGACTGATCGTGCCTTTGCTTACTCATCTCGTCTCAGGCAAAACCATAACTAGCCCTCTTGGCTCCCAGGACAAGACACACGGTCTCTCTCCCTGAAATGTGGGCATGAACCTAGTCACTCCAAGAAAGAGGAGAATGTGGTATCTTTCCAAAAGAAAATGTAAGTTTCTGCTTTCAAGAAAAGGAACAGGTCCAGAATACGTTTCCATTTATTGTTATCCTAACATTTATCTGTATACTCACCTCCAGATTTTAGCACCCTGTAAATTTTGCTGCCCTGACCTAGTTACAGCCTTGTTCTCATGTCTGAACAGGCCCAGCTTTTTCACCTGTTCCCAGCTCATCATCATCCTAGGCACCTTTCAGTGTGTCGATAAAGATGATACAAGTGCTGCTGCTTACTAATAGACTTGTTTCCTATAAATCAGTAGTTCCCAGTCTTGGGTTCCCAGATGTTCTTGGACTAAAATTCCCAGAAGCCTTCACCACTAGCTATGCTGGCCTGGATTTCTGGAGTTGTAGTCCAAGAATACCTGGAGACTCAAGGGTGGGAATTACTGCTATAGAACAAGAGGGAAGAACTCTTGATGTTTTGGAATTCAGCTCTCAGAACCCTTGATGTTTTGAAATTCAACTCTCGGAACTCTTAATTTTTTAGAATTCAGCTCTCAGAATCCTTGATGTTTTGGAATTCAACCCATCACGTTTACTTTATTTATTAATTTAAAATATTTTTACCCTGCCTTTCCCCTTAAAACCACCTATCATAGTCAATAGTATGAATGGGAGTTGTAGTCCAAAATATTTGGAAGGTTGAAAATGTTCCCCACCCCATTCTGTGCAGGGCATTTGGTGGGAAGTAGTTTTACCTACCAGGTTTATTCTAAGATGACATTTGCTGTCATTGTAAATTGGTGATTTACCTACCTATTAATGAGATAGTTAGAAGAATAGTTCTTTTCCCCAATAGAACAAAATGTATGCATGTGGGCATCTCCACCAACAGTAATTAGAGTTCTGGCGAGACAAACAGATTAAGTCCTTTAGTGCCAAGTACCGGTTCCCTCTCGTCTTTGAAAAGATTAATTATGCATGCCAAATTAAACAATACTTTATGCCTTTCCAGCTTCTTTGATCCAGATATCTAGAGGCATTTTGGAAAATGCTGGCTGGGATTTGCATTCTCAAAACATGAAAAGAATATAAGCCCCATTCATCGCCACGTGTTCCATGCCAAAGCAATGCTCCGGGAACTAGGGAACGAGGCTGTATCAGTGGGAGATCCTTCTTATTAGCTGAGGAGCCAGTAATAGGATGGGTTCAATCTTCATTCTTTCAGATTGGATTACTGCAACGTTCTCTACATGGGGCAGCCTGTTAAAGGGAGACTAGAAGCTTAAATTGATGCCAAGTGCTGCCGTCAGGATGATCGGTATTTGGTGCTCAAAGATCAGAGTTTAGGAGGCTAGCGTCTTCCATTTCTCAGTTGAGCACTCTGCTTCTGAGCTCAGCTTCCAAGAAGGAGAGGGGAATGGCTTTAAGCAAAGGAGGTGGCAGCTCTTTCAAGCCTGAGGGCCAGATTCATTTTCAAAGAGGGCCTTGGAGGCCCGTATAATTGTGGTGGAAGGGTGAAAAGGCAAAAGGGATAGGACGCCATCAAATTTGAGCTTGAACAGTAACAAAAGAATTGTATCTTGAAAATTACCTGTTTTATTTCCATGTGAGCTTTTGTGTACTGCAGTCCTCTTTCTTCAGATACATGGAACACAGTACCTGGCTTCTCTTGTACAGAAATTATATTGTATACTGTGGTGGGATGGGTGGGGGAGAAAGAGAGGGAGGGGACTGGGACCAAGTAGAATGACAACTGCCTAAGAACACTCAGTAATGACTTTCCAAGGTGACAACGGCATCACTGACACAGGTCGTGAACATTCAAAGTGTTGGTGGCCGTTAACATTAGTGGCTGGGACGCTGGGGTTCTAACAGATGAAAAACAACATGAAAGAGGTGCTCTCTTTCATTTTGTGTGTGTGTGTTTTTTTTCCGTTCATCCTTGTGGATTTCTGGGACTCCTTGAAGAACACAGCCAGATCTAAATAGATGGCAGTGTTTGGGAGACATTGGTTCCCGGGAAGCTCCATAGTCATCACCACCATTAGGTCTTCCCTGGGCTCGCTCACTCCAGGACAAGAAGAGTAGTGTGGTTGAATGGCTATAGAGAGGGACCCAAACTGGGGGACCATCACAGGTTTCAAGCTCTGAAGTTGACCATTCCTCTTTTGAGCCTCAAATGCCTTAGGACCAGTTGAGTTCAGAATTTGAACTGGGAATATGAGCCACAATACAGAGCTGACCTCTTTCTTGGTATCTGTCCGCAGAGATGAATTCACACTCTCTTCCTTGGTCTCTTGATTAAGCACAGAAGAAACCGACTTGTACAATTGGAATAGAGACATGCTGTTGTTCTCGCCTTTCAGGATCATGTTGGATTTTTCTGAAACAATGGCCTGGAAGCTCTGGTTCTTACTGCTTAGATCCTCAGGTTGAACCTAATGAGACGAGGAGAATGCTCAGAGATCAGCCAGACTTATTTATTTCATGACTGCCAAGGACAGTCTTAAAAACTAGTTTGATAAGAACTTAATAAAATTAAACAAAAATTGTTGTATTCAGGATGTAAAGAACGTTTTGAATGTGGGGAATGTTGCACCTACTGTGACAGTGGTGTTCGTATGAACTGTGTCACCATAGCTGTTGCTCACAGCAATGTGGATCAGTAAAAAAAAATCAGTGCCCTCATCTCCAAGCGGAAGGTAAACCGAGGGAAGAGCAGGATCTGGTCCACAGTGTAGGAGAGAATCTGCAAGGGGCAGAAGACAGATCGATCACCATGACAGACAGGGAAAGAGATCTCTCCCTTAATGGCTGAAGATTTCTAGCATACACCCACCTACCACCACAAAATACTCCAGGCAGCTTATAGAAAAGAGTTGGAATAGGGTGGCCAAAAACGCAGCCGTCCTAATATTGCTCAGGTCCATCGCCCATCCGTCCTGGCCAGCGTAGCCAACAAGATGAAAGGCTCTGAGTTCTAGGCTGACAACCTCTGGAGGGCTACACTTGGCCCACCTCTGGCTGAAAGCACATCTGTGTATCAAGACTTCAAGGGGCACAGCAGAAGAAGATGAACCCAACCAGACAGTAAGATGGATAGACTGATGTCCTGGGTGGAACCGACAGAACAGCTGAACCAGCGCAGCCCTGCTGAACTCCGTGCCCCTTCAGAAATGCTGGACAACACCTCCCCATATCCGGGCAGATGTCCAAGCTGGGTGGGGATGGTGGGAGGTGTAGTCTACCAAATCAGAGGCAAGTCCCTTCCATATCGAGGCCATGGGCAAGCTACAAGTTAGGTGAAAAATCTGTGGATGACTCTTGGTAGAGAAGACTTGATGGTAACAGAATGAAAGGACACGACCATCACTGCTTTAATTGGTCACTCACATAAAAACACACCCACTTGCTATGCTGCAGCATTCCGAGACTGGAACTTAAATATATATATTTTTTAAGTTGAGAAACAATGCATGTTCCTTGTAACTAGAGATCTCTCCAATTTTTTTTTAATGGTATGGAAAACCACTAGGTCTTGGTATTTCAAGGATGTTATGCCAGGATACGCTGTTCATCCCTAAATATATAGGGATGATAAAATATACAGTATAGCAGCATGTCCCATCTCTACACTGGAAGTACAATCAAAAAGTTCTACCTCGTTTTCCTTGCTTTCAAATTCTTAATTCCCAGAATGCTCCCCACCAGCATGGCCTCTGCTTAGGGTGGAAACCTTCAGATCATGTTGATGAACTGCTGTCCCCATCATGCCTCACTAGCAGAGGCCAAAGACCGTTGGAATTCAACAGGTCACAGCTGTTAGGCACAGGACAAATTTGGTACAGACAAGTGGAATCTGCTGTTGGAGCAGAAAAAGAGTCCCTTTATCGAGTCCAACCCCATGCTCAGTGCAGGAATCCAAGTCAAAGCAAATCTGACAGAGGGTGGTCCAATTTTCTCTTGAATACCTCCAGCATTGGAGCGCTCAGCATCTCCCGAGGTCATGGGTTCCATTGTTGTACTGCTCTAACAGTTAGGAAGTTTTTCCTGATATTCAGCCTAAATCTGGCTTCCTCTAGCTGGAGCCCATTATTTCATGTCCTGCACTCTGGGATGATTGAGAACAGATCCTGCTCCTCCTCTGTAGGACTACCTTTCAAGTATTTGAAAAGTGTTATCATATCTCCCTGTAGTCTTCTTTAGAGACGTAAACAACCAAACAGCTATGACGCTTACTTGACTCCAGATAGAAGCAGTATGTGAGTGGGGAGCTGTCAATCAGAGGGCACTGGTCCTCCAGGCAGGACGAACGGCAGGAGATGGAGAAGCTGGTGAGCACAGTCCCTTGTGTAGGAGATATTCCACATACTGGGGTCACTGGCGGAGGCACAGTGCTGATAATGTAGGTTTCTTCACCATATTTGTGCTCACTCATAACTGGAAAATTCAAAAATAAAATGTCAAGATTTTTTGGCAGCTAAATCGCCACTTGATATTTGTCAATTACATATATATAGTATGTGTTACCTAAATGATAGCTTACGCTACACTAGTATCATAGATTATCATGAGCGCTTTTCCAGATGGAATATCTGTTCTGCTTAATGTATCGTATTCTGCATAGATGTTATGGGTATTTCTCTTCCATCTATATGACGTTCTTATTTTCTAACTTAGGGCAATGACTTTATCTACAACTGTCCATATCTTTCTGTTCCTCCTGAAAGCGTGGTTTATTTCTAGAGTTGCTTTGTCCAGGGGAAGAATTTAGCGCTACAACGCTTCCCATTTCAAGCTGATGTCCAGTGAGAGCCACTGGTCACAGCTTGAGATGAGCATGAACACATCAGTGGTTCGTGGTTCGTGCTGGTTTGTTTATTGGCCGAACAGGTGTTTGGCGCTTTGCAGCCCCACCTCCTCTAGTGGGTGCCCACTCAGAGGCACTCAGTGGGCAACTGCCAGAGGAGGTGGGGCAGGAAAGTTGAAGTGCTGCCCCTGAGTGAGCACCTGCAAAAGGAGGCGGGCCTACAACGTGCCGAACACCTGTTCGGCCAATACACAATAAGCGAACCTGCACAAACCACCGAATTGGCAGTTCATGACCATCTCTAGTCGCAACCCTAGAATTAGCACACCACAAAAAAAAGGGGGGGTGATTCAGAAGAGATGAATGTGGTATATAGACCAGGGCGAACATCTGAAGAACTTTTAGCGTTAATATTTCCTCCTGTTTGAATCATTATGACCGGCTACACCATGGTACCAATTTAGGGTTAGGCAGGTCGTGCACACAGGCAATTCCGGTAAGGAATGCATGGATACAACAGAGGTACAAAATAACGCAAGCCTCCCAGGGAGTGGAAAATAGACCACAGTCACACTGCTGGCTGGGAAGATGCTTCCGTCTTGATTGTGCATCGCGTGACCGGGGGGAAAAAACAATGGTCTAACTAGAGATCATTTTCCTCACGTGACCGGGGCCTTCGTGAGTTTTCCACCCTGTCTTCGGAAAAGACTGGCCATTAAGTTCTTGTAAGGTTTGCTCATGTCTCTTGTGTGTTGCCTTGTTTCACGTGGAGCACTTGTAGGGCATGTCTAGGAAATATCCTCTTCAGAGTGGGTATAGGCATGGATGCAGAGGCAGAATTCCCAAAACAGACAAGAGGCTCACCCGTTTTTGGAAAGTGTGATCTAAGTACCACTTGTAGAGTGTAGGCTTTGAGTCTGTTGCTGCAGAGACGCTGAGCATAACATCTTCTGTGACATTCACTAGCTTGCAGTTCATCTCACAGCTAAAAAGAAGGCAGGAATGGTGGTTAACACACACGGAAAAATGGTCCCAAAGAGAAATGATGCTCACCTGCTCAATTGGCCCCGTGGCAGTGGTGGGGAGTGTGTGGTCTTCCAGACTGCTACTCCCATTAGCCCTGGCCATCACAGGCTTATGGGAGTTGGAGTCCAACAACATCCAGAAGGCTGACATGTTCCCCACCAGTCCTTCAAGGTGTCATGATTGAAAGAAACCGTTTTCTCAAATGTTACTTTAGTGGACTGCCTTTCTGATGATGCACGGCTGGCTTTACTGAGACCTCAAGGCACCTTGCTTGCTGAGTTTGTTTTGTCTCTCTGTAACATGTAGGAACTTTGAGGAATCTTACTTAATACCTGGGGCACAGCCTAAAAGCATCCTGTCTGGAGGTACTCATGTCTAGTTCCAGGATTGGAGGTTGCTAACAAACCCCAAGCATATTACTTTCAGTTCTGTTAGAGACCAGTGCCAGGTATAGATGTAATATTTATGTTGATGTTATAAAAGTCATTATATACCAAATGGGGATATACAATATAAGCCCCCCCCCATTCCTTAAATGATCTGCAACAATCAGGACATGTAAAAAGACAGTGTAAAGACACAGCTTTAACAAGGTAAACAGTTTTATATTATGTTTCAGGCAGCCTTGAGAGTCTATAATACAAATGAGGAAAAAAGAGATGTCTCTAATTACTCCAAGATCTAATGTTAGATGTCACTATTTTAGCGTTAAAAAGTGAAGCAATAGGCATG
The DNA here is from genome assembly GCA_037013535.1 of Intellagama lesueurii. Taxonomy (NCBI): domain Eukaryota; kingdom Metazoa; phylum Chordata; class Lepidosauria; order Squamata; family Agamidae; genus Intellagama; species Intellagama lesueurii. The sequence continues at coordinate 14,836,479 of JBAJHW010000008.1, forward strand.
GCTTAGAGCTGCTTGCGAATATACAACTAAACCATGGTTTAGAGTATTTTATTACCATGGTTGGTCAATTCAGATAACATAGTTAGCATACTTTCAAACATGGTTTCTGATTCTGGTTGGTTGACTGATTGCAAACCATGGTTTGACCATTCAGACATCACATGAAACCATGGATAATTTTCCTTAACCATGGTTAGCTGTGATAAATAAAATGAGTCCATTCCTATTATTGGCTTAGAGACCAAGAATACTGGTTTTTCACAGCATGGGGAGAGAAGAAGCAGGGTAAAGTTATACTCCAGGGTCTGATATAACTTAGGGAAGCAAAAAAAGTCTGCAAACAGTACAGTGCTACTGTAATTGGCTTCCAGAACTATCACTAGGGAAGGATACACCATACAGAGTTAGGACCTCTAGTCCAGTCAGAGGGCTAGTGTGGTGTAGTGGTCAGAGCACTGGATGGTGGCTTGAGAGATGTAGGATCTCATTTCTATTGAACCATGAAACTCACTGGATAAGCACAAAACAGATAATACGTGAGCATTAAGAAGAATACAAGACGGAGGTCCTGAGGGTGGGTGGCCCCTCCATTGGCGGCTTGGGAAACTCCCTCTCTTTTGGGGGGGTGACTCTCGCCGCGAAGAGTGAGGTTCGCAGCTTGGGAGTACATCTGGACCCGGCGCTCACCATGGAAACCCAGGTGGCGTCAGTGGTCTGCTCTGCCAATTACCATCTGTGGTGGATTGCCCAGCTGCATCCCTATCTTGATGGTGGGGCCCTCACCACTCTGGTCCATGCGCTTGTAATCTCGAGATTAGACCACTGTAATGTGCTCTATGTGGGGCTTCCTTTGAGATTGATGCGGAAGCTTCAAATGGTGCAGAATGCGGCAGCCAGATTACTTAGTGGAACGAGAAAATTCCAACATATCTCTCCTATTCTGGCTGCTTTGCATTGGCTGCCCATTCGTTTCCGCATTGATTTCAAAGTGCTAATGATGACATACAAAGCCCTAAACGGTTTAGGACCTCGATACTTGGCAGAACGCCTTCTCCCACCTAGATCTACTCGAGTCACTCGCCATAGCCAGGAAGGATGGCTGAGGGGCCTGACGCCGAGAGAGGCCCGAAAAGAAAGAACAAGGAACCGGGCCTTCTCGGCGGTGTCCCCTCGACTTTGGAACAGCTTGCCGCCAGAGATCCGCCTGGCACCCTCGCTGGGTGTTTTCAAGAGCCAATTAAAAACATGGCTCTTTAGGCAGGCCTTCCCTACTGCCAGTACTTGATTTTACTTTTCTTGGTTTGAAGTTTATCCTTCCATCTTGACTATAGTATTATTGTAGATTTTAATTGTTGTTTTTATCTGTTTGTAATACAGTATTTTGTGAGCCGCCCTGAGTAGACTCTTGTCTAGAAGGGCGGGATAAAAATCCAATAATAAATAAATAAATTAATTAAAAAATACATGGGGTTTTCTAATCACCTGCCAAGTGCATGAATATCCTTGAGAGATCTCCATTTGGTTTTTTCCAGATTCTCAAAGTTAGAAGAAACGAAAGAATAAAGCGCACCTGATTTGGGGTCTCAGTTCTTTTTTTGCTGTGATGTAAAGGCACTGCTCATCCCATTTGTCTTCTTTCTTTGGGTTTTGGACCAAAACTTTCACAGTCACGGCAGAGCTGGGAGGAGGTAAGCAGGCATGTGGGATCTGGATTTCTCTTTGGTCTGTGCAGATGGATTTCCGTTGCACACATTCAGCCCATTGAGACCAGCAGTATCCTGGAAACAAACTTTTCTGCTGAATCATCCATTCTTTTAAAATACAGAGTTTGCTCCTCCTCTCCAGGGCTGACCCTCCCTGCAGGGCAGTGGTTCCCAACCTTGGGTCCCCAGAGGTTCTTGGACCAAAACTGTCCGAAGTCTTCACCATGCGCTGTGCTAGCCAGAGTTTCTGGGACATGTAGTCCAAGAACATCTGGGGACCTAAGGTTGAGAACAACTGCTCTAGGCAAGTTCTTTGGAAGGGTGAATTCTAACCACAGTGCAGGGAGAGGGAAGAAGAGTATGAAAAGATAGAGGAAAAACTGCATACCACATGACCATGTGTAGAGAGAGTGGTTGCTGTTTTCAGGCCAACCAAGAACAACGGTTGTGAAGGGGCCAACGTGTCGGCTGGGCTTAATGTATATCTTATTTTGTCCTTGGTCATCCTAAGGCAGAACAAAAAGGCAGTAATCAACGTAACAGCACCCATTCAAGACGAGGAGTTCTCTTGTTGAATGCAGGGCTTTTTCGAATATTCTCATTTTTAAAGGATATTTTTCTCATGAATGTCTACTAATGAGGTGTGGGTTTTTTGGTCTTGTTGTGACATACCGTATATCATGATTAGTCCCATACTATAGATGGGGAAATAAGGAAGGAAGATATGGATGTTCCAAAGTCAATCTAGAGGCTTCATGGACAGGATGGAATTCGAACTCCATCAGAAATGTAAATTTTAATGTTTTATACTGTGTTTTCTTATATACCACCTCATTAATCCTATGGAAGGGGACCCTAAACACCTTTCAAATAAAGAAATACAAGAAACCAATCAAAAGTTTTAAGCAGCAGATCACAAGTTCTAAGCGCTGCAACACAAAAACAGCTGGCTAATAGCTATGAAATATTTTTCAGATGCCTTTTCCAGCTATTTTTCCTGGCCTTTTTGTCTCATCAATACTCACAGTTCCTCTTGTCTTGTCGAATAGCTCTTTATCTTCAGCAGGATCTGTTTAATGTAAATAATAAAGCACAAGACTTTAAATAGCACCTGTACGCATAGTCTTGTGTTCCCACATATAGTATATCATGGCTCCTTTTAGCTTCATCTATACAAAAATGAGTTACCCAGGAGCACTAGAAGCTACAGTAAACTGACTCAGACTCTTGGTTCATTGGGTCCAACATTGTTGATACTGGCTATATGGGCAACTTTCCAGCATCTCCGTTAGGATTCTCTCATAGCATCATGTGGAAATGCTGGTGATTGAACCGGCAGCCTTCTACATGAAAAGGATATAGAAACTACCATTAAACTATGGACTCTCCCCTTAAAGTGGCTGTACCTGGAGGAAGCTGATCCTCTCGTTGTTAGAGGTCTGCATGGGAAATGAGGAAATAGGTACCAGTTCTTTGAGGCTTCATGCCTCTCTTGCTTAGCAGCCATCTTGTTTTTTTGTGGTTCCAGTTCTAATCTCTGTTGAAGCTTCCATGCAGAGCTTAAGGAGCCAGTGGTCAACCATACAGTGTAAACTACAATTCCCACAATCCCTTGCCATTGCCTGTACAGGCCGAGCTTTCTGAGAGTTGCAAGTCACAAGACATTTGGAGGCGCCAAGGTTGTCCAACCTTGACTTAACGTATTCGTTGGGCACCTAAATATTTACCACCACTTCTACCACAACCTATACACCATTTCAAAATGGCAGCACCCTTCATAACCCAACTGGGTGTTGATGGAAGGATGTTGATAGAAGGAAAGGGCGCTGCCTATGCCACCAAATGCTCCTGTATCTGTATGCTTCATGAAGATTGCTCTCTCCTGGACAGTACCATATGATCTGCACCATTTCTACCGCATCTACTACACCACAGTTTTAAATGGATGGGAATCAGATAGCCCATTGCCAGCACACAGTCTCTGCTACCTTCTTTTTATTTCCATAGTACTCTCTGGTTGGAAAAAAAAGTTTTTCCTAAAAGAAGAGAATCTACTCTCCAAAAGCGTCCTAGAAGTATAGTTTTCTCTGAAAAAATAAGATAAGGAGGCTCCCGGGAGCTTGCTTTCTCTCCCTTCCCCCCCCCCCCCCCCAGTTTCACTGGGAGCACTTGCTAGAGCCCCTAGTAGGTCCAGAGTGGGCTAGAAGCTCCAAATTTTCCCATCCTTGGTTTAAAATATCTTTGGCATTCTCACCCCAAACTATAACATCCAGTATAACACTTGGGCAGCTTTCGCATGCCACCTTAATGTTGGTTTACTGTGACAAACATCAGGAATATTTTGTGTCACATGCACCCGTGGGCCTTAGGCGTCCTCCCCTCCTGCTTCAGTGTGGTCACAGGGAGAACACAGGTAGTGCTGACTTTCCACTTTATCAGATCTTAGCATGATACGATCTGGACGAGGGGGTCATTGTAGATTCAGTTATGGCTGACCTAAGAAGGTTAACTTTCAAAACAGCTTCAAACCATGGGCTATGAAGTTGGCTTGTGTCAATCAATGACAGTCACTGTGAACAACTGTCCTTGATTGGGGTGACATAATATGCTCAAATTGATCAAAATGAAAGTAAGCATGGCCCAAGTAAGTCCCCAGCCACACAGAAGGAAAGAGGAGCAAAGAAAGGTGCAGATCTAAGAGTCATTGAGACGCCTTCCCATTCAAACATTATTCACTAAATCATGCCATATAAACATGGATTTATTATTACAACTGGTTATAGAGGAATTTTTGCAGAGAAGGTTGCTTGCTAACAGTTTAGGATGGCCAGTTGAACCAGGATGCATACATGAGTAGGTCTCAATTGTAACAAACGATTTAAGTTTCAATTAAGCATTCTTATTGCTCTGTTAAACAGTCCTATTTTATGTGGTCCTCATTCTGCATCCTCAAGGGCCCCTTATTACCTTCTTGATGAGAACTGTTAGATGACACAATCATAGTTCCTACATCAGTGCTCATGTTGGAGAAGGCATTCATAGCAATGACCTTGACCAGAAAGGTACCTAAAAAAGACACAAAAGATGAATAAGAATCATTCTTTAAAAAGGAAAAGGGGGTCGGGGAAGAGTCTCAGAGGCCAAGGGCAAGCCTTGGGAAAGTAAGAAGGGAGTCTGGTAGGTTTGGTGGCAAAATTTGGTGGTGACAAGCAGTAGCCACTAACCCAACAGGGAAACATGAGACCCTTGTTGTGTGAGAGGTCAGAAATGGTGCGTGGTGGACAAACGGCAAACAACAGAAGCTCAATCCAAACATGATTTACTCAATTCACACATGATTTCACAGCACTTTTGCTCAAGGAGTGCTACCCCATTCTTTAGAATGGTGGAGAAGCACAGGGTTGTAGGAGATGCAACCTAAACACAACAGCTTCTGCTTTTGCTCCCATCGCCTTGGGGTTGCACTCTTTTGGCTTCATACCCCAAGAAGGAAACTGATTCCCCAAATCATCATGCCAAACCCAGAGACAGGTGCTGGTAGCACTGATGTGTCAGGTTGCTGAAGAGGCACAAAAACTAACCAGAACACTTTCAGGATCCTCACCTGTTTCTCGCCAAGGTTCTCGTCAGAGCAACATTGATTAAGCATGGAAAAGGACATCAATGGAGCTTTATAAGCTTCACAGCAACTGCAAAGCATTAAGGGACTGGTGGTTTTTTAAGAAGCACCCTCTACAGAGTCTAAGGAACAGAGAGACTACCATCCCTAATGCCTTGCAGTTCCCATGGAGCATAGAAAGTTTCACCCATATCCTTCTCCAGGCTTAATGGCCATGGCTGTAGATAGAGCCTTAGCAAGGATCCTGAAACTCCTCTGAAACCTTGAAGTTTTTTATTAAAGCTGCCAGAATTCTATCTGGGGAATTCTTGATAAATTCTGGTGGCTGTAGTGAAAAATATCTGAAAATTCTATGCCTAGTAAATAGATTGGTCTGCAGTGCTTATACAGTATGGCTGTAATAATAAACTATATATTTGAATGCAGAATATTTTGACAAGGGTGCCCAGAGGGATAAGCAACCTCCACATGTCCTATAATCCATGGTCCTCTGCCATGCTGACCATATCTTATGGGAGCAACAACTTCTGGAGTCCCGAAGTCACTTAACTCTACTAAACTCTACCAAACATTTCCCTTCTCTTTTTTTGTTTGCTATTTGCTTTAACTTCTGAAGAAGACACAGCTATCCCAACGGTGAATCTTCAATATCATAGTACCTTCAACTTCCACTGGTATCCTGTAGGTTTCAGCTTCACCTTCGGGACAGTCTCTCAAGTGGGAAAACGTGTCATTTGGCCCAATCACCTCAAACTTCAGTTTTTCAGGAGCACCATGACGGACAGACACCATGATTTCCAGATCTTCTCCTAACTCCACAGAGTGAGAAGTTAATTCAGCATGCAGACCAGAAACTGGTTGGACCAAGTGAACGGTAAGGATTTCTGCGATCTCTGATTCTGTGGTATTGCTGGATGCAACAATTTCAAGGCTGTGCAGCCCAGGACCGATCAGCTGTTGGGATGCACCATCCAGGGTCAGATTATGAGGAACAATTCCTGCTTTTATGCTGGATTCCAACAGCGTCTTGTTACCACTTAGAACACTGTAGGTCACCTCACTTCCTGCAAAGCAAAACATTTCCAAAATTGCCTTCTGTGTAATGAAAGTGATGCTTTCTTCTCTATGTCTTCACTATAAACCTCATTTTTAAAAAAAATGTATTTATATCATGTTTGTTTGTATTGTGCCTTAGGTGTTTGTAACACTTTAGATTCATTGACAAAACCCCCATAAAATACAAACACTAATTCCTGTTGACCATTTATGCCTATACAAGATGAATTATGGAAAATGCTGCGGCTAATTGCAGTAAATTCACAAGGTGCTGGGTGCCAGTAGGCAGGCAACTGACATGGGAGTGGCCCTTAATTAATTAGCCTCACTAATTTCCAGGATTCTTTTTGCAGACACGTAAATATCCACCAAGATCCCAGCCCCTTAAAAGAAAATAATTGTACTCTGCCTTCTGAAAAGGTGGGTTGTAACTGCGGAAAACTCACCCAGAAATAAAGATGTGAATCTTAAAGGTTCAAAATCCTCAGGTTTTCAGCAGTGGTTTACCATTGCTGTCCTCGTTGGTCAAATCATGAGATGGAAAATGTGAAGGGGTCACCGTTGGTGCCCCTGGCAGGACATTGGCCCCCATCCCCAACAGCCAGGGAAAACCCTCGGAACCTGCTGCTGCATCGGAGACAGGCATGGGATGGGAACACCTGACTCAGGTGAGGGAGGAGACCTCCAGGAGAAGACTTAGAGGTGGGAGAGTCAGTAGAAGGGAGGACATGAGCATGCAGTAGGTGACTCCTAGGATCCAGAGGAGAAAGTTGCTTTGGAGGTCAAGGGCACTTATAGTGTGGCGGAGGTTCTGGAGGCAGAGAGGGACTGGAACTACGCCTACTGCGAGGATCCCTGGGCAGGGCTCCTTGTTGAGCGTTGCATGTCCTGGGGGCAAGGCAGTGCACCGGGGGCTCCTTTAGGACTCTGGGAAATATCCCTACCCTAGAGATGCGACACCCTATTTTCACGAATTTCATCCAATCTGTTCTGCGGCATGCTTGCAACACCTTTTTGATTCGTCACTCTTGTGTTTTCCGATACCAGATTTCAGAAGCAAAGTGCTTCTTAACCAAGGTGTGCTTTTAAAGGATCTGGATTGGCTCACTAGATGCAAAGGTCAAAAAAGTTACTTTTTCGACTCCCAGAATTCTGGGAAGTTGGGTCCGTTAAAGTGTTTTTTTTCCAGCCTTTGAGTACTGAGAGAGCCATGCTCTCCTTCTGCACTGCTAACATGCAACGGAACGGTGCATAACAATGACAGCCACAATGATTCTAACCTCCGTTGAGTTCCACTTGAATCCACAGGGGCTCCTCGTAAAGGGTCCGGCAGTGAGAGCTGTTCCCGCTTTCCTTCTCACTGAAGCACCCGGTAACCGTCAGCTTGTCCATTTTGTCATGCACAGTCACCGGTTTTTGAGCCGTGACATGCCATTCGCTCGTTGTGCACTCCACAAAGATGGCGAATTCGCCCAGGGACAGATACTGATGGATCACGCTGCTAGATACGCTTCAAACACATTGTGGAATTCGCTGTTAGAATGTGGCCAAACATGACAGCATGGAAAACTCTTTTCAGGGTTCTAGAACACCCCATTCTCCCCTCTTCTTCTTTCACCACTACCACTCAGTTTTCCATTTACAACATACATAGTTAGCATTCCATGCCCATTCAGCATGTCTGGACTTCATTGTTCTCTTACGAATTCTTTTGACCAGTGGGGTTTTCTCCACACACCCCCAAACAATTCTTTGGACTTCCTAAACCCATGGAGCTCTTCTGAGCTTGCTTGTATTTCCCTTTTGCTCATATATGATACTCTAGGTCAGTGGTTCCCAACCTTGGGTAACCCAGGTGTTCTTGGACTGCAATTTCTAGAAACCCCAGCTGACACCACTAATGGCAAAGGCTTCTGGGAATTGCCATTCAAGAAGATCTGGGTTCCCCAAGGTTGGGAACCAATGCTCTAGGTGCTCCCCTGAAGTGATGGAAAGGACCCGTTTGTCACAGCACGTGGTTTTCGTCACCTACTGATCTTGCATTTAGCATGCTTTGTTTTGTGAACGGGCACTGAAAGTGGCCTTCATTTGAAGGTCCAATTGCTGAGGCAAATTTCTCTGAGGCAGTTTGTTGTGGGAGGGGAAGTGGATTAGACAGAGAAAACATGCAGAGGAGATGCATTCTTCTTAATGGCCAGCTTAACACAGGTTCTGATCAGAATCTAACAATAAGCCAACATTCACATAAGGTGAAATAAATTTTGCAGGCAGGTGAGATGGGTTGGATCTGGAAGCTTGGCTCAGCTCATTCCTCTTTATGCATGCTGTGCTAAATTCTAGCTTAGAGTTATATGCAAACAAGGGCCATTTGAAGACATTTTTCTAAGGCAGGGGAGCCCTTGACACTTTCTCCATGACAAGGTGGGGAGTACTCAATGCTAGCGTACTTATTTTGTCACCTGAGGCACAATATCACAGAATCTCCCCTCCCAACTCCTCAGAGTAAATTATAATAATAATAAAAGTAAATAAATGTTTCCTGGGTGTTTTTAGCACTCAAAAGCTGCCCCCTAAGGGCAGCCAACTTACTCTACCTAACCGGAGGGCTGGAACTGCTGCAATCAATATACTACAATGTAACTTCATGAGGAAAAAAAGGAACAAAATGTACAGGATCAGGCTCCATGAAAACCTCACTGCACACATTGAGGCATTACCACGTTATTCACTTGTTCGTAAGTGAATAATGTGGTGATTTGGCAACAACTCTTTAAATTCAATACAACAGAAAATGGCAGCAAGTCCCTAAAAGCCCCAACAGCTTGACCGCAAAGGTTTCAACTTACGATGGCGGGTAATAAGGATCAATGGTGTTTCCATCACCAGTGCTAATTATACAGGAGAGGTTGCCCGAGTAAGGCGAGAGTAGCCAGTTCAAGGAGACGGTGACATTTTCAAAGACAAAGCTTGTCTCCGTCACAGCTAGCCGTAAGCCTATAAAACAATTTAAAAAAATAACATTATCACCTCTGCATCCGCTGAAAGATGATGGAAGCTGTTGGCCCCCTGGGTGGGCCAGAGTCAGGCCATCCACAGGCTGGATTAGGCCCAGAAGGTCCACTTACACCGTGTATCTTATTCTAGTAGCATTATGAATGTGGGAAGTTTTCCACATGCTTATAAGGCTTAATTATAATAATTAACAGGAGACAGGATCTTTAAAGCATCAAAATCATTCTAAGTCACCTATACACACATCCCTACATGCACCTGCTTCCATGCTGGAAACAGTGGTGGTAAAACACGTCTACCACCATTTTACATTTTTTGCTCCGGTGACTTTCTAATTATGTGCTAGTTCCATACAGCAGTGCAGTGGTAAATTGGAAGTACAGGTGGGGATCACGGCAGTCCCCATAGCCAACTCCACTTGTGACGTGAAGAACCCCAAAATGCAGTCAGTTGGGTCAGTTGCCCTGATGCTAGCTGCCCTCCTGTTCGGAAAGCTTTCTTTCTGAACAGGAAGCTCGGTGGAACTAAGCCTAGCTAGCCTGAAAGCCTTCTAGCCGAGGCCATTCTCCTGGATGAGCCGTCTTTAAGTGTCTGTAAGGTGCCTGTCTGTCAGGCGGCACTCCCAGAATGGAGAATTATGGGGTTTGTAGTCCAGACAACCCAAAAATCCTCTCCCTGTTGTATGAACAGAAAACAGTACCGCTTACCTTCCATGCAATGGTATTGAATAGATAGGTAGCTTCCCAAAGCTGGACACGGATCTCCAAAGAAGGTCCCATCAGCTGCAACCTGGCAGGCTTGAAGGCCATGACACTGACCTGCAAGGAGTCGGTTGGCATCCACATGTTATTTTGAATTGTGTTACAATTCTACCTTGGCATCAGAACAATGAGGGGACCAACAAATATTAATATACAAAACCCAACATTAAGGTTGAACAATGGGAAAGTCAATGTGTAAAGGATGTGATCCCATGCATTTCTACTCAGAAGTAACTTAGGGATCCACAACACCAGGAGAGCTTCCTGGTGAGGAGAGGAGCCGCCATTTTGAAAAGTTACCCTGTTGGGCTTTGTGGGGATCCCGGCAGGGCATTTGGGCAGCTGTAGCCTAAAGAGGTGTTCCATGTGCTGGATAGAAGTGGGTAGAGCCTGGAAACATTCCATTTTGGGACTATGTTACCCAGAATCCCCTAGGCAACATGACCCTTGACTATGCCAGCTGGGTGTCCTGGGAGGTGTGATTCAGAAAACTGAGTTGATCAAGATCCGAGCAACTCTTTCTACTCCAGGAAGTCACTCTTCGCAAGTGGATGATGAAAATGGCTAAGGGGGCAGCCCTACCATGCCCTCCTCCTCTCATGTTCACTCTACTGAACCAGAAATGCCTTAACAGGGCTTGAGAGAACTCTCCAAGGTAAACCTATGTATTTCAAAGCAACTCCTCTTGATTCCTTTTTCCATTTTACACCAAATGTCCCCGCTCCCAAGCGGACCTTTCCCCTGCTGTGTCACTCCCTTCAAAGCCCGTCACTCCCTAAAACCTTACCCACAACTTCGTCCTTCACACTGACCCAGCTACACTCTTCTTCAACGTCAAAGTCCAGGGGGGTCTCCAGCACGCAGTAGTGGGGGGTCTTCCGCCCGTAGAAGCTCTCTCCGATCTGAATGACTTCTCCCGACCCACACTGCACGGTAGCGTTGAAGGTGTCGCAGGCAATGCTGTGGCCCGATTCTACAGTGTTGAGAAAAGCAAGCGTGCCATTAGTAAGAGAACAAAATACGCCAATCTCACATAACCTGGGCCCCCCACACATGTTGGAATGCAGCTCCCATCACACACACCCCGGGATCATGGCCACTATTCTGATTCCTGTATTTTATAGCAAGGAGAGCGCCAGAACTCAGGAACTACTCATCCGACAGATCCTTGCCTGCTTATCTCACAGTCCTGGCTGTCACTAGGGTACGACCGTTGGGCCTTTGCCCCAGGGCACCAAAATCTAGAGATGAACCTACGGATGAGTGCTGGAAAAATAAATAGCAACTCCTCCTGCTATACTCACTTTCCTTAAAAAAAAAAAAAGAATAAACGTTCTCTTTCTTTTCGGGAGAGAGACCTCTTTCTCCTTTTTTTTTAAAAAATGGGTGCTCTTGCAGAACGGGCAGGAGACAGGGCTACTTGTCCCAGGTGCCCAAATAATGAGTTATGACTCTGCTCACCTAGGTATTGAATAAAGGAACGGTCTGCTGCCATAGTACAGACAGGGCCGGCCCTATCACTAGACAGAGTGAGGCAGTGGTCTCAAGCAGTAGATCCTGGGTGGGACAGGACATCAATGTCAGGTGACTTGCTCTGTTCCCCAAAGCTACCTTTCTGCTCTCAGGTCTTGCCACTGTTGGTGACATGAAGGTTCAACTGCCAGCAGCCTGTCTGGCTTTATTTTATTTTATTTTGTCTCATTTTAAAATAAATCTTTATGCCCAGGATTTTTGTTCTGCTTCTGAAGGACCTTTTTAAAAATTGGTAAGATAAGCCTTGCATTTATTATCACCGGTTGGCCAGCTTATAGAATCAGAATGGATGGTAGGTTCTATGAATGACAGTAAGAATGAAGTTGTAGGATTAAGTGCCAGCCCTTGGAGAGATGCTCTGATTTTCTATATGAAAATCTGAATAACTGATTACGTGGAGGATCTGACAAAGCATAACCACGCGAAGCGACACCGAAAAGAAGATGTAACAAAGAGAACATCATTGAAAATTTAATGTCCTGATCATGCCTTGGGGCCTTTTGAGGAGAAAGGCGGGGTAAACATATTTTAAACAAACAAACAAACAAACAAATAAAGTTGTTATTCATTTTCTGTAGGCAAATTAAGTCTCTCATCCCACTATCAAATTAGATGTCAGAGGGCATCTACATTTCTTACAACTAACTCCAGCTAACCCACATAACCTTTCACAGCAGCATTTCTTCAGAGAGAGGTCCCTCGCCAGTCAAACATGCAAATTAAACTTGTGTTTGCCCTCCAGTCACCAATCACAAAACAAAGCATTCTAAATGCGAGATACACTGGGAAGAAAATCCCCTCCTGACAAACAGACCTTTTCCCACCACTTGAGGGAAACACTTCCACCAAAAAAAAGGTGATAAATATATTGTCAAGACGCTGGGTGGAAAATTCTGGAAGCCGTAGATCAACAAGGGAAGTCTTTCAAGCTCCATTGAAAAGGGAGTCTACATCTGCCACATAACAGAGGGCAGGGAGACGGGGCGGGAAAGGGATCCAAAACCTCTCAGTTGGAACAGCTGAAGCTCCCTCTTCTACATAACAGTTAAAAGGGCAATCAGGAAGCACTGGCTCGTCTAACGTTTGTCTGGTAACTTCACCCAACTACTTCATTTTTGAAATATAATTCAAGGGGGATTTATAGATTCCCTTTTTCAAATGCATGGAAATGAGCTCATGCCATCTTACCAAACTGACAAATGAAGTCAAATTCCTGGCTACAGTTCTCTGTTACGCCCCACTCATAGCTGGAGTTCTTCAGGATATAACCGCACGAGGTTGTGAAAGCAGAGGGTGGGTCTTGGTGCCACTTGCTGTAGGTAATATTTGAGGTATCCAGCCAAATCATGGACCCTGAAAGGAAGCAACATCATGAATGCACCAATATGTGCACCAGCAATGGTTCATTGTACAATTGAACAGGAAGAGAGCCCCATGCAGGGTCAAATTACACATTATAAGGAATTTCCTGCCATTGCAGCAGTTTCCCTCTGGACATGCCATTCTTTCGAAGGACAATTAGAGCTTCAAATGAAGCCCACGTTTAGCTCTCGAGGATGCATCACAAAAAGCAACCCCCTTTGCAAAATGCAGACTGAACTAATCAAATATCTTTTACCACATTAAGGAGTTCCAGAAGTCCAGCGTTCAAGCTTTATCCAAGAGACAGCTGTCCACCCACTAGTTCCTTTGTCGATCTTTTCTTCTTATTTTAAAAAAGGTTTCTCCCAACCTTCAGATAAAAGCTACTATCCTGCAGTTTAAGCTCCCGTTACACCAGAGTTCAGAAAAAGTTACTCTTTTGGAATAGCTACACCTACAGTCCTCCAGCCAGCAGGGGAGCTGTGGTAAAAAAAAGCAACTTCCCAACACTCTGGTTAGATTGATTCCAAATAATATTGAATATCACTAGGATTTACATAGTGCTTCTGGGTGGCCTTTTATGTTGCTTTTTCATAAATGACCACTTGTCCACTTGCAGGAGAATTAATAGGGATCATAAGAATGTGGTACTTATATTAAAAGTGAGAAGTGAAAGCACTTCATGCAGTGCTTCCCAACCTTGGGTCCCCATACATTCTTGGACTACAACTCCCAGAAATCTTGGCCAGCACAGCTAGTGGTGAAGGCTTCTGGAAGTTTTAGCCCAAGAACCTCTGGGGACCCAAGGTTGGGAACCATTGCCTTAGTGGGTCCACTTGTGGTTTCTACAACTCATCTTTAAGATACAGCCGTTAAAGCCTGAAAGATATTAAAATAACACGAAAACTGAAATGTATCCAGTGTGTTGCACTTTGCACTAGACCATCAAATGTGCAAAGTCATACTCTTGTGGCATAGAATTAGGATGATGCCATGAGCTGGATTTAGCAAGCCAATATTTTAGCAGTAAAACAAACCAACAAAATGGCTTTCCCATTGCATTTATAGCCCACCATTCCCCCCTCCCGCTCTCAGAAATGTCAGATGGCATGAGATGGTTTCGCTCATCCCATGCAGCAATTTTGGCCGGAGGTCCCCCAACGAGTTCCATGGAAGAGTTGAGAAATGAAGTGGAGTTTCCCTGTATCTGAAGGCCAACTGCTCTGATCCCACCCACCAATGTTGCACAGAACCAGGACACCATTTTCCTTACCTTCCGTAGTGTCATTTGAAGAAGAACTGTAAGTTATCCCAATCCACCACTCCTTGTCCACGGAGATATGCTCCTCTAGGAACATCTGGGTTTCTTCATTCTCAATAAAGACGAGATGCCCCCCTCCTTTCTCACACCAACTCTGGGCACTCGTGAACGTACGCTGGAGTCTCACAAACTCATAGCATGAATGGTTGAAAGCCACTTGATACTTGGAACAAGGGATCCCCTCCGCCACGGGCAAATCCTCCGTAGTCAAATGGGGGACAAGAAATGTGAGGATGATAACAAGATGCCACATCCTCAGTTCAGTGGGTCACCAAGCCCTGCATTTTGGGGGCTGAAGTAAACCACCACCAACGTGCAGCTCTGGTTGACCAGTTCTGCCGAGATTTTGGAAGAGGTTCTACCCTAGCATCAATGCCACTGTGATCACCACACCCCCACTTTTGTTTCTTGAATAGTGATAGCAATTACATTGGTAACATCTCGCTCCTGAAAAACAAAGGTTATTGTATGTGTGAATACACAGGCAAATGTCCTGCTATTATGATGCACCAAAGGCCAGGAGCAAGACCATTGTGCAGTTGTCTGACTCCAAAACAAGGCAGTGTACCCAGTAAGCTATAATTTACAGCCTTTTATGTGAGCACAGAGAGATTAGTTTGAGGCATGCATTCATTGCACATATGGAAACCGGAGATAAAAGACCCCATAAAAGAAGCCATTGTACTTTCAGCCGCTGGGGAGGCGACTGCAAAAGTAAAAATAAATAAATAAAAAAAATCTTGGAAAGAAAGCAAGCTGGATCACCCTAGCCCCAAGCCAGAAATCCAGTATCTGCATCAAGGCAACACACTTATGTGTATCATAAGAATTTTGACCCAACACCAGCACACATGTATGACAGAACATGTGAACCAGGACATACATGTAGCATTGGTGCACATGTACAACAAACAATACCTCAAACTTTCAAGGCATATAGGATTTGGGTGTATGGCGGATGTGACAGTATGCACAGTTGAAGGTGGGTGAATTTGGTAGAACCCACTGGTGTGGCACATCTTATTTAACTTGTATTTGTTGTGCGGCCTCCAGTTCTTCCCCAAAAGGATGGTGACTCTATGAGTGGTCAACAACTTTTGCAATCATAAAACTGCCATTCAACACAGATGGGTTTCTTTCCAACTCACAGTCTTCTGTCCAGTCATGCTACTACTATTCCCATCATCCCCAGCCTCGGTCTTGCCGTGTTGTGGGCAAGCCGTGGGCGAATGACTAAGCAGAGGAGTGTCAGATGGGGACATCCCATCGTTCTGCTGAGACTGGATTTTGGCTTCTCCCTTTCATTTGCCTTTCCAGCTTATGGGGCCATAGAGTAAACCCTCCTCTCAGGTAAGTCCCACAATGTGTTTAGGAAAGGCCTGGCTGAGCCACCTTCCTTTCAAGAGGAGGGCAGGGCGGGGGGGGGGACCCTTCCCAAGAAATCTCTCTGTATTCCAGGAGTCGTGGGGATGTGAGGAACCTCTGCAAGGTAGTTCAGCCATTGCTGCCCCACCCAAATCTCGGCAGCCTCTTGCCTTGGGGCCCGCTGCCCCCACGAAAAGACCAGCTCTCCCACCTCCAGCTTCCTGCAAGGCAGCTCAAGAGGGCATCGGAGGACGAAGGCACTTTAAGGCAAAGCATTACATTTTGTAAGTCACAACCCGGGACACAGGCAGCCATTGTTTGTGAACTCCTGGTTCCCCCCCCCCCCCCAGTCACCCACCCACATCTCCATTTCTTATGTAGCCTTTGCTCCAGAGGGGCCCTGGCAGCGTGCCCTTGGCATGCACAGACCTGGCTCTGGTTGACCAGTTCTGCCGAGATTTTGGAAGAGGTTCTACCCTAACATCAATGACACTGTGATCACCACACCCCCACTTTTTGAATGTGCCATAACCCTTTAAATATTTTGGATGACAATATCCATCTTTCTCACTGGCATTGACAAGAGATTATGGGAGTTGTAGTCCAAAAACTCTGGAAGCCAAAGGTTCCCCCCCCCCCCAAAAAATGCACCTTGAATTTATTGCAAAGAGTGATCATATTCCTAAGGTGGTATCTAACAACAAGGATAGTTTGAACTTGCATCTCCTGGCACAATGCGATAAAAATGAATTGACCAATCTCATGTCATTAAAAGCTATTCTTTACTCTGAAGTCTCTTGCTTTGCAAGCAACAACCAGCCAGAGCCGATTCATTCCTACCTCAGATTGATAATATTATCCTTTACAAGCTACGTTTACTGCTTTTACTAATGAACGATGGTAAAGTTTTAAATGTCTTTGATAAAGAAGCAATGTTTTTAAAACCATTCAGTCTGCTTTATTACAGAAGGAAACAAGATCTGCCGCACAGATAAAAGAATGAATCAGGAGTAACTGGCAAACGCCGCTTCGTTTCTAACAGCAGCAGACATGAACCAGGGGCATCGACCACAAAATCATCCAGGGGAAGAGTCCCATGAATAGATTGCACCAAAATCAACAAGTAATGGTGTGGCACCTGTAGGGTTATTTATTTCTATATTACACTGTTGCTCAAAGCATTGTACATCTCTTCCCCCCTCCCCCCGGCTTTATCCTCATTACACCCTTGTAGGGTAGTTCAGGCTGGTCCAAAGTGAAAGAGTGAGTTTCATGACTCAGAAGGGATGTGAAGGTGGATCTCACAATCCAGTCCAGCACTGTGATCACTGCACCACACTCGGGGATATAAAATGCCTTCAGATCTCCTCCCTCAACATGGAAGATCAGAGACATTGATGGCTGGACGTTCAGACGGCCTTGAGTGGCTGTCCATGATGCCCCTCTTCACACTTAGCCCTCATGCAAGCAAGGTGACCATCTGCATGTACACAGCAGGCACCGAACTTTGGAATCGTAAATGTGTTTCCCCCCTGATCCAATGGAGCAAACATCTGCAGCTTTAGCTACGTCTGTGAAGAAGTGACTATGCAAATAAGTTACTTTCCTAATTTCATGTCAAACACTGAACATCTATATCTTTTAAGAGAACCAGCCATTTCTCGTTCCAAGATCTTGAAAATTGGTGCCACAATTGTGCTTTTCAGATGTTATTTGTGGATGCAAATAACATCTTGCCTGTTCCCTGTTTCGTACACAGATAATTTTAATGTGGCCGCTATATTTACAGGCTGTCTCCCTCCAGCTGATCAGTGGTATTGCTAGACTGGATGATGTGTGTGAAAAGTCATTGAGTGTGCGCTTTGGAATCACAGCTCTTAGCTTGGGGAGATTCACCGTGACCATAAAAAAGGATCACATGCACCACACGTTAGCCTCGAAATATGGGTTACAAGAGGACAGCCTTCCTGGGCTGATCGCCCTCCGGTTGTTCACCGTTGCTGTTCCCATCTCTTGTGGCCGTTGCTGGCTAAGCTTGGAGATGTTCCTTTTCTTGGACTACAACACCCAGAAGCCCCAGCCAGCATGATCATAGGAGTTGTAGTCCAGTACCTTGGGAGGGCACTGGGTTGCTGCCTGCTCTTCTAAGAGAAGAGAGTATAACGGTGGCTGTTTGGAATAGGGACACACAGAGAGAGGCAGAGAACTGCAAGAAACATGTACTTGTGATGCATGTTGCTTAGGAAAGGATAAAAAACATGACAAAGATTTTTGTTTTTACACAGTTTATTTTATTTTTTGTTTGTTTAATTATTGTTTATGGCCCTTTTTAAATGTACAGACATTTTATTTTTGATCTTTAGGATTGCCCTAACAGGTGGTCCCTGCCGGATGCCCAGAGGAAGGCGAAAAACCTCCAGGACCTCTAGCCAATTTGCCCTGGAGGAAAATTCCTTCCCGACCCCAAATGTGGCAATCAGTGTTACCCTGGGCATATCAGCAAAGACCATAAACAACCACCCGGCCGCTGGCACAACATCCATAGACTCCCTTAGCAACAGCCCTGCTGGTTTGAGCGTCTGAGAGTTGGAACACAGGAAAAGCTCTGTGTTACCTGAAAGATTAATAAATGTCTTCTGAAATTCCATCTCATCCCGTCATTCAAACCTAAAATAAAACTGAGAAAGAAGTTCAAAGATTGAATCTAGAACTTGAGAAAATTACGACATTCTCCCATAATCCTGCATCCACCTTACAAGGAGGAGGTGGAGATTTGAGTTCCAAAATGTAATGATTCTGACTGGATGCCCCACCTTCATGATTTTTATGGGGATAAAAACATTAGATATAAAAAGAATTAATTACCTGTTCCTTCCTTCAAGGTGATTGAAATGGTGCAGAAATTTCAGCCCAATTTTTAATTCCTATTCCAGATTCTCTGAGGGCGATGAGATAAAGGTCTTCTAGAATTTCATCAAATCCAATCAGTCCAACCTAAAAAGAAGTTCATCAATTGAAACTAGAACTTTAGAAATTTAGTACATCTGAGAATCGTGCATTAACCATGCCAGTGCAATTTCAAGATTTGAGTCCCAAAACGTGAGAATTCTATCTCTGACAGAATTACTTAACATGATTAATTATATGAGAAACCCTGGAAATAAATTGAATTATTTACCTGTTCATTCCTTCAAAGTAACTGAAATGGTACAAAAAGTTCAGCTCCATTTTTACATCCTATTCTAGGTTCTCTGAATGCTTCACTCAGCATTGTCTCCGTCAAGACCTCTCCAAAAATCGCATTTCTTACCTCAAGGTGAAAAGTGATCGGTGTTGCAAGATCCTGTTTTATAGACTTCATTATCATGGAGCTATGGATCCAAGTACAGTTTCCATGCTGAAATGATCAGTTACTGTAAGAATAGAGGAATCGATAAATTAATTCAACATAATATTTTTATACCTTGCTCTCCCCCCTCAAATCATGACTCTCAGGAGAAGAGCAACAAAACAATTTAAAATCAGTAGCTATGTATGACATTCAAATGGCATAAAAAAAATTAAACATGTTTACCTCATCTTCTGGATTGCTAAAATACAGAGTCATGACTTTTCAAGTAGACTGAAATTATTTTCCTCCCTGTTACTTCCAGACATGTACGGGACAAGAAGAGATGATTTTATTCCTTACCTGATAACAAAAGTGAGTGACTCACCTCAAGATGATGAACAAACATTAATAGTTTGTACTCGGAAGACATAGCAGGTCCCTTTCACTTTTGGAAATAATTCAGTGTTTGCTGTCTGTTTCACTCATCATGGTCCGAAGACAAAAGAGATGTGTTGATGGTCTGCTGGATAATTTGGGGTACAAGAGGTATTTTTCTTACCTGATAACAAAAGTGAGTGGCTTACCCCAAGATGATGCAGAAACATGAATAGATCGTACTCGGAAGACATAGCAGGTCCTTTCACTTTTGGAAATTATTCAGTGTTTGCTGTCAGTTTCAATCACCATGGTCCGAAGACAAAAAAGACGTGTTGATGGTCTGCTGGATAATTTGGGGAACAAGAGGTATTTTTTTTACCTGATAACAAAAGTGAAGGACTTACCCCAAGATGATGCAGAAACATGAATAGATCGTACTCGGAAGACATAGCAGGTCCCTTCCACTTTTGGAAATTATTCAGTGTTTGTTGTCAGTTTCACTCTTCAAGGTCCGAAGACAAAAAAGATGTGCTGATGGTCTGCTGGATAATTAGGGGAACAAGAGGTATTTTTCTTACCTGATAACAAAAGTGAAGTACTTACCCCAAGATGATGCAGAAACAAGAATAGATCGTACTCGGAAGACATAGCAGGTCCTTTTCACTTTTGGAAATAATTCAGTGTTTGCTGTCTGTTTCACTCATCATGGTCCGAAGACAAAAGAGATGTGTTGATGGTCTGCTGGATAATTTGGGGTACAAGAGGTATTTTTCTTACCTGATAACAAAAGTGAGTGGCTTACCCCAAGATGATGCAGAAACATTAATAAATCGTACTCGGAAGACATAGCAGGTCCTTTCACTTTTGGAAATTATTCAGTGTTTGCAGTCAGTTTCACTCATCATGGTCCGGAGACAAGAAAGATTTGTTGATGGTCTGCTGGATAATTTGGGGAATAAGAGGTATTTTTCTTACCTGATAAGAAAAGTGAAGGACTTAGCACAAGATGATGCACAAACATGAAAAGATTGTACTCGGAAGACATAGCAGGTCCCTTTCACTTTTGGAAATTATTCAGTGTTTTCTGTCAGTTTCAATCATCATGGTCCGTAGACAAAAAAGACGTGTTGATGGTCTGCTGGATAATTTGGGGAACAAGAGGTATTTTTCTTACCTGATCACAAAAGTGAGTGACTTACCCCAAGATGATGCAGAAACATGAATAGATCGTACTCGGAAGACATAGCAGGTCCCTTTCACTTTTGGAAATTATTCGGTGTTTTCTGTCAGTTTCAATCATCATGGTCCGAAGACAAAAAAGATGTGTTGATGGTCTGCTGGATAATTTTGGGAAGAATAGGTATTTTTCTTACCTGATAACAAAAGTGAGTGACTTACCCCAAGATGATGCACAAACATTAATAGATCGTACTCGGAAGACATAACAGGTCCCTTTCACTTTTGGAAATTATTCAGTGTTTTTTGTCAGTTTCAATCATCATGCTCCGGAGACAAAAAAGACGTGTTGATGGTCTGCTGGATAACTTGGAAAACAAGAGGTATTTTTCTTCCCTGATAACAAAAGTGAAGGACTTACCCCAAGATGATGCAGAAACATTAATGAATTACACTCGGAAGACATACCAGGTCCCTTTCACTTTTGGAAATTATTCGGTGTTTGCTGTCAGTTTCACTCATCATAGTCCGGAGACAAGAAAGATTTGTTGATCGTATGCTGGATAATTTGGGGAATAAGAGGTATTTTTCTTACCTGATAAGAAAAGTGAAGGACTTACCCCAAGATGATGCACAAACATGAAAAGATTGTACTCGGAAGACATAGCAGGTCCCTTTCACTTTTGGAAATTATTCAGTGTTTTCTGTCAGTTTCAATCATCATGGTCCGGAGACAAAAAAGATTTGTTGATGGTCTGCTGGATAATTTGGGGAACAAGAGGTATTTTTCTTACCTGATCACAAAAGTGAGTGACTTACCCCAAGATCATGCAGAAACATGAATAGATCGTACTCGGAAGACATAGCAGGTCCCTTTCACTTTTGGAAATTATTCGGTGTTTGCTGTCAGTTTCAATCATCATGGTCCGAAGACAAAAAAGATGTGTTGATGGTCTGCTGGATAATTTTGGGAAGAATAGGTATTTTTCTTACCTGATAACAAAAGTGAGTGACTTACCCCAAGATGATGCACAAACATTAATAGATCGTACTGGGAAGACATAAGAGGTCCCTTTCACTTTTGGAAATTATTCAGTGTTTTCTGTCAGTTTCAATCATCATGCTCCGGAGACAAAAAAGGCGTGTTGATGGTCTGCTGGATAACTTGGAAAACAAGAGGTATTTTTCTTCCCTGATAACAAAAGTGAAGGACTTACCCCAAGATGATGCAGAAACATTAATGAATTACACTCGGAAGACATACCAGGTCCCTTTCACTTTTGGAAATTATTCGGTGTTTGCTGTCAGTTTCGCTCGTCATAGTCCGGAGACAAGAAAGATTTGTTGATGGTCTGCTGGAGAATTTGGGGAATAAGAGGAATTTTTCTTACCTGATAAGAAAAGTGAAGGACTTACCCCAAGATGATGCACAAACATGAAAAGATTGTACTCGGAAGACATAGCAGGTCTCTTTCACTTTTGGAAATTATTCAGTTTTTGCTGTCAGTTTCACTCATCATGGTCCGAAGACAAAAAAGATGTGTTGATGGTCTGCTGGATAATTTGGGGAACAAGAGGTATTTTTCTTACCTGATAACCAAAGTGAGTGACTTACCCCAAGATGATGCAGAAACATGAATAGATCGTACTTGGAAGACATAGCAGGTTTCTTTCACGTTTGGAAATTATTCGGTGTTTGCTGTCAGTTTCAATCATTATGGTCCAAAGACAAAAAAGATTTGTTGATGATCTGCTGGATAATTTGGGGACCAAGGAAAGAGGTATTTTTCTTACCTGATAACGAAAGTGAATGACTCACCTCAAGATGATGCACAAACATTAATAGATCGTACTTGGAAGACATACCAGGTCCCTTTCACTTTTGGAAATTATTCAGTGTTTGCTGTCAGTTTCAATCATCATGGTCCGAAGACAAAAAAGATATGTTGATGGTCTGCTGGATAATTTCTGGATCAAGGAAAGAAGTATTTTTCTTACCTGATTACAAAAGTGATCTAGCCCAAGCTGAATGACTCACAGCCGCCTGCTGTCTCTTGAATGATACAGAAATAGGGGGGGGGGGGGGTCGGAGTCACAGATGCACTGAAAACGATGCCGGAAGGCTTACCTGATTCTTGGTTTGTCAGCAACCACCTTATTTAGCTTGTGTTTACCTTTTTCCTTTTAGCTTTGGAGTTCCCACAAATCTCCTTTTTGAATTGGCCATTGGTCACATTTCATGTTTCGGAATAATTTCCTGATGTACTGGATATTTTCCTTCTTCAGACCAAATGATCAAGCTAGATAAATTAATGTTCAGTCAAGATTTCCTAAAAAAAGGGGAGTTTCTTACCTCAAGGTGAAAAGTGATCCATGTTGCAAAATCCTGTTTTATATACAGTTTACAGCACAGTTTCTATGCTGTAACAAATCAGCAACTGTAAGAATATCCTAATGGAGGAAATAAAATGAAGTAATACATCATGATGATTATTTTTTTAATTTCTCACTCTTTTTCAAATTACAACTTTCATGAAAATATCAATGAAACAAATAAAAACCAGCAGCAAACTATGATATTCGAATAATATTAAAAGATAACAATGTTTACCTCACCTTATGGAGAATGAAGGCAACCAGTATGGATGTTAAACATAAAGAAGGACAGTGACTAGTTAAGATGGTCAAAACAGCTCTCAGGACTCCTGTGTGCTGATGGCAAAAGATAATATTTTTCCACAGTGAAAGATTTATGAAATATCATCTCCCTGCAGTTATTAGTTACCGAGGCCTTCTCATTGCCTCCAAATCAACAGGGGACCAAGCCTTGTCTTTCTCATGGTCCTTATGGGGAAAAGGCTATCCTTTTCCAGTAATGTCCCCCTGATTACACACGATGTCCCCTGCCCAATACAGTGATTGTGATGCCTCCTGAGGTTGTCGGTTATGATGCGCTTATTGTTCTGGGTGGGGGAAGGGCAGCCAAGTTTACTGGTCCATTTTCTTGGGATGTAAAAGGTAAGTCAAACTCATGGGTCCAAGCAGAGTGGAGAAGACAGGTTCCCTGCTGGTTTGGAGGCAATGAGGAGGACTCGGTAAGATAGCGGGGAAGTAACAGAAGGCACACATTAAGAACACCATTTCCAAGAGGTAAGTAGCACATCTTGGCTTAGGTTACCAAGGAGGAAGAAGCCAGGCAAACTGTTGCTAGACTCTCAACTAACTGACTATTCCTTCTTAACACATTAATGAGATATTGCCAGAAAACCATGTGTTTTCCTCATTCTTTTGCTCAGGTTATGGATACAGACATTGACGCAGTCAAAAGGGACCCACCATGCAACGGATGCCACGGATTCTGCCTCATGGAAAACTATGCCATAATATATTTATTAATCTTTGAAGTGCCATAATGACCAGGTCAGAAACTGAGGGGGGGACAATATTTAGTGTGCTTGAAAGGAATTGTGACTCTATGTTTAACATCCATACTGGTTGCCTTCATTTTCCAAAGGTGAGGTAAACATTTTTATCTTTTTATATTATTCGAATGTCATACTTTGCTGCTGGTTTTTAATTGTTTCATTATCTTTTCATGAAAGTTGTAATTTGAAAAAGAGTGAGAAATTAAAAAAATAATAATCATGATGTATTACTTCATTTTATTTCCTCCATTAGGATATTCTTACAGTTGCTAATTTGTTACAGCATAGAAACTGTGCTGTAAACTGTATATAAATCAGGATTTTGCAACATGGATTACTTTTCACCTTCAGGTAAGAAACAATTTTTTTCAGAAATCTTGACTGAACATTAATTTATCTAGCTTGATCATTTGGTCTGAAGAAGGAATATATCCAGTACATCAGGAAATTATTCCTAAACTTGAAATGTGACCAATGGCCAATTCAAAGAGGAGACTTGTGGGAACTCTAAAGCTAAAAAGAAGGAGGGGAACAGAAGCTAAATAAGGTGGTTGCTGACAAACCAACAATCAGGTAAGCCTTCCAGTGTAATTTTCAGTGCATCTGTGACTTTCCCCCCTATTTCCGTATCATTCAAGAGACAGCAGGCGGCTGTGAGTACATTCAGCTTGGGCTAGATCACTTTTGTAATCACTTTTGCAAACACTGAATAATTTCCAAAACTGAAAGGGACCTGGTATCTCTTCTGAGTATAATCTAGTAATGTTTCTGCATCATCTTGGGGTAAGTCACTCACTTTTGTTATCAGGTAAGAAAAATACGTCTTGTTCCCCAAATTATCCAGCAGACCATCAACACATCTTTTTTGTCTTCGGACCATGATGATTGAAACTGACAGCAAACACTGAATAATTTCCAAAAGTGAAAGGGACCTGCTATGTCTTCCTAGTACGATCTATTCATGTTTCTGCATCATCTTGGGGTAAGTCACTCACTTTTGTTATCAGGTAAGAAAAATACCTCTTGTTCCCCAAATTCTCCAGCAGACCATCAACAAATCTTTTTTGTCTTCGGACCATGATGAGTGAAACCGACAGCAAACACTGAATAATTTCCAAAAGTGAAAGGGACCTCCTATGTCCTCCGAGTACGATCTATTAATGTTTGTGCATCATCTTGGGGTAAGTCCTTCACTTTTCTTATCAGGTGAGAAAAATACCTCTTGTTCCCCAAATTATTCAGCAGACCATCAACACATCTTTTTTTTCTTCGGACCATGATGACTGAAACTGACAGCAAACACTGAATAATTTTAAAAAGTGAAAGGGACCTGCTATGTCTTCCGAGTACGATCTATTCATGTTTCTGCATCATCTTGGGGTAAGTCATTCACTTTTGTTATCAGGTAAGAAAAATACCTCTTGTTCCCCAAATTATCCAGCAGACCATCAACACGTCTTTTTTGTCTTCGGACCATGATGAGTGAAACTGACAGCAAACACCGAATAATTTCCAAAAGTGAAAGGGACCTGCTATGTCTTCCGACTACGATCTATTAATGTTTCTGCATCATCTTGGGGTAAGTCCTTCACTTTTGTTATCAGGTAAGAAAAATACCTCTTGTTCCCCAAATTCTCCAGCAGACCATCAACACGTCTTTTTTGTCTTCGGACCATGATGATTGAAACTGACAGCAAACACTGAAAAATTTCCAAAAGTGAAAGGGACCTGCTATGTCTTCCGAGTACGATCTATTCATGTTTCTGCATCATCTTGGGTAAGTCACTCACTTTTGTTATCAGGTAAGAAAAATACGTCTTGTTCCCCAAATTATCCAGCAGACCATCAACACATCTTTTTTGTCTTCGGACCATGATGATTGAAACTGACAGCAAACACCGAATAATTTCCAAAAGTGCAAGGGACCTGCTATGTCTTCCAAGTATTATCTATTCATGTTTCTGCATCATCTTCGGGTAAGTCACTCACTTTTGTTATCAGATAATAAAAATACCTCTTGTTCCCCAAATTATCCAGCAGACCATCAACACGTCTTTTTTGTCTTCGGACCATGATGATTGAAACTGACAGCAAACACCGAATAATTTCCAAAAGTGAAAGGGACCTGCTATGTCTTCCGCGTACGATCTATTATTGTTTCTGCATCATCTTTGGATAAGTCACTCACTTTTGTTATCAGGTAAGAAAAATACCTCTTGTTCCCCAAATTATGCAGCAGACCATCAGCAAGTCTTTTTTTCTTCGGACCATGATGATTGAAACTGACAGCAAACACCAAATAATTTCCAAAAGTGCAAGGGACCTGCTATGTCTTCCGAGTACGATCTATTCATGTTTGTGCATCATCTTGGGGTAAGTCACTCACTTTTGTTATCAGGTAAGAAAAATACCTCTTGTTCCCCAAATTATGCAGCAGACCATCAACACGTCTTTTTTGTCTTCGGACCATGATGATTGAAACTGACAGCAAACACCGAATAATTTTAAAAAGTGAAAGGGACCTGATATGTCTTCCGAGTACGATCTATTCATGTTTCTGCATCATCTTGGGGTAAGTCATTCACTTTTGTTATCAGGTAAGAAAAATACCTCTTGTTCCCCAAATTATCCAGCAGACCGTCAACACGTCTTTTTTGTCTTCGGACCATGATGAGTGAAACTGACAGCAAACACTGAATAATTTCCAAAAGTGAAAGGGACCTGCTATGTCTTCCGAGTACGATCTGTTAATGTTTCTGCATCATCTTGGGGTAAGTCCTTCACTTTTGTTATCAGGTAAGAAAAATACCTCTTGTTCCCCAAATTCTCCAGCAGACCATCAACACGTCTTTTTTGTCTTCGGACCATGATGATTGAAACTGACAGCAAACACTGAATAATTTCCAAAACTGAAAGGGACCTGCTATGTCTTCCGAGTACGATCTATTCATGTTTCTGCATGATCTTGGGGTAAGTCACTCACTTTTGTGATCAGGTAAGAAAAATACCTCTTGTTCCCCAAATTCTCCAGCAGACCATCAACACGTCTTTTTTGTCTTCGGACCATGATGATTGAAACTGACAGCAAACACCGAATAATTTCCAAAAGTGAAAGGGACCTGCTATGTCTTCCACGTACGATCTATTCTTGTTTCTGCATCATCTTTGGGTAAGTCACTCACTTTTGTTATCAGGTAAGAAAAATACCTCTTGTTCCCCAAATTATCCAGCAGACCATCAGCAAGTCTTTTTTTCTTCGGACCATGATGATTGAAACTGACAGCAAACACCAAATAATTTCCAAAAGTGCAAGGGACCTGCTATGTCTTCCGAGTACGATCTATTCATGTTTGTGCATCATCTTGGGGTAAGTCACTCACTTTTGTTATCAGGTAAGAAAAATACCTCTTGTTCCCCAAATTATGCAGCAGACCATCAACACGTCTTTTTTGTCTTCGGACTATGATGATTGAAACTGACAGCAAACACCGAATAATTTCCAGAAGTGAAAGGGACCTGGTATGTCTTCCGAGTACGAACTATTAATGTTTGTTCATCATCTTGAGGTGAGTCACTCACTTTTGTTATCAGGTAAGGAAAAAAAATCATCTCTTCTTGTCCCCTACATGTCTGGAAGTAACAGGGAGGAAAATAATTTCAGTCTACTTGAAAAGTCATGACTCTGTATTTTAGCAATCCAGAAGATGAGATAAACATGTTTAATTTTTTTTATGCCATTTGAATGTCATACATAGCTACTGATTTTAAATTGTTTTGTTGCTCTTCTCCTGAGAGTCATGATTTGAGGGGGGAGAGCGAGTTATAAAAATATTAAGTATGTTGAATTAATTTATCGATTCCTCTGTTCTTACAGTAACTGATCATTTCAGCATGGAAACTGTACTTGGATCCATAGCTCCAAGATAATGAAGTCTATAAAACAGGATCTTGCAACACAGATCACTTTTCACCATGAGGTAAGAAATACCATTTTTGGAGAGGTCTTGACGGATCACTCCTTTAATGGGGTTTATCTTTTGGTCTAAAGAAAGAAAACATCCGATGTATCAGGAGACATCCATAAATGAGAAATGTATTCAACGGCCGATCCAAAATGGAGGCTTGTGGGAATTCCAAAGCCAAATGGGAAAATGGAAACACCATTAGCTGGTTCTTGGAAAACAACGAATGAGGTGAGAGTTCCAGCATCTCTTTGGGTACCTTTGTGCATTTTCCCCCCTCTGCCTGTGTGATTCACAGAGAAGTAGGTGGCTTCGAGTACATTCAGCTGGGCTTCGAGTTCATACCTCTTTAAGTCTCAAAAAGATCTCCGGTTCCCATTTAAAAACTGAAACTGATGGCAAATACTGAAAAACGTCTGGAAATGAAAGGGACCTAATGAGAGGCATCTAGAAAGCTGGTAGAGAGACCACAACCATATAATCTTGGGGTAAGTCACTCGTTTTCATTATCAGGCCGGAAATATTTCTTTCCCTGACCCTCAACTTATCCAGGGACCCAGCAGCATTTTTTAAAAAAAATTCTCTCTGGACCATGAAGATCCCTGAAGCCTCTTAAAACGTGGAAGTTGCCTGCCGAGACATGCTGAGTGAAGCATTCAGAGAATCTAGAATAGGATGTAAAAACGGGGCTGAAATTTTTGTACCATTTCAGTTACTTTGAAGGAATGAATAGGTAAATAATTCAATATATTTCCTGGGTTTCTCAAATAATTAATCATGTTAAGTAATTCTGTCAGAGATAGAATTCTTACGTTTTGGGACTCAAATCTTGAAATCCCACTGGCATGGTTAATGCACGATTCTCAGATGTACTAAATTTTTAGTACTAAGTACTAAAGTACTAAGTACTATGTACTAAGTACTATGTACTAAGTTCTAGTTTCAATTGATGAACTTCTTTTTAGGTTGGACTGATTGGATTTGATGAAATTCTAGAAGACCTTTATCTCATCGCCCTTAGAGAATCTGGAATAGGAATTAAAAACTGGGCTGAAATTTCTGCACCATTTCAATCACCTTGAAGGAAGGAACAGGTAATTAATTCTCTTTATATCTAATGTTTTTATCCCCATAAAAATCATGAAGGTGGGGCATCCAGTCAGAATCATTACATTTTGGAACTCAAATCTCCACCTCCTCCTTGTAAGGTGGATGCAGGATTATGGGAGAATGTCGTAATTTTCTCAAGTTCTAGATTCAATCTTTGAACTTCTTTCTCAGTTTTATTTTAGGTTTGAATGACGGGATGAGATGGGATTTCAGAAGACATTTATTAATCTTTCAGGTAACACAGAGCTTTTCCTGTGTTCCAACTCTCAGACGCTCAAACCAGCAGGGCTGTTGCTAAGGGAGTCTATGGATGTTGTGCCAGCGGCCGGGTGGTTGTTTCTGGTCTTTGCTGATATGCCCAGGGTAACACTGATTGCCACATTTGGGGTCGGGAAGGAATTTTCCTCCAGGGCAAATTGGCCGGAGGTCCTGGAGGTTTTTCGCCTTCCTCTGGGCATCCGGCAGGGACCACCCGTTAGGGCAATCCTAAAGATCAAAAATAAAATGTCTGTACATTTGAAAAGAGCCATGAACAATAATTAAACAAACAAAAAATAAAATAAACTGTGTAAAAACAAAAATCTTTGTCATGTTTTTTATCCTTTCTTAAGCAACATGCATCACAAGTACATGTTTCTTGCAGTTGTCTGCCTCTCTCTCTGTGTCCCTATTCCAAACAGCCACCGTTATACTCTCTTCTCTTAGAAGAGCAGGCAGCAACCCAGTGCCCTCCCAAGGTACTGGACTAGAACTCCTATGATCATGCTGGCTGGGGCTTCTGGGTGTTGTAGTCCAAGAAAAGGAACATCTCCAAGCTCAGCCAGCAACGGACACAAGAGATGGGAACGGCAACGGTGAACAACCGGAGGGCGACCAGCCCATGAAGTCTGTCCTCTTGTAACCCATATTTCGAGGCTAACGTGTGGTGCATGTGATCCTTTTTTATGGTCACGGTGAATCTCCCCAAGCTAAGAGCTGTGATTCCAAAGTGCACACTGAGTGACTCTTTAGTCACATCATCCAGTCCAGCAATACCACTGATCAACTATTGAAAGCAGCCGACAGCCTGGAAATAAAGCGGCCACCTTAGAATGATCTGTGTATGCAACAGGAGACTGACCACATGCCATATTCAAAGCAGAGCAGGCATCAATCCAGTGCCCTCCAAAGGTCCTGGACTACAACTCCTATTATCCTGCTGGCTGGGGCTTCTCGGTGTTGTGTTACATCCAGAAATTACATCTGAAATGTACAATTTTAATACTACAGTGGTGCCTCGACTTACAAACTTAATTGGTTCCGGAACTCTGGTCGTAACTCGAAATGGTCGTACGTATGTCGGGACATTCGTAAGTCGAGGCACCACTGTAACTCGTTATTTTCAAGATCTGAGAATGGGGAACGGCTGGCTTTTTAATAGGTATAGATATTAAGTGTCTGCCATGAAATTAGGAAAAGAAACTGGTGGAGGGATTTTTTTTTTCTACACATGGACTTTATCCTGAATCCAGAACTTTTGTGGTGCTCCTCATGTCCTCCCCATGCCGCCACCACCTCCGGTTCCCCGGTGGGTTCGACGGGAAGGGGAGCTGGGAATGACGGAGAGGGAGGGAATGGAGGATAAGAGAGAGAGGGGCGAGGGTGGAAGAGCATGGGGGCCGGTGGGTGAGTGAGGAGGTGGGGGCGAGCAAGACAGCGCGCAAGTGAGGTGGGCAACGGGGCAGGGGATGGGATGACTGGGCGTGCGCTGGCTTTTTTTTGGCAACCCTGTTACTTTGGGTTTGGTTTTTTAGTTTTGGTTTTTTCAAGGAACAGACATTCACCTGTATGGAGTAGAATCCAATGAACCACATCTACCCCAAAAGAAGCAGGGCGCTGCAAGGGAAGCAGAAAATCTCACTCCCCTGGTAGAGAGGTCCATGTATGTACGTATCTTGTGCTTGTGCTAAAATTTAAATCACATTTCTTAAAGGAGAATAGTGTGGGCTCGGGGGCAGTGGGATCAAGCACAAAGTTGGAGAAAAAACAACAACTCTTCTCCCTCCTCTTTTCTTTAATGGGAAACAGTGCCTCCGGCTGTCTTGGCTGGGAGATGATGGGGGGTTGTAGTTCAAAAATTAACGTTTCCACGTCCAGGCCAAGAGGGAATGCCTTCGTCCAGGACAGACGAAGGCTGCGGCGATGGGGATGGAAGAGAGCAGATGGTCTTGCCGACCGACCGCAAGGATTGGGCATTTTGGGCAAGGGGGTGGACTCAGCCTCAGCCCATTCTTATCCAATACATAGAAGGCGGTGTTTGACTCTCTGAATTTGGGGTGGGGGGTGGGGGGGGAAGAGACCTCTTTCAGCTTGGGAGCCAAATTCATTTTCAGAGAAGCCCCTCAGAAACATTCCAGTTTTTGGGGAGGACAGGCAGGGCAGGGGCCCTTAAAGGCAAAAAGGTGGAACCCCCCTATGTTAGGCTTCCAATTCTGAGAGTTAGTAACTAAAGCTCACAAGATGGGCTTCAACCTTTTTCAAATGGAACAAAGAGCTTGCACCGAACCCCAGGGAGGTGTCCAATGATGGTGTTACCCATGAGTAAGTCGCCATGACCTTCTGGAGAACCTTGGGAGGCTACAGTGGAACTGCAAGACATCAGTCAAGTCTAGAGGGTGCAGGATAAGTCCTCCTGCAGAAGGAAGATAAGAAACCTCGACAATCCAAGTTCTTGCTTGAATGCAGAGTCTGCACCCGAACAGGAGTTTCTCTCCCCATGGAAGAAGCCAATCATCCTCCGTTATTTATTTATTAGCTTCTATGCTTTTCTCCCAGTCTACGGAAATAAGGCAGCCCACAAACACTTGAAAAAACAACTGACATTAACAACATCATAAATAATAACATTAAAAAACAATTGAACCCATAACAATGTGTTTAAAAACTGCTCAGAAAAAGAATTCTATAACACTGGAAACAAAATTAGTTTCCAAAAAAAAAAAAAAAAAAGGAGCCATGTTTAGTCTGTCTCAGCAATAAAAGACACATGGAGAAGCAAAATAGTGTAGCACTTTACAAATTAACAGATTTATTTCAGTGCAAACGTTCATGGATCAAAATCCCCCTGAAAACATACAGGGTGAAACGATCAGGTCCTTTATATTTCTATTGGGCAAAACACAAAAGAAAAAGAAAAAAATAAAGGAGACAAAACCGTTGCAGCGCCTTAAAGACTAACTGTTGTTGTTTTTTATGTGAGCTTTCTTGGATAAATCCATTTCCTCCTGTTGGTGAGAATCCTGATCCGGAGAGGATACAGATAATGGAAAAAAGTGGCAATGTTTCCTTAACCCACGAATGGGATAATCAAAGAGAAGTAGTCTCACACAAGAAACAAAAACTGTATTTGTCATGTTGATTATGACTGGGCAGGAGAGCGTAGGATCTTATTCGTCCCACTATTCTGTATTTTAACCAACCATTTTTCTTCTTTCCTTCCTTGGATGGCCTTAGAGGCCTCTTCCAACTCAATGATCCTATGATCCATCCTTCCCTCCTTCCTTGTTTCTCCCTGACTATCTTTTTTTAATCCTTCTTTTCTTTTTCTGTAAAAAGCCAACGTTGATGCACTTGAGCTTGCAGGCCACAAACCGGACCCCTCAAAGATTCTTGTCCCCGAGCCAAACCTCACCACATGGACCAAGCGTCTCCTGTCCAAATAAGGACAGACCAAGAGCAGAGGCTTGTTGTCGTTGTTGTTTATGTGCCATCAAGTTGCTTCCGACCTGTGGGGCCCTCAGGAAGGAGCGATCGCCAAATTGTCCTGTCCCGGCTCAGCTCCTGCAGACTCAAGCCTGTGGCTTCCTTATAGGGAGTCAGTCCATCTCGCCTTTGGTCTTCCTCTTCTCCTGCTGCCTTACGCCTTTCCCAGCATTATTGTCCTTTCCAGAAGATCCTGCCTTCTCCTGATGTACCCAAAGTAGGACAGCCTGGGTTTCGTCATTTTCGCTTCCAGAGATGGTCCACGTTTGATTAGTTCTAGGACCCACTTGTTCCTCGGTCAAGCTCTCCTCCAGCACCACATTTCAATAGAATCGATTTTTTTTTTCCCCGCCAGCTTTCTTCACTGTCCAGCTTTCACACCCATACACGGTGATTGGAAATACAGGAGTGTGGATGATCTCGGTCTCCAGGGACACATCCTGACACCTGACGATCTGTTCTAGTTCCTTCACGGCTGCCCTTTTGAATCTCGGCCCTCCGATTTCTTGGCTGCAACCTCCCTTGGGGCGGCTGATTGAACCCGAGAAGGGAGACCCTGAAAAACAACGAAGAGATTCACCTCGACTGTAAAAGTTACTGTGGCGTTACTCGGTCCCCGAGAGTAGTTACGCGCTTGTCATGCGTTCCTTCCAAGCTCTGCCTAGGACGAAGCCTGCTTGAAATGCCCCGGGGATTAGGAGCCGGAGAAAGGGCGGAAAGGGGAGGGAGAAGGTGCTGAGCCGAGGCAGGATTCATCCCCGCCCGCCAACCTTCCACCGCCGGCAGCTGACCGGAGGCGGACTTCGACGGATGGATGGATGGATGGCGGCCGAGCCCGTCGGGACGGTGGAGTCGCTCTTCGGCCGCAACAGGGAGGAGCACCCGGAGCCCATCAAGGCAGAAGTGCGGGGTAAGGCGAGCCTCGGAGGGATCGCAGCCTTTCAGGGGGTGTCTCTTCTCCCCCCCCCAAAAAAGGCACAGAGTTAAGCCTTTCTCTTCCTCCTCGCTGGAAGAAGCCGCGATCTGGAGAGGAGAAAAGGGGGAGGCGAAGAAGCGGCAAGCCACGGGCTGCCCTGCGGTGGTCGACTCGCGAGGAGGTCCCGCCGAGCCCGCGGGGGGGGGTTTACTCCCTTGCCCAAGGGTGGGCGCTCTTCCAGCCCTGGAGGGCGCCCGCAGAGGCTCCTTTGGGGGGGGGGGGCGCGGGTTATTCGGCGGCGCTGACTTCCGAGTAGACCCCGGGCACTGCGGGGCCCCTTTCTGGATCGAAGGGGCTCTTTCCTCTCCTCGTCCTTCTCCCTCCCTCCCCCCCCCCCCGCTCCACGGCCCCAGATACGGGGAGCAACAAGTCCCATCAGCCGTGCCGCTCACCGTACCAGGGTGGGGCTGATAGGAGTTGTAGTAGGTGGGAAACGTCCGGAACGGCCTGGGATCCCGATCCTCCCCACACACACACACACACCTCGGAATGGTTTGCAAGAGAGTCCAGGACACTGTCAAAGTATTGTAACTTTTTTCCTCCCGTTTTTTTAAGTGTAACGGCCAAAGGCCAGTTAAGAAGAACGATTTGGAGCCGCTGAGACCCTGCGTCTCTCCCCCCCCCCCCCTTTTCCTGATCATACTTTCAGTTTTAATCGCCGTTCCTATTTAGGGTTCCCTTTAGCGAGCCTCCTTCCTTCTGGCTGTTATTTCTGGTTTTTCACTTCCTTCAAGCCCAAGGTTCAACGCCAGCCACTTGTCCTTTTATTTACCCTTTCTCTCTCTCTCTCTCTCCCTCCGAACGAGTAGCAGATCTACCGGAAAAGCTGGCTCTCCGGAGTGTTGCTGCTTGCTTGGTTTGTTCGTTTTTCCCCCGCCCTGCTTTTTACCTTTTTAGATTTAGACTCATCCTTGCAAATCCTACCACGCCCCCAGTCCAATTATATCTCCAAGTTTATTTAACAGCTTAGTGGGTTCGCGGCTGCCTTCCACGCTGGGGAATGGCTGAGACCCAGCTCCCTCCTAGAGTTTTGAAACAGAATTTAACTTCCCCGCATAATAAATGATTTGATTCGAAATATAGAATTCTACTGGGTGAGTTAGGGAACTGGCGGCAGAGCCAGAGGCTCAGAGTTCGAATCCCCCGCTGTGTATCTCTTGGGAGACGAGCCAGCCTGGGCGGCCTTGGGCCAGCGGCACAGTCCCACAGCGCCCCTAGAGGAAGGGAAGGGTAAACCACTTCTGAGTATTCTCTGCCTGGAAAGGGTGGCCCTTTAAAACACTTCTTTTCAAGAAGGCTTTCCAATCTGACTCCAGCTGAGCATTTCACCTCCAGCTCGGCTTTTCTGTGATAGTTTGTTGGTGCCACTGGTTCCTTTCTCTTTTTTTTTAATGCTCTTGCCACATTATTGTCATTTTGTATTCTATTTTAGTGTTCTGTTGTGAAGTTCTGTTTTTAATCTCCTGTAAACCACATGTAAACCTCCCTGATGTCCAACCGTCACAAACACTGCAAACTCACGAGCAAGAGCACACAAAGAGAAAAAGTCAAAAGGGGGGTTCACATAGGATGGCAGGAGAGACACAGCAGGGGGCGCTGGTAGCTTTGGGATCAAAGCTGATGACATGAGCTGCTTGGTGGGTAGCCTATGTGGTTTTGTCTCTTCGTCTATCTGTGGCCATGCACTCTGGTTCTGTTATGTATTTCTAGGGCAGAGGGGGGCAACTTTGGAAAGTCCACATTTTCGGCCCCTGATATCCTCTCCAGAGACTACAGAGCCAGAGTGAAGCCACTCCAAGTTTTAGTCTGAACCTCACAGGTTCCGAACTTTATCCTGAAAAACACATTTAAAAGCAACAGAGCATAACGATCCATTTACAAATCCCCTCTCAGACATCCACTCATTAAGGGAAAGCCTGCCGAAGTGCATATCTATACGCCATTCCAGCATTTAAATCACTGTCACTGTTCACACAGAAATGTTTAATTATCCTGGGAAGGTCCACGTCAAGTGTCCAGACATCATAAAGCTCCCCTCACCCTTCTCTGCTATTACCACCACCCTCTTACCTCTCCCCCTTTTGCCAGCGTTCAAATCCTTTTTTTCTCTCTTTTTTCATTCCCACATCCACCAATAATGTCATGAGGACTTGCCGAGCAACAGTCCTAAAGGACCAATAATCACACAAACCAAAAGCAAGACAAAATAATGTATTCTCAAAGGCTTTCACGACCGGGATCCGATGGTTGTTGTAGGTTTTTCGGGCTGTTTGGCCATGTTCTGGAGGTTTTTCTTCCTAACGTTTCGCCAGTCTCTGTGGCTGGCATCTTCAGAGGACAGGAGTCAGAACAAAAGACAAAATAACTTGAGTGGAAATGCTATAAACCAAACAAAATTGGATGCATTCACAATTAGCACTAATGTTGTGCAGTCAGGAGAAAAGAATATTAAAAGGAACAGTAAGAAACACAGTGTAAACCCTGGGATAAATATCCATTCTAAATCTTCCTTCCTTGGACTAACACCTGGAGCAGATGCACTGTCCATGAGAAACTGGAGTCACCAGCCACTCCTGCTGCCTACGTAAGACTAGGACATTGAGGACGACGCTGGAGTGATCTGCAGTATCTATGGTTATTTTCCTGCACAGGGATGTAGGAAGCTTGACCTGCCTCAAGTGTAAGCTGCTTCCCTTGCCAGAAAAGAAAACTAGAACGGTTGCAGGCCTGTCTCATCTGTATGTCTTCAAGCTCTACTGACTGCTTTTTTAGCACAAAGCTCACCTGTGCCATGTCCGGAGCTGAAGCATCCTCTGTTCCGTTCTGTGCAGTAGCCTCAAGAACATTGCTCACGGCATGGAAGAGATAGGTGGCAGCCTCCTTGCGGTGCTGGTTGCGTTGACCGTCTTCACTGTGTGCCATCAGCAAAGATTCACTGACACTCTTGAGGGTGTGACCAGCTTCCACCTGAGCAGGAAAAGATGCCTGTGAACATACACACATCCCGCCCGCCCAAACTGACCCAAACAACAGGGCATAACTTAGCAGACGCTTCTTAGGTCTTGTCTTCCCAAATCAAATACAGATTACCCAGTCATGACCATGCTGCAACCCAACATGAGTCCATGAGAGCCATTCCACCCATCTGGGTTTTGGAGGTGGTTCCACCTCTCTTAGGCTGGCCACTCTTCTCTATGCATTTTCTGTCCAGAGCTTGGAAAGCTTAAATGTCAGAATAAAACTCCCAAATTCTCCTAGGCAACTTGGTCTCCTAAGCATTTAGAGAGCTGCACCCCCAAATTTTAACTTCCCTAACTTCTGTTTTCTGCTGCACTTCATAAATTTCACCATCTAGAACGAGGGTGAGGGATTATTCTTTGAAAACCACTGTTTTCCTCCCAAAAAATTAAAAATAATGGAATAATTCTTATGTTCTGCAGGCATCAACACCAAAGGGGTTGAGCAAGTTTCACCTAGGCTGCCAAATCCCACACTCCATGCTAGGGCCTACCTGGAGAGGGTGCTGGAAGGGTCAACTAATTACTAGTTGAATTAATGGAACTTACAGTGGAGTTGACTTACCTCCATTGATCCAATGGGCCTACCCTAGTTGAAACTTACTACTGGATTTCAGTCTTTGCTTCCAATATCTTTATACTTATCTCAAACCTGTACAGGTGGGAAGCAACATATCTCAGCCAGCTGCTCACCTGTGCAGAAAAAGAAAGCTCTTCGCTTCTGTACGTGATGTCTTGGAGGACTTCTGACATCTTCAGAGCCGTCTGCATCGATGTTACATTCACAGTGGAGAGGGTTGTCAACATCAGCTCCCTCAGCTTGGGAGGTAAGGAGAGATGCTTAGACAAGGGAAAACAGGTACAGAGAACAACCAAGATGGAATAAACCTTGAGGCTCATCTAGTTTCAAACCTAACCTCATGGAAGTTACTTTTTGGACTATATCCTCCAGAATCCCCCAACCAGCAAGGAATTGTGGTCCAAAACAGTAACTCTTCCTCTCTCTAGTCCAGCTGCCCTCTAGATCAGCAGAAGAACTCTGCCATTGTAACGTCCTTGAGAGATGGCTACACCACCTCTAATTAAACATCTCCTGGGAAATCTGTCCCATTGTCAAACAGGTCTTACCACTGGGAAATTTCTTCTCCCATCTAGCTGAAATAGAATTCACAGCAGTTTTTACTCACTGATCCCTGTCTGGAGTAATTGTTGTTTAGTCGTTAAGTCGTGTCCAACTCTTTGTGACCCTATGGACCAAAGCACGCCAGGCCCTCCTGTCTTCCACTGCCTCCCGGAGTTGGGTCAAATTCATGTTGGTTGCTTCGATGACACTGTCCAACCATATCGTCCTCTGTCATCCCCTTCTCCTCTTGCCCTCACACTTTCCCAACATCAGGATCTTTTCCAGGGAGTCTTCTCATGAGATGACCAAAGTATTGGAGCCTCAGCTTCAGGATCTGTCCTTCCAGTGAGCACTCAGGGTTGATTTCCTTCAAAATGGATAGGTTCGTTCTCTTTGCAGTCCAGGGGACTCTCAGGAGTCTCCTCCAGCACCACAATGGTCCAAAACAGTAACTCTTCCACTCTCTAGTCCAGCTGCCCTCTAGAGTAATACAACTGAACAAATCTGTTCTCCCTTCTGCATGGGTGAAAATCCATTAGATATTTGAAGACTGATCGTGCCTTTCCTTACTCATCTCATCTCAGGCAAAACCATAACTAGCTCTCTTGGCTCCCAGGACAAGACACACGGTCTCTCTCCCGCCCTGCCCTGAAATGTGGGCATGAACCTAGTCACTCCAAGAAAGAGGAGAATGTGGCATCTTTCCAAAAGAAAATGTAAGTTTCTGCTTTCAAGAAAAGGAAGGGAACAGGTCCAGAACATGTTTCCATTTATTGTTATCCTAACATTGATCTGTATACTCACCTCCAGATTTTAGCACCCTGTAAATTTTGCTGCCCTGACCTAGTTACAGCCTTGTTCTCATGTCTGAACAGGCCCAGCTTTTTCACCTGTTCCCAGCTCATCATCATCCTAGGCACCTTTCAGTGTGTCGATAAAGATGATACAAGTGCTGCTGCTTACTAATA
The DNA here is from genome assembly GCA_037013535.1 of Intellagama lesueurii. Classification (NCBI taxonomy): domain Eukaryota; kingdom Metazoa; phylum Chordata; class Lepidosauria; order Squamata; family Agamidae; genus Intellagama; species Intellagama lesueurii. Next base: position 14,875,418 of record JBAJHW010000008.1, read on the forward strand.
GACTTGTTTCCTATAAATCAGTAGTTCCCAGTCTTGGGTTCCCAGATGTTCTTGGACTAAAATTCCCAGAAGCCTTCACCACTAGCTATGCTGGCCTGGATTTCTGGAGTTGTAGTCCAAGAATACCTGGAGACCCAAGGGTGGGAATTACTGCTATAGAACAAGAGGGAAGAACTCTTGATGTTTTGGAATTCAGCTCTCAGAACCCTTGATGTTTTAGAATTCAGCTCTCAGAACCCTTGATGTTTTGGAATCCAACCCATCACATTTACTTTATTTATTAATTTAAAATATTTTTACCCTGCCTTTCCCCTTAAAACCACCTATCATAGCCAATAGTACGAATGGGAGTTGTAGTCCAAAATATTTGGAAGGCTGAAAATGTTCCCCACCCCATTCTGTGCAGGGCATGAGGTGGGAAGTAGTTTTACCTACCAGGTTTATTCTAAGATGACATTTGCTGTCATTGTAAATTGGTGATTTACCTACCTATTAATGAGATAGTTAGAAAAATAGTTCTTTTCCCCAATAGAACAAAATGTATGCATGTGGGCATCTCCACCAACAGTAATTAGAGTTCTGGCGAGACAAACAGATTAAGTCCTTTAGTGCCAAGTACCGGTTCCCTCTCGTCTTTGAAAAGATTAATTATTCATGCCAAATTAAACAATACTTTATGCCTTTCCAGCTTCTTTGATCCAGACATCTAGAGGCATTCTGGAAAATGCTGGCTGGGATTTGCATTCTAAAAACATGAAAAGAATATACGCCCCATTCATCGCCACGTGTTCCATGCCAAAGCAATGCTCCGGGAACTAGGGAATGAGGCTGTATCAGTGGGAGATCCTTCTTATTAGCTGAGGAGCCAGTAATAGGATGGGTTCAATCTTCATTCTTTCAGATTGGATTACTGCAACGTTCTCTACATGGGGCAGCCTGTTAAAGGGAGACTAGAAGCTTAAATTGATGCCAAGTGCTGCCGTCAGGATGATCGGTATTTGGTGCTCAAAGATCAGAGTTTAGGAGGCTAGCGTCTTCCGTTTCTCAGCTGAGCACTCTGCTTCTGAGCTCAGCTTCCAAGAAGGAGAGGGGAATGGCTTTAAGCAAAGGAGGTGGCAGCTCTTTCAAGCCTGAGGGCCAGATTCATTTTCAAAGAGGGCCTTGGAGGCCCGTATAATTGTGGTGGAAGGGTGCAAAGGCAAAAGGGATAGGACGCCGTCAAATTTGAGCTTGAACAATAACAAAAGAATTGTATCTTGAAAACTACCTGTTTTATTTCCATGTGAGCTTTTGTGTACTGCAGTCCTCTTTCTTCAGCTACATAGAACGCAGTACCTGGCTTCTCTTGTACAGAAATTATATTGTATACTATGGTGGGATGGGTGGGGGAGAAAGAGAGGGAGGGGACTGGGACCAAGTAGAATGACAACCACCTAAGAACACTCAGTAATGGCTTTCCAAAGTGACAAGGGCATCACTGACACAGGTCATGAACATTCAAAGCGTTGGTGGCCGTTAACATTAGTGGCTGGGACGCTGGGGTTCTACAGATGAAAAACAACATGAAAGAGGTGTTTTTTTCCCCCCGTTCATCCTTGTGGATTTCTGGGATTCCTTGAAGAACACAGCCAGATCTAAATAGATGGGAGTGTTTGGGAGACATTGGTTCCCGGGAAGCTCCATAGTCATCATCACCATTAGGTCTTCCCTGGGCTCGCTCACCCCAGGATAAGAAGGGTAGTGTGGTTGAATGGCTATAGAGAGGGACTCAAACTGGGGGACCACCACAGGTTTCAAGCTCTGAAGTTGACCATTCCTCTTTTGAGCCTCAAATGACTTAGGACCAGTTGAGTTCAGAATTTGAACTGGGAATATGAGCCACAATACAGAGCTGACCTCTTTCTTGGTATCTGTCCGCAGAGATGAATTCACACTCTCTTCCTTGGTCTCTTGATTAAGCACAGAAGAAACCGACTTGTACAATTGGAATAGAGACATGCTGTTGTTCTCGCCTTTCAGGATCATGTTGGATTTTTCTGAAACAATGGCCTGGAAGCTCTGGTTCTTACTGCTTAGATCCTCAGGTTGAACCTAATGAGACGAGGAGAATGCTCAGAGATCAGCCAGACTTATTTATTTCATGACTGCCAAGGACGGTCTTAAAAACTAGTTTGATAAGAACTTAATAAAATTAAACAAAAATTGTTGTATTCAGGATGTAAAGAACGTTTTGAATGTGGGGAATGTTGCACCTACTGTGACAGTGGTGTTCGTATGAACTGTGTCACCATAGCTGTTGCTCACAGCAATGTGGATCAGTAAAAAAAAATCAGTGCCCTCATCTCCAAGCGGAAGGTAAACCGAGGGAAGAGCAGGACCTGGTCCACAGTGTAGGAGAGAATCTGCAAGGGGCAGAAGACAGATTGATCACCATGACAGACAGGGAAAGAGATCTCTCCCTGAATGGCTGAAGATTTCTAGCATACACCCACCTACCACCACAAAATACTCCAGGCAGCTTATAGAAAAGAGTTGGAATAGGGTGGCCAAAAACGCAGCCGTCCTAATATTGCTCAGGTCCATCGCCCATCCGTCCTGGCCAGCGTAGCCAACAAGATGAAAGGCTCTGAGTTCTAGGCTGACAACCTCTGGAGGGCTACACTTGGCCCACCTCTGGCTGAAAGCACATCTGTGTATCAAGACTTCAAGGGGCACAGCAGAAGAAGATGAACCCAACCAGACAGTAAGATGGATAGACTGATGTCCTGGGTGGAACCGACAGAACAGCTGAACCAGCGCAGCCCCGCTCAACTCGGTGCCCCTTCAGAAATGCTGGACAACACCTCCCCATATCCGGCCAGATGTCCAAGCTGGGTGGGGATGCTGGGAGGTGTAGTCTACCAAATCAGGGGCACGTCCCTTCCGTATCAAGTAAAGGCCATGGGCAAGCTACGAGTTAGGTGAAAAATCTGTGGATGACTCTGGGTAGAGAAGATTTGATGGTAACAGAATGAAAGGACACGCCCATCACTGCTTTAATTGGTCACTCACATAAAAACACACCCACTTGCTATGCTGCAGCATTCTGAGACTGGAACTTAAATATATATATTTTTTAAGTTGAGAAACAATGCATGTTCCTTGTAACTAGAGCTCTCTCCAATTTTTTTTTTAATGGTATGGAAAACCACTAGGTCTTGGTATTTCAAGGATGTTATGCCAGGATACGCTGTTCATCCCTAAATATATAGGTACAGGTAAAGGTTCCCCTTGACATTTAGTCCAGTCGTGTCCGACTCTAGGGGGCGGTGCTCATCCCCGTCTCCAAGCCGTAGAGCCGGCATTTGTCCGTAGACAGTTTCCGTGGTCACATGGCCAGCGCGGCTAGACACAGAACGCCGTGACCTTCCCACCGCGGTGGTACCTATTTATCTACTTGCATTTGCATGCTTTCGAACTGCTAGGTTGGCAGGAGCTGGGACAAGCGACGGGAGCTCACTCCGTCGCGTGGATTCGATCTTACAACTGCTGGTCTTCTGACCTTGCAGCACAGAGGCTTCTGCGGTTTAACCCGCAGCACCACCACGTCCCCCTAGGGAATATATAGGGATGGTAAAATATACAGTATAGCAGCATGTCCCATCCCTACACTGGAAGTACGATTAAAAAGTTCTACCTCATTTTCCTTGCTTTTAAAATCTTAATTCCCAGAATGCTCCCCACCAGCATGGCCTCTGCTTACGGTGGAAACCTTCAGATCATGTTGATGAACTGCTGTTCCCATCATGCCTCACGAGCAGAGGCCAAAGACCGTTGGAATTCAACAGGTCACAGCTGTTAGGCACAGGACAAATTAGGTACAGACAAGTGGAATCTGCTGTTGGAGCAGAAAAAGAGTCCCTTTATCAGGAGAAAAGCAGCATAAAAATTAAATAAATAAATAAATCATAGAATCATAGAGTTGTCGATTCCATGCTCAGTGCAGGAATCCAAGTCAAAGCAAATCTGACAGAGGGTGGTCCAATTTTCTCTTGAATACCTCCAGCATTGGAGCGCTCAGCATCTCCTGAGGTCATGGGTTCCATTGTCGTACGGCTCTAACAGTTAGGAAGTTTTTCCTGATATTCAGCCTAAATCTGGCTTCCTCTAGCTGGAGCCCATTATTTCATGTCCTGCACTCTGGGATGATTGAGAACAGAACCCGCTCCTCCTCTGTAGGACTACCTTTCAAGTATTTGAAAAGTGTTATCATATCTCCCTGTAGTCTTCTTTAGAGACGCAAACAACCAAACAGCTATGACGCTTACTTGACTCCAGATAGAAGCAGTATGTGAGTGGGGAGCTGTCAATCAGAGGGCACTGGTCCTCCAGGCAGGACGAACGGCAGGAGATGGAGAAGCTGGTGAGCACAGTCCCTTGTGTAGGAGATATTCCACATACTGGGGTCACTGGCGGAGGCACAGTGCTGATAATGTAGGTTTCTTCACCATATTTGTGCTCACTCATAACTGGAAAATTCAGAAATAAAATATGTCAAGATTTTTTGGCAGCTAAATCGCCACTTGATATTTGTCAATTACATATATATAGTATGTGTTACCTAAATGATAGCTTATGCTACACTAGTATCATAGATTACCATGAGCGCTTTTCCAGATGGAATATTTGTTCTGCTTAATGTATCGTATTCTGCATAGATGTTATGGGTATTTCTCTTCCATCCATATGATGTTCTTATCGTCTAACTTAGGGCAATGACTTTATCTACAACTGTCCATATCTTTTTGTTCCTCCTGAAAGCGTGGTTTATTTCTAGAGTTGCTTCGTCCAGGGGAAGAATTTAGCTCTACAACACTTCCCATTTGAAGCTGATGTCCAGTGAGAGCCACTGGTCACAGCTTGAGATGAGCATGAACTCATCAGTGGTTCGTGCTGGTTTGTTTATCGGCCAAACAGGTGTTTGGCGCTTTGCAGCCCCACCTCCTCTAGTGGGTGCCCACTCAGAGGCGCTCAGTGGGCAACCGCCAGAGGAGGTGGGGCAGGAAAGTCAAAGTGCTGCCCCTGAGTGAGCACCTGCAAGAGGAGGCGGGCCTACAACGTGCCAAACACCTGTTCGGCCAATACACAATAAGCGAACCGGCACAAACCACCAAATTGGCAGTTCATGACCATCTCTAGTCACAAACCCAGAATTAGCACACCACAAAAAAAAAGCGGGGGTGATTCAGAAGAGATGTTCCAGTAGAAAAATAGCATATAAGGGGAGAATTTATTGATTTTGTATTAACAAAGGGGAAAGGTTGTGTACCTCCGCAAGAGTCAATGTTTTTTTTGGAAGGGGAAGGGGACTTCATAAATGGAAGGAAAATGGAATATTTCAGATGGTCCTGATGGGGGAAAGCACAGTGGGTTATATGTGCATAAACTAAGTTGTTTTGTGAGTGTTGTTTCTTGTTTTTTGTTTTGGTTAATTTGGTTTTTTTTTGCATTTAATTTTTAAAACAAACAGTCATTGAAGAAGCAAACGAAATAATTAAAACAGATTATTCAATGTCCGGATCTCAACCTGTTACTTTAATTCGGAAGGCTTCTCCTTGTGTCTGCAGGAAGGAACTGTTCAGCACCAGCGTTCCTGTATCGCTCCGAAGCAAGGTGAGGGAGCTCTGTGGGAAACCAATCAAGCCACAGACAGGTGGGAGCAGACTGGTCTGGAGAAAGAAACCGATCAGAAGAGAAAAACAAATAAATATGGATTTTTAAAGTAGCTGTAACTCAGGCCCTGGTCATATGAGGGAAATAGTCTCTAGTTCTTCTGATCCTTTCCATACCTCTGTTGTACTGAATTGTGGTCATGTGGTATATAGACCAGGGCGAACATCTGAAGAACTTTTAGCGGCAATATTTCCTCCTGTTTGAATCATTATGACCGGCTACACCATGGTACCAATTTAGGGTTAGGCAGGTCGTGCACACAAGCAATTCCGGTAAGGAATGCATGGATACAACAGAGGTACAAAATAACACAAGCCTCCCAGGGAGTGGAAAATAGACCACAGTTACACTGCTGGCGGGGAAGATACTTCCGTCTTGATTGTGCATCGCATGACCGGGGTGGGGTAGGGGGACAATGGTCTAACTAGAGATCATTTTCCTCACGTGACCGGGGCCTTAGTGAGTTTTCCACACTGTCTTCGGAAAAGACTGGCCATTAAGTTCTTGTAAGGTTTGCTCGTGTCTCTTGTGTGTTGCCTTGTTTCATGTGGAGCACTTGTAGGGCATGTCTAGGAAATATCCTCTTCAGAGTGGGTATAGGCATGGATGCAGAGACAGAATTCCCAAAACAGACAAGAGGCTCACCCGTTTTTGGAAAGTGTGATCTAAGTACCACTTGTAGAGTGTAGGCTTTGAGTCTGTTGCTGCAGAGACGCTGAGCGTAACATCTTCTGTGACATTCACTAGCTTGCAGTTGATCTCACAGCTAAAAAGAAGGCAGGAATGGTGGTTAACACACACGGAAAAATGCTCCCAAAGAGAAATGATGCTCACCTGCTCAATTGGCCCCGTGGCAGTGGTGGGGAGTGTGTGGTCTTCCAGACTGCTACTCCCATTAGCCCTGGCCATCCCAGGCTAATGGGAGTCAGAGTCCAACAACATCCAGAAGGCTGACATGTCCCCCACCAGTCCTTCAAGGTGTCATGATTGAAAGAAACCGTTTTCTCAAATGTTACTTTAGTGGACTGCCTTTCTGATGATGCACGGCTGGCTTTACTGAGACCTCAAGGCACCTCGCTTGCTGAGTTTGTTTTGTCTCTCTGTAACATGTAGGAACTTTGAGGAATCTTACTTAATACCTGGGGCACAGCCTAAAAGCATCCTGGCTGGAGGTACTCATGTCTAGTTCCAGGATTGGAGGTTGCTAACAAACCCCAAGCATATTACTTTCAGTTCTGTTAGAGACCAGTGCCAGGTATAGATGTAATATTTATGTTGATGTTATAAAAGTCATTATATACCAAATGGGGATATACAATATAAGCCCCCCCCCCCATTCCTTAAATGATCTGCAACAATCAGGACATGTAAAAAGACAGTGTAAAGACACAGCTTTAACAAGGTAAACAGTTTTATATTATGTTTCAGGCAGCCTTGAGAGTCTATAATACAAATGAGGAAAAAAGAGATGTCTCTAATTACTCCAAGATCTAATGTTAGATGTCACTATTTTAGCGTTAAAAAGTGAAGCAATAGGCATGGCTTAGAGCTGCTTGCGAATATACAACTAAACCATGGTTTAGAGTATTTTATTACCATGGTTGGTCAATTCAGATAACATAGTTAGCATACTTTCAAACATAGTTTCTGATTCTGGTTGGTTGACTGATTGCAAACCATGGTTTGACCATTCAGACATCACATGAAACCATGGATAATTTTCCTTAACCATGGTTAGCTGTGATATATAAAATGAGCCCATTCCTATTATTGGCTTAGAGACCAAGAATACTGGTTTTTCACAGCATGGGGAGAGAAGAAGCAGGGTAAAGTTATACTCCAGGGTCTTAGGGAAGCAAAAAAAGTATGTGAACAGTACAGGGCTACTGTAATTGGCTTCCAGAACTATCACTAGGGAAGGATACACCGTACAGACTTAGGACCTCTAGTCCAGTCAGAGGGCTAGTGTGGTGTAGTGGTCAGAGCACTGGATGGTGGCTTGAGAGATGTAGGATCTCATTTCTATTGAACCATGAAACTCACTGGATAAGCACAAAACAGATATTACGTGAGCATTAAGAAGAATACATGGGGTTGCCTAATCACCTGTCAAGTGCATTAATATCCTTGAGAGATCTCCATTTGGTTTTTTCCAGATTCTCAAAGTTAGAAGAAACGAAAGAATAAAGCACACCTGATTTGGGGTCTCAGTTCTTTTTTTGCTGTGATGTAAAGGCACTGCTCATCCCATTTGTCTTCTTTGTCTGGGTTTTGGACCAAAACTTTCACAGTCACGGCAGAGCTGGGAGGAGGTAAGCAGGCAGGTGGGATCTGGATTTCTCTTTGGTCTGTGCGGATGGATTTCCGTTGCACACATTCAGCCCATTGAGGCCAGCAGTATCCTGGAAACAAACTTTTCTGCTGAATCATCCACTCTTTTAAAATACAGAGTTTGCTCCTCCTCTCCAGGGCTGACCCTCCCTGCAGGGCAGTGGTTCCCAACCTTGGGTCCCCAGAGGTTCTTGGACCAAAACTGTCCGAAGTCTTCACCATGCGCTGTGCTAGCCAGAGTTTCTGGGCCATGTAGTCCAAGAACATCTGGGGACCTAAGGTTGAGAACAACTGCTCTAGGCAAGTTATTTGGAAGGGTGAATTCTAACCACAGTGCAGGGAGAGGGAAGAAGAGTATGAAAAGACAGAGGAAAAACTGCATACCACATGACCATGTGTAGAGAGAGTGGTTGCTCTTTTCAGGCCAACCAAGAACAACGGTTGTGAAGGGGCCAACGTGTCGGCTGGGCTTAATGTATATCTTATTTTGTCCTTGGTCATCCTAAGGCAGAACAAAAAGGCAGTAATCAACATAACAGCACCCATTCAAGACGAGGAGTTCTCTTGTTGGATGCAGGGCTTTTTCGAATATTCTCATTTTTAAAGGATATTTTTCTCATGAATGTCTACTAATGAGGTCGGGGTTTTTTGGTCTTGTTGTGACATACCGTATATCATGATTAGTCCCATACTATAGATGGGGAAATAAGGAAGGAAGATATGGATGTTCCAAAGTCAATCTAGCGGCGTCATGGACAGGGTGGAATTCAAACTCCATCAGAAATGTAAATTTTACTGTTTTGTACTGTGTTTTCTTATATACCACCTCATTAATCCTATGGAAGGGGACCCTAAACGCCTTTCAAATAAAGAAATACAACAAACCAATCAAAAGTTTTAAGCAGCAGATCACAAGTTCTAAGCGCTGCAACACAAAAACAGCTGGCTAATAGCTATGAAATATTTTTCAGATGCCTTTTCCAGCTATTTTTCCTGGCCTTTTTGTCTCATCAATACTCACAGTTCCTCTTGTCTTGTCGAATAGCTCTTTATCTTCAGCAGGATCTGTTTAATGTAAATAATAAAGCACAAGACTTTAAATAGCACCTGTACGCATAGTCTTGTGTTCCCACATATAGTATATCATGGCTCCTTTTAGCTTCATCTATACAAAAATGAGTTACCCATGAGCATTAGAAGCTACAGTAAACTGACTCAGACTCTTCGTTCATTGGGTCCAACATTGTTGATACTGGCTATGGGCAACTTTCCAGCATCTCTGACGGGATTCTCTCGTAGCATCATGTGGTGATGCTGGTGATTGAACCGGCAGCCTTCTACATGAAAAGGATATAGAAACTACCATTAAACTATGGACTCTCCCCTTAAAGTGGTTTTACCTGGAGGAAGCTGATCCTCTAGTTGTTAGAGGTCTGCATGGGAAATGAGGAAATAGGTACCAGTTCTTTGAGGCTTCACACCTCTCTTGCTTAGCAGCCATCTTGTTTTTTTGTGGTTCCAGTTCTAATCTCTGTTGAAACTTCCATGCAGAGCTTAAGGAGCCAGTGGTCAACCATACAGTGTAAACTACAATTCCCACAATCCCTTGCCATTGCCTGTACAGGCCGAGCTTTCTGAGAGTTGCAAGTCACAAGACATTTGGAGGCGCCAAGGTTGTCCAACCTTGACTTAACGTATTCCTTGGGCACCTAAATATTTACCACCACTTCTACCACAACCTGATACACCATTTCAAAATGGCAGCACCCTTCATAACCCAACTGGGTGTTGATGGAAGGATGTTGATAGAAGGAAAGGGCGCTGCCTATGCCACCAAATGCTCCTGTATCTGTATGCTTCATGAAGATTGCTCTCTCCTGGACAGTACCATATGATCTGCACCATTTCTACCACATCTACTACACCACAGTTTTAAATGGATGGGAATCAGATAGCCCATTGCCCGCACACAGTCTCTGCTACCTTCTTTTTATTTCCATAGTACTCTCTGGTTGGGGGGGAAAAGTGTTTCCTAAAAGAAGAGAATCTACTCTCCAAAAGCGTCCTAGAAGTATAGTTTTCTCTGAAAAAATAAGATAAGGAGGCTCCCGGGAGCTTGCTTTCTCTCCCTTCCCCCCCCCCCCCAGTTTCACTGGGAGCACTTGCTAGAGCCCCTAGTAGGTCCAGAGTGGGCTAGAAGCTCCAAATTTTCCCATCCTTGGTTTAAAATATCTTTGGCATTCTCACCCCAAACTATAACATCCAGTATAACACTTGGGCAGCTTTCGCATGCCACCTTAATGTTGGTTTACTGTGACAAACATCAGGAATATTTCGTGTCACATGCACCCGTGGGCCTTAGGCGTCCTCCCCTCCTGCTTCAGTGTGCTCACAGGGAGAACACAGGTAGTGCTGACTTTCCACTTTATCAGATCTTAGCATGATACGATCTGGACGAGGGGGTCATTGTAGATTCAGTTATGGCTGACCTAAGAAGGTTAACTTTCAAAACAGCTTCAAACCATGGGCTATGAAGTTGGCTTGTTTCAATCAATGACAGTCACTGTGAACAACTGTCCTTGATTGGGGTGACATAATATGCTGAAATTGATCAAAATGAAAGTAAGCATGGCCCAAGTAAGTCCCCAGCCACACAGAAGGAAAGAGGAGCAAAGAAAGGTGCAGATCTAAGAGTCATTGAGACGTCTTCCTATTCAAACATTATTCACTAAATCATGCCATATAAACATGGATTTATTATTACAACTGGTTATAGAGGAATTTTTGCAGAGAAGGTTGCTTGCTAACAGTTTAGGATGGCCAGTTGAACCAGGATGCATACATGAGTAGGTCTCAATTGTAACAAACGATTTAAGTTTCAATCAAGCATTCTTATTGCTCTGTTAAACAGTCCTATTTTATGTGGTCCTCATTCTGCATCCTCAAGGGCCCCTTATTACCTTCTTGATGAGAACTGTTAGATGACACAATCACAGTTCCTACATCAGTGCTCATGTTGGAGAAGGCATTCATAGCAATGACCTTGACCAGAAAGGTACCTAAAAAAGACACAAAGGATGAATAAGAATCATTCTTTAAAAAGGAAAAGGGGGTCGGGGAAGAGTCTCAGAGGCCAAGGGCAAGCCTTGGGAAAGTAAGAAGGGAGTCTGGCAGGTTTGGTGGCAAAATTTAGTGGTGACAAGCAGTAGCCACTAACCCAACAGGGAAACATGAGACCCTTGTTGTGTGAGAGGTCAGAAATGGTGCGTGGTGGACAAACGGCAAACAACAGAAGCTCAATCCAAACATGAATTACTCAATTCACACATGATTTCACAGCACTTTTGCTCAAGGAGTGCTACCCCATTCTTTAGAATGGTGGAGAAGCACAGGGTTGTGGGAGAGGCAACCTAAACACAACAGCTTCTGCTTTTGCTCCCATCGCCTTGGGGTTGCACTCTTTTGGCTTCATACCCCAAGAAGGAAACTGATTCCCCAAATCATCATGCCAAACCCAGAGACAGGTGATGGTAGCACTGATGTGTCAGGTTGCTGAAGAGGCACAAAAACTAACCAGAACACTTTCAGGATCCTCACCTGTTTCTCGCCAAGGTTCTCTTCAGAGCAACATTGATTAAGCATGGAAAAGGACATCAATGGAGCTTTATAAGCTTCACAGCAACTGCAAAGCATTAAGGGACTGGTGATTCTTTAAGAAGCACCCTCTACAGAGTCTAAGGAACAGAGAGACTACCATCCCTAATGCCTTGCAGTTCCCATGGAGCATAGAAAGTTTCACCCATATCCTTCTCCAGGCTTAATGGCCATGGCTGTAGATAGAGCCTTAGCAAGGATCCTGAAACTCCTCTGAAACTTTGAAGTTTTTGACTAAAGCTGCCAGAATTCTATCTGGGGAATTCTTGATAAATTCTGGTGGCTGTAGTGAAAAATATCTGAAAATTCTATGCCTAGTAAATAGATTGGTCTGCAGTGGTTATACAGTATGGCTGTAATAATAAACTATATATTTGCATGCAGAATATTTTGACAAGGGTGCCCAGAGGGATAAGCAACCTCTACCTCCACATGTCCATGGTCCTCTGCCATGCTGACCATATCTTATGGGAGCAACAACTTCTGGAGTCCCGAAGTCACTTAACTCTACTAAACTCTACCAAACATTTCTCTTCTCTCTTTTTTTGCTATTTGCTTTAACTTCTGAAGAAGACACAGCTATCCCAACAGTGATGCTTCAATATCACAGTACCTTCAACTTCCACTGGTATCCTGTAGGTTTCAGCTTCACCTTCGGGACAGTCTCTCAAGTGGGAAAACGTGTCATTTGGCCCAATCACCTCAAACTTCAGTTTTTCAGGAGCACCATGACGGACAGACACCATGATTTCCAGATCTTCTCCTAACTCCACAGAGTGAGAAGTTAATTCAGCATGCAGACCAGAAACTGGTTGGACCAAGTGAACGGTAAGGATTTCTGCGATCTCTGATTCTGTGGTATTGCTGGATGCAACAATTTCAAGGCTGTGCAGCCCAGGACCGATCAGCTGTTGGGATGCACCATCCAGGGTCAGATTATGAGGAACAATTCCTGCTTTTATGCTGGATTCCAACAGAGTCTTGTTACCACTTAGAACACTGTAGGTCACTTCACTTCCTGCGAAGCAAAACATTTCCAAAATTGCCTTCTGTGTAATGAAAGTGATGCTTTCTTCTCTATGTCTTCACTATAAACCTCATTTTTAAAAAAAATGTATTTATATCATGTTTGTTTGTATTGTGCCTTAGGTGTTTGTAACACTTTAGATTCATTGACAAAAACCCCATAAAATACAAACACTAATTCCTGTTGCCTATACAAGATGAATTATGGAAAATGCTGCGGCTAATTGCAGTAAATTCACAAGGTGTTTGGTGCCAGTAGGCAGGCAACTGACATGGGAATGGCCCTTAATTAATTAGCCTCACTAATTTCCAGGATTCTTTTTGCAGACACGTAAATATCCACCAAGATCCCAGCCCCTTAAAAGAAAATAATTGTACTCTGCCTTCTGAAAAGGTGGGTTGTAACTGCGGAAAACTCACCCAGAAATAAAGATGTGAATCTTAAAGGTTCAAAATCCTCAGGTTTTCAGCAGTGGTTTACCATTGCTGTCCTCTTTGGTCAAATCATGAGATAGCAAATGTGAAGGGGTCACCGTTGGTGCCCCTGGCAGGACATTGGCCCCCATCCCCAACAGCCAGGGAAAACCCTCGGAGAACCTGCTGCTGCATCGGAGACAGGCATGGGATGGGAACACCTGACTCAGGTGAGGGAGGAGAGCTCCAGGAGAAGACTTAGAGGTGGGAGAGTCAGTAGAAGGGAGGACATGAGCATGCAGTAGGTGACTCCTAGGATCCAGAGGGAAAAGTTGCTTTGGAGGTCAAGGGCACTTATGGTGTGGCGGAGGTCCTGGAGGCAGAGAGGGACTGGAACTACGCCTACTGCGAGGATCCCTGGGCAGGGCTCCTTGTTGAGCGTTGCATGTCCTGGGGGCAAGGCAGTGCACCGGGGGCTCCTTTAGGACTCTGGGAAATATCCCTACCCTAGAGATGCGACACCCTATTTTCACGAATTTCACCCAATCTGTTCTGCAGCATGCTTGCAACACCTTTTTGATTCATCACTCTTGTGTTTTCCGATACCAGATTTCAGAAGCAAAGTGCTTCTTAACCAAGGTGTGCTTTTAAAGGATCTGGATTGGCTCACTAGATGCAGAGGTCAAAAAAGTTACTTTTTCGACTCCCAGAATTCTGGGAAGTTGGGTCCATTAAAGTATTTTTTTTTCCAACCTTTGAGTACTGAGAGAGCCATGCTCTCCTTCTGCACTGCTAACATGCAACGGAACGGTGCATAACAATGACAGCCACAATGATTCTAACCTCCGTTGAGTTCCACTTGAATCCACAGGGGCTCCTCGTAAAGGGTCCGGCAGTGAGAGCTGTTCCCGCTTTCCTTCTCACTGAAGCACCCGGTAACCATCAGCTTGTCCATTTTGTCATGCACAGTCACCGGTTTTTGAGCCGTGACATGCCACTCGCTCGTTGTGCACTCCACAAAGATGGCGAATTCGCCCGGGGACAGATACTGATGGATCACGCTGCTAGATACGCTTCAAACACATTGTGGAATTCGCTGTTAGAATGTGGCCAAACATGGCAGCATGGAAAACTCTTTTCAGGGTTCTAGAACACGACACTCTCCCCTCTTCTTCTTTCACCACTACCACTCAGTTTTCCATTCACGACATACATAGTTAGCATTCCATGCCCATTCAGCATGTCTGGACTTCATTGTTCTCTTACGAATTCTTTTGACCAGTGGGGTTTTCTCCACACACCCCCAAACAATTCTTTGGACTTCCTAAACCCATGGAGCTCTTCTGAGCTTGCTTGTATTTCCCTTTTGCTCATATATGATACTCTAGGTCAGTGGTTCCCAACCTTGGGTAACCCAGGTGTTCTTGGACTGCAATTTCTAGAAACCCCAGCTGACACCACTAATGGCAAAGGCTTCTGGGAATTGCCATTCAAGAAGATCTGGGTTCCCCAAGGTTGGGAACCAATGCTCTAGGTGCTCCCTTGAAGTGATGGAAAGGACCCGTTTGTCACAGCACGTGGTTTTCGTCACCTACTGATCTTGCATTTAGCATGCTTTGTTTTGTGAACGGGCACTGAAAGTGGCCTTCATTTGAAGGTCCAATTGCTGAGGCAAATTTCTCTGAGGCAGTTTGTTGTGGGAGGGGAAGTGGATTAGACAGAGAAAACATGCAGAGGAGATGCATTCTTCTTAATGGCCAGCTTAACACAGGTTCTGATCAGAAGCTAACAATAAGCCAACATTCACATAAAGTGAAATAAATTTTGCAGGCAGGTGAGATGGGTTGGATCTGGAAGCTTGGCTCAGCTCATTCCTCTTTATGCATGCTGTGCTAAATTCTAGCTTAGAGTTATATGCAAACACGGGCCATTTGAAGACATTTTTCTAAGGCAGAGGAGCCCTTGACACTTTCTCCATGACAAGGTGCAGAGTACTCAATGCTAGCGTACTTATTTTGTCACCTGAGGCACAATATCACAGAATCTCCCCTCCCAACTCCTCAGAGTAAATTATAATCATAATAATAATAAAAAGTAAATAAATGTTTCCTGGGTGTTTTTAGCACTCAAAAGCTGCCCCCTAAGGGCAGCCAACTTACTCTACCTAACCGGAGGGCTGGAACTGCTGCAATCAATATACTACAATGTAACTTCATGAGGAAAAAAAGGAACAAAATGTACAGGATCAGGCTCCATGAAAACCTCACTGCACACACTGAGGCATTACCACGTTATTCACTTGTTCGTAAGTGAATAATGGGATGATTTGGCAACAACTCTTTAAATTCAATACGACAGAAAATGGCAGCAAGTCCCTAAAAGCCCCAACAGCTTGACCGCAAAGGTTTCAACTTACGATGGCGGGTAATAAGGATCAATGGTGTTTCCATCACCAGTGCTAATTATACAGGAGAGGTTGCCCGAGTAAGGCGAGAGTAGCCAGTTCAAGGAGACGGTGACATTTTCAAAGACAAAGCTTGTCTCCGTCACAGCTAGCCGTAAGCCTATAAAACAATTAAAAAAAAATAACATTATCACCTCAGCATCCGCTGAAAGATGGTGGAAGCTGTTGGCCCCCTGGGTGGGCCAGAGTCAGGCCATCCACAGGCTGGATTAGGCCCAGAAGGTCCACTTACACCGTGTATCTTATTCTAGTAGCATTATGAATGTGGGAAGTTTTCCACATGCTTATAAGGCTTAATTGTAATAAATAATAGGAGACAGGATCTTTAAAGCATCAAAATCATTCTAATGCACATATACACACATCCCTACATGCACCTGCTTCCATGCTGGAAACAGTGGTGGTAAAACACGTCTACCACCATTTTACATTTTTTGCTCCGGTGACTTTCTAATTATGTGCTAGTTCCATACAGCAGTGCAGTGGTAAATTGGAAGTACAGGTGGGGATCACGGCAGTCCCCATAGCCAACTCCACTTGTGACGTGAAGAGCCCCAAAATGCAGTCAGTTGGGTCAGTTGCCCTGATGCTAGCTGCCCTCCTGTTCGGAAAGCTTTCTTTCTGAACAGGAAGCTCGGTGGAACTAAGCCTAGCTAGCCTGAAAGCCTTCCAGCCGAGGCCTTTCTCCTAGGTGAGCCGTCTTTAGGTGTCTGTAAGGTGCCTGTCTGTCAGGCGGCACTCCCAGAATGGAGAATTATGGGGTTTGTAGTCCAGACAACCCAAAAATCCTCTCCCTGTTGTGTGAACAGAAAACAGTACCGCTTACCTTCCATGCAATGGTATTGAATAGATAGGTAGCTTCCCAAAGCTGGACACGGATCTCCAAAGAAGGTCCCATCAGCTGCAACCTGGCAGGCTTGAAGGCCATGACACTGACCTGCAAGGAGTCGGTTGGCATCCACATGTTATTTTGAATTGTGTTACAATTCTACCTTGGCATCAGAAGAATGAGGGGACCAACAAATATTAATATACAAAACCCAACATTAAGGTTGAACAATGGGAAAGTCAATGTGTAAAGGATGTGATCCCATGCATTTCTACTCAGAAGTAACTTAGGGATCCACAACACCAGGAGAGCTTCTTGGTGAGGAGAGGAGCCGCCATTTTGAAAAGTTACCCTGTTGGGCTTTGTGGGGATCCCGGCAGGGCATTTGGGCAGCTGTAGCCTAAAGAGGTGTTCCATGTGCTGGATAGAAGTGGGTAGAACCTGAAAACATTCCATTTTGGGACTATGTTACCCAGAATCCCCTAGGCAACATGACCCTTGACTATGCCAGCTGGGTGTCCTGGGAGGTGTGATTCAGAAAACTGAGTTGATCAAGATCCGAGCAACTCTTTCTACTCCAGGAAGTCACTCTTCGCAAGTGGATGATGAAAATGGCTAAGGGGGCAGCCCTACCACGCCCTCCTCCTCTCATGTTCACTCTACTGAACCAGAAATGCCTTAACAGGGCTTGAGAGAACTCTCCAAGGTAAACATATGTATTTCAAAGCAACTCCTCTTGATTCCTTTTTCCATTTTACACCAAATGTCCCCACTCCCAAGCGGACCTTTCCCCTGCTGTGTCACTCCCTTCAAAGCCCGTCACTCCCTAAAACCTTACCCACAACTTCGTCCTTCACACTGACCCAGCTACACTCTTCTTCAACGTCAAAGTCCAGGGGGGTCTCCAGCACGCAGTAGTGGGGGGTCTTCCGCCCGTAGAAGCTCTCTCCGATCTGAATGACTTCTCCCGACCCACACTGCACGGTAGCGTTGAAGGTGTCGCAGGCAATGCTGTGGCCCGATTCTACAGTGTTGAGAAAAGCAAGCGTGCCATTAGTAAGAGAACAAAATACGCCAATCTCACATAACCTGGGCCCCCCACACATGTTGGAATGCAGCTCCCATCACACACACCCCGGGATCATGGCCACTATTCTGATTCCTGTATTTTATAGCAAGGAGAGCGCCAGAACTCAGGAACTACTCATCTGACAGATCCTTGCCTGCTTATCTCACAGTCCTGGCTGTCACTAGGGTACGACCGTTGGGCCTTTGCCCCAGGGCACCAAAATCTAGAGATGAACCTACGGATGAGTGCTGGAAAAATAAATAGCAACTCCTCCTGCTATACTCACTTTCCTTTAAAAAAACAAAGAATAAATGTTCTCTTTCTTTTGGGGAGAGATAACTCTTTCTCCTTTTTTTTTTTTAAATGGGTGCTCTTGCAGAATGGGCCGGAGACAGGGCTACTTGTTCCAGGTGCCCAAATAATGAGTTATGACTCTGCTCACCTAGGTATTGATAAAAGGAACGGTCTGCTGCCATAGTACAGACAGGGCCGGCCCTATCACTAGACAGAGTGAGGCAGTGGTCTCAAGCAGTAGATCCTGGGTGGGACAGGACATCAATGTCAGGTGACTTGCTCTGTTCCCCAAAGCTACCTTTCTGCTCTCAGGTCTTGCCACTGTTGGTGACATGAAGGTTCAACTGCCAGCAGCCTG
This sequence comes from Intellagama lesueurii, assembly GCA_037013535.1. NCBI lineage: Eukaryota > Metazoa > Chordata > Lepidosauria > Squamata > Agamidae > Intellagama > Intellagama lesueurii. The sequence goes on from JBAJHW010000008.1 coordinate 14,893,569, forward strand.
TCTGGCTTTATTTTATTTTATTTTGTCTCATTTTAAAATAAATCTTTATGCCCAGGATTTTTGTTCTGCTTCTGAAGGACCTTTTAAAAAATTGGTAAGATAAGCCTTGCATTTATTATCACCAGTTGGCCAGCTTATAGAATCAGAATGGATGGTAGGTTCTATGAATGACAGTAAGAATGAAGTTGTAGGATTAAGTGCCAGCCCTTGGAGAGATGCTCTGATTTTCTATATGAAAATCTGAATAACTGATTACGTGGAGGATCTGACAAAGCATAACCACGCGAAGCTACACCGAAAAGAAGATGTAACAAAGAGAACATCATTGAAAATTTAATGTCCTGATCATGCCTTGGGGTGATAAATATATTGTCAAGACGCTGGGTGGACTAACGTCTAACGTTTGTCTGGTAACTTCACCCAACTACTTCATTTTTGAAATATAATTCAAGGGGGATTTATAGATTCCCATTTTCAAATGCATGGAAATGAGCTCATGCCATCTTACCAAACTGACAAATGAAGTCAAATTCCTGGCTACAGTTCTCTGTTACGCCCCACTCATAGCTGGAGTTCTTCAGGATATAACCGCACGAGGTTGTGAAAGCAGAGGGTGGGTCTTGGTGCCACTTGCTGTAGGTAATATTTGAGGTATCCAGCCAAATCATGGACCCTGAAAGGAAGCAACATCATGAATGCACCAATATGGGACCAGCAACGGTTCATTGTACAATTGAACAGGAAGAGAGCCCCATGCAGGGTCAAATTACACATTGTAAGGAATTTCCTGCCATTGCAGCATTTTCCCTCTGGACATGCCATTCTTTCGAAGGACAATTAGAGCTTCAAATGAAGCCCACGTTTAGCTCTTGAGGATGCATCACAAAAAGCAACCCCCTTTGCAAAATGCAGACTGAACTAATCAAATACATTTTACCACATTAAGGAGTTCCAGAAGTCCAGCGTTCAAGCTTGATCCAAGAGACAGCTGTCCACCCACTAGTTCCTTTGTCGATCTTTTCTTCTTATTTTAAAAAAGGTTTATCCCAACCTTCAGATGAAAGCTACTATCCTGCAGTTTAAGCCCCCGTTACACCAGAGTTCAGAAAAGTTACTCTTTTGGAATAGCTACACCCACAGTCCTCCAGCCAGCAGGGGAGCTGTGGTAAAAAAAAGAGCAACTTCCCAACACTCTGGTTAGATTGATTCCTAATAATATTGAATATCACTAGGATTTACATAGTGCTTCTGGGTGGCCTTTTATGTTGCTTTTTCATAAATGACCACTTGTCCACTTGCAGGAGAATTAATAGGGATCATAAGACTGTGGTACTTATTTTAAAAGTGAGATGTGAAAGCACTTCATGCAGTGCTTCCCAACCTTGGGTCCCCATACATTTTTGGACTACAACTCCCAGAAATCTTGGCCAGCACAGCTAGTGGTGAAGGCTTCTGGAAGTTTTAGCCCAAGAACCTTTGGGGACCCAAGGTTGGAAACCATTGCCTTAGTGGGTCCACTTGTGGTTTCTACAACTCATCTTTAAGATACAGCCGTTAAAGTCTGAAAGATGTTAAAATAACAGGAAAACTGACATTTATCCAGTGTGTTGCACTTTGCACTAGACCATCAAATGTGCAAAGTCATACTCTTGTGGCATAGAATTAGGATGATGCCATGAGCTGGATTTAGCAAGCCAATATTTTAGCAGTAAAACAAACCAACAAAATGGCTTTCCCATTGCATTTATAGCCCACCATTCCCCCCTCCCGCTCTCAGAAATGTCAGATGGCATGAGATGGTTTCGCTCATCCCATGCTGCAATTTTGGCCTGAGGTCCCCCAACGAGTTCCATGGAAGAGTTTAGAAATGAAGTGGAGTTTCCCTGTATCTGAAGGCCAACTGCTCTGATCCCACCCACCAATGTTGCACAGAACCAGGACACCATTTTCCTTACCTTCCGTAGTGTCATTTGAAGAAGAACTGTAAGTTATCCCAATCCACCACTCCTTGTCCACGGAGATATGCTCCTCTAGGAACGTCTGGGTTTCTTCATTCTCAATAAAGACGAGATGCCCCCCTCCTTTCTCACACCAACTCTGGGCACTCGTGAACGTACGCTGGAGTCTCACAAACTCATAGCATGAATGGTTGAAAGCCACTTGATACTTGGAACAAGGGATCCCCTCCGCCACGGGCAAATCCTCCGTAGTCAAATGGGGGACAAGAAATGTGAGGATGATAACAAGATGCCACATCCTCAGTTCAGTGGGTCACCAAGCCCTGCATTTTGGGGGCTGAAGTAAACCACCACCAACGTGCAGCTCTGGTTGACCAGTTCTGCCGAGATTTTGGAAGAGGTTCTACCTTAGCATCAATGCCACTGTGATCACCACACCCCCACTTTCATTTCCTGCATAGTGATAGCAATTACCTGGGTAACATCTCGCTCCTGAAAAACAAAGGTTATTGTATGTGTGAATACACAGGCAAATGTCCTGCTATTACGATGCACCAAAGGCCAGAAGCAAGACCGTTGTGCAGTTGTCTGACTCCAAAACAAGGCAGTGTACCCAGTAAACTATAATTTACAGCCTTTTATGTGAGCACAGAGAGATTAGTTTGAGGCATGCATTCATTGCACATATGGAAACCGGAGATAAAAGACGCCATTGTACTTTCAGCCGCTGGGCAGGCGACTGCAAAAGTAAAAAAAATAAAAATAAAAAAATCTTGGAAAGAAAGAAAGCTGGATCACTCTAGCCCCAAGCCAGAAATCCAGTATCTGCATCAAGGCAACACAATGGTGACTTATGTGTATCATAAGAATTTTGACACAACACCAGCACACATGTATGACAGAACATGTGAACCAGGACATACATGTTGCATTGGTGCACATGTACAACAAACAATACCTCAAACTTTCAAGGCATATAGGATTTGGGTGTATGGCGGATGTGACAGTATGCACAGTTGAAGGTGGGTGAATTTGGTAGAACCCACTGGTGTGGCACATCTTATTTAACTTGTATTTGTTGTGCGGCCTCCAGTTCTTCCCCAAAAGGATGGTTACTCTATGAGTGGTCAACAACTTTTGCAATCATAAAACTGCCATTCAACACAGATGGGTTTCTTTCCAACTCACAGTCTTCTGTCCAGTCATGCTACTACTATTCCCATCATCCCCAGCCTCGGTCTTGCCGTGTTGTGGGCAAGCCGTGGGCGAATGACTAAGCAGAGGAGTGTCAGATGGGGACATCCCATCGTTCTGCTGAGACTGGATTTTGGCTTCTCCCTTTCATTTGCCTTTCCAGCTTATGGGGCCATAGAGTAAACCCTCCTCTCAGGTAAGTCCCACAATGTGTTTAGGAAAGGCCTGGCTGAGCCACCTTCCTTTCAAGAGGAGGGCAGGACAGGTGGGGGGGAACCCTTCCCAAGAAATCTCTCTGTATTCCAGGAGTCGTGGGGATGTGAGGAACCTCTGCAAGGTAGTTCAGCCATCGCTGCCCCCCCCAAATCTCAGCAGCCTCTTGCCTTGGGGCCCGCTGCCCCCACGAAAAGACCAGCTCTCCCACCTCCAGCTTCCCGCAAGGCAGCTCAAGAGGGCATCGGAGGACGAGGGCACTTTAAGGCAAAGCATTACATTTTGTAAGTCACATCCTGGGACACAGGCAGCCATTGTTTGTGAACTCCTGGTCCCCCCCCCCGCCACCCACCCACATCTCCATTTCTTATGTTGCCTTTGCTCCAGAGGGGCCCAGGCAGCGTGCCCTTGGCATGCACACACCTGGCAGGTACCGTTCCCTCAGCATCTCACGTAGCAAGGGGAACACAAACCTCTCTGAGACTTTGGCAAGGAGCGGCCGGTCAGCTTAAACAACATTGGGGTTTTTTTCCCCCTTGCAATCGAAGAAGCCCACAAAGGGTGGACAAGCCTGTAAAATTCAGCTTCTCTCCACTTCTCCCATCAGTCGCTTCCATGCTGGTTCTGTGGGCTATACTGCACCCTCGTAGGATGCCTTTAAGAGGTTTTAGCTGGGAGGGACATTTTCTGGACTGGGGTTGCTGTCGGTCAACTCAGTAGCAGCCAAGGCTTCCCTCTGCTCCACAGATTCTTGTGCCAGTCAGGAGGGTTCTGTCCGTCAGGGTTCAGTGAGTGTTCTGTGTATGTGAGTTAGGGAGTCAGAAGTGAACAGTTAAGAGTGATGTGTTCTGTCAGCGATGTAACCAGTCAGTTAGTTCATATTAAATCTAATTAACCAATTAAGCTCTGTTAACATCTCCAAACAAGGTGATGTTTATTTTTATATAAGAAGAATTGTAAGTAAACGGAAACATTTTATTCTTTCTAATTTATCAGAGTCTCTGAGTAATTGTATCAAAACAAGTGCCAGTTGAGGTAAACTAACAAATAAGGGGTAGTCAATTGAATTTCCAACATGGGGAATCATTTCTCACCTTCCCTTCTGGGAGCTGGGCCTGCTCTCTCTGCACATGTGCTAGCCTATCAGGTAGGGAGGCGACAGGGGCATGGGCATTAGGTTCCCTCCCCCCATGCACAAACCTAAAAAACTGAATCATGAACTGGTTCATTTTTTCCAGGGTTCAGGGGTAGTTTGTGGTTCAGGGGTAGCCACAAACCACGAACCACCCCAATTCGTCATTTTTCTGGTTCGTGCCCATCTCTAGACATAATGCAACATTGCCGGCACCTATGTCAATAACTCCTGGGCAATCTCTTTTCTCTTTTCAGCAGTGATCTTGTTCCAGATCCCTTGTCTCCAATCAAGTTTTTCTGAGAAAAAGAAAATGGCACTCAAGAGGAGGTTTTATGTGGCTGTAGCTTAGTCGACAAGGAAAAATATTGGTTTCAGGGGACGAGGATGTGGCTATGAGTATCAGGTTTCCATCTCAGACGTCCTCAAAGGACTTCTGGATAGACAGCCTATACCAAGATATCTTATCTGGGCTGTAATAATTTCATTAATCTTCAAGGTGCTCTGGGACTCTTCCTGCTTTCAAAACAACTCAGCAAGGAGGGGTTAAGAAGAGATGGGCTAATAATTTGGCTGAGTGGCAGAGTGGAAGATCTGACCAGTTTTTTCTTGACGATCTCAAAAAAGCCGGTACTATGACTGCCACACAAGCCTCAAACCTCTCAACCCCTAGAAGGATTAACATGGACCATTTTCAATTCAAATTGGATTTATATAGGGTCTTTTTCATATGTTATGCTCAATGCTGATCCTAATCTTCTGTGTACAACAGACATGTAAGTGCCATCGTGTCCTGGTTTGTCTCACCCAGGCAAGATGTCTTTGAAGGCTGTTTAAATCATGAAGAACATTTCCAGATTTTGTATGTGTATCAGCATAGCCAGTTTTATGCAAACTGATGTCCTGTCTCATTGTCTCTTTTTCCCCCTGTGATGTATGTCCCTCTCTGCTTTTTAAGGCCACCCAGATCAGAAGAAAAGAGGGTCTGATCGAAGCTCCACGATCGTCACCTCTAAGGTGCAATAGCAGAGCTCTGTCCTTTTCTCTCACAAACAGATTTGCTTGATTCCTTAAAGACCGTTTCACAATATACACTCCTCTGCATTGTATAAGCTTAGTCAGCTGCTTGCGCTAGTCCTGTCACAAGGTTATGGAGGTGCTTATGTTAATTGGCAATATGACTGTAATAAAAACTCCTTTGATAAGCTATCTTGACTGGGTACAAAAAACAACCAGTAATTCATGTTTTCACACTTACTGCAAGGCAAAGGCAACCGAACCAAGGGGCCGGGTTCAGGGAAGCCCAAGGCGGGATGGGTTCTGGAATCAATATCGGGGTACTCCAAATGAAGGGTGTGTCATCAAGTCAATGCTTACCTATTGCGATCTTTTCCAGGGTTTTCCAGTTAGTGTGTATTCAGAAGTTGGCTATTGGTCCCTTCTTCTGGGGGCGCTCCGGGACTATGCAGCTTGCCCAAGACAACACGGGCTGGCTCTTCGTCTTGGAGGCACTGTGGGGAATCGAACTCTCAAACCCTGGTGCTCTGACTCACTGAGCCATCCAAGCACGGACGTGAAAAATTCCCTCAGTTTCAATGTTCCATTTTGCCAGACCTAGTTAACAAATTCTTTCCAACCTTTGCTTTCAATAGTATGAGATTGTGTGCCTCTTTTCCCCACATGAAAATTCATGAACATTTTATCTACACCTTTTTCCTAATGGGCTCATTTAATTCACCCCTTTTAGCGAACCCGTGTACTTCCTTTGTTGACTAAAGGAGATTCGTGAATATTTTTTTCCAACTGTACACATTTCATTCATTCTCATTTTAAAGTGTCTGAGTAGCTGTGTGTTTCAAAGTGCTGTGAAAGTACACTGTTGTCTAATTCAGTTTTATTATGTATTATTCTGTCATACTGAATTGTGATGGTCTTCAGCTAAATTCAGTACAGATTGATTGATTGACCATTTTATCAAAATGTGTTTCTTAAACGTCTAAAGCCGTGGTTCCCAACTTTGAGTCCCCAGATTTCTGGGAGTTACAAACAACTCCCAGAAATCCTGGCCACCATAGCTAGTGCTTAAGGCTTCTAGGGAGTTTTAGTCCAAGAACATCTGGAGACCCAAGTTTGGGAACCACTGGTCTAAAGAAACTCTATAGATATAACATGGTACACACGGAGGGATCTCTCAATGAGATCAGGTGCATTGAATCTGTTACAGCTGTTAATTACCCTTTTTGGAATGTGCCATAACCCTTTAAATATTTTGGATGACAATATCCATCTTTCTCACTGGCATTGACAAGAGATTATGGGAGTTGTAGTCCAAAAACACTGGAAGGCCAAAGGTTCCCCACCCCCCAAAATGCACCTTGAATTTATTGCAAAGAGTGATCATATTCCTAAGGTGGTATCTAACAACGAGGATAGTTTGAACTTGCATCTCCTGGCACAATGCGATCACATGAATTGACCAATCTCATGTCATTAAAAGCTATTCTATACTCTGAACGTCTCTTGCTTTGCAAGCAACAACCAGCCAGAGCCGATTCATTCCTACCTGAGATTGATAATATTATCCTTTATAAGCTACGTTTACTGCTTTTACTAATGAACGATGGTAAAGTTTTAAATGTCTTTGATAAAGAAGCAATGTTTTTAAAACCATTCAGTCTGCTTTATTACAGAAGGAAACAAGATTTGCCGCACAGATAAAAGTGAAAGAGTGAGTTTCATGACTCAGAAGGGATGTGAAGGTGGATCTCACAATCCAGTCCAGCACTGTGATCACTGCACCACACTCGGGGATATAAAATGCCTTCAGATCTCCTCCCTCAACATGGAAGATCAGAGACATTGAAGGCTGGCCGTTCAGACGGCCTTGAGTGGCTGTCCATGATGCCCCTCTTCACACTGAGCCCTCATGCAAGCAAGGTGACCATCTGCATGTACACAGCAGGCACCAAACTTTGGAATCGGAAATGTGTTTCCCCCCTGATCCAATGGAGCAAACATCTGCAGCTTTAGCTACCTCTGTGAAGAAGTGACTATGCAAATAAGTTACTTTCCTAATTTCATGTCAAACACTGAACATCTATACCTTTTAAGAGAACCAGCCATTTCTCGTTCCAAGATCTTGAAAATTGGTGCCACAATTGTGCTTTTCAGATGTTATTTGTGGATGCAAATAACATCTTGCCTGTTCCCTGTTTCGTACACAGATAATTTTAATGTGGCCGCTATATTTACAGGCTGTCTCCCTCCAGCTGATCAGTGGTATTGCTAGACTGGATGATGTGTGTGAAAAGTCATTGAGTGTGCGCTTTGGAATCACAGCTCTTAGCTTGGGGAGATTCACCGTGACCATAAAAAAGGATCACATGCACCACACGTTAGCCTCGAAATATGGGTTACAAGAGGACAGCCTTCCTGGGCTGATCGCCCTCCGGTTGTTCACCGTTGCCGTTCCCATCTCTTGTGGCCGTTGCTGGCTGAGCTTGGAGATGTTCCTTTTCTTGGACTACAACACCCAGAAGCCCCAGCCAGTATGATCATAGGACTTGTAGTCCAGTACCTTGGGAGGGCACTGGGTTGCTGCCTGCTCTTCTAAGAGAAGAGAGTATAACGGTGGCTGTTTGGAATAGGGACACACAGAGAGAGGCAGAGAACTGCAAGAAACATGTACTTGTGATGCATGTTGCTTAAGAAAGGATAAAAAACATGACAAAGATTTTTGTTTTTACACAGTTTATTTTATTTTTTGTTTGTTTAATTATTGTTTATGGCTCTTTTCAAATGTACAGACATTTTATTTTTGATCTTTAGGATTGCCCTAACGGGTGGTCCCTGCCGGATGCCCAGAGGAAGGCGAAAAACCTCCAGGACCTCCGGCCAATTTGCCCTGGAGGAAAATTCCTTCCCGACCCCAAATGTGGCAATCAGTGTTACCCTGGGCATATCAGCAAAGACCATAAACAACCACCCGGCCGCTGGCAAAACATCCATAGACTCCCTTAGCAACAGCCCTGCTGGTTTGAGCGTCTGAGAGTTGGAACACAGGAAAAGCTCTGTGTTACCTGAAAGATTAATAAATGTCTTCTGAAATTCCATCTCATCCCGTCATTCAAACCTAAAAAAAATGAGAAAGAAGTTCAAAGATTGAATCTAGAACTTGAGAAAATTACGACATTCTCCCATAATCCTGCATCCACCTTACAAGGAGGAGGTGGAGATTTGAGTTCCAAAATGTAATGATTCTGACTGGATGCCCCACCTTCATGATTTTTATGGGGATAAAAACATTAGAAATAAAAAGAATTAATTACCTGTTCCTTCCTTCAAGGTGATTGAAATGGTGCAGAAACTTCAGCCCAATTTTTAATTCCTATTCCAGATTCTCTGAGGGCGATGAGATAAAGGTCTTCTAGAATTTCATCAAATCCAATAAGTCCAACCTAAAAAGAAGTTCATCAATTGAAACTAGAACTTAGTACATAGTACTTAGTACTTTAGTACTTAGTACTAAAAATTTAGTACATCTGAGAATCGTGCATTAACCATGCCAGTGGGATTTCAAGATTTGAGTCCCAAAACGTAAGAATTCTATCTCTGACAGAATTACTTAACATGATTAATTATTTGAGAAACCCAGGAAATATATTGAATTATTTACCTGTTCATTCCTTCAAAGTAACTGAAATGGTACAAAAATTTCACCCTGTTTCTACATCCTATTCTAGATTCTCTGAATGCTTCACTCACCATGTCTCGGCAGGCAACTTCCACGTTTTAAGAGGCTTCAGGGATCTTCATGGTCCAGAGAGAATTTTTTAAAAAAAATGCTGCTGGGTCCCTGGATAAGTTGAGGGTCAGGGAAAGAAATATTTCCAACCTGATAATGAAAATGAGTGACTTACCCCAAGATTATATGGTTGTGGTCTCTCTACCAGCTTTCTAGATGCCTCTCATTAGGTCCCTTTCATTTCCAGACGTTTTTCAGTATTTGCCGTCAGTTTCAGTTTTTAAATGGGAACCGGAGATCTTTTTGAGACTTAAAGAGGTATGAACTCGAAGCCCAGCTGAATGTACTCGAAGCCACCTACTTCTCTGTGAATCACACAGGCAGAGGGGGGAAAATGCACAAAGGCACCCAAAGAGATGCCACAACACTCACCTCATTCGTTGTTTGTCAAGAACCAGCTAATGGTGTTTCCATTTTCCCATTTGGCTTTGGAATTCCCACAAGCCTCCATTTTGGATCGGCCGTTGATTTTATTTCTCATTTATGGATGTCTCCTGATACATCGGATATTTTCTTTCTGTATACCAAAATATAAACCCCACTAAAGGAGAGATCCGTCAAGACCTCTCCACAAATGGCATTTCTTACCTCATGGTGAAAAGTGATCGGTGTTTCAAGATCCTGTTTTATAGACTTCATTAATTTAGAGCTATGGATCCAAGTACAGTTTCCATGCTGAAAGGATCAGTTACTGTAAGAACAGAGGAATCGATAAATTAATTCAACATACTTAATATTTTTATAACTCGCTCTCCCCCCTCAAATCATGACTATAAGGAGAAGAGCAACAAAACAATTTAAAATCAGTAGCTATGTATGACATTCAAATGGCATAAAAAAAATTAAACATGTTTACCTCATCTTCTGGATTGCTAAAATACAGAGTCATGACTTTTCAAGTAGACTGAATTTTTTTCCTCCCTGTTTCTTCCAGACATATAGGGGAAAAGAAGAGATGATTTTTTTCCTTACCTGATAACAAAAGAGAGTGACTCACCTCAAGATAATGAACAAACATTAATAGTTCGTACTCGGAAGACATAGCAGGTCCCTTTCACTTTTGGAAATTATTCACTGTTTGCTGTCAGTTTCAATCATCATGGTCCGAAGAAAAAAAAGATGTGTTGATGGTCTGCTGGATAATTTGGGGAACAAGAGGTATTTTTCTTACCTGATAACAAAAGTGAGTGACTTACCCCAAGATGATGCAGAAACAAGAATAGATCGTACTCGGAAGACATAGCAGGTCCCTTTCACTTTTGGAAATTATTCACTGTTTGCTGTCAGTTTCACTCATCATGGTCCGAAGAGAAAACAGACGTGTTGATGGTCTGCTGGATTATTTGGGGAACAAGAGGTATTTTTCTTACCTGATAACAAAAGTGAGTAACTTACCCCAAGATGATGCAGAAACAAGAATAGATCGTACTCGGAAGACATAGCAGGTCCCTTTCACTTGAGGAAATTATTCAGTGTTTGCTGTCTGTTTCACTCATCATGGTCCGAAGACAAAAAAGACGTGTTGATGGTCTGCTGGATAATTTGGGGAACAAGAGGTATTTTTCTTACCTGATAACAAAAGTGAGTGACTTACCCCAAGATGATGCAGAAAGAAGAATAGATCGTACTCGGAAGACATAGCAGGTCCCTTTCACTTTTGGAAATTATTTGGTGTTTGCTGTCAGTTTCAATCATCATGGTCCGAAGACAAAAAAAATGTGTTGATGGTCTGCTGGATAATTTGGGGAACAAGAGGTATTTTTCTTACCTGATAAAAAAAGTGAGTGACTTACCCCAAGACGATGCAGAAACAAGAATAGATCGTACTCGGAAGACATAGCAGGTGGATTTCACTTTTGGAAATTATACAGTGTTTGCTGTCAGTTTCAATCATCATGGTCCGAAGACAAAAAAGACGTGTTGATGGTCTCCTGGATAATTTGGGGTACAAGAGGTATTTTTCTTACCTGATAACAAAAGTTAAGGACTTACCCAAAGATGATGCAGAAACATGAATAGATCGTACTCGGAAGACATGCCAGGTCCCTTTCACTTTTGGAAATTATTTAGTGTTTGTTGACAGTTTCACTCATCATGGTCCGAAGGCAATAAAGATGTGTTGATGGTCTGCTGGATAATTTGGGGAACAAGAGGTATTTTTCTTAAATGATAACAAAAGTGAGTGACTTACCCCAAGATGATGCAGAAACAAGAATAGATCGTACTCGGAAGACATAGCAGGTCCCTTTCACTTTTGGAAATTATTCGGTGTTTGCTGTCAGTTTCAATCATCATGGTCCGAAGACAAAAAAAATGTGTTGATGGTCTGCTGGATAACTTGGGGAACAAGAGGTATTTTTCTTACCTGATAACAACAGTGAGTGACTTACCCCAAGATGATGCAGAAACAAGAATATATCATACTCGGAAGACATAGCAGGTCCCTTTCACTTTTGGAAATTATTCGGTGTTTGCTGTCAGTTTCAATCATCATGGTCCGAAGACAAAAAAGACGTGTTGATGGTCTGCTGGATAATTTGGGGAACAAGAGGTATTTTTCTTACCTGATAAGAAAAGTGAAGGACTTACCCCAAGATGATGCACAAACATGAATAGATCGTACTCGGAAGACATAGCAGGTCCCTTTCACTTTTGGAAATTATTTAGTGTTTGTTGTCAGTTTCACTCATCATGGTCCGAAGACAATAAAGATGTGTTGATGGTCTGCTGGATAATTTGGGGAACAAGAGGTATTTTTCTTACCTGATAACAAAAGTGAGTGACTTACCCCAAGATGATGCAGAAAGAAGAATAGATCGTACTCGGAAGACATAGCAGGTCCCTTTCACTTTTGGAAATTATTCGGTGTTTGCTGTCAGTTTCAATCATCATGGTCCGAAGACAAAAAAAATGTGTTGATGGTCTGCTGGATAATTTGGGGAACAAGAGGTATTTTTCTTACCTGATAAAAAAAGTGAGTGACTTACCCCAAGACGATGCAGAAACAAGAATAGATCGTACTCGGAAGACATAGCAGGTGGATTTCACTTTTGGAAATTATACAGTGTTTGCTGTCAGTTTCAATCATCATGGTCCGAAGACAAAAAAGACGTGTTGATGGTCTCCTGGATAATTTGGGGTACAAGAGGTATTTTTCTTACCTGATAACAAAAGTTAAGGACTTACCCAAAGATGATGCAGAAACATAAATAGATCGTACTCGGAAGACATGCCAGGTCCCTTTCACTTTTGGAAATTATTTAGTGTTTGTTGACAGTTTCACTCATCATGGTCCGAAGGCATTAAAGATGTGTTGATGGTCTGCTGGATAATTTGGGGAACAAGAGGTATTTTTCTTACCTGATAACAAAAGTGAGTGACTTACCCCAAGATGATGCAGAAAGAAGAATAGATCATACTCGGAAGACATAGCAGGTCCCTTTCACTTTTGGAAATTATTCGGTGTTTGCTGTCAGTTTCAATCATCATGGTCCGAAGAAAAAAAAGATGTGTTGATGGTCTGCTGGATAATTTGGGGAACAAGAGGTATTTTTCTTACCTGATAACAAAAGTGAGTGACTTACCCCAAGATGATGCAGAAACAAGAATAGATCGTACTCGGAAGACATAGCAGGTCCCTTTCACTTATGGAAATTATTCAGTGTTTGCTGTCCGTTTCACTCATCATGGTCCGAAGAGAAAACAGACGTGTTGATGGTCTGCTGGATTATTTGGGGAACAAGAGGTATTTTTCTTACCTGATAACAAAAGTGATTGACTTACCCAAAGATGATGCAGAAACAAGAATAGATCGTACTCGGAAGACATAGCAGGTCCCTTTCACTTTTGGAAATTATTCAGTGTTTGCTGTCAGTTTCAATCATCATGATCCGAAGAAAAAAAAGACGTATTGATGGTCTGCTGGATAATTTGGGGGAAAAGAGGTATTTTTCTTACCTGATAACAAAAGTGAGTGACTTACCCAAGATGATGCAGAAATATGAATAGATCGTACTCGGAAGACAAAGCAGGTCCCTTTCACTTTTGGAAATTATTCAGTGTTTGCTGTCAGTTTCACTCATCATGGTCCAAAGACAAAAAAGACATGTTGATGGTCTGCTGGATAATCTGGGGAACAAGAGGTATTTTTCTTACCTGATAACAAAAGTTAAGGACTTACCCAAAGATGATGCAGAAACATGAATAGATCGTACTCGGAAGACATGCCAGGTCCCTTTCACTTTTGGAAATTATTTAGTGTTTGTTGACAGTTTCACTCATCACGGTCCGAAGGCAATAAAGATGTGTTGATGGTCTGCTGGATAATTTGGGGAACAAGAGGTATTTTTCTTAAATGATAACAAAAGTGAGTGACTTACCCCAAGATGATGCAGAAACAAGAATAGATCGTACTCGGAAGACATAGCAGGTCCCTTTCACTTTTGGAAATTATTCGGTGTTTGCTGTCAGTTTCAATCATCATGGTCCGAAGACAACAAAGACGTGTTGATGGTCTGCTGGATAACTTGGGGAACAAGAGGTATTTTTCTTACCTGATAACAACAGTGAGTGACTTACCCCAAGATGATGCAGAAACAAGAATATATCATACTCGGAAGACATAGCAGGTCCCTTTCACTTTTGGATATTATTCGGTGTTTGCTGTCAGTTTCAATCATCATGGTCCGAAGACAAAAAAGACGTGTTGATGGTCTGCTGGATAATTTGGGGAACAAGAGGTATTTTTCTTTCCTGATAAGAAAAGTGGAGGACTTACCCCAAGATGATGCACAAACATGAATAGATCGTACTTGGAAGACATAGCAGGTCCCTTTCACTTTTGGAAATTATTTAGTGTTTGTTGTCAGTTTCACTCATCATGGTCCGAAGACAATAAAGATGTGTTGATGGTCTGCTGGATAATTTGGGGAACAAGAGGTATTTTTCTTACCTGATAACAAAAGTGAGTGACTTACCCCAAGATGATGCAGAAAGAAGAATAGATCGTACTCGGAAGACATAGCAGGTCCCTTTCACTTTTGGAAATTATTCGGTGTTTGCTGTCAGTTTCAATCATCATGGTCCGAAGACAAAAAAAAATGTGTTGATGGTCTGCTGGATAATTTGGGGAACAAGAGGTATTTTTCTTACCTGATAAAAAAAGTGAGTGACTTACCCCAAGACGATGCAGAAACAAGAATAGATCGTACTCGGAAGACATAGCAGGTGGATTTCACTTTTGGAAATTATACAGTGTTTGCTGTCAGTTTCAATCATCATGGTCCGAAGACAAAAAAGACGTGTTGATGGTCTCCTGGATAATTTGGGGTACAAGAGGTATTTTTCTTACCTGATAACAAAAGTTAAGGACTTACCCAAAGATGATGCAGAAACATGAATAGATCGTACTCGGAAGACATGCCAGGTCCCTTTCACTTTTGGAAATTATTTAGTGTTTGTTGACAGTTTCACTCATCATGGTCCGAAGGCAATAAAGATGTGTTGATGGTCTGCTGGATAATTTGGGGAACAAGAGGTATTTTTCTTACCTGATAACAAAAGTGAGTGACTTACCCCAAGATGATGCAGAAAGAAGAATAGATCATACTCGGAAGACATAGCAGGTCCCTTTCACTTTTGGAAATTATTCGGTGTTTGCTGTCAGTTTCAATCATCATGGTCCGAAGAAAAAAAAGATGTGTTGATGGTCTGCTGGATAATTTGGGGAACAAGAGGTATTTTTCTTACCTGATAACAAAAGTGAGTGACTTACCCCAAGATGATGCAGAAACAAGAATAGATCGTACTCGGAAGACATAGCAGGTCCCTTTCACTTATGGAAATTATTCAGTGTTTGCTGTCAGTTTCACTCATCATGGTCCGAAGAGAAAACAGACGTGTTGATGGTCTGCTGGATTATTTGGGGAACAAGAGGTATTTTTCTTACCTGATAACAAAAGTGATTGACTTACCCAAAGATGATGCAGAAACAAGAATAGATCGTACTCGGAAGACATAGCAGGTCCCTTTCACTTTTGGAAATTATTCAGTGTTTGCTGTCAGTTTCAATCATCATGATCCGAAGAAAAAAAAGACGTGTTGATGGTCTGCTGGATAATTTGGGGGAAAAGAGGTATTTTTCTTACCTGATAACAAAAGTGAGTGACTTACCCAAGATGATGCAGAAATATGAATAGATCGTACTCGGAAGACAAAGCAGGTCCCTTTCACTTTTGGAAATTATTCAGTGTTTGCTGTCAGTTTCACTCATCATGGTCCAAAGACAAAAAAGACATGTTGATGGTCTGCTGGATAATCTGGGGAACAAGAGGTATTTTTCTTACCTGATAACAAAAGTTAAGGACTTACCCAAAGATGATGCAGAAACATGAATAGATCGTACTCGGAAGACATGCCAGGTCCCTTTCACTTTTGGAAATTATTTAGTGTTTGTTGACAGTTTCACTCATCATGGTCCGAAGAAAAAAAAGACATGTTGATGGTCTGCTGGATAATTTGGGGAAGAAGAGGTATTTTTCTTACCTGATAACAAAAGTGAGTGACTTACCCAAGATGATGCAGAAACATGAATAGATTGTACTCGGAAGACAAAGCAGGTCCCTTTCACTTTTGGAAATTATTCAGTGTTTGCTGTCAGTTTCACTCATCATGGTCCGAAGAAAAAAAAGACATGTTGATGGTCTGCTGGATAATTTGGGGAAGAAGAGGTATTTTTCTTACCTGATAACAAAAGTGAGTGACTTACCCAAGATGATGCAGAAACATGAATAGATCGTACTCGGAAGACAAAGCAGGTCCCTTTCACTTTTGGAAATTATTCAGTGTTTGCTGTCAGTTTCACTCATCATGGTCCGAAGAAAAAAAAGACATGTTGATGGTCTGCTGGATAATTTGGGGAAGAAGAGATATTTTTCTTACCTGATAACAAGAGTGAGTGACTTACCCACGATGATGCAGAAATATGAATAGATCGTACTGGGAAGACAAAGGAGGTCCCTTTCACTTTTGGAAATTATTCAGTGTTTGCTGTCAGTTTCACTCATCATGGTCCGAAGAAAAAAAAGACATGTTGATGGTCTGCTGGATAATTTGGGGAACAAGAGGTATTTTTCTTACCTGATAACAAAAGTGAGTTACCTACCCCAAGATGATGCAGAAACAAGAATAGATCGTACTCGGAAGACATAGCAGGTCCCTTTCACTTTTGGAAATTATTCGGTGTTTGCTGTCAGTTTCACTCATCATGGTCCGAAGACAAAAAAGATGTAATGATGGTCTGCTGGATAATTTGGGGAACAAGAGGTATTTTTCTTACCTGATAACAAAAGTGAGTGACTTACCCCAAGATGATGCAGAAACATGAATAGATCGTACTCAGAAGACATACCATGTCCCTTTCACCTTTGGAAATTATTCAGTGTTTGCAAAAGTGATTAGAAAAGTGATCTAGCCCAAGCTGAATGTACTCACAGCCGCCTGCTGTCTCTTGAATGATACAGAAATAGGGGGGAAAGTCACAGTTGCACTGAAAATGACGCTGGAAGGCTTACCTGATTCTTGGTTTGTCAGCAACCACCTTATTTAGCTTCTGTTCCCCTCTTTCCTTTTAGCTTTGGAGTTTCCACAAATCTCCTCTTTGAATTGGCCATTGGTCACATTTCAAGTTAAGGAATAATTTCCTGATGTACTGGATATTTTCCTTCTTCAGACCAAATGATCAAGGTAGATAAATTAATGTTCAGTCAAGATTTCTGAAAAAAAGTGTTTCTTACCTCAAGGTGGAAAGTGATCCATGTTGCAAAATCCTGTTTTATATACATTTTACAGCACAGTTTCTATGCTGTAACAAATCAGCAACTGTAAGAATATCCTAATGGAGGAAATAAAATGAAGTAATACATCATGTTTTTTATTTTTTAAATTTCTCACTCTTTTTCAAATTACAACTTTCATGAAAACATAATGAAACAGTTAAAAACCAGCAGCAAACTATGACATTCGAATAATATAAAAAGATAAAAATGTTTACCTCACGTTATGGAGAATGAAGGCAACCAGTATGGATGTTAAACATAGAGTCACAATTCCTTTCAAGCACACTAAATATTGTCCCCCCTCAGTTTCTGACCTGGTCATTATGGCACTTCAAAGATTAATAAATATATTATGGCATAGTTTTCCATGAGGCAGATTCCGTGGCATCCGTTGCATGGTGGGTCCCTTTTGACTGCGTCAATGTCTGTATCCATAACCTGAGCAAAAGAATGAGGAAAACACATGGTTTTCTGGCAATATCTCATTAATGTGTTAAGAAGGAATAGTCAGTTAGTTGAGAGTCTAGCAACAGTTTGCCTGGCTTCTTCCTCCTTGGTAACCTAAGCCAAGATGTGCTACTTACCTCTTGGAAATGGTGTTCTTAATGTGTGCCTTCTGTTACTTCCCCGCTATCTTACCGAGTCCTCCTCATTGCCTCCAAACCAGCAGGGAACCTGTCTTCTCCACTCTGCTTGGACCCATGAGTTTGACTTACCTTTTACATCCCAAGAAAATGGACCAGTAAACTTGGCTGCCCTGCCCCCACCCAGAACAATAAGCGCATCATAACCGACAACCTCAGGAGGCATCACAATCACTGTATTGGGCAGGGGACATCGTGTGTAATCAGGGGGACATTACTGGAAAAGGATGGCCTTTTCCCCATAAGGACCATGAGAAAGACAAGGCTTGGTCCCCTGTTGATTTGGAGGCAATGAGAAGGCCTCGGTAACTAATAACTGCAGGGAGATGATATTTCATAACTCTTTCACTGTGGAAAAATATTATCTTTTGCCATCAGCACACAGGAGTCCTGAGAGCTGTTTTGACCATCTTAACTAGTCACTGTCCTTCTTTATGTTTAACATCCATACTGGTTGCCTTCATTCTCCATAAGGTGAGGTAAACATTTTTATCTTTTTATATTATTCGAATGTCATAGTTTGCTGCTGGTTTTTATTTGTTTCATTGATGTTTTCATGAAAGTTGTAATTTGAAAAAGAGTGGAAATTTAAAAAATAATAATCATGATGTATTACTTCATTTTATTTCCTCCATTAGGATATTCTTACAGTTGCTGATTTGTTACAGCATAGAAACTGTGCTGTAAACTGTATATAAAAGAGGATTTTGCAACATGGATCACTTTTCACCTTGAGGTAAGAAACACCCTTTTTTCAGAAATCTTGACTGAACATTAATTTATCTAGCTTGATCATTTGGTCTGAAGAAGGAAAATATCCAGTACATCAGGAAATTATTCCAAAACATGAAATGTGACCAATGGCTGATTCAAAAAGGAGATTTGTGGGAACTCCAAAGCTAAAAGGAAAGAGGGAAACACAAGCTAAATAAGGTGGTTGCTGACAAACCAAGAAGCAGGTAAGCCTTCCGGCATCGTTTTCAGTGCATCTGTGACTCCCCCCCCCCCCCTATTTCTGTATCATTCAAGAGACAGCAGGCGGCTGTGAGTACATTCAGCTTGGGCTAGATCACTTTTGTAATCAGGTAAGAAAAATACTTCTTTCCTTGATCCACAAATTATCCAGCAGACCATCAACATATCATTTTTGTCTTCGAACCATGATGATTGAAACTGACAGCAAACACTGAATAATTTCCAAAAGTGAAAGGGACATGGTATGTCTTCCAAGTACGATCTATTAATGGTTGTGCATCATCTTGAGGTGAGTCATTCAATTTTGTTATCAGGTAAGAAAAATACCTCTTTCCTTGGTCCCCAAATTATCCAGCAGATCATCAACAAAAAAATTTTGTCTTTGGACCATGATGATTGAAACTCACAGCAAACACCGAATAATTTCCAAAAGTGAAAGGGACCTGCTATGTCTTCCGACTACGATCTATTCATGTTTCTGCATCATCTTGGGGTAAGTCTCTCAATTTGGGTATCAGGTAAGAAAAATACCTCTTGTTCCCCAAATTATCCAGCAGACCATCAAGACATCTTTTTTTGTCTTCGAACCATGATGATTGAAACTGACATCAAGCACCGAATAATTTCCAAAAGTGAAAGGGACCTGCTATGTCTTCCGACTACGATCTATTCATGTTTCTGCATCATCTTGGGGTAAGTCTCTCACTTTGGTTATCAGGTAAGAAAAATACCTCTTTTTCCCCAAATTATCCAGCAGACCATCAAGACATCTTTTTTGTCTTCGGACCATGATGATTGAAACTGACATCAAGCACCGAATAATTTCCAAAAGTGAAAGGGACCTGCTATGCCTTCCGAGTACGATCTATTCTTGTTTCTGCATCATCTTGGGGTAAGTCACTCACTTTTGTTATCAGGTAAGAAAAATACCTCTTGTTCCCCAAATTATCCAGCAGACCATCAACACATCTTTTTTGTCTTCGGACCATGATGAGTGAAACTGACAACAAACACTAAATAATTTCCAAAAGTGAAAGGGACCAGCTATGTCTTCCGAGTATGATATATTCTTGTTTCTGCATCATCTTGGGGTAAGTCACTCACTGTTGTTATCAGGTAAGAAAAATACCTCTTGTTCCCTAAGTTATCCAGCAGACCATCAACACGTCTTTGTTGTCTTCGGACCATGATGATTGAAACTGTCAACAAACACCGAATAATTTCCAAAAGTGAAAGGGACCTGGCATGTTTTCCGAGTACGATCTATTCATGTTTCTGCATCATCTTTGGGTAAGTCCTTAACTTTTGTTATCAGGTAAGAAAAATACCTCTTGTACCCCAAATTATCCAGCAGACCATCAACACGTCTTTTTTGTCTTCGGACCATGATGATTGAAACTGACAGCAAACACTGTATAATTTCCAAAAGTGAAATCCACCTGCTATGTCTTCCGAGTACGATCTATTCTTGTTTCTGCATCGTCTTGGGGTAAGTCACTCACTTTTTTTATCAGGGAAGAGAAATACCTCTTGTTCCCCAAATTATCCAGCAGACCATCAGCACATCTTTTTTGTCTTCGGACCATGATGATTGAAACTGACAGCAAACACCGAATAATTTCCAAAAGTGAAAGGGACCTGCTATGTCTTCCGAGTATGATCTATTCTTCTTTCTGCATCATCTTGGGGTAAGTCACTCACTTTTGTTATCAGGTAAGAAAAATACCTCTTGTTCCCCAAATTATCCAGCAGACCATCAACACATCTTTATTGTCTTCGGACCATGATGAGTGAAACTGACAACAAACACTAAATAATTTCCAAAAGTGAAAGGGACCTGCTATGTCTTCCGAGTACGATCTATTCATGTTTGTGCATCATCTTGGGGTAAGTCCTTCACTTTTCTTATCAGGTAAGAAAAATACCTCTTGTTCCCCAAATTATCCAGCAGACCATCAACACATCTTTATTGTCTTCGGACCATGATGATTGAAACTGACAGCAAACACCGAATAATTTCCAAAAGTGAAAGGGACCTGCTATGTCTTCCGAGTATGATATATTCTTGTTTCTGCATCATCTTGGGGTAAGTCACTCATTGTTGTTATCAGGTAAGAAAAATACCTCTTGTTCCCCAAGTTATCCAGCAGACCATCAACACGTCTTTGTTGTCTTCGGACCATGATGATTGAAACTGACAGCAAACACCGAATAATTTCCAAAAGTGAAAGGGACCTGCTATGTCTTCCGAGTACGATCTATTCTTGTTTCTGCATCATCTTGGGGTAAGTCACTCACTTTTGTTATCATTTAAGAAAAATACCTCTTGTTCCCCAAATTATCCAGCAGACCATCAACACATCTTTATTGCCTTCGGACCATGATGAGTGAAACTCTCAACAAACACTAAATAATTTCCAAAAGTGAAAGGGACCTGGCATGTCTTCCGAGTACGATCTATTCATGTTTCTGCATCATCTTTGGGTAAGTCCTTAACTTTTGTTATCAGGTAAGAAAAATACCTCTTGTACCCCAAATTATCCAGCAGACCATCAACACGTCTTTTTTGTCTTCGGACCATGATGATTGAAACTGACAGCAAACACTGTATAATTTCCAAAAGTGAAATCCACCTGCTATGTCTTCCGAGTACGATCTATTCTTGTTTCTGCATCGTCTTGGGGTAAGTCACTCACTTTTTTTATCAGGTAAGAAAAATACCTCTTGTTCCCCAAATTATCCAGCAGACCATCAACACATTTTTTTTGTCTTCGGACCATGATGATTGAAACTGACAGCAAACACCGAATAATTTCCAAAAGTGAAAGGGACCTGCTATGTCTTCCGAGTATGATATATTCTTGTTTCTGCATCATCTTGGGGTAAGTCACTCATTGTTGTTATCAGGTAAGAAAAATACCTCTTGTTCCCCAAGTTATCCAGCAGACCATCAACACGTCTTTGTTGTCTTCGGACCATGATGATTGAAACTGACAGCAAACACCGAATAATTTCCAAAAGTGAAAGGGACCTGCTATGTCTTCCGAGTACGATCTATTCTTGTTTCTGCATCATCTTGGGGTAAGTCACTCACTTTTGTTATCATTTAAGAAAAATACCTCTTGTTCCCCAAATTATCCAGCAGACCATCAACACATCTTTATTGCCTTCGGACCATGATGAGTGAAACTCTCAACAAACACTAAATAATTTCCAAAAGTGAAAGGGACCTGGCATGTCTTCCGAGTACGATCTATTCATGTTTCTGCATCATCTTTGGGTAAGTCCTTAACTTTTGTTATCAGGTAAGAAAAATACCTCTTGTACCCCAAATTATCCAGCAGACCATCAACACGTCTTTTTTGTCTTCGGACCATGATGATTGAAACTGACAGCAAACACTGTATAATTTCCAAAAGTGAAATCCACCTGCTATGTCTTCCGAGTACGATCTATTCTTGTTTCTGCATCGTCTTGGGGTAAGTCACTCACTTTTTTTATCAGGTAAGAAAAATACCTCTTGTTCCCCAAATTATCCAGCAGACCATCAACACATTTTTTTTGTCTTCGGACCATGATGATTGAAACTGACAGCAAACACCGAATAATTTCCAAAAGTGAAAGGGACCTGCTATGTCTTCCGAGTACGATCTATTCTTCTTTCTGCATCATCTTGGGGTAAGTCACTCACTTTTGTTATCAGGTAAGAAAAATACCTCTTGTTCTCCAAATTATCCAGCAGACCATCAACACATCTTTATTGTCTTCGGACCATGATGAGTGAAACTGACAACAAACACTAAATAATTTCCAAAAGTGAAAGGGACCTGCTATGTCTTCCGAGTACGATCTATTCATGTTTGTGCATCATCTTGGGGTAAGTCCTTCACTTTTCTTATCAGGTAAGAAAAATACCTCTTGTTCCCCAAATTATCCAGCAGACCATCAACACGTCTTTTTTGTCTTCGGACCATGATGATTGAAACTGACAGCAAACACCGAATAATTTCCAAAAGTGAAAGGGACCTGCTATGTCTTCCGAGTATGATATATTCTTGTTTCTGCATCATCTTGGGGTAAGTCACTCACTGTTGTTATCAGGTAAGAAAAATACCTCTTGTTCCCCAAGTTATCCAGCAGACCATCAACACGTCTTTTTTGTCTTCGGACCATGATGATTGAAACTGACAGCAAACACCGAATAATTTCCAAAAGTGAAAGGGACCTGCTATGTCTTCCGAGTACGATCTATTCTTGTTTCTGCATCATCTTGGGGTACGTTACTCACTTTTGTTATCAGGTAAGAAAAATACCTCTTGTTCCCCAAATAATCCAGCAGATCATCAACACGTCTTTTTTGTCTTCGGACCATGATGAGTGAAACAGACAGCAAACACTGAATAATTTCCTCAAGTGAAAGGGACCTGCTATGTCTTCCGAGTACGATCTATTCTTGTTTCTGCATCATCTTGGGGTAAGTTACTCACTTTTGTTATCAGGTAAGAAAAATACCTCTTGTTCCCCAAATAATCCAGCAGACCATCAACACGTCTGTTTTCTCTTCGGACCATGATGAGTGAAACTGACAGCAAACACTGAATAATTTCCAAAAGTGAAAGGGACCTGCTATGTCTTCCGAGTACGATCTATTCTTGTTTCTGCATCATCTTGGGGTAAGTCACTCACTTTTGTTATCAGGTAAGAAAAATACCTCTTGTTCCCCAAATTATCCAGCAGACCATCAACACATCTTTTTTTTTTTTCGGACCATGATGATTGAAACTGACAGCAAACAGTGAATAATTTCCAAAAGTGAAAGGGACCTGCTATGTCTTCCGAGTACGAACTATTAATGTTTGTTCATTATCTTGAGGTGAGTCACTCTCTTTTGTTATCAGGTAAGGAAAAAAATCATCTCTTCTTGTCCCCTATATGTCTGGAAGAAACAGGGAGGAAAAAATTTCAGTCTACTTGAAAAGTCATGACTCTGTATTTTAGCAATCCAGAAGATGAGGTAAACATGTTTAATTTTTTTTATGCCATTTGAATGTCATACATAGCTACTGATTTTAAATTGTTTTGTTGCTCTTCTCCTTATAGTCATGATTTGAGGGGGGAGAGCGAGTTATAAAAATATTAAGTATGTTGAATTAATTTATCGATTCCTCTGTTCTTACAGTAACTGATCCTTTCAGCATGGAAACTGTACTTGGATCCATAGCTCTAAATTAATGAAGTCTATAAAACAGGATCTTGAAACACCGATCACTTTTCACCATGAGGTAAGAAATGCCATTTGTGGAGAGGTCTTGACGGATCTCTCCTTTAGTGGGGTTTATATTTTGGTATACAGAAAGAAAATATCCGATGTATCAGGAGACATCCATAAATGAGAAATAAAATCAACGGCCGATCCAAAATGGAGGCTTGTGGGAATTCCAAAGCCAAATGGGAAAATGGAAACACCATTAGCTGGTTCTTGACAAACAACGAATGAGGTGAGTGTTGTGGCATCTCTTTGGGTTACTTTGTGCATTTTCCCCCCTCTGCCTGTGTGATTCACAGAGAAGTAGGTGGCTTCGAGTACATTCAGCTGGGCTTCGAGTTCATACCTCTTTAAGTCTCAAAAAGATCTCCGGTTCCCATTTAAAAACTGAAACTGACGGCAAATACTGAAAAACGTCTGGAAATGAAAGGGACCTAATGAGAGGCATCTAGAAAGCTGGTAGAGAGACCACAACCATATAATCTTGGGGTAAGTCACTCATTTTCATTATCAGGTTGGAAATATTTCTTTCCCTGACCCTCAACTTATCCAGGGACCCAGCAGCATTTTTTTTAAAAAATTCTCTCTGGACCATGAAGATCCCTGAAGCCTCTTAAAACGTGGAAGTTGCCTGCCGAGACATGGTGAGTGAAGCATTCAGAGAATCTAGAATAGGATGTAGAAACAGGGTGAAATTTTTGTACCATTTCAGTTACTTTGAAGGAATGAACAGGTAAATAATTCAATATATTTCCTGGGTTTCTCAAATAATTAATCATGTTAAGTAATTCTGTCAGAGATAGAATTCTTACGTTTTGGGACTCAAATCTTGAAATCCCACTGGCATGGTTAATGCACGATTCTCAGATGTACTAAATTTTTAGTACTAAGTACTAAAGTACTAAGTACTATGTACTAAGTTCTAGTTTCAATTGATGAACTTCTTTTTAGGTTGGACTTATTGGATTTGATGAAATTCTAGAAGACCTTTATCTCATCGCCCTCAGAGAATCTGGAATAGGAATTAAAAATTGGGCTGAAGTTTCTGCACCATTTCAATCACCTTGAAGGAAGGAACAGGTAATTAATTCTTTTTATTTCTAATGTTTTTATCCCCATAAAAATCATGAAGGTGGGGCATCCAGTCAGAATCATTACATTTTGGAACTCAAATCTCCACCTCCTCCTTGTAAGGTGGATGCAGGATTATGGGAGAATGTCGTAATTTTCTCAAGTTCTAGATTCAATCTTTGAACTTCTTTCTCATTTTTTTTAGGTTTGAATGACGGGATGAGATGGAATTTCAGAAGACATTTATTAATCTTTCAGGTAACACAGAGCTTTTCCTGTGTTCCAACTCTCAGACGCTCAAACCAGCAGGGCTGTTGCTAAGGGAGTCTATGGATGTTTTGCCAGCGGCCGGGTGGTTGTTTATGGTCTTTGCTGATATGCCCAGGGTAACACTGATTGCCACATTTGGGGTCGGGAAGGAATTTTCCTCCAGGGCAAATTGGCCGGAGGTCCTGGAGGTTTTTCGCCTTCCTCTGGGCATCCGGCAGGGACCACCCGTTAGGGCAATCCTAAAGATCAAAAATAAAATGTCTGTACATTTGAAAAGAGCCATAAACAATAATTAAACAAACAAAAAATAAAATAAACTGTGTAAAAACAAAAATCTTTGTCATGTTTTTTATCCTTTCTTAAGCAACATGCATCACAAGTACATGTTTCTTGCAGTTCTCTGCCTCTCTCTGTGTGTCCCTATTCCAAACAGCCACCGTTATACTCTCTTCTCTTAGAAGAGCAGGCAGCAACCCAGTGCCCTCCCAAGGTACTGGACTACAAGTCCTATGATCATACTGGCTGGGGCTTCTGGGTGTTGTAGTCCAAGAAAAGGAACATCTCCAAGCTCAGCCAGCAACGGCCACAAGAGATGGGAACGGCAACGGTGAACAACCGGAGGGCGATCAGCCCAGGAAGGCTGTCCTCTTGTAACCCATATTTCGAGGCTAACGTGTGGTGCATGTGATCCTTTTTTATGGTCACGGTGAATCTCCCCAAGCTAAGAGCTGTGATTCCAAAGCGCACACTCAATGACTTTTCACACACATCATCCAGTCTAGCAATACCACTGATCAGCTGGAGGGAGACAGCCTGTAAATATAGCGGCCACATTAAAATTATCTGTGTACGAAACAGGGAACAGGCAAGATGTTATTTGCATCCACAAATAACATCTGAAAAGCACAATTGTGGCACCAATTTTCAAGATCTTGGAACGAGAAATGGCTGGTTCTCTTAAAAGGTATAGATGTTCAGTGTTTGACATGAAATTAGGAAAGTAACTTATTTGCATAGTCACTTCTTCACAGAGGTAGCTAAAGCTGCAGATGTTTGCTCCATTGGATCAGGGGGGAAACACATTTCCGATTCCAAAGTTTGGTGCCTGCTGTGTACATGCAGATGGTCACCTTGCTTGCATGAGGGCTCAGTGTGAAGAGGGGCATCATGGACAGCCACTCAAGGCCGTCTGAACGGCCAGCCTTCAATGTCTCTGATCTTCCATGTTGAGGGAGGAGATCTGAAGGCATTTTATATCCCCGAGTGTGGTGCAGTGATCACAGTGCT
This sequence comes from Intellagama lesueurii, assembly GCA_037013535.1. Taxonomy (NCBI): domain Eukaryota; kingdom Metazoa; phylum Chordata; class Lepidosauria; order Squamata; family Agamidae; genus Intellagama; species Intellagama lesueurii. Next base: position 14,920,218 of record JBAJHW010000008.1, read on the forward strand.
GGACTGGATTGTGAGATCCACCTTCACATCCCTTCTGAGTCATGAAACTCACTCTTTCACTTTTATCTGTGCGGCAAATCTTGTTTCCTTCTGTAATAAAGCAGACTGAATGGTTTTAAAAACATTGCTTCTTTATCAAAGACATTTAAAACTTTACCATCGCTCATTAGTAAAAGCAGTAAACGTAGCTTATAAAGGATAATATTATCAATCTCAGGTAGGAATGAATCGGCTCTGGCTGGTTGTTGCTTGCAAAGCAAGAGACGTTCAGAGTATAGAATAGCTTTTAATGACATGAGATTGGTCAATTCATGTGATCGCATTGTGCCAGGAGATGCAAGTTCAAACTATCCTCGTTGTTAGATACCACCTTAGGAATATGATCACTCTTTGCAATAAATTCAAGGTGCATTTTGGGGGGTGGGGAACCTTTGGCCTTCCAGTGTTTTTGGACTACAACTCCCATAATCTCTTGTCAATGCCAGTGAGAAAGATGGATATTGTCATCCAAAATATTTAAAGGGTTATGGCACATTCCAAAAAGGGTAATTAACAGCTGTAACAGATTCAATGCACCTGATCTCATTGAGAGATCCCTCCGTGTGTACCATGTTATATCTATAGAGTTTCTTTAGACCAGTGGTTCCCAAACTTGGGTCTCCAGATGTTCTTGGACTAAAACTCCCTAGAAGCCTTAAGCACTAGCTATGGTGGCCAGGATTTCTTGGAGTTGTTTGTAACTCCCAGAAATCTGGGGACTCAAAGTTGGGAACCACGGCTTTAGACGTTTAAGAAACACATTTTGATAAAATGGTCAATCAATCAATCTGTACTGAATTTAGCTGAAGACCATCACAATTCAGTATGACAGAATAATACATAATAAAACTGAATTAGACAACAGTGTACTTTCACAGCACTTTGAAACACACAGCTACTCAGACACTTTAAAATGAGAATGAATGAAATGTGTACAGTTGGAAAAAAATATTCACGAATCTCCTTTAGTCAACAAAGGAAGTACACGGGTTCGCTAAAAGGGGTGAATTAAATGAGCCCATTAGGAAAAAGGTGTAGATAAAATGTTCATGAATTTTCATGTGGGGAAAAGAGGCACACAATCTCATACTATTGAAAGCAAAGGTTGGAAAGAATTTGTTAACTAGGTCTGGCAAAATGGAACATTGAAACTGAGGGAATTTTTCACGTCCGTGCTTGGATGGCTCAGTGAGTCAGAGCACCAGGGTTTGAGAGTTCGATTCCCCACAGTGCCTCCAAGACGAAGAGCCAGCCCGTGTTGTCTTGGGCAAGCTGCATAGTCCCGGAGCGCCCCCAGAAGAAGGGACCAATAGCCAACTTCTGAATACACACTAACTGGAAAACCCTGGAAAAGATCGCAATAGGTAAGCATTGACTTGATGACACACCCTTCATTTGGAGTACCCCGATATTGATTCCAGAACCCATCCCGCCTTGGGCTTCCCTGAACCCGGCCCCTTGGTTCGGTTGCCTTTGCCTTGCAGTAAGTGTGAAAACATGAATTACTGGTTGTTTTTTGTACCCAGTCAAGATAGCTTATCAAAGGAGTTTTTATTACAGTCATATTGCCAATTAACATAAGCACCTCCATAACCTTGTGACAGGACTAGCGCAAGCAGCTGACTAAGCTTATACAATGCAGAGGAGTGTATATTGTGAAACGGTCTTTAAGGAATCAAGCAAATCTGTTTGTGAGAGAAAAGGACAGAGCTCTGCTATTGCACCTTAGAGGTGACGATCGTGGAGCTTCGATCAGACCCTCTTTTCTTCTGATCTGGGTGGCCTTAAAAAGCAGAGAGGGACATACATCACAGGGGGAAAAAGAGACAATGAGACAGGACATCAGTTTGCATAAAACTGGCTATGCTGATACACATACAAAATCTGGAAATGTTCTTCATGATTTAAACAGCCTTCAAAGACATCTTGCCTGGGTGAGACAAACCAGGACACGATGGCACTTACATGTCTGTTGTACACAGAAGATTAGGATCAGCATTGAGCATAACATATGAAAAAGACCCTATATAAATCCAATTTGAATTGAAAATGGTCCATGTTAATCCTTCTAGGGGTTGAGAGGTTTGAGGCTTGTGTGGCAGTCATAGTACCGGCTTTTTTGAGATCGTCAAGAAAAAACTGGTCAGATCTTCCACTCTGCCACTCAGCCAAATTATTAGCCCATCTCTTCTTAACCCCTCCTTGCTGAGTTGTTTTGAAAGCAGGAAGAGTCCCAGAGCACCTTGAAGATTAATGAAATTATTACAGCCCAGATAAGATATCTTGGTATAGGCTGTCTATCCAGAAGTCCTTTGAGGACGTCTGAGATGGAAACCTGATACTCATAGCCACATCCTCGTCCCCTGAAACCAATATTTTTCCTTGTCGACTAAGCTACAGCCACATAAAACCTCCTCTTGAGTGCCATTTTCTTTTTCTCAGAAAAACTTGATTGGAGACAAGGGATCTGGAACAAGATCACTGCTGAAAAGAGAAAAGAGATTGCCCAGGAGTTATTGACATAGGTGCCGGCAATGTTGCATTATGTCTAGAGATGGGCACGAACCAGAAAAATGACGAATTGGGGTGGTTCGTGGTTTGTGGCTACCCCTGAACCACAAACTACCCCTGAACCCTGGAAAAAATGAACCAGTTCATGATTCAGTTTTTTAGGTTTGTGCATGGGGGGAGGGAACCTAATGCCCATGCCCCTGTCGCCTCCCTACCTGATAGGCTAGCACATGTGCAGAGAGAGCAGGCCCAGCTCCCAGAAGGGAAGGTGAGAAATGATTCCCCATGTTGGAAATTTAATTGACTACCCCTTATTTGTTAGTTTACCTCAACTGGCACTTGTTTTGATACAATTACTCAGAGACTCTGATAAATTAGAAAGAATAAAATGTTTCCGTTTACTTACAATTCTTCTTATATAAAAATAAACATCACCTTGTTTGGAGATGTTAACAGAGCTTAATTGGTTAATTAGATTTAATATGAACTTACTGACTGGTTACATCGCTGACAGAACACATCACTCTTAACTGTTCACTTCTGACTTCCTAACTCACATACACAGAACACTCACTGCCCCTCTGGAGCAAAGGCAACATAAGAAATGGAGATGTGGGTGGGTGGCGGGGGGGGGGGGGACCAGGAGTTCACAAACAATGGCTGCCTGTGTCCCAGGATGTGACTTACAAAATGTAATGCTTTGCCTTAAAGTGCCTTTGTCCTCCGATGCCCTCTTGAGCTGCCTTGCGGGAAGCTGGAGGTGGGAGAGCTGGTCTTTTCGTGGGGGGAGCGGGCCCCAAGGCAAGAGGCTGCTGAGATTTGGGGGGGGGCAGCGATGGCTGAACTACCTTGCAGAGGTTCCTCACATCCCCACGACTCCTGGAATACAGAGAGATTTCTCGGGAAGGGTCCCCCCCCCCCTGCCCTGCCCTCCTCTTGAAAGGAAGGTGGCTCAGCCAGGCCTTTCCTAAACACATTGTGGGACTTACCTGAGAGGAGGGTTTACTCTATGGCCCCATAAGCTGGAAAGGCAAATGAAAGGGAGAAGCCAAAATCCAGTCTCAGCAGAACGATGGGATGTCCCCATCTGACACTCCTCTGTTTAGTCATTCGCCCACGGCTTGCCCACAACACGGCAAGACTGAGGCTGGGGATGATGGGAATAGTAGTAGCATGACTGGACAGAAGACTGTGAGTTGGAAAGAAACCCATCTGTGTTGAATGGCAGTTTTATGATTGCAAAAGTTGTTGACCACTCATAGAGTCACCATCCTTTTGGGGAAGAACTGGAGGCCGCACAACAAATACAAGTTAAATAAGATGTGCCACACTAGTGGGTTCTACCAAATTCACCCACCTTCAACTGTGCATACTGTCACATCCGCCATACACCCAAATCCTATATGCCTTGAAAGTTTGAGGTATTGTTTGTTGTACATGTGCACCAATGCAACATGTATGTCCTGGTTCACATGTTCTGTCATACATGTGTGCTGGTGTTGTGTCAAAATTCTTATGATACACATAAGTCACCATTGTGTTGCCTTGATGCAGATACTGGATTTCTGGCTTGGGGCTAGGGTGATCCAGCTTGCTTTCTTTCCAAGATTTTTTTATTTTTTTTTTTTTACTTTTGCAGTCGCCTGCCCAGTGGCTGAAAGTACAATGGCTTCTTTTATGGGGTCTTTTATCTCCGGTTTCCATATGTGCAATGAATGCATGCCTCAAACTAATCTCTCTGTGCTCACATAAAAGGCTGTAAATTATAGTTTACTGGGTACACTGCCTTGTTTTGGAGTCAGACAACTGCACAATGGTCTTGCTCCTGGCCTTTGGTGCATCGTAATAGCAGGACATTTGCCTGTGTATTCACACATACAATAACCTTTGTTTTTCAGGAGCGAGATGTTACCCAGGTAATTGCTATCACTATGCAGGAAATGAAAGTGGGGGTGTGGTGATCACAGTGGCATTGATGCTAGGATAGAACCTCTTCCAAAATCTCGGCAGAACTGGTCAACCAGAGCTGCACGTTGGTGGTGGTTTACTTCAGCCCCCAAAATGCAGGGCTTGGTGACCCACTGAACTGAGGATGTGGCATCTTGTTATCATCCTCACATTTCTTGTCCCCCATTTGACTACGGAGGATTTGCCCGTGGCGGAGGGGATCCCTTGTTCCAAGTATCAAGTGGCTTTCAACCATTCATGCTATGAGTTTGTGAGACTTCAGCGTACGTTCACGAGTGCCCAGAGTTGGTGTGAGAAAGGAGGGGGGCATCTCGTCTTTATTGAGAATGAAGAAACCCAGACGTTCCTAGAGGAGCATATCTCCGTGGACAAGGAGTGGTGGATTGGGATAACTTACAGTTCTTCTTCAAATGACACTATGGAAGGTAAGGAAAATGGTGTCCTGGTTCTGTGCAACGTTGGTGGGTGGGATCAGAGCAGTTGGCCTTCAGATACAGGGAAACTCCACTTCATTTCTCAACTCTTCCATGGAACTCGTTGGGGGACCTCCGGCCAAAATTGCTGCATGGGATGAGCGAAACCATCTCATGCCATCTGACATTTCTGAGAGCGGGAGGGGGGAATGGTGGGCTATAAATGCAATGGGAAAGCCATTTTGTTGGTTTGTTTTACTGCTAAAATATTGGCTTGCTAAATCCAGCTCATGGCATCATCCTAATTCTATGCCACAAGAGTATGACTTTGCACATTTGATGGTCTAGTGCAAAGTGCAACACACTGGATAAATGTCAGTTTTCCTGTTGTTTTAATATCTTTCAGACTTTAACGGCTGTATCTTAAAGATGAGTTGTAGAAACCACAAGTGGACCCACTAAGGCAATGGTTCCCAACCTTGGGTCCCCAAAGGTTCTTGGGCTAAAACTTCCAGAAGCCTTCACCACTAGCTGTGCTGGCCAAGATTTCTGGGAGTTGTAGTCCAAAAATGTATGGGGACCCAAGGTTGGGAAGCACTGCATGAAGTGCTTTCACATCTCACTTTTAAAATAAGTACCACATTCTTATGATCCCAGTTAATTCTCCTGCAAGTGGACAAGTGGTCGTTTATGAAAAAGCAACATAAAAGGCCACCCAGAAGCACTATGTAAATCCTAGTGATACTCAATATTATTTGGAATCAATCTAACCAGAGTGTTGGGAAGTTGCTTTTTTTTTTACCACAGCTCCCCTGCTGGCTGGAGGACTGTAGGTGTAGCTATTCCAAAAGAGTAACTTTTCTGAACTCTGGTGTAACGGGGGCTTAAACTGCAGGATAGTAGCTTTCATCTGAAGGTTGGGAGAGACCTTTTTTAAAATAAGAAGAAAAGATCGACAAAGGAACTAGTGGGTGGACAGCTGTCTCTTGGATCAAGCTTGAACGCTGGACTTCTGGAACTCCTTAATGTGGTAAAAGATATTTGATTAGTTCAGTCTGCATTTTGCAAAGGGGGTTGCTTTTTGTGATGCATCCTCGAGAGCTAAACGTGGGCTTCATTTGAAGCTCTAATTGTCCTTCGAAAGAATGGCATGTCCAGAGGGAAAATGTTGCAATGGCAGGAAATTCCTTACAATGTGTAATTTGACCCTGCATGGGGCTCTCTTCCTGTTCAATTGTACAATGAACCATTGCTGGTGCACATATTGGTGCATTCATGATGTTGCTTCCTTTCAGGGTCCATGATTTGGCTGGATACCTCAAATATTACCTACAGCAAGTGGCACCAAGACCCACCCTCTGCTTTCACAACCTCGTGCGGTTATATCCTGAAGAACTCCAGCTATGAGTGGGGCGTAACAGAGAACTGTAGCCAGGAATTTGACTTCATTTGTCAGTTTGGTAAGACGGCATGTGATTGGTCACTGGCGGGCAAACACAAGTTTAATTTGCATGTTTGACTGGCGAGGGACCTCTCTCTGAAGAAATCCTGCTGTGAAAGGTTATGTGGGTTAGCTGGAGTTAGTTGTAAGAAATGTAGATGCCCTCTGACATCTAATTTGATAGTGGGATGAGTAATTTGCCTTCAGAAAATGAATAACAACTTTATTTATTTATTTATTTAAAATATGTTTACCCCGTCTTTCTCCTCAAAAGGCCCCAAGGCATGATCAGGACATTAAATTTTCAATGATGTTCTCTTTGTTACATCTTCTTTTCGGTGTCGCTTCGCGTGGTTATGCTTTGCCAGATCCTCCACGTAATCAGTTATTCAGATTTTCATATAGAAAATCAGAGCATCTCTCCAAGGGCTGGCATTTAATCCTACAACTTCATTCTTACTGTCATTCATAGAACCTACCATCCATTCTGATTCTATAAGCTGGCCAACCGGTGATAATAAATGCAAGGCTTATCTTACCAATTTTTAAAAAGGTCCTTCAGAAGCAGAACAAAAATCCTGGGCATAAAGATTTATTTTAAAATGAGACAAAATAAAATAAAATAAAATAAAGCCAGACAGGCTGCTGGCAGTTGAACCTTCATGTCACCAACAGTGGCAAGACCTGAGAGCAGAAAGGTAGCTTTGGGGAACAGAGCAAGTCACCTGACATTGATGTCCTGTCCCACCCAGGATCTACTGCTTGAGACCACTGCCTCACTCTGTCTAGTGATAGGGCCGGCCCTGTCTGTACTATGGCAGCAGACCATTCCTTTTATCAATACCTAGGTGAGCAGAGTCATAACTCATTATTTGGGCACCTGGAACAAGTAGCCCTGTCTCCGGCCCATTCTGCAAGAGCACCCATTTAAAAAAAAAAAAGGAGAAAGAGTTATCTCTCCCCAAAAGAAAGAGAACATTTATTCTTTGTTTTTTTAAAGGAAAGTGAGTATAGCAGGAGGAGTTGCTATTTATTTTTCCAGCACTCATCCGTAGGTTCATCTCTAGATTTTGGTGCCCTGGGGCAAAGGCCCAACGGTCGTACCCTAGTGACAGCCAGGACTGTGAGATAAGCAGGCAAGGATCTGTCGGATGAGTAGTTCCTGAGTTCTGGCGCTCTCCTTGCTATAAAATACAGGAATCAGAATAGTGGCCATGATCCCGGGGTGTGTGTGATGGGAGCTGCATTCCAACATGTGTGGGGGGCCCAGGTTATGTGAGATTGGCGTATTTTGTTCTCTTACTAATGGCACGCTTGCTTTTCTCAACACTGTAGAATCGGGCCACAGCATTGCCTGCGACACCTTCAACGCTACCGTGCAGTGTGGGTCGGGAGAAGTCATTCAGATCGGAGAGAGCTTCTACGGGCGGAAGACCCCCCACTACTGCGTGCTGGAGACCCCCCTGGACTTTGACGTTGAAGAAGAGTGTAGCTGGGTCAGTGTGAAGGACGAAGTTGTGGGTAAGGTTTTAGGGAGTGACGGGCTTTGAAGGGAGTGACACAGCAAGGGAAAGGTCCGCTTGGGAGTGGGGACATTTGGTGTAAAATGGAAAAAGGAATCAAGAGGAGTTGCTTTGAAATACATATGTTTACCTTGGAGAGTTCTCTCAAGCCCTGTTAAGGCATTTCTGGTTCAGTAGAGTGAACATGAGAGGAGGAGGGCGTGGTAGGGCTGCCCCCTTAGCCATTTTCATCATCCACTTGCGAAGAGTGACTTCCTGGAGTAGAAAGAGTTGCTCGGATCTTGATCAACTCAGTTTTCTGAATCACACCTCCCAGGACACCCAGCTGGCATAGTCAAGGGTCATGTTGCCTAGGGGATTCTGGGTAACCTAATCCCAAAATGGAATGTTTCCAGGCTCTACCCACTTCTAACCAGCACATGGAACACCTCTTTAGGCTACAGCTGCCCAAATGCCCTGCCGGGATCCCCACAAAGCCCAACAGGGTAACTTTTCAAAATGGCGGCTCCTCTCCTCACCAAGAAGCTCTCCTGGTGTTGTGGATCCCTAAGTTACTTCTGAGTAGAAATGCATGGGATCACATCCTTTACACATTGACTTTCCCATTGTTCAACCTTAATGTTGGGTTTTGTATATTAATATTTGTTGGTCCCCTCATTGCTCTGATGCCAAGGTAGAATTGTAACACAATTCAAAATAACATGTGGATGCCAACCGACTCCTTGCAGGTCAGTGTCATGGCCTTCAAGCCTGCCAGGTTGCAGCTGATGGGACCTTCTTTGGAGATCCGTGTCCAGTTTTGGGAAGCTACCTATCTATTCAATACCATTGCATGGAAGGTAAGCGGTACTGTTTTCTGTTCATACAACAGGGAGAGGATTTTTGGGTTGTCTGGACTACAAACCCCATAATTCTCCATTCTGGGAGTGCCGCCTGACAGACAGGCACCTTACAGACACTTAAAGACGGCTCACCCAGGAGAAAGGCCTCGGCTGGAAGGCTTTCAGGCTAGCTAGGCTTAGTTCCACCGAGCTTCCTGTTCAGAAAGAAAACTTTCCGAACAGGAGGGCAGCTAGCATCAGGGCAACTGACCCAACTGACTGCATTTTGGGGTTCTTCACGTCACAAGTGGAGTTGGCTATGGGGACTGCCGTGATCCCCACCTGTACTTCCAATTTACCACTGCACTGCTGTATGGAACTAGCACATAATTAGAAAGTCACAGGAGCAAAAAATGTAAAATGGTGGTAGACGTGTTTTACCACCACTGTTTCCAGCATGGAAGCAGGTGCATGTAGGGATGTGTGTATATGTGCATTAGAATGATTTTGATGCTTTAAAGATCCTGTCTCCTATTATTTATTACAATTAAGCCTTATAAGCATGTGGAAAACTTCCCACATTCATAATGCTACTAGAATAAGATACACGGTGTAAGTGGACCTTCTGGGCCTAATCCAGCCTGTGGATGGCCTGACTCTGGCCCACCCAGGGGGCCAACAGCTTCCACCGTCTTTCAGCGGATGCAGAGGAGATAATGCTATTTTTTTATCGTTTTATAGGCTTACGGCTAGCTGTGACGGAGACAAGCTTTGTCTTTGAAAATGTCACCGTCTCCTTGAACTGGCTACTCTCGCCTTACTCGGGCAACCTCTCCTGTATAATTAGCACTGGTGATGGAAACACCATTGATCCTTATTACCCGCCATCGTAAGTTGAAACCTTTGCGGTCAAGCTGTTGGGGCTTTTAGGGACTTGCTGCCATTTTCTGTCGTATTGAATTTAAAGAGTTGTTGCCAAATCATCCCATTATTCACTTACGAACAAGTGAATAACGTGGTAATGCCTCAGTGTGTGCAGTGAGGTTTTCATGGAGCCTGATCCTGTACATTTTGTTCCTTTTTTTCCTCATGAAGTTACATTGTAGTATATTGATTGCAGCAGTTCCAGCCCTCCCGTTAGGTAGAGTAAGTTGGCTGCCCTTAAGGGGGCAGCTTTTGAGTGCTAAAAACACCCAGGAAACATTTATTTACTTTTTATTATTATTATGATTATAATTTACTCTGAGGAGTTGGGAGGGGAGATTCTGTGATATTGTGCCTCAGGTGACAAAATAAGTACGCTAGCATTGAGTACTCTGCACCTTGTCATGGAGAAAGTGTCAAGGGCTCCTCTGCCTTAGAAAAATGTCTTCAAATGGCCCGTGTTTGCATATAACTCTAAGCTAGAATTTAGCACAGCATGCATAAAGAGGAATGAGCTGAGCCAAGCTTCCAGATCCAACCCATCTCACCTGCCTGCAAAATTTATTTCACTTTATGTGAATGTTGGCTTATTGTTAGCTTCTGATCAGAACCTGTGTTAAGCTGGCCATTAAGAAGAATGCATCTCCTCTGCATGTTTTCTCTGTCTAATCCACTTCCCCTCCCACAACAAACTGCCTCAGAGAAATTTGCCTCAGCAATTGGACCTTCAAATGAAGGCCACTTTCAGTGCCCGTTCACAAAACAAAGCATGCTAAATGCAAGATCAGTAGGTGACGAAAACCACGTGCTGTGACAAACGGGTCCTTTCCATCACTTCAAGGGAGCACCTAGAGCATTGGTTCCCAACCTTGGGGAACCCAGATCTTCTTGAATGGCAATTCCCAGAAGCCTTTGCCATTAGTGGTGTCAGCTGGGGTTTCTAGAAATTGCAGTCCAAGAACACCTGGGTTACCCAAGGTTGGGAACCACTGACCTAGAGTATCATATATGAGCAAAAGGGAAATACAAGCAAGCTCAGAAGAGCTCCATGGGTTTAGGAAGTCCAAAGAATTGTTTGGGGGTGTGTGGAGAAAACCCCACTGGTCAAAAGAATTCGTAAGAGAACAATGAAGTCCAGACATGCTGAATGGGCATGGAATGCTAACTATGTATGTCGTGAATGGAAAACTGAGTGGTAGTGGTGAAAGAAGAAGAGGGGAGAGTGTCGTGTTCTAGAACCCTGAAAAGAGTTTTCCATGCTGCCATGTTTGGCCACATTCTAACAGCGAATTCCACAATGTGTTTGAAGCGTATCTAGCAGCGTGATCCATCAGTATCTGTCCCCGGGCGAATTCGCCATCTTTGTGGAGTGCACAACGAGCGAGTGGCATGTCACGGCTCAAAAACCGGTGACTGTGCATGACAAAATGGACAAGCTGACGGTTACCGGGTGCTTCAGTGAGAAGGAAAGCGGGAACAGCTCTCACTGCCGGACCCTTTACGAGGAGCCCCTGTGGATTCAAGTGGAACTCAACGGAGGTTAGAATCATTGTGGCTGTCATTGTTATGCACCGTTCCGTTGCATGTTAGCAGTGCAGAAGGAGAGCATGGCTCTCTCAGTACTCAAAGGTTGGAAAAAAAAATACTTTAATGGACCCAACTTCCCAGAATTCTGGGAGTCGAAAAAGTAACTTTTTTGACCTCTGCATCTAGTGAGCCAATCCAGATCCTTTAAAAGCACACCTTGGTTAAGAAGCACTTTGCTTCTGAAATCTGGTATCGGAAAACACAAGAGTGATGAATCAAAAAGGTGTTGCAAGCATGCTGCAGAACAGATTGGGTGAAATTCGTGAAAATAGGGTGTCGCATCTCTAGGGTAGGGATATTTCCCAGAGTCCTAAAGGAGCCCCCGGTGCACTGCCTTGCCCCCAGGACATGCAACGCTCAACAAGGAGCCCTGCCCAGGGATCCTCGCAGTAGGCGTAGTTCCAGTCCCTCTCTGCCTCCAGAACCTCCGCCACACTATAAGTGCCCTTGACCTCCAAAGCAACTTTCCCCTCTGGATCCTAGGAGTCACCTACTGCATGCTCATGTCCTCCCTTCTACTGACTCTCCCACCTCTAAGTCTTCTCCTGGAGCTCTCCTCCCTCACCTGAGTCAGGTGTTCCCATCCCATGCCTGTCTCCGATGCAGCAGCAGGTTCTCCGAGGGTTTTCCCTGGCTGTTGGGGATGGGGGCCAATGTCCTGCCAGGGGCACCAACGGTGACCCCTTCACATTTGCTATCTCATGATTTGACCAAAGAGGACAGCAATGGTAAACCACTGCTGAAAACCTGAGGATTTTGAACCTTTAAGATTCACATCTTTATTTCTGGGTGAGTTTACCGCAGTTACAACCCACCTTTTCAGAAGGCAGAGTACAATTATTTTCTTTTAAGGGGCTGGGATCTTGGTGGATATTTACGTGTCTGCAAAAAGAATCCTGGAAATTAGTGAGGCTAATTAATTAAGGGCCATTCCCATGTCAGTTGCCTGCCTACTGGCACCAAACACCTTGTGAATTTACTGCAATTAGCCGCAGCATTTTCCATAATTCATCTTGTATAGGCAACAGGAATTAGTGTTTGTATTTTATGGGGTTTTTGTCAATGAATCTAAAGTGTTACAAACACCTAAGGCACAATACAAACAAACATGATATAAATACATTTTTTTTAAAAATGAGGTTTATAGTGAAGACATAGAGAAGAAAGCATCACTTTCATTACACAGAAGGCAATTTTGGAAATGTTTTGCTTCGCAGGAAGTGAAGTGACCTACAGTGTTCTAAGTGGTAACAAGACTCTGTTGGAATCCAGCATAAAAGCAGGAATTGTTCCTCATAATCTGACCCTGGATGGTGCATCCCAACAGCTGATCGGTCCTGGGCTGCACAGCCTTGAAATTGTTGCATCCAGCAATACCACAGAATCAGAGATCGCAGAAATCCTTACCGTTCACTTGGTCCAACCAGTTTCTGGTCTGCATGCTGAATTAACTTCTCACTCTGTGGAGTTAGGAGAAGATCTGGAAATCATGGTGTCTGTCCGTCATGGTGCTCCTGAAAAACTGAAGTTTGAGGTGATTGGGCCAAATGACACGTTTTCCCACTTGAGAGACTGTCCCGAAGGTGAAGCTGAAACCTACAGGATACCAGTGGAAGTTGAAGGTACTGTGATATTGAAGCATCACTGTTGGGATAGCTGTGTCTTCTTCAGAAGTTAAAGCAAATAGCAAAAAAAGAGAGAAGAGAAATGTTTGGTAGAGTTTAGTAGAGTTAAGTGACTTCGGGACTCCAGAAGTTGTTGCTCCCATAAGATATGGTCAGCATGGCAGAGGACCATGGACATGTGGAGGTAGAGGTTGCTTATCCCTCTGGGCACCCTTGTCAAAATATTCTGCATTCAAATATATAGTTTATTATTACAGCCATACTGTATAACCACTGCAGACCAATCTATTTACTAGGCATAGAATTTTCAGATATTTTTCACTACAGCCACCAGAATTTATCAAGAATTCCCCAGATAGAATTCTGGCAGCTTTAGTCAAAAACTTCAAAGTTTCAGAGGAGTTTCAGGATCCTTGCTAAGGCTCTATCTACAGCCATGGCCATTAAGCCTGGAGAAGGATATGGGTGAAACTTTCTATGCTCCATGGGAACTGCAAGGCATTAGGGATGGTAGTCTCTCTGTTCCTTAGACTCTGTAGAGGGTGCTTCTTAAAGAATCACCAGTCCCTTAATGCTTTGCAGTTGCTGTGAAGCTTATAAAGCTCCATTGATGTCCTTTTCCATGCTTAATCAATGTTGCTCTGAAGAGAACCTTGGCGAGAAACAGGTGAGGATCCTGAAAGTGTTCTGGTTAGTTTTTGTGCCTCTTCAGCAACCTGACACATCAGTGCTACCATCACCTGTCTCTGGGTTTGGCATGATGATTTGGGGAATCAGTTTCCTTCTTGGGGTATGAAGCCAAAAGAGTGCAACCCCAAGGCGATGGGAGCAAAAGCAGAAGCTGTTGTGTTTAGGTTGCCTCTCCCACAACCCTGTGCTTCTCCACCATTCTAAAGAATGGGGTAGCACTCCTTGAGCAAACGTGCTGTGAAATCATGTGTGAATTGAGTAATTCATGTTTGGATTGAGCTTCTGTTGTTTGCCGTTTGTCCACCACGCACCATTTCTGACCTCTCACACAACAAGGGTCTCATGTTTCCCTGTTGGGTTAGTGGCTACTGCTTGTCACCACTAAATTTTGCCACCAAACCTGCCAGACTCCCTTCTTACTTTCCCAAGGCTTGCCCTTGGCCTCTGAGACTCTTCCCCGACCCCCTTTTCCTTTTTAAAGAATGATTCTTATTCATCCTTTGTGTCTTTTTTAGGTACCTTTCTGGTCAAGGTCATTGCTATGAATGCCTTCTCCAACATGAGCACTGATGTAGGAACTGTGATTGTGTCATCTAACAGTTCTCATCAAGAAGGTAATAAGGGGCCCTTGAGGATGCAGAATGAGGACCACATAAAATAGGACTGTTTAACAGAGCAATAAGAATGCTTGATTGAAACTTAAATCGTTTGTTACAATTGAGACCTACTCATGTATGCATCCTGGTTCAACTGGCCATCCTAAACTGTTAGCAAGCAACCTTCTCTGCAAAAATTCCTCTATAACCAGTTGTAATAATAAATCCATGTTTATATGGCATGATTTAGTGAATAATGTTTGAATAGGAAGACGTCTCAATGACTCTTAGATCTGCACCTTTCTTTGCTCCTCTTTCCTTCTGTGTGGCTGGGGACTTACTTGGGCCATGCTTACTTTCATTTTGATCAATTTCAGCATATTATGTCACCCCAATCAAGGACAGTTGTTCACAGTGACTGTCATTGATTGAAACAAGCCAACTTCATAGCCCATGGTTTGAAGCTGTTTTGAAAGTTAACCTTCTTAGGTCAGCCATAACTGAATCTACAATGACCCCCTCGTCCAGATCGTATCATGCTAAGATCTGATAAAGTGGAAAGTCAGCACTACCTGTGTTCTCCCTGTGAGCACACTGAAGCAGGAGGGGAGGACGCCTAAGGCCCACGGGTGCATGTGACACGAAATATTCCTGATGTTTGTCACAGTAAACCAACATTAAGGTGGCATGCGAAAGCTGCCCAAGTGTTATACTGGATGTTATAGTTTGGGGTGAGAATGCCAAAGATATTTTAAACCAAGGATGGGAAAATTTGGAGCTTCTAGCCCACTCTGGACCTACTAGGGGCTCTAGCAAGTGCTCCCAGTGAAACTGGGGGGGGGGGGGGGAAGGGAGAGAAAGCAAGCTCCCAGGAGCCTCCTTATCTTATTTTTTCAGAGAAAACTATACTTCTAGGACGCTTTTGGAGAGTAGATTCTCTTCTTTTAGGAAACACTTTTCCCCCCCAACCAGAGAGTACTATGGAAATAAAAAGAAGGTAGCAGAGACTGTGTGCGGGCAATGGGCTATCTGATTCCCATCCATTTAAAACTGTGGTGTAGTAGATGTGGTAGAAATGGTGCAGATCATATGGTACTGTCCAGGAGAGAGCAATCTTCATGAAGCATACAGATACAGGAGCATTTGGTGGCATAGGCAGCGCCCTTTCCTTCTATCAACATCCTTCCATCAACACCCAGTTGGGTTATGAAGGGTGCTGCCATTTTGAAATGGTGTATCAGGTTGTGGTAGAAGTGGTGGTAAATATTTAGGTGCCCAAGGAATACGTTAAGTCAAGGTTGGACAACCTTGGCGCCTCCAAATGTCTTGTGACTTGCAACTCTCAGAAAGCTCGGCCTGTACAGGCAATGGCAAGGGATTGTGGGAATTGTAGTTTACACTGTATGGTTGACCACTGGCTCCTTAAGCTCTGCATGGAAGTTTCAACAGAGATTAGAACTGGAACCACAAAAAAACAAGATGGCTGCTAAGCAAGAGAGGCGTGAAGACCACACACTCCCCACCACTGCCACGGGGCCAATTGAGGAGGTGAGCATCATTTCTCTTTGGGAGCATTTTTCTGTGTGTGTTAACCACCATTCCTGCCTTCTTTTTAGCTGTGAGATGAACTGCAAGCTAGTGAATGTCACAGAAGATGTTACGCTCAGCGTCTCTGCAGCAACAGACTCAAAGCCTACACTCTACAAGTGGTACTTAGATCACACTTTCCAAAAACGGGTGAGCCTCTTGTCTGTTTTGGGAATTCTGTCTCTGCATCCATGCCTATACCCACTCTGAAGAGGATATTTCCTAGACATGCCCTACAAGTGCTCCACATGAAACAAGGCAACACACAAGAGACATGAGCAAACCTTACAAGAACTTAATGGCCAGTCTTTTCCGAAGACAGTGTGGAAAACTCACTAAGGCCCCGGTCACGTGAGGAAAATGATCTCTAGTTAGACCATTGTCCCCCCACCCCACCCCGGTCATGCGATGCACAATCAAGACGGAAGTATCTTCCCCGCCAGCAGTGTAACTGTGGTCTATTTTCCACTCCCTGGGAGGCTTGTGTTATTTTGTACCTCTGTTGTATCCATGCATTCCTTACCGGAATTGCTTGTGTGCACGACCTGCCTAACCCTAAATTGGTACCATGGTGTAGCCGGTCATAATGATTCAAACAGGAGGAAATATTGCCGCTAAAAGTTCTTCAGATGTTCGCCCTGGTCTATATACCACATGACCACAATTCAGTACAACAGAGGTATGGAAAGGATCAGAAGAACTAGAGACTATTTCCCTCATATGACCAGGGCCTGAGTTACAGCTACTTTAAAAATCCATATTTATTTGTTTTTCTCTTCTGATCGGTTTCTTTCTCCAGACCAGTCTGCTCCCACCTGTCTGTGGTTTGATTGGTTTCCCACAGAGCTCCCTCACCTTGCTTCGGAGGGATTACGGAACGCTGGTGCTGAACAGTTCCTTCCTGCAGACACAAGGAGAAGCCTTCCGAATTAAAGTAACAGGTTGAGATCCGGACATTGAATAATCTGTTTTAATAATTTCGTTTGCTTCTTCAATGACTGTTTGTTTTAAAAATTAAATGCAAAAAAAAACCAAATTAACCAAAATAAAAAACAAGAAACAACACTCACAAAACAACTTAGTTTATGCACATATAACCCACTGTGCTTTCCCCCATCAGGACCATCTGAAATATTCCATTTTCCTTCCATTTATGAAGTCCCCTTCCCCTTCCAAAAAAAACATTGACTCTTGCGGAGGTACACAACCTTTCCCCTTTGTTAATACAAAATCAATAAATTCTCCCCTTATATGCTATTTTTCTACTGGAACATCTCTTCTGAATCACCCCCGCTTTTTTTTTGTGGTGTGCTAATTCTGGGTTTGTGACTAGAGATGGTCATGAACTGCCAATTTGGTGGTTTGTGCCGGTTCGCTTATTGTGTATTGGCCGAACAGGTGTTTGGCACGTTGTAGGCCCGCCTCCTCTTGCAGGTGCTCACTCAGGGGCAGCACTTTGACTTTCCTGCCCCACCTCCTCTGGCGGTTGCCCACTGAGCGCCTCTGAGTGGGCACCCACTAGAGGAGGTGGGGCTGCAAAGCGCCAAACACCTGTTTGGCCGATAAACAAACCAGCACGAACCACTGATGAGTTCATGCTCATCTCAAGCTGTGACCAGTGGCTCTCACTGGACATCAGCTTCAAATGGGAAGTGTTGTAGAGCTAAATTCTTCCCCTGGACGAAGCAACTCTAGAAATAAACCACGCTTTCAGGAGGAACAAAAAGATATGGACAGTTGTAGATAAAGTCATTGCCCTAAGTTAGACGATAAGAACATCATATGGATGGAAGAGAAATACCCATAACATCTATGCAGAATACGATACATTAAGCAGAACAAATATTCCATCTGGAAAAGCGCTCATGGTAATCTATGATACTAGTGTAGCATAAGCTATCATTTAGGTAACACATACTATATATATGTAATTGACAAATATCAAGTGGCGATTTAGCTGCCAAAAAATCTTGACATATTTTATTTCTGAATTTTCCAGTTATGAGTGAGCACAAATATGGTGAAGAAACCTACATTATCAGCACTGTGCCTCCGCCAGTGACCCCAGTATGTGGAATATCTCCTACACAAGGGACTGTGCTCACCAGCTTCTCCATCTCCTGCCGTTCGTCCTGCCTGGAGGACCAGTGCCCTCTGATTGACAGCTCCCCACTCACATACTGCTTCTATCTGGAGTCAAGTAAGCGTCATAGCTGTTTGGTTGTTTACGTCTCTAAAGAAGACTACAGGGAGATATGATAACACTTTTCAAATACTTGAAAGGTAGTCCTACAGAGGAGGAGCAGGATCTGTTCTCAATCATCCCAGAGTGCAGGACATGAAATAATGGGCTCCAGCTAGAGGAAGCCAGATTGAGGCTGAATATCAGGAAAAACTTCCTAACTGTTAGAGCCGTACGACAATGGAACCCATGACCTCAGGAGATGCTGAGCGCTCCAATGCTGGAGGTATTCAAGAGAAAATTGGACCACCCTCTGTCAGATTTGCTTTGACTTGGATTCCTGCACTGAGCATGGGGTTGGTCTCGATGGCCTTATAGGCCCCTTCCAACTCTATGATTCTATGATTTATTTATTTATTTAATTTTTATGCTGCTTTTCTCCTGATAAAGGGACTCTTTTTCTGCTCCAACAGCAGATTCCACTTGTCTGTACCTAATTTGTCCTGTGCCTAACAGCTGTGACCTGTTGAATTCCAACGGTCTTTGGCCTCTGCTCGTGAGGCATGATGGGAACAGCAGTTCATCAACATGATCTGAAGGTTTCCACCGTAAGCAGAGGCCATGCTGGTGGGGAGCATTCTGGGAATTAAGATTTTAAAAGCAAGGAAAATGAGGTAGAACTTTTTAATCGTACTTCCAGTGTAGGGATGGGACATGCTGCTATACTGTATATTTTACCATCCCTATATATTCCCTAGGGGGACGTGGTGGTGCTGCGGGTTAAACCGCAGAAGCCTCTGTGCTGCAAGGTCAGAAGACCAGCAGTTGTAAGATCGAATCCACGCGACGGAGTGAGCTCCCGTCGCTTGTCCCAGCTCCTGCCAACCTAGCAGTTCGAAAGCATGCAAATGCAAGTAGATAAATAGGTACCACCGCGGCGGGAAGGTCACGGCGTTCTGTGTCTAGCCGCGCTGGCCATGTGACCACGGAAACTGTCTACGGACAAATGCCGGCTCTACGGCTTGGAGACGGGGATGAGCACCGCCCCCTAGAGTCGGACACGACTGGACTAAATGTCAAGGGGAACCTTTACCTGTACCTATATATTTAGGGATGAACAGCGTATCCTGGCATAACATCCTTGAAATACCAAGACCTAGTGGTTTTCCATACCATTAAAAAAAAAATTGGAGAGAGCTCTAGTTACAAGGAACATGCATTGTTTCTCAACTTAAAAAATATATATATTTAAGTTACAGTCTCAGAATGCTGCAGCATAGCAAGTGGGTGTGTTTTTATGTGAGTGACCAATTAAAGCAGTGATGGGCGTGTCCTTTCATTCTGTTACCATCAAATCTTCTCTACCCAGAGTCATCCACAGATTTTTCACCTAACTCGTAGCTTGCCCATGGCCTTGACTTGATACGGAAGGGACGTGCCCCTGATTTGGTAGACTACACCTCCCAGCATCCCCACCCAGCTTGGACATCTGCCCGGATATGGGGAGGTGTTGTCCAGCATTTCTGAAGGGGCACGGAGTTCAGCAGGGCTGCGCTGGTTCAGCTGTTCTGTCGGTTCCACCCAGGACATCAGTCTATCCATCTTACTGTCTGGTTGGGTTCATCTTCTTCTGCTGTGCCCCTTGAAGTCTTGATACACAGATGTGCTTTCAGCCAGAGGTGGGCCAAGTGTAGCCCTCCAGAGGTTGTCAGCCTAGAACTCAGAGCCTTTCATCTTGTTGGCTACGCTGGCCAGGACGGATGGGCGATGGACCTGAGCAATATTAGGACGGCTGCGTTTTTGGCCACCCTATTCCAACTCTTTTCTATAAGCTGCCTGGAGTATTTTGTGGTGGTAGGTGGGTGTATGCTAGAAATCTTCAGCCATTCAGGGAGAGATCTCTTTCCCTGTCTGTCATGGTGATCGATCTGTCTTCTGCCCCTTGCAGATTCTCTCCTACACTGTGGACCAGATCCTGCTCTTCCCTCGGTTTACCTTCCGCTTGGAGATGAGGGCACTGATTTTTTTTTTACTGATCCACATTGCTGTGAGCAACAGCTATGGTGACACAGTTCATACGAACACCACTGTCAAAGTAGGTGCAACATTCCCCACATTCAAAACGTTCTTTACATCCTGAATACAACAATTTTTGTTTAATTTTATTAAGTTCTTACCTAGTTTTTAAGACCGTCCTTGGCAGTCATGAAATAAATAAGTCTGGCTGATCTCTGAGCATTCTCCTCGTCTCATTAGGTTCAACCTGAGGATCTAAGCAGTAAGAACCAGAGCTTCCAGGCCATTGTTTCAGAAAAATCCAACATGATCCTGAAAGGCGAGAACAACAGCATGTCTCTATTCCAATTGTACAAGTCGGTTTCTTCTGTGCTTAATCAAGAGACCAAGGAAGAGAGTGTGAATTCATCTCTGCGGACAGATACCAAGAAGAGGTCAGCTCTGTATTGTGGCTCCTATTCCCAGTTCAAATTCTGAACTCAACTGGTCCTAAGGCATTTGAGGCTCAAAAGAGGAATGGTCAACTTCAGAGCTTGAAACCTGTGATGGTCCCCCAGTTTGAGTCCCTCTCTATAGCCATTCAACCACACTACTCTTCTTGTCCTGGAGTGAGCGAGCCCAGGGAAGACCTAATGGTGGTGATGACTATGGAGCTTCCCGGGAACCAATGTCTCCCAAACACTGCCATCTATTTAGATCTGGCTGTGTTCTTCAAGGAGTCCCAGAAATCCACAAGGATGAATGGAAAAAAAAAACACACACACAAAATGAAAGAGAGCACCTCTTTCATTTGTTTTTCATCTGTTAGAACCCCAGCTTCCCAGCCACTAATGTTAACGGCCACCAACGCTTTGAATGTTCATGACCTGTGTCAGTGATGCCGTTGTCACTTTGGAAAGCCATTACTGAGTGTTCTTAGGTGGTTGTCATTCTACTTGGTCCCAGTCCCCTCCCTCTCTTTCTCCCCCACCCATCCCACCATAGTATACAATATAATTTCTGTACAAGAGAAGCCAGGTACTGCGTTCTATGTAGCTGAAGAAAGAGGACTGCAGTACACAAAAGCTCACATGGAAATAAAACAGGTAGTTTTCAAGATACAATTCTTTTGTTATTGTTCAAGCTCAAATTTGATGGCGTCCTATCCCTTTTGCCTTTGCAAAAGGGATAGGATGCCATCAAATTTGAGCTTCCACCACAATAATACGGGCCTCCATTACCCTCTTTGAAAATGAATCTGGCCCTCAGGCTTGAAAGAGCTTCCACCTCCTTTGCTTAAAGCCATTCCCCTCTCCTTCTTGGAAGCTGAGCTCAGAAGCAGAGTGCTCAACTGAGAAACGGAAGACGCTAGCCTCCTAAACTCTGATCTTTGAGCACCAAATACCGATCATCCTGACGGCAGCACTTGGCATCAATTTAAGCTTCTAGTCTCCCTTTAACAGGCTGCCCCATGTAGAGAACGTTGCAGTAATCCAATCTGAAAGAATGAAGATTGAACCCATCCTATTACTGGCTCCTCAGCTAATAAGAAGGATCTCCCACTGATACAGCCTCATTCCCTAGTTCCCGGAGCATTGCTTTGGCATGGAACACGTGGCGATGAATGGGGCGTATATTCTTTTCATGTTTTTAGAATGCAAATCCCAGCCAGCATTTTCCAAAATGCCTCTAGATATCTGGATCAAAGAAGCTGGAAAGGCATAAAGTATTGTTTAATTTGGCATGAATAATTAATCTTTTCAAAGACGAGAGGGAACCGGTACTTGGCACTAAAGGACTTAATCTGTTTGTCTCGCCAGAACTCTAATTACTGTTGGTGGAGATGCCCACATGCATACATTTTGTTCTATTGGGGAAAAGAACTATTTTTCTAACTATCTCATTAATAGGTAGGTAAATCACCAATTTACAATGACAGCAAATGTCATCTTAGAATAAACCTGGTAGGTAAAACTACTTCCCACCTCATGCCCTGCACAGAATGGGGTGGGGAACATTTTCAGCCTTCCAAATATTTTGGACTACAACTCCCATTTGTACTATTGGCTATGATAGGTGGTTTTAAGGGGAAAGGCAGGGTAAAAATATTTTAAATTAATAAATAAAGTAAATGTGATGGGTTGGATTCCAAAACATCAAGGGTTCTGAGAGCTGAATTCTAAAACATCAAGGGTTCTGAGAGCTGAATTCCAAAACATCAAGAGTTCTTCCCTCTTGTTCTATAGCAGTAATTCCCACCCTTGGGTCTCCAGGTATTCTTGGACTACAACTCCAGAAATCCAGGCCAGCATAGCTAGTGGTGAAGGCTTCTGGGAATTTTAGTCCAAGAACATCTGGGAACCCAAGACTGGGAACTACTGATTTATAGGAAACAAGTCTATTAGTAAGCAGCAGCACTTGTATCATCTTTATCGACACACTGAAAGGTGCCTAGGATGATGATGAGCTGGGAACAGGTGAAAAAGCTGGGCCTGTTCAGACATGAGAACAAGGCTGTAACTAGGTCAGGGCAGCAAAATTTACAGGGTGCTAAAATCTGGAGGTGAGTATACAGATCAATGTTAGGATAACAATAAATGGAAACATGTTCTGGACCTGTTCCCTTCCTTTTCTTGAAAGCAGAAACTTACATTTTCTTTTGGAAAGATGCCACATTCTCCTCTTTCTTGGAGTGACTAGGTTCATGCCCACATTTCAGGGCAGGGCGGGAGAGAGACCGTGTGTCTTGTCCTGGGAGCCAAGAGAGCTAGTTATGGTTTTGCCTGAGATGAGATGAGTAAGGAAAGGCACGATCAGTCTTCAAATATCTAATGGATTTTCACCCATGCAGAAGGGAGAACAGATTTGTTCAGTTGTATTACTCTAGAGGGCAGCTGGACTAGAGAGTGGAAGAGTTACTGTTTTGGACCATTGTGGTGCTGGAGGAGACTCCTGAGAGTCCCCTGGACTGCAAAGAGAACGAACCTATCCATTTTGAAGGAAATCAACCCTGAGTGCTCACTGGAAGGACAGATCCTGAAGCTGAGGCTCCAATACTTTGGTCATCTCATGAGAAGACTCCCTGGAAAAGATCCTGATGTTGGGAAAGTGTGAGGGCAAGAGGAGAAGGGGATGACAGAGGACGATATGGTTGGACAGTGTCATCGAAGCAACCAACATGAATTTGACCCAACTCCGGGAGGCAGTGGAAGACAGGAGGGCCTGGCGTGCTTTGGTCCATAGGGTCACAAAGAGTTGGACACGACTTAACGACTAAACAACAATTACTCCAGACAGGGATCAGTGAGTAAAAACTGCTGTGAATTCTATTTCAGCTAGATGGGAGAAGAAATTTCCCAGTGGTAAGACCTGTTTGACAATGGGACAGATTTCCCAGGAGATGTTTAATTAGAGGTGGTGTAGCCATCTCTCAAGGACGTTACAATGGCAGAGTTCTTCTGCTGATCTAGAGGGCAGCTGGACTAGAGAGAGGAAGAGTTACTGTTTTGGACCACAATTCCTTGCTGGTTGGGGGATTCTGGAGGATATAGTCCAAAAAGTAACTTCCATGAGGTTAGGTTTGAAACTAGATGAGCCTCAAGGTTTATTCCATCTTGGTTGTTCTCTGTACCTGTTTTCCCTTGTCTAAGCATCTCTCCTTACCTGCCAAGCTGGGGGAGCTGATGTTGACAACCCTCTCCACTGTGAATGTAACATCGATGCAGACGGCTCTGAAGATGTCAGAAGTCCTCCAAGACATCACGTACAGAAGCGAAGAGCTTTCTTTTTCTGCACAGGTGAGCAGCTGGCTGAGATATGTTGCTTCCCACCTGTACAGGTTTGAGATAAGTATAAAGATATTGGAAGCAAAGACTGAAATCCAGTAGTAAGTTTCAACTAGGGTAGGCCCATTGGATCAATGGAGGTAAGTCAACTCCACTGTAAGTTCCATTAATTCAACTAGTAATTAGTTGACCCTTCCAGCACCCTCTCCAGGTAGGCCCTAGCATGGAGTGTGGGATTTGGCAGCCTAGGTGAAACTTGCTCAACCCCTTTGGTGTTGATGCCTGCAGAACATAAGAATTATTCCATTATTTTTAATTTTTTGGGAGGAAAACAGTGGTTTTCAAAGAATAATCCCTCACCCTCGTTCTAGATGGTGAAATTTATGAAGTGCAGCAGAAAACAGAAGTTAGGGAAGTTAAAATTTGGGGGTGCAGCTCTCTAAGTGTCTAGGAGACCAAGTTGCCTAGGAGAATTTGGGAGTTTTATTCTGACATTTAAGCTTTCCAAGCTCTGGACAGAAAATGCATAGAGAAGAGTGGCCAGCCTAAGAGAGGTGGAACCACCTCCAAAACCCAGATGGGTGGAATGGCTCTCATGGACTCATGTTGGGTTGCAGCATGGTCATGACTGGGTAATCTGTATTTGATTTGGGAAGACAAGACCTAAGAAGCGTCTGCTAAGTTATGCCCTGTTGTTTGGGTCAGTTTGGGCGGGCGGGATGTGTGTATGTTCACAGGCATCTTTTCCTGCTCAGGTGGAAGCTGGTCACACCCTCAAGAGTGTCAGTGAATCTTTGCTGATGGCACACAGTGAAGACGGTCAACGCAACCAGCACCGCAAGGAGGCTGCCACCTATCTCTTCCATGCCGTGAGCAATGTTCTTGAGGCTACTGCACAGAACGGAACAGAGGATGCTTCAGCTCCGGACATGGCACAGGTGAGCTTTGTGCTAAAAAAGCAGTCAGTAGAGCTTGAAGACATACAGATGAGACAGGCCTGCAACCGTTCTAGTTTTCTTTTCTGGCAAGGGAAGCAGCTTACACTTGAGGCAGGTCAAGCTTCCTACATCCCTGTGCAGGAAAATAACCATAGATACTGCAGATCACTCCAGCGTCGTCCTCAATGTCCTAGTCTTACGTAGGCAGCAGGAGTGGCTGGTGACTCCAGTTTCTCATGGACAGTGCATCTGCTCCAGGTGTTAGTCTAAGGAAGGAAGATTTAGAATGGATATTTATCCCAGGGTTTACACTGTGTTTCTTACTGTTCCTTTTAATATTCTTTTCTCCTGACTGCACAACATTAGTGCTAATTGTGAATGCATCCAATTTTGTTTGGTTTATAGCATTTCCACTCAAGTTATTTTGTCTTTTGTTCTGACTCCTGTCCTCTGAAGATGCCAGCCACAGAGACTGGCGAAACGTTAGGAAGAAAAACCTCCAGAACATGGCCAAACAGCCCGAAAAACCTACAACAACCATCGGATCCCGGTCGTGAAAGCCTTTGAGAATACATTATTTTGTCTTGCTTTTGGTTTGTGTGATTATTGGTCCTTTAGGACTGTTGCTCGGCAAGTCCTCATGACATTATTGGTGGATGTGGGAATGAAAAAAGAGAGAAAAAAAGGATTTGAACGCTGGCAAAAGGGGGAGAGGTAAGAGGGTGGTGGTAATAGCAGAGAAGGGTGAGGGGAGCTTTATGATGTCTGGACACTTGACGTGGACCTTCCCAGGATAATTAAACATTTCTGTGTGAACAGTGACAGTGATTTAAATGCTGGAATGGCGTATAGATATGCACTTCGGCAGGCTTTCCCTTAATGAGTGGATGTCTGAGAGGGGATTTGTAAATGGATCGTTATGCTCTGTTGCTTTTAAATGTGTTTTTCAGGATAAAGTTCGGAACCTGTGAGGTTCAGACTAAAACTTGGAGTGGCTTCACTCTGGCTCTGTAGTCTCTGGAGAGGATATCAGGGGCCGAAAATGTGGACTTTCCAAAGTTGCCCCCCTCTGCCCTAGAAATACATAACAGAACCAGAGTGCATGGCCACAGATAGACGAAGAGACAAAACCACATAGGCTACCCACCAAGCAGCTCATGTCATCAGCTTTGAGCCCAAAGCTACCAGCGCCCCCTGCTGTGTCTCTCCTGCCATCCTATGTGAAACCCCTTTTTGGCTTTTTCTCTTTGTGTGCTCTTGCTCGTGAGTTTGCAGTGTTTGTGACGGTTGGACATCAGGGAGGTTTACATGTGGTTTACAGGAGATTAAAAACAGAACTTCACAACAGAACACTAAAATAGAATACAAAATGACAATAATGTGGCAAGAGCATTAAAAAAAAAGAGAAAGGAACCAGTGGCACCAACAAACTATCACAGAAAAGCCGAGCTGGAGGTGAAATGCTCAGCTGGAGTCAGATTGGAAAGCCTTCTTGAAAAGAAGTGTTTTAAAGGGCCACCCTTTCCAGGCAGAGAATACTCAGAAGTGGTTTACCCTTCCCTTCCTCTAGGGGCGCTGTGGGACTGTGCCGCTGGCCCAAGGCCGCCCAGGCTGGCTCGTCTCCCAAGAGATACACAGCGGGGGATTCGAACTCTGAGCCTCTGGCTCTGCCGCCAGTTCCCTAACTCACCCAGTAGAATTCTATATTTCGAATCAAATCATTTATTATGCGGGGAAGTTAAATTCTGTTTCAAAACTCTAGGAGGGAGCTGGGTCTCAGCCATTCCCCAGCGTGGAAGGCAGCCGCGAACCCACTAAGCTGTTAAATAAACTTGGAGATATAATTGGACTGGGGGCGTGGTAGGATTTGCAAGGATGAGTCTAAATCTAAAAAGGTAAAAAGCAGGGCGGGGGAAAAACGAACAAACCAAGCAAGCAGCAACACTCCGGAGAGCCAGCTTTTCCGGTAGATCTGCTACTCGTTCGGAGGGAGAGAGAGAGAGAGAGAAAGGGTAAATAAAAGGACAAGTGGCTGGCGTTGAACCTTGGGCTTGAAGGAAGTGAAAAACCAGAAATAACAGCCAGAAGGAAGGAGGCTCGCTAAAGGGAACCCTAAATAGGAACGGCGATTAAAACTGAAAGTATGATCAGGAAAAGGGGGGGGGGGGAGAGACGCAGGGTCTCAGCGGCTCCAAATCGTTCTTCTTAACTGGCCTTTGGCCGTTACACTTAAAAAAACGGGAGGAAAAAAGTTACAATACTTTGACAGTGTCCTGGACTCTCTTGCAAACCATTCCGAGGTGTGTGTGTGTGTGTGGGGAGGATCGGGATCCCAGGCCGTTCCGGACGTTTCCCACCTACTACAACTCCTATCAGCCCCACCCTGGTACGGTGAGCGGCACGGCTGATGGGACTTGTTGCTCCCCGTATCTGGGGCCGTGGAGCGGGGGGGGGGGAGGGAGGGAGAAGGACGAGGAGAGGAAAGAGCCCCTTCGATCCAGAAAGGGGCCCCGCAGTGCCCGGGGTCTACTCGGAAGTCAGCGCCGCCGAATAACCCGCGCCCCCCCCCCCAAAGGAGCCTCTGCGGGCGCCCTCCAGGGCTGGAAGAGCGCCCACCCTTGGGCAAGGGAGTAAACCCCCCCCCCGGCGGGCTCGGCGGGACCTCCTCGCGAGTCGACCACCGCAGGGCAGCCCGTGGCTTGCCGCTTCTTCGCCTCCCCCTTTTCTCCTCTCCAGATCGCGGCTTCTTCCAGCGAGGAGGAAGAGAAAGGCTTAACTCTGTGCCTTTTTTGGGGGGGGGGGAGAAGAGACACCCCCTGAAAGGCTGCGATCCCTCCGAGGCTCGCCTTACCCCGCACTTCTGCCTTGATGGGCTCCGGGTGCTCCTCCCTGTTGCGGCCGAAGAGCGACTCCACCGTCCCGACGGGCTCGGCCGCCATCCATCCATCCATCCGTCGAAGTCCGCCTCCGGTCAGCTGCCGGCGGTGGAAGGTTGGCGGGCGGGGATGAATCCTGCCTCGGCTCAGCACCTTCTCCCTCCCCTTTCCGCCCTTTCTCCGGCTCCTAATCCCCGGGGCATTTCAAGCAGGCTTCGTCCTAGGCAGAGCTTGGAAGGAACGCATGACAAGCGCGTAACTACTCTCGGGGACCGAGTAACGCCACAGTAACTTTTACAGTCGAGGTGAATCTCTTCGTTGTTTTTCAGGGTCTCCCTTCTCGGGTTCAATCAGCCGCCCCAAGGGAGGTTGCAGCCAAGAAATCGGAGGGCCGAGATTCAAAAGGGCAGCCGTGAAGGAACTAGAACAGATCGTCAGGTGTCAGGATGTGTCCCTGGAGACCGAGATCATCCACACTCCTGTATTTCCAATCACCGTGTATGGGTGTGAAAGCTGGACAGTGAAGAAAGCTGGCGGGGGAAAAAAAAATCGATTCTATTGAAATGTGGTGCTGGAGGAGAGCTTGAACGAGGAACAAGTGGGTCCTAGAACTAATCAAACGTGGACCATCTCTGGAAGCGAAAATGACGAAACCCAGGCTGTCCTACTTTGGGTACATCAGGAGAAGGCAGGATCTTCTGGAAAGGACAATAATGCTGGGAAAGGCGTAAGGCAGCAGGAGAAGAGGAAGACCAAAGGCGAGATGGACTGACTCCCTATAAGGAAGCCACAGGCTTGAGTCTGCAGGAGCTGAGCCGGGACAGGACAATTTGGCGATCGCTCCTTCCTGAGGGCCCCACAGGTCGGAAGCAACTTGATGGCACATAAACAACAACGACAACAAGCCTCTGCTCTTGGTCTGTCCTTATTTGGACAGGAGACGCTTGGTCCATGTGGTGAGGTTTGGCTCGGGGACAAGAATCTTTGAGGGGTCCGGTTTGTGGCCTGCAAGCTCAAGTGCATCAACGTTGGCTTTTTACAGAAAAAGAAAAGAAGGATTAAAAAAAGATAGTCAGGGAGAAACAAGGAAGGAGGGAAGGATGGATCATAGGATCATTGAGTTGGAAGAGGCCTCTAAGGCCATCCAAGGAAGGAAAGAAGAAAAATGGCTGGTTAAAATACAGAATAGTGGGACGAATAAGATCCTACGCTCTCCTGCCCAGTCATAATCAACATGACAAATACAGTTTTTGTTTCTTGTGTGAGACTACTTCTCTTTGATTATCCCATTCGTGGGTTAAGGAAACATTGCCACTTTTTTCCATTATCTGTATCCTCTCCGGATCAGGATTCTCACCAACAGGAGGAAATGGATTTATCCAAGAAAGCTCACATAAAAAACAACAACAGTTAGTCTTTAAGGCGCTGCAACGGTTTTGTCTCCTTTATTTTTTTCTTTTTCTTTTGTGTTTTGCCCAATAGAAATATAAAGGACCTGATCGTTTCACCCTGTATGTTTTCAGGGGGATTTTGATCCATGAACGTTTGCACTGAAATAAATCTGTTAATCTGTAAAGTGCTACACTATTTTGCTTCTCCATGTGTCTTTTATTGCTGAGACAGACTAAACATGGCTCCTTTTTTTTTTTTTTTTTGGAAACTAATTTTGTTTCCAGTGATTATAGAATTCTTTTTCTGAGCAGTTTTTAAACACATTGTTATGGGTTTCAATTGTTTTTTAATGTTATTATTTATGATGTTGTTAATGTGAGTTGTTTTTTCAAGTGTTTGTGGGCTGCCTTATTTCCGTAGACTGGGAGAAAAGCATAGAAGCTAATAAATAAATAACGGAGGATGATTGGCTTCTTCCATGGGGAGAGAAACTCCTGTTCGGGTGCAGACTCTGCATTCAAGCAAGAACTTGGATTGTCGAGGTTTCTTATCTTCCTTCTGCAGGAGGACTTATCCTGCACCCTCTAGACTTGACTGATGTCTTGCAGTTCCACTGTAGCCTCCCAAGGTTCTCCAGAAGGTCATGGCGACTTACTCATGGGTAACACCATCATTGGACACCTCCCTGGGGTTCGGTGCAAGCTCTTTGTTCCATTTGAAAAAGGTTGAAGCCCATCTTGTGAGCTTTAGTTACTAACTCTCAGAATTGGAAGCCTAACATAGGGGGGTTCCACCTTTTTGCCTTTAAGGGCCCCTGCCCTGCCTGTCCTCCCCAAAAACTGGAATGTTTCTGAGGGGCTTCTCTGAAAATGAATTTGGCTCCCAAGCTGAAAGAGGTCTCTTCCCCCCCCCACCCCCCACCCCAAATTCAGAGAGTCAAACACCGCCTTCTATGTATTGGATAAGAATGGGCTGAGGCTGAGTCCACCCCCTTGCCCAAAATGCCCAATCCTTGCGGTCGGTCGGCAAGACCATCTGCTCTCTTCCATCCCCATCGCCGCAGCCTTCGTCTGTCCTGGACGAAGGCATTCCCTCTTGGCCTGGACGTGGAAACGTTAATTTTTGAACTACAACCCCCCATCATCTCCCAGCCAAGACAGCCGGAGGCACTGTTTCCCATTAAAGAAAAGAGGAGGGAGAAGAGTTGTTGTTTTTTCTCCAACTTTGTGCTTGATCCCACTGCCCCCGAGCCCACACTATTCTCCTTTAAGAAATGTGATTTAAATTTTAGCACAAGCACAAGATACGTGCATACATGGACCTCTCTACCAGGGGAGTGAGATTTTCTGCTTCCCTTGCAGCGGCCTGCTTCTTTTCGGGTAGATGTGGTTCATTGGATTCTACTCCATACAGGTGAATGTCTGTTCCTTGAAAAAACCAAAACTAAAAAACCAAACCCAAAGTAACAGGGTTGCCAAAAAAAAGCCAGCGCACGCCCAGTCATCCCATCCCCTGCCCCGTTGCCCACCTCACTTGCGCGCTGTCTTGCTCGCCCCCACCTCCTCACTCACCCACCGGCCCCCATGCTCTTCCACCCTCGCCCCTCTCTCTCTTATCCTCCATTCCCTCCCTCTCCGTCATTCCCAGCTCCCCTTCCCGTCGAACCCACCGGGGAACCGGAGGTGGTGGCGGCATGGGGAGGACATGAGGAGCACCACAAAAGTTCTGGATTCAGGATAAAGTCCATGTGTAGAAAAAAAAAAATCCCTCCACCAGTTTCTTTTCCTAATTTCATGGCAGACACTTAATATCTATACCTATTAAAAAGCCAGCCGTTCCCCATTCTCAGATCTTGAAAATAACGAGTTACAGTGGTGCCTCGACTTACGAATGTCCCGACATACGTACGACCATTTCGAGTTACGACCAGAGTTCCGGAACCAATTAAGTTTGTAAGTCGAGGCACCACTGTAGTATTAAAATTGTACATTTCAGATGTAATTTCTGGATGTAACACAACACCGAGAAGCCCCAGCCAGCAGGATAATAGGAGTTGTAGTCCAGTACCTTGGGAGGGCACTGGGTTGCTGCCTGCTCTTCTAAGAGAAGAGAGTATAACGGTGGCTGTTTGGAATAGGGACACAGAGAGAGAGGCAGACAACTGCAAGAAACATGTACTTGTGATGCATGTTGCTTAAGAAAGGATAAAAAACATGACAAAGATTTTTGTTTTTACACAGTTTATTTTATTTTTTGTTTGTTTAATTATTGTTCATGGCTCTTTTCAAATGTACAGACATTTTATTTTTGATCTTTAGGATTGCCCTAACGGGTGGTCCCTGCCGGATGCCCAGAGGAAGGCGAAAAACCTCCAGGACCTCCGGCCAATTTGCCCTGGAGGAAAATTCCTTCCCGACCCCAAATGTGGCAATCAGTGTTACCCTGGGCATATCAGCAAAGACCAGAAACAACCACCCGGCCGCTGGCACAACATCCATAGACTCCCTTAGCAACAGCCCTGCTGGTTTGAGCGTCTGAGAGTTGGAACACAGGAAAAGCTCTGTGTTACCTGAAAGATTAATAAATGTCTTCTGAAATCCCATCTCATCCCGTCATTCAAACCTAAAATAAAACTGAGAAAGAAGTTCAAAGATTGAATCTAGAACTTGAGAAAATTACGACATTCTCCCATAATCCTGCATCCACCTTACAAGGAGGAGGTGGAGATTTGAGTTCCAAAATGTAATGATTCTGACTGGATGCCCCACCTTCATGATTTTTATGGGGATAAAAACATTAGATATAAAGAGAATTAATTACCTGTTCCTTCCTTCAAGGTGATTGAAATGGTGCAGAAATTTCAGCCCAGTTTTTAATTCCTATTCCAGATTCTCTAAGGGCGATGAGATAAAGGTCTTCTAGAATTTCATCAAATCCAATCAGTCCAACCTAAAAAGAAGTTCATCAATTGAAACTAGAACTTAGTACATAGTACTTAGTACATAGTACTTAGTACTTTAGTACTTAGTACTAAAAATTTAGTACATCTGAGAATCGTGCATTAACCATGCCAGTGGGATTTCAAGATTTGAGTCCCAAAACGTAAGAATTCTATCTCTGACAGAATTACTTAACATGATTAATTATTTGAGAAACCCAGGAAATATATTGAATTATTTACCTATTCATTCCTTCAAAGTAACTGAAATGGTACAAAAATTGCAGCCCCGTTTTTACATCCTATTCTAGATTCTCTGAATGCTTCACTCAGCATGTCTCGGCAGGCAACTTCCACGTTTTAAGAGGCTTCAGGGATCTTCATGGTCCAGAGAGAATTTTTTTTAAAAAATGCTGCTGGGTCCCTGGATAAGTTGAGGGTCAGGGAAAGAAATATTTCCGGCCTGATAATGAAAACGAGTGACTTACCCCAAGATTATATGGTTGTGGTCTCTCTACCAGCTTTCTAGATGCCTCTCATTAGGTCCCTTTCATTTCCAGACGTTTTTCAGTATTTGCCATCAGTTTCAGTTTTTAAATGGGAACCGGAGATCTTTTTGAGACTTAAAGAGGTATGAACTCGAAGCCCAGCTGAATGTACTCGAAGCCACCTACTTCTCTGTGAATCACACAGGCAGAGGGGGGAAAATGCACAAAGGTACCCAAAGAGATGCTGGAACACTCACCTCATTCGTTGTTTTCCAAGAACCAGCTAATGGTGTTTCCATTTTCCCATTTGGCTTTGGAATTCCCACAAGCCTCCATTTTGGATCGGCCGTTGAATACATTTCTCATTTATGGATGTCTCCTGATACATCGGATGTTTTCTTTCTTTAGACCAAAAGATAAACCCCATTAAAGGAGTGATCCGTCAAGACCTCTCCAAAAATGGTATTTCTTACCTCATGGTGAAAAGTGATCTGTGTTGCAAGATCCTGTTTTATAGACTTCATTATCTTGGAGCTATGGATCCAAGTACAGTTTCCATGCTGAAATGATCAGTTACTGTAAGAACAGAGGAATCGATAAATTAATTCAACATACTTAATATTTTTATAACTCGCTCTCCCCCCTCAAATCATGACTCTCAGGAGAAGAGCAACAAAACAATTTAAAATCAGTAGCTATGTATGACATTCAAATGGCATAAAAAAAATTAAACATGTTTACCTCATCTTCTGGATTGCTAAAATACAGAGTCATGACTTTTCAAGTAGACTGAAATTATTTTCCTCCCTGTTACTTCCAGACATGTAGGGGACAAGAAGAGATGATTTTTTTTTCCTTACCTGATAACAAAAGTGAGTGACTCACCTCAAGATGATGAACAAACATTAATAGTTCATACTCGGAAGACATACCAGGTCCCTTTCACTTCTGGAAATTATTCGGTGTTTGCTGTCAGTTTCAATCATCATGGTCCGAAGACAAAAAAGACGTGTTGATGGTCTGCTGCATAATTTGGGGAACAAGAGGTATTTTTCTTACCTGATAACAAAAGTGAGTGACTTACCCCAAGATGATGCACAAACATGAATAGATCGTACTCGGAAGACATAGCAGGTCCCTTGCACTTTTGGAAATTATTTGGTGTTTGCTGTCAGTTTCAATCATCATGGTCCGAAGAAAAAAAGACTTGCTGATGGTCTGCTGGATAATTTGGGGAACAAGAGGTATTTTTCTTACCTGATAACAAAAGTGAGTGACTTACCCAAAGATGATGCAGAAACAAGAATAGATCGTACGTGGAAGACATAGCAGGTCCCTTTCACTTTTGGAAATTATTCGGTGTTTGCTGTCAGTTTCAATCATCATGGTCCGAAGACAAAAAAGACGTGTTGATGGTCTGCTGGAGAATTTGGGGAACAAGAGGTATTTTTCTTACCTGATCACAAAAGTGAGTGACTTACCCCAAGATCATGCAGAAACATGAATAGATAATACTTGGAAGACATAGCAGGTCCCTTGCACTTTTGGAAATTATTCGGTGTTTGCTGTCAGTTTCAATCATCATGGTCCGAAGACAAAAAAGATGTGTTGATGGTCTGCTGGATAATTTGGGGAACAAGACGTATTTTTCTTACCTAATAACAAAAGTGAGTGACTTACCCCAAGATGATGCAGAAACATGAATAGATCGTACTCGGAAGACATAGCAGGTCCCTTTCACTTTTGGAAATTATTCAGTGTTTGCTGTCAGTTTCAATCATCATGGTCCGAAGACAAAAAAGACGTGTTGATGGTCTGCTGGAGAATTTGGGGAACAAGAGGTATTTTTCTTACCTGATAACAAAAGTGAAGGACTTACCCCAAGATGATGCAGAAACATTAACAGATGGTACTCGGAAGACATAGCAGGTCCCTTTCACTTTTGGAAATTATTCAGTGTTTGCTGTCAGTTTCACTCATCATGGTCCGAAGACAAAAAAGACGTGTTGATGGTCTGCTGGATAATTTGGGGAACAAGAGGTATTTTTCTTACCTGATAACAAAAGTGAATGACTTACCCCAAGATGATGCAGAAACATGAATAGATCGTACTCGGAAGACATATCAGGTCCCTTTCACTTTTTAAAATTATTCGGTGTTTGCTGTCAGTTTCAATCATCATGGTCCGAAGACAAAAAAGACGTGTTGATGGTCTGCTGCATAATTTGGGGAACAAGAGGTATTTTTCTTACCTGATAACAAAAGTGAGTGACTTACCCCAAGATGATGCACAAACATGAATAGATCGTACTCGGAAGACATAGCAGGTCCCTTGCACTTTTGGAAATTATTTGGTGTTTGCTGTCAGTTTCAATCATCATGGTCCGAAGAAAAAAAGACTTGCTGATGGTCTGCTGCATAATTTGGGGAACAAGAGGTATTTTTCTTACCTGATAACAAAAGTGAGTGACTTATCCAAAGATGATGCAGAAACAATAATAGATCGTACGCGGAAGACATAGCAGGTCCCTTTCACTTTTGGAAATTATTCGGTGTTTGCTGTCAGTTTCAATCATCATGGTCCGAAGACAAAAAAGACGTGTTGATGGTCTGCTGGAGAATTTGGGGAACAAGAGGTATTTTTCTTACCTGATAACAAAAGTGAAGGACTTACCCCAAGATGATGCAGAAACATTAATAGATCGTAGTCGGAAGACATAGCAGGTCCCTTTCACTTTTGGAAATTATTCGGTGTTTGCTGTCAGTTTCACTCATCATGGTCCGAAGACAAAAAAGACGTGTTGATGGTCTGCTGGATAATTTGGGGAACAAGAGGTATTTTTCTTACCTGATAACAAAAGTGAATGACTTACCCCAAGATGATGCAGAAACATGAATAGATCGTACTCGGAAGACATAGCAGGTCCCTTTCACTTTTTAAAATTATTCAGTGTTTGCTGTCAGTTTCAGTCATCATGGTCCGAAGAAAAAAAAGATGTGTTGATGGTCTGCTGAATAATTTGGGGAACAAGAGGTATTTTTCTCACCTGATAAGAAAAGTGAAGGACTTACCCCAAGATGATGCACAAACATTAATAGATCGTACTCGGAGGACATGGCAGGTCCCTTTCACTTTTGGAAATTATTCAGTGTTTGCTGTCGGTTTCACTCATCATGGTCCGAAGACAAAAAAGATTTGTTGATGGTCTGCTGGAGAATTTGGGGAACAAGAGGTATTTTTCTTACCTGATAACAAAAGTGAGTGACTTACCCCAAGATGATGCAGAAACATGAATAGATCGTACTAGGAAGACATAGCAGGTCCCTTTCACTTTTGGAAATTATTCAGTGTTTGCTGTCAGTTTCAATCATCATGGTCCGAAGACAAAAAAGATGTGTTGATGGTCTGCTGGATAATTTGGGGAACAAGACGTATTTTTCTTACCTGATAACAAAAGTGAGTGACTTACCCCAAGATGATGCAGAAACATTACTAGATTATACTCAGAAGAGATACCAGGTCCCTTTCAGTTTTGGAAATTATTCAGTGTTTGCAAAAGTGATTACAAAAGTGATCTAGCCCAAGCTGAATGTACTCACAGCTGCCTGCTGTCTCTTGAATGATACGGAAATAGGGGGGAAAGTCACAGATGCACTGAAAATTACACTGGAAGGCTTACCTGATTGTTGGTTTGTCAGCAACCACCTTATTTAGCTTCTGTTCCCCTCCTTCTTTTTAGCTTTAGAGTTCCCACAAGTCTCCTCTTTGAATTGGCCATTGGTCACATTTCAAGTTTTGGAATAATTTCCTGATGTACTGGATATATTCCTTCTTCAGACCAAATGATCAAGCTAGATAAATTAATGTTCAGTCAAGATTTCTGAAAAAAATTGTTTCTTACCTGAAGGTGAAAAGTAATCCATGTTGCAAAATCCTGATTTATATACAGTTTACAGCACAGTTTCTATGCTGTAACAAATTAGCAACTGTAAGAATATCCTAATGGAGGAAATAAAATGAAGTAATACATCATGATTATTATTTTTTTAATTTCTCACTCTTTTTCAAATTACAACTTTCATGAAAAGATAATGAAACAATTAAAAACCAGCAGCAAAGTATGACATTCGAATAATATAAAAAGATAAAAATGTTTACCTCACCTTTGGAAAATGAAGGCAACCAGTATGGATGTTAAACATAGAGTCACAATTCCTTTCAAGCACACTAAATATTGTCCCCCCCTCAGTTTCTGACCTGGTCATTATGGCACTTCAAAGATTAATAAATATATTATGGCATAGTTTTCCATGAGGCAGAATCCGTGGCATCCGTTGCATGGTCGGTCCCTTTTGACTGCGTCAATGTCTGTATCCATAACCTGAACAAAAGAATGAGGAAAACACATAGTTTTCTGGCAATATCTCATTAATGTGTTAAGAAGGAATAGTCAGTTAGTTGAGAGTCTAGCAACAGTTTGCCTGGCTTCTTCCTCCTTGGTAACCTAAGCCAAGATGTGCTACTTACCTCTTGGAAATGGTGTTCTTAATGTGTGCCTTCTGTTACTTCCCCGCTATCTTACCGAGTCCTCCTCATTGCCTCCAAACCAGCAGGGAACCTGTCTTCTCCACTCTGCTTGGACCCATGAGTTTGACTTACCTTTTACATCCCAAGAAAA
The DNA here is from genome assembly GCA_037013535.1 of Intellagama lesueurii. NCBI lineage: Eukaryota > Metazoa > Chordata > Lepidosauria > Squamata > Agamidae > Intellagama > Intellagama lesueurii. The sequence continues at coordinate 14,957,216 of JBAJHW010000008.1, forward strand.
TGGACCAGTAAACTTGGCTGCCCTTCCCCCACCCAGAACAATAAGCGCATCATAACCGACAACCTCAGGAGGCATCACAATCACTGTATTGGGCAGGGGACATCATGTGTAATCAGGGGGACATTACTGGAAAAGGATGGCCTTTTCCCCATAAGGACCATGAGAAAGACAAGGCTTGGTCCCCTGTTGATTTGGAGGCAATGAGAAGGCCTCGGTAACTAATAACTGCAGGGAGATGATATTTCATAAATCTTTCACTGTGGAAAAATATTATCTTTTGCCATCAGCACACAGGAGTCCTGAGAGCTGTTTTGACCATCTTAACTAGTCACTGTCCTTCTTTATGTTTAACATCCATACTGGTTGCCTTCATTCTCCATAAGGTGAGGTAAACATTGTTATCTTTTAATATTATTCGAATATCATAGTTTGCTGCTGGTTTTTATTTGTTTCATTGATGTTTTCATGAAAGATGTAATTTGAAAAAGAGTGAGAAATTAAAAAAATAATCATCATGATGTATTACTTCATTTTATTTCCTCCATTAGGATATTCTTACAGTTGCTGATTTGTTACAGCATAGAAACTGTGCTGTAAACTGTATATAAAACAGGATTTTGCAACATGGATCACTTTTCACCTTGAGGTAAGAAACTCCCCTTTTTTTAGGAAATCTTGACTGAACATTAATTTATCTAGCTTGATCATTTGGTCTGAAGAAGGAAAATATCCAGTACATCAGGAAATTATTCCGAAACATGAAATGTGACCAATGGCCAATTCAAAAAGGAGATTTGTGGGAACTCCAAAGCTAAAAGGAAAAAGGTAAACACAAGCTAAATAAGGTGGTTGCTGACAAACCAAGAATCAGGTAAGCCTTCCGGCATCGTTTTCAGTGCATCTGTGACTCCGACCCCCCCCCCCCCTATTTCTGTATCATTCAAGAGACAGCAGGCGGCTGTGAGTCATTCAGCTTGGGCTAGATCACTTTTGTAATCAGGTAAGAAAAATACTTCTTTCCTTGATCCAGAAATTATCCAGCAGACCATCAACATATCTTTTTTGTCTTCGGACCATGATGATTGAAACTGACAGCAAACACTGAATAATTTCCAAAAGTGAAAGGGACCTGGTATGTCTTCCGAGTACGATCTATTAATGTTTGTGCATCATCTTGAGGTGAGTCATTCACTTTCGTTATCAGGTAAGAAAAATACCTCTTTCCTTGGTCCCCAAATTATCCAGCAGATCATCAACAAATCTTTTTTGTCTTTCGACCATAATGATTGAAACTGACAGCAAATACCGAATAATTTCCAAACGTGAAAGAAACCTGCTATGTCTTCCAAGTACGATCTATTCATGTTTCTGCATCATCTTGGGGTAAGTCACTCACTTTGGTTATCAGGTAAGAAAAATACCTCTTGTTCCCCAAATTATCCAGCAGACCATCAACACATCTTTTTTGTCTTCGGACCATGATGAGTGAAACTGACAGCAAAAACTGAATAATTTCCAAAAGTGAAAGGGACCTGCTATGTCTTCCGAGTACAATCTTTTCATGTTTGTGCATCATCTTGGGGTAAGTCCTTCACTTTTCTTATCAGGTAAGAAAAATACCTCTTATTCCCCAAATTATCCAGCAGACCATCAACAAATCTTTCTTGTCTCCGGACTATGACGAGCGAAACTGACAGCAAACACCGAATAATTTCCAAAAGTGAAAGGGACCTGGTATGTCTTCCGAGTGTAATTCATTAATGTTTCTGCATCATCTTGGGGTAAGTCCTTCACTTTTGTTATCAGGGAAGAAAAATACCTCTTGTTTTCCAAGTTATCCAGCAGACCATCAACACGCCTTTTTTGTCTCCGGAGCATGATGATTGAAACTGACAGAAAACACTGAATAATTTCCAAAAGTGAAAGGGACCTCTTATGTCTTCCCAGTACGATCTATTAATGTTTGTGCATCATCTTGGGGTAAGTCACTCACTTTTGTTATCAGGTAAGAAAAATACCTATTCTTCCCAAAACTATCCAGCAGACCATCAACACATCTTTTTTGTCTTCGGACCATGATGATTGAAACTGACAGCAAACACCGAATAATTTCCAAAAGTGAAAGGGACCTGCTATGTCTTCCGAGTACGATCTATTCATGTTTCTGCATCATCTTGGGGTAAGTCACTCACTTTTGTGATCAGGTAAGAAAAATACGTCTTGTTCCCCAAATTATCCAGCAGACCATCAACAAATCTTTTTTGTCTCCGGACCATGATGATTGAAACTGACAGAAAACACTGAATAATTTCCAAAAGTGAAAGGGACCTGCTATGTCTTCCGAGTACAATCTTTTCATGTTTGTGCATCATCTTGGGGTAAGTCCTTCACTTTTCTTATCAGGTAAGAAAAATACCTCTTATTCCCCAAATTATCCAGCAGACCATCAACAAATCTTTCTTGTCTCCGGACTATGACGAGCGAAACTGACAGCAAACACCGAATAATTTCCAAAAGTGAAAGGGACCTGGTATGTCTTCCGAGTGTAATTCATTAATGTTTCTGCATCATCTTGGGGTAAGTCCTTCACTTTTGTTATCAGGGAAGAAAAATACCTCTTGTTTTCCAAGTTATCCAGCAGACCATCAACACGCCTTTTTTGTCTCCGGAGCATGATGATTGAAACTGACAGAAAACACTGAATAATTTCCAAAAGTGAAAGGGACCTCTTATGTCTTCCCAGTACGATCTATTAATGTTTGTGCATCATCTTGGGGTAAGTCACTCACTTTTGTTATCAGGTAAGAAAAATACCTATTCTTCCCAAAACTATCCAGCAGACCATCAACACATCTTTTTTGTCTTCGGACCATGATGATTGAAACTGACAGCAAACACCGAATAATTTCCAAAAGTGAAAGGGACCTGCTATGTCTTCCGAGTACGATCTATTCATGTTTCTGCATCATCTTGGGGTAAGTCACTCACTTTTGTGATCAGGTAAGAAAAATACGTCTTGTTCCCCAAATTATCCAGCAGACCATCAACAAATCTTTTTTGTCTCCGGACCATGATGATTGAAACTGACAGAAAACACTGAATAATTTCCAAAAGTGAAAGGGACCTGCTATGTCTTCCGAGTACAATCTTTTCATGTTTGTGCATCATCTTGGGGTAAGTCCTTCACTTTTCTTATGAGGTAAGAAAAATACCTCTTATTCCCCAAATTATCCAGCATACGATCAACAAATCTTTCTTGTCTCCGGACTATGATGAGTGAAACTGACAGCAAACACCGAATAATTTCCAAAAGTGAAAGGGACCTGGTATGTCTTCCGAGTGTAATTCATTAATGTTTCTGCATCATCTTGGGGTAAGTCCTTCACTTTTGTTATCAGGGAAGAAAAATACCTCTTGTTTTCCAAGTTATCCAGCAGACCATCAACACGTCTTTTTTGTCTCCGGAGCATGATGATTGAAACTGACAAAAAACACTGAATAATTTCCAAAAGTGAAAGGGACCTGGTATGTCTTCCGAGTACGATCTATTAATGTTTGTGCATCATCTTGGGGTAAGTCACTCACTTTTGTTATTAGGTAAGAAAAATACCTCTTGTACCCCAAATTATCCAGCAGACCATCAACACATCTCTTTTGTCTTCGGACCATGATGAGTGAAACAGACAGCAAACACTGAATTATTTCCAAAAGTGAAAGGGACCTGCTATGTCTTCCGAGTACGATCTATTCTTGTTTCTGCATCATCTTGGGGTAAGTACTTCACTTTTGTTATCAGGTAAGAAAAATACCTCTTGTTCCCCTAATTATCCAGCAGACCATCAGCACATCTTTTTTGTCTTCGGACCTTGATGAGTGAAACTGACAACAAACACTGAATAATTTCCAAAAGTGGAAGGGACCTGCTATGTCTTCCGAGTACGATCTATTCATGTTTCTGCATCATCTTGGGGTAAGTCCTTCACTTTTGTTATCAGGTAAAAAAAATACCTCTTGTTCCCCAAATTATCCAGCAGACCATCAACACGTCTTTTTTGTCTTCAGACCATGGTGATTGAAACTGACAGCAAACACTGAATAATTTCCAAAAGTGAAAGGACCTGCTATGTCTTCCGAGTACGATCTATTCATGTTTCTGCATCATCTTGGGGTAAGCCACTCACTTTTGTTATCAGGTAAGAAAAATACCTCTTGTACCCCAAATTATCCAGCAGACCATCAACACATCTCTTTCGTCTTCGGACCATGATGAGTGAAACAGACAGCAAACACTGAATTATTTCCAAAAGTGAAAGGGACCTGCTATGTCTTCCGAGTACAAACTATTAATGTTTGTTCATCATCTTGAGGTGAGTCACTCACTTTTGTTATCAGGTAAGGAATAAAATCATCTCTTCTTGTCCCGTACATGTCTGGAAGTAACAGGGAGGAAAATAATTTCAGTCTACTTGAAAAGTCATGACTCTGTATTTTAGCAATCCAGAAGATGAGGTAAACATGTTTAATTTTTTTTATGCCATTTGAATGTCATACATAGCTACTGATTTTAAATTGTTTTGTTGCTCTTCTCCTGAGAGTCATGATTTGAGGGGGGAGAGCAAGGTATAAAAATATTATGTTGAATTAATTTATCGATTCCTCTATTCTTACAGTAACTGATCATTTCAGCATGGAAACTGTACTTGGATCCATAGCTCCATGATAATGAAGTCTATAAAACAGGATCTTGCAACACCGATCACTTTTCACCTTGAGGTAAGAAATGCGATTTTTGGAGAGGTCTTGACGGAGACAATGCTGAGTGAAGCATTCAGAGAACCTAGAATAGGATGTAAAAATGGAGCTGAACTTTTTGTACCATTTCAGTTACTTTGAAGGAATGAACAGGTAAATAATTCAATTTATTTCCAGGGTTTCTCATATAATTAATCATGTTAAGTAATTCTGTCAGAGATAGAATTCTCACGTTTTGGGACTCAAATCTTGAAATTCCACTGGCATGGTTAATGCACGATTCTCAGATGTACTAAATTTCTAAAGTTCTAGTTTCAATTGATGAACTTCTTTTTAGGTTGGACTGATTGGATTTGATGAAATTCTAGAAGACCTTTATCTCATCGCCCTCAGAGAATCTGGAATAGGAATTAAAAATTGGGCTGAAGTTTCTGCACCATTTCAATCACCTTGAAGGAAGGAACAGGTAATTAATTCTTTTTATATCTAATGTTTTTATCCCCATAAAAATCATGAAGGTGGGGCATCCAGTCAGAATCATTACATTTTGGAACTCAAATCTCCACCTCCTCCTTGTAAGGTGGATGCAGGATTATGGGAGAATGTCGTAATTTTCTCAAGTTCTAGATTCAATCTTTGAACTTCTTTCTCAGTTTTATTTTAGGTTTGAATGACGGGATGAGATGGAATTTCAGAAGACATTTATTAATCTTTCAGGTAACACAGAGCTTTTCCTGTGTTCCAACTCTCAGACGCTCAAACCAGCAGGGCTGTTGCTAAGGGAGTCTATGGATGTTGTGCCAGCGGCCGGGTGGTTGTTTATGGTCTTTGCTGATATGCCCAGGGTAACACTGATTGCCACATTTGGGGTCGGGAAGGAATTTTCCTCCAGGGCAAATTGGCTAGAGGTCCTGGAGGTTTTTCGCCTTCCTCTGGGCATCCGGCAGGGACCACCTGTTAGGGCAATCCTAAAGATCAAAAATAAAATGTCTGTACATTTAAAAAGGGCCATAAACAATAATTAAACAAACAAAAAATAAAATAAACTGTGTAAAAACAAAAATCTTTGTCATGTTTTTTATCCTTTCCTAAGCAACATGCATCACAAGTACATGTTTCTTGCAGTTCTCTGCCTCTCTCTGTGTGTCCCTATTCCAAACAGCCACCGTTATACTCTCTTCTCTTAGAAGAGCAGGCAGCAACCCAGTGCCCTCCCAAGGTACTGGACTACAACTCCTATGATCATGCTGGCTGGGGCTTCTGGGTGTTGTAGTCCAAGAAAAGGAACATCTCCAAGCTTAGCCAGCAACGGCCACAAGAGATGGGAACAGCAACGGTGAACAACCGGAGGGCGATCAGCCCAGGAAGGCTGTCCTCTTGTAACCCATATTTCGAGGCTAACGTGTGGTGCATGTGATCCTTTTTTATGGTCACGGTGAATCTCCCCAAGCTAAGAGCTGTGATTCCAAAGCGCACACTCAATGACTTTTCACACACATCATCCAGTCTAGCAATACCACTGATCAGCTGGAGGGAGACAGCCTGTAAATATAGCGGCCACATTAAAATTATCTGTGTACGAAACAGGGAACAGGCAAGATGTTATTTGCATCCACAAATAACATCTGAAAAGCACAATTGTGGCACCAATTTTCAAGATCTTGGAACGAGAAATGGCTGGTTCTCTTAAAAGATATAGATGTTCAGTGTTTGACATGAAATTAGGAAAGTAACTTATTTGCATAGTCACTTCTTCACAGACGTAGCTAAAGCTGCAGATGTTTGCTCCATTGGATCAGGGGGGAAACACATTTCCGATTCCAAAGTTCGGTGCCTGCTGTGTACATGCAGATGGTCACCTTGCTTGCATGAGGGCTAAGTGTGAAGAGGGGCATCATGGAGAGCCACTCAAGGCCGTCTGAACGTCCAGCCATCAATGTCTCTGATCTTCCATGTTGAGGGAGGAGATCTGAAGGCATTTTATATCCCCGAGTGTGGTGCAGTGATCACAGTGCTGGACTGGATTGTGAGATCCACCTTCACATCCCTTCTGAGTCATGAAACTCACTCTTTCACTTTGGACCAGCCTGAACTACCCTACAAGGGTGTAATGAGGATAAAGCCGGGGGGAGGGGGGAAGAGATGTACAATGCTTTGAGCAACAGTGTAATATAGAAATAAATAACCCTACAGGTGCCACACCATTACTTGTTGATTTTGGTGCAATCTATTCATGGGACTCTTCCCCTGGATGATTTTGTGGTCGATGCCCCTGGTTCATGTCTGCTGCTGTTAGAAACGAAGCGGCGTTTGCCAGTTACTCCTGATTCATTCTTTTATCTGTGCGGCAGATCTTGTTTCCTTCTGTAATAAAGCAGACTGAATGGTTTTAAAAACATTGCTTCTTTATCAAAGACATTTAAAACTTTACCATCGTTCATTAGTAAAAGCAGTAAACGTAGCTTGTAAAGGATAATATTATCAATCTGAGGTAGGAATGAATCGGCTCTGGCTGGTTGTTGCTTGCAAAGCAAGAGACTTCAGAGTAAAGAATAGCTTTTAATGACATGAGATTGGTCAATTCATTTTTATCGCATTGTGCCAGGAGATGCAAGTTCAAACTATCCTTGTTGTTAGATACCACCTTAGGAATATGATCACTCTTTGCAATAAATTCAAGGTGCATTTTGGGGGGGGGGGGAACCTTTGGCTTCCAGAGTTTTTGGACTACAACTCCCATAATCTCTTGTCAATGCCAGTGAGAAAGATGGATATTGTCATCCAAAATATTTAAAGGGTTATGGCACATTCAAAAAGTGGGGGTGTGGTGATCACAGTGTCATTGATGTTAGGGTAGAACCTCTTCCAAAATCTCGGCAGAACTGGTCAACCAGAGCCAGGTCTGTGCATGCCAAGGGCATGCTGCCAGGGCCCCTCTGGAGCAAAGGCTACATAAGAAATGGAGATGTGGGTGGGTGACTGGGGGGGGGGGGACCAGGAGTTCACAAACAATGGCTGCCTGTGTCCCGGGTTGTGACTTACAAAATGTAATGCTTTGCCTTAAAGTGCCTTCGTCCTCCGATGCCCTCTTGAGCTGCCTTGCAGGAAGCTGGAGGTGGGAGAGCTGGTCTTTTCGTGGGGGCAGCGGGCCCCAAGGCAAGAGGCTGCCGAGATTTGGGTGGGGCAGCAATGGCTGAACTACCTTGCAGAGGTTCCTCACATCCCCACGACTCCTGGAATACAGAGAGATTTCTTGGGAAGGGTCCCCCCCCCCCGCCCTGCCCTCCTCTTGAAAGGAAGGTGGCTCAGCCAGGCCTTTCCTAAACACATTGTGGGACTTACCTGAGAGGAGGGTTTACTCTATGGCCCCATAAGCTGGAAAGGCAAATGAAAGGGAGAAGCCAAAATCCAGTCTCAGCAGAACGATGGGATGTCCCCATCTGACACTCCTCTGCTTAGTCATTCGCCCACGGCTTGCCCACAACACGGCAAGACCGAGGCTGGGGATGATGGGAATAGTAGTAGCATGACTGGACAGAAGACTGTGAGTTGGAAAGAAACCCATCTGTGTTGAATGGCAGTTTTATGATTGCAAAAGTTGTTGACCACTCATAGAGTCACCATCCTTTTGGGGAAGAACTGGAGGCCGCACAACAAATACAAGTTAAATAAGATGTGCCACACCAGTGGGTTCTACCAAATTCACCCACCTTCAACTGTGCATACTGTCACATCCGCCATACACCCAAATCCTATATGCCTTGAAAGTTTGAGGTATTGTTTGTTGTACATGTGCACCAATGCTACATGTATGTCCTGGTTCACATGTTCTGTCATACATGTGTGCTGGTGTTGGGTCAAAATTCTTATGATACACATAAGTCACCATTGTGTTGCCTTGATGCAGATACTGGATTTCTGGCTTGGGGCTAGGGTGATCCAGCTTGCTTTCTTTCCAAGATTTTATTTATTTATTTATTTTTACTTTTGCAGTCGCCTCCCCAGCGGCTGAAAGTACAATGGCTTCTTTTATGGGGTCTTTTATCTCCGGTTTCCATATGTGCAATGAATGCATGCCTCAAACTAATCTCTCTGTGCTCACATAAAAGGCTGTAAATTATAGCTTACTGGGTACACTGCCTTGTTTTGGAGTCAGACAACTGCACAATGGTCTTGCTCCTGGCCTTTGGTGCATCATAATAGCAGGACATTTGCCTGTGTATTCACACATACAATAACCTTTGTTTTTCAGGAGCGAGATGTTACCAATGTAATTGCTATCACTATTCAAGAAACAAAAGTGGGGGTGTGGTGATCACAGTGGCATTGATGCTAGGGTAGAACCTCTTCCAAAATCTCGGCAGAACTGGTCAACCAGAGCTGCACGTTGGTGGTGGTTTACTTCAGCCCCCAAAATGCAGGGCTTGGTGACCCACTGAACTGAGGATGTGGCATCTTGTTATCATCCTCACATTTCTTGTCCCCCATTTGACTACGGAGGATTTGCCCGTGGCGGAGGGGATCCCTTGTTCCAAGTATCAAGTGGCTTTCAACCATTCATGCTATGAGTTTGTGAGACTCCAGCGTACGTTCACGAGTGCCCAGAGTTGGTGTGAGAAAGGAGGGGGGCATCTCGTCTTTATTGAGAATGAAGAAACCCAGATGTTCCTAGAGGAGCATATCTCCGTGGACAAGGAGTGGTGGATTGGGATAACTTACAGTTCTTCTTCAAATGACACTACGGAAGGTAAGGAAACTGGTGTCCTGGTTCTGTGCAACATTGGTGGGTGGGATCAGAGCAGTTGGCCTTCAGATACAGGGAAACTCCACTTCATTTCTCAACTCTTCCATGGAACTCGTTGGGGGACCTCAGGCCAAAATTGCTGCATGGGATGAGCGAAACCATCTCATGCCATCTGACATTTCTGAGAGCGGGAGGGGGGGAATGGTGGGCTATAAATGCAATGGGAAAGCCATTTTGTTGGTTTGTTTTACTGCTAAAATATTGGCTTGCTAAATCCAGCTCATGGCATCATCCTAATTCTATGCCACAAGAGTATGACTTTGCACATTTGATGGTCTAGTGCAAAGTGCAACACACTGGATACATTTCAGTTTTCGTGTTATTTTAATATCTTTCAGGCTTTAACGGCTGTATCTTAAAGATGAGTTGTAGAAACCACAAGTGGAGCCACTAAGGCAATGGTTCCCAACCTTGGGTCCCCAGAGGTTCTTGGGCTAAAACTTCCAGAAGCCTTCACCACTAGCTGTGCTGGCCAAGATTTCTGGGAGTTGTAGTCCAAGAATGTATGGGGACCCAAGGTTGGGAAGCACTGCATGAAGTGCTTTCACTTCTCACTTTTAATATAAGTACCACATTCTTATGATCCCTATTAATTCTCCTGCAAGTGGACAAGTGGTCATTTATGAAAAAGCAACATAAAAGGCCACCCAGAAGCACTATGTAAATCCTAGTGATATTCAATATTATTTGGAATCAATCTAACCAGAGTGTTGGGAAGTTGCTTTTTTTTACCACAGCTCCCCTGCTGGCTGGAGGACTGTAGGTGTAGCTATTCCAAAAGAGTAACTTTTTCTGAACTCTGGTGTAACGGGAGCTTAAACTGCAGGATAGTAGCTTTTATCTGAAGGTTGGGAGAAACCTTTTTTAAAATAAGAAGAAAAGATCGACAAAGGAACTAGTGGGTGGACAGCTGTCTCTTGGATAAAGCTTGAACGCTGGACTTCTGGAACTCCTTAATGTGGTAAAAGATATTTGATTAGTTCAGTCTGCATTTTGCAAAGGGGGTTGCTTTTTGTGATGCATCCTCGAGAGCTAAACGTGGGCTTCATTTGAAGCTCTAATTGTCCTTCGAAAGAATGGCATGTCCAGAGGGAAAATGCTGCAATGGCAGGAAATTCCTTATAATGTGTAATTTGACCCTGCATGGGGCTCTCTTCCTGTTCAATTGTACAATGAACCATTGCTGGTGCACATATTGGTGCATTCATGATGTTGCTTCCTTTCAGGGTCCATGATTTGGCTGGATACCTCAAATATTACCTACAGCAAGTGGCACCAAGACCCACCCTCTGCTTTCACAACCTCGTGTGGTTATATCCTGAAGAACTCCAGCTATGAGTGGGGCGTAACAGAGAACTGTAGCCAGGAATTTGACTTCATTTGTCAGTTTGGTAAGATGGCATGAGCTCATTTCCATGCATTTGAAAATGGGAATCTATAAATCCCCCTTGAATTATATTTCAAAAATGAAGTAGATGGGTGAAGTTACCAGACAAACGTTAGACGAGCCAGTGCTTCCTGATTGCCCTTTTAACTGTTATGTAGAAGAGGGAGCTTCAGCTGTTCCAACTGAGAGGTTTTTGATCCCTTTCCCGCCCCGTCTCCCTGCCCTCTGTTATGTGGCAGATGTAGACTCCCTTTTCAATGGAGCTTGAAAGACTTCCCTTGTTGATCTACGGCTTCCAGAATTTTCCACCCAGCCTATATTTATCACCTTTTTTTGGTGGAAGTGTTTCCCTCAAGTGGTGGGAAAAGGTCTGTTTGTCAGGAGGGGATTTTCTTCCCAGTGTATCTCGCATTTAGAATGCTTTGTTTTGTGATTGGTGACTGGAGGGCAAACACAAGTTTAATTTGCATGTTTGACTGGCGAGGGACCTCTCTCTGAAGAAATGCTGCTGTGAAAGGTTATGTGGGTTAGCTGGAGTTAGTTGTAAGAAATGTAGATGCCCTCTGACATCTAATTTGATAGTGGGATGAGAGACTTAATTTGCCTACAGAAAATGAATAACAACTTTATTTGTTTGTTTGTTTGTTTGTTTAAAATATGTTTACCCCGCCTTTCTCCTCAAAAGGCCCCAAGGCATGATCAGGACATTAAATTTTCAATGATGTTCTCTTTGTTACATCTTCTTTTCGGTGTCGCTTCGCGTGGTTATGCTTTGTCAGATCCTCCACGTAATCAGTTATTCAGATTTTCATATAGAAAATCAGAGCATCTCTCCAAGGGCTGGCACTTAATCCTACAACTTCATTCTTACTGTCATTCATAGAACCTACCATCCATTCTGATTCTATAAGCTGGCCAACCGGTGATAATAAATGCAAGGCTTATCTTACCAATTTTTAAAAAGGTCCTTCAGAAGCAGAACAAAAATCCTGGGCATAAAGATTTATTTTAAAATGAGACAAAATAAAATAAAATAAAGCCAGACAGGCTGCTGGCAGTTGAACCTTCATGTCACCAACAGTGGCAAGACCTGAGAGCAGAAAGGTAGCTTTGGGGAACAGAGCAAGTCACCTGACATTGATGTCCTGTCCCACCCAGGATCTACTGCTTGAGACCACTGCCTCACTCTGTCTAGTGATAGGGCCGGCCCTGTCTGTACTATGGCAGCAGACCGTTCCTTTATTCAATACCTAGGTGAGCAGAGTCATAACTCATTATTTGGGCACCTGGGACAAGTAGCCCTGTCTCCTGCCCGTTCTGCAAGAGCACCCATTTTTTAAAAAAAAAGGAGAAAGAGGTCTCTCTCCCGAAAAGAAAGAGAACGTTTATTCTTTTTTCTTTTTTAAGGAAAGTGAGTATAGCAGGAGGAGTTGCTATTTATTTTTCCAGCACTCATCCGTAGGTTCATCTCTAGATTTTGGTGCCCTGGGGCAAAGGCCCAACGGTCGTACCCTAGTGACAGCCAGGACTGTGAGATAAGCAGGCAAGGATCTGTCGGATGAGTAGTTCCTGAGTTCTGGCGCTCTCCTTGCTATAAAATACAGGAATCAGAATAGTGGCCATGATCCCGGGGTGTGTGTGATGGGAGCTGCATTCCAACATATGTGGGGGGCCCAGGTTATGTGAGATTGGCGTGTTTTGTTCTCTTACTAATGGCACCCTTGCTTTTCTCAACACTGTAGAATCGGGCCACAGCATTGCCTGCGACACCTTCAACGCTACCGTGCAGTGTGGGTCGGGAGAAGTCATTCAGATCGGAGAGAGCTTCTACGGGCGGAAGACCCCCCACTACTGCGTGCTGGAGACCCCCCTGGACTTTGACGTTGAAGAAGAGTGTAGCTGGGTCAGTGTGAAGGACGAAGTTGTGGGTAAGGTTTTAGGGAGTGACGGGCTTTGAAGGGAGTGACACAGCAGGGGAAAGGTCCGCTTGGGAGCGGGGACATTTGGTGTAAAATGGAAAAAGGAATCAAGAGGAGTTGCTTTGAAATACATAGGTTTACCTTGGAGAGTTCTCTCAAGCCCTGTTAAGGCATTTCTGGTTCAGTAGAGTGAACATGAGAGGAGGAGGGCGTGGTAGGGCTGCCCCCTTAGCCATTTTCATCATCCACTTGCGAAGAGTGACTTCCTGGAGTAGAAAGAGTTGCTCGGATCTTGATCAACTCAGTTTTCTGAATCACACCTCCCAGGACACCCAGCTGGCATAGTCAAGGGTCATGTTGCCTAGGGGATTCTGGGTAACATAGTCCCAAAATGGAATGTTTCCAGGCTCTACCCACTTCTATCCAGCACATGGAACACCTCTTTAGGCTACAGCTGCCCAAATGCCCTGCCGGGATCCCCACAAAGCCCAACAGGGTAACTTTTCAAAATGGCGGCTCCTCTCCTCACCAGGAAGCTCTCCTGGTGTTGTGGATCCCTAAGTTACTTCTGAGTAGAAATGCATGGGATCACATCCTTTACACATTGACTTTCCCATTGTTCAACCTTAATGTTGGGTTTTGTATATTAATATTTGTTGGTCCCCTCATTGTTCTGATGCCAAGGTAGAATTGTAACACAATTCAAAATAACATGTGGATGCCAACCGACTCCTTGCAGGTCAGTGTCATGGCCTTCAAGCCTGCCAGGTTGCAGCTGATGGGACCTTCTTTGGAGATCCGTGTCCAGCTTTGGGAAGCTACCTATCTATTCAATACCATTGCATGGAAGGTAAGCGGTACTGTTTTCTGTTCATACAACAGGGAGAGGATTTTTGGGTTGTCTGGACTACAAACCCCATAATTCTCCATTCTGGGAGTGCCGCCTGACAGACAGGCACCTTACAGACACTTAAAGACGGCTCATCCAGGAGAATGGCCTCGGCTAGAAGGCTTTCAGGCTAGCTAGGCTTAGTTCCACCGAGCTTCCTGTTCAGAAAGAAAGCTTTCCGAACAGGAGGGCAGCTAGCATCAGGGCAACTGACCCAACTGACTGCATTTTTGGGCTCTTCACGTCACAAGTGGAGTTGGCTATGGGGACTGCCGTGATCCCCACCTGTACTTCCAATTTACCACTGCACTGCTGTTTGGAACTAGCACATAATTAGAAAGTCACCGGAGCAAAAAATGTAAAATGGTGGTAGACGTGTTTTACCACCACTGTTTCCAGCATGGAAGCAGGTGCATGTAGGGTTGTGTGTATAGGTGACTTAGAATGATTTTGATGCTTTAAAGATCCTGTCTCCTGTTAATTATTATAATTAAGCCTTATAAGCATGTGGAAAACTTCCCACATTCATAATGCTACTAGAATAAGATACACGGTGTAAGTGGACCTTCTGGGCCTAATCCAGCCTGTGGATGGCCTGACTCTGGCCCACCCAGGGGGCCAACAGCTTCCATCATCTTTCAGCGGATGCAGAGGTGATAATGTTATTTTTTTTAATTGTTTTATAGGCTTACGGCTAGCTGTGACGGAGACAAGCTTTGTCTTTGAAAATGTCACCGTCTCCTTGAACTGGCTACTCTCGCCTTACTCGGGCAACCTCTCCTGTATAATTAGCACTGGTGATGGAAACACCATTGATCCTTATTACCCGCCATCGTAAGTTGAAACCTTTGCGGTCAAGCTGTTGGGGCTTTTAGTGACTTGCTGCCATTTTCTGTCGTATTGAATTTAAAGAGTTGTTGCTAAATCACCACATTATTCACTTACGAAGAAGTGAATAACGTGGTAATGCCTCAGTGTGTGCAGTGAGGTTTTCATGGAGCCTGATCCTGTACATTTTGTTCCTTTTTTTCCTCATGAAGTTACATTGTAGTATATTGATTGCAGCAGTTCCAGCCCTCCCGTTAGGTAGAGTAAGTTGGCTGCCCTTAGGGGGCAGCTTTTGAGTGCTAAAAACACCCAGGAAACATTTATTTACTTTTTATTATTATTATTATTATTATAATTTACTCTGAGGAGTTGGGAGGGGAGATTCTGTGATATTGTGCCTCAGGTGACAAAATAAGTACGCTAGCATTGAGTACTCCGCACCTTGTCATGGAGAAAGTGTCAAGGGCTCCTCTGCCTCAGAAAAATGTCTTCAAATGGCCCTTGTTTGCATATAACTCTAAGCTAGAATTTAGCACAGCATGCATAAAGAGGAATGAGCTGAGCCAAGCTTCCAGATCCAACCCATCTCACCTGCCTGCAAAATTTATTTCACCTTATGTGAATGTTGGCTTATTGTTAGCTTCTGATCAGAACCTGTGTTAAGCTGGCCATTAAGAAGAATGCATCTCCTCTGCATGTTTTCTCTGTCTAATCCACTTCCCCTCCCACAACAAACTGCCTCAGAGAAATTTGCCTCAGCAATTGGACCTTCAAATGAAGGCCACTTTCAGTGCCCGTTCACAAAACAAAGCATGCTAAATGCAAGATCAGTAGGTGACGAAAACCACGTGCTGTGACAAACGGGTCCTTTCCATCACTTCAGGGGCCTTGTTTAACCCAGATCTTCTTGAATGGCAATTCCCAGAAGCCTTTGCCATTAGTGGTGTCAGCTGGGGTTTCTAGAAATTGCAGTCCAAGAACACCTGGGTTACCCAAGGTTGGGAACCACTGACCTAGAGTATCATATACAGTGGTGCCTCGCTAGACGATGTTAATCCATTCCACGAAGATTGCTGTCTAGCGAAAACATCGTCTAGCGAAGCACGTTTTCCCATTGGAATGCATTGAAATCTCTTCAATGCGTTCCAAGGGAAAACTCAGTCGTCTTGCGAAAATCTCCCATAGGGAAACATCGTCTAGCGAGTGAGGGTCCCCGTCAGAATGCACTGACAGCTGCACTGACAGCTTTTGACCACTAGTCGGCGCATTCCTATGGGGAAACCTCATCGTCTAGCGAAAATTCCCCATAGGAGACATCGTTTTGCGAAGCGCAGTAGCGATCGCAAAAAGGCATCGTCTAGCGATTTCCTCGTCCTGCGAGGCAATCGTCTAGCGAGGCACCACTGTATGAGCAAAAGGGAAATACAAGCAAGCTCAGAAGAGCTCCATGGGTTTAGGAAGTCCAAAGAATTGTTTGGGGGTGTGTGGAGAAAACCCCACTGGTCAAAAGAATTCGTAAGAGAACAATGAAGTCCAGACATGCTGAATGGGCATGGAATGCTAACTATGTATGTCGTAAATGGAAAACTGAGTGGTAGTGGTGAAAGAAGAAGAGGTGAGAATGGGGTGTTCTAGAACCCTGAAAACAGTTTTCCATGCTGCCATGTTTGGCCACATTCTAACAGCGAATTCCACAATGTGTTTGAAGCGTATCTAGCAGCGTGATCCATCAGTATCTGTCCCCGGGTGAATTCGCCATCTTTGTGGAGTGCACAATGAGCGAATGGCATGTCACAGCTCAAAAACCGGTGACTGTGCATGACAAAATGGACAAGCTGACGGTTACCGGATGCTTCAGTGAGAAGGAAAGCGGGAACAGCTCTCGCTGCCGGACCCTTTACGAGGAGCCCCTGTGGATTCAAGTGGAACTCAACGGAGGTTAGAATCATTGTGGCTGTCATTGTTATGCACCGTTCCGTTGCATGTTAGCAGTGCAGAAGGAGAGCATGGCTCTCTCAGTACTCAAAGGTTGAAAAAAAATACTTTAATGGACCCAACTTCCCAGAATTCTGGGAGTCGAAAAAGTAACTTTTTTGACCTCTGCATCAAGTGAGCCAATCCAGATCCTTTAAAAGCACACCTTGGTTAAGAAGCACTTTGCTTCTGAAATCTGGTATCGGAAAACACAAGAGTGACGAATCAAAAAGGTGTTGCAAGCATGCTGCAGAACAGATTGGGTGAAATTCGTGAAAATAGGGTGTCGCATCTCTAGGGTAGGGATATTTCCCAGAGTCCTAAAGGAGCCCCCGGTGCACTGCCTTGCCCCCAGGACATGCAACGCTCAACAAGGAGCCCTGCCCAGGGATCCTCGCAGTAGGCGTAGTTCCAGTCCCTCTCTGCCTCCAGAACCTCCGCCACACTATAAGTGCCCTTGACCTCCAAAGCAACGTTCTCCTCTGGATCCTAGGAGTCACCTACTGCATGCTCATGTCCTCCCTTCTACTGACTCTCCCACTTCTAAGTCTTCTCCTGGAGGTCTCCTCCCTCACCTGAGTCAGGTGTTCCCATCCCATGCCTGTCTCCGATGCAGCAGCAGGTTCCGAGGGTTTTCCCTGGCTGTTGGGGATGGGGGCCAATGTCCTGCCAGGGGCACCAACGGTGACCCCTTCACATTTGCCATCTCATGATTTGACCAAAGAGGACAGCAATGGTAAACCACTGCTGAAAACCTGAGGATTTGGAACCTTTAAGATTCACGTCTTTATTTCTGGGTGAGTTTTCCGCAGTTACAACCCACCTTTTCAGAAGGCAGAGTACAATTATTTTCTTTTAAGGGGCTGGGATCTTGGTGGATATTTACGTGTCTGCAAAAAGAATCCTGGAAATTAGTGAAATTTGCCTACTGGCACCCAGCACCTTGTGAATTTACTGCAATTAGCCGCAGCATTTTCCATAATTCATCTTGTGTATGCATAAATGGTCAACAGGAATTAGTGTTTGTATTTTATGGGGGTTTTGTCAATGAATCTAAAGTGTTACAAACACCTAAGGCACAATACAAACAAACATGATATAAATACATTTTTTTAAAAAAATGAGGTTTATAGTGAAGACATAGAGAAGAAAGCATCACTTTCATTACACAGAAGGCAATTTTGGAAATGTTTTGCTTTGCAGGAAGTGAGGTGACCTACAGTGTTCTAAGTGGTAACAAGACTCTGTTGGAATCCAGCATAAAAGCAGGAATTGTTCCTCATAATCTGACCCTGGATGGTGCATCCCAACAGCTGATCGGTCCTGGGCTGCACAGCCTTGAAATTGTTGCATCCAGCAATACCACAGAATCAGAGGTCGCAGAAATCCTTACCGTTCACTTGGTCCAACCAGTTTCTGGTCTGCATGCTGAATTAACTTCTCACTCTGTGGAGTTAGGAGAAGATCTGGAAATCATGGTGTCTGTCCGTCATGGTGCTCCTGAAAAACTGAAGTTTGAGGTGATTGGGCCAAATGACACGTTTTCCCACTTGAGAGACTGTCCCGAAGGTGAAGCTGAAACCTACAGGATACCAGTGGAAGTTGAAGGTACTATGATATTGAAGATTCACCGTTGGGATAGCTGTGTCTTCTTCACAAGTTAAAGCAAATAGCAAAAAAAGAGAGAAGGGAAATGTTTGGTAGAGTTTAGTAGAGTTAAGTGACTTCGGGACTCCAGAAGTTGTTGCTCCCATAAGATATGGTCAGCATGGCAGAGGACCATGGATTATAGGACATGTGGAGGTAGAGGTTGCTTATCCCTCTGGGCACCCTTGTCAAAATATTCTGCATTCAAATATATAGTTTATTATTACAGCCATACTGTATAACCACTGCAGACCAATCTATTTACTAGGCATAGAATTTTCAGATATTTTTCACTACAGCCACCAGAATTTATCAAGAATTCCCCAGATAGAATTCTGGCAGCTTTAGTCAAAAACTTCAAAGTTTCAGAGGAGTTTCAGGATCCTTGCTAAGGCTCTATCTACAGCCATGGCTATTAAGCCTGGAGAAGGATATGGGTGAAACTTTCTATGCTCCATGGGAACTGCAAGGCATTAGGGATGGTAGTCTCTCTGTTCCTTAGACTCTGTAGAGGGTGCTTCTTAAAAAACCACCAGTCCCTTAATGCTTTGCAGTTGCTGTGAAGCTTATAAAGCTCCATTGATGTCCTTTTCCATGCTTAATCAATGTTGCTCTGAAGAGAACCTTGGCGAGAAACAGGTGAGGATCCTGAAAGTGTTCTGGTTAGTTTTTGTGCCTCTTCAGCAACCTGACACATCAGTGCTACCATCACCTGTCTCTGGGTTTGGCATGATGATTTGGGGAATCAGTTTCCTTCTTGGGGTATGAAGCCAAAAGAGTGCAACCCCAAGGTGATGGGAGCAAAAGCAGAAGCTGTTGTGTTTAGGTTGCCTCTCCCACAACCCTGTGCTTCTCCACCATTCTAAAGAATGGGGTAGCACTCCTTGAGCCAAACTGCTGTGAAATCATGTGTGAATTGAGTAATTCGTGTTTGGATTGAGCTTCTGTTGTTTGCCGTTTGTCCACCACGCACCATTTCTGACCTCTCACACAACAAGGGTCTCATGTTTCCCTGTTGGGTTAGTGGCTACTGCTTGTCACCACTAAATTTTGCCACCAAACCTGCCAGACTCCCTTCTTACTTTCCCAAGGCTTGCCCTTGGCCTCTGAGACTCTTCCCCGACCCCCTTTTCCTTTTTAAAGAATGATTCTTATTCATCTTTTGTGTCTTTTTAAGGTACCTTTCTGGTCAAGGTCATTGCTATGAATGCCTTCTCCAACATGAGCACTGATGTAGGAACTGTGATTGTGTCATCTAACAGTTCTCATCAAGAAGGTAATAAGGGGCCCTTGAGGATGCAGAATGAGGACCACATAAAATAGGACTGTTTAATTTTATTTATTTATTTCTTACATTTTTATCCCGCCCATCTAGTCGTTTTGACTACACTGGGCGGCGAGTATTGCTTTAACAGAGCAATAAGAATGCTTGATTGAAACTTAAATCGTTTGTTACAATTGAGACCTACTCATGTATGCATCCTGGTTCAACTGGCCATCATAAACTGTTAGCAAGCAACCTTCTCTGCAAAAATTCCTCTATAACCAGTTGTAATAATAAATCCATGTTTATATGGCATGATTTAGTGAATAATGTTTGAATAGGAAGGCGTCTCAATGACTCTTAGATCTGCACCTTTCTTTGCTCCTCTTTCCTTCTGTGTGGCTGGGGACTTACTTGGGCCATGCTTACTTTCATTTTGATCAATTTCAGCATATTATGTCACCCCAATCAAGGACAGTTGTTCACAGTGACTGTCATTGATTGAAACAAGCCAACTTCATAGCCCATGGTTTGAAGCTGTTTTGAAAGTTAACCTTCTTAGGTCAGCCATAACTGAATCTACAATGACCCCCTCGTCCAGATCGTATCATGCTAAGATCTGATAAAGTGGAAAGTCAGCACTACCTGTGTTCTCCCTGTGAGCACACTGAAGCAGGAGGGGAGGACGCGTAAGGCCCACGGGTGCATGTGACACGAAATATTCCTGATGTTTGTCACAGTAAACCAACATTAAGGTGGCATGCGAAAGCTGCCCAAGTGTTATACTGGATGTTATAGTTTGGGGTGAGAATGCCAAAGATATTTTAAACCAAGGATGGGAAAATTTGGAGTTTCTAGCCCACTCTGGACCTACTACGGGCTCTATCAAGTGCTCCCAGTGAAACTGGGGAGAAGGGAGAGAAAGCAAGCTCCCGGGAGCCTCCTTATCTTATTTTTTCAGAGAAAACTGTACTTCTAGGACGCTTTTGGAGAGTAGATTCTCTTCTTTTAGGAAAAACTTTTTTTTTCCAACCAGAGAGTACTATGGAAATAAAAAGAAGGTAGCAGAGACTGTGTGCGGGCAATGGGCTATCTGATTCCCATCCATTTAAAACTGTGGTGTAGTAGATGCGGTAGAAATGGTGCAGATCATATGGTACTGTCCAGGAGAGAGCAATCTTCATGAAGCATACAGATACAGGAGCATTTGGTGGCATAGGCAGCGCCCTTTCCTTCTATCAACATCCTTCCATCAACACCCAGTTGGGTTATGAAGGGTGCTGCCATTTTGAAATGGTGTATCAGGTTGTGGTAGAAGTGGTGGTAAATATTTAGGTGCCCAAGGAATACGTTAAGTCAAGGTTAGACAACCTTGGCGCCTGCAAATGTCTTGTGACTTGCAACTCTCAGAAAGCTCGGCCTGTACAGGCAATGGCAAGGGATTGTGGGAACTGTAGTTTACACTGTATGGTTGACCACAGGCTCCTTAAGCTCTGCATGGAAGCTTCAACAGAGATTAAAACTGGAACCACAAAAAAACAAGATGGCTGCTAAGCAAGAGAGGCGTGAAGCCTCAAAGAACTGGTACCTATTTCCTCATTTCCCATGCAGACCTCTAACAACGAGAGGATCAGCTTCCTCCAGGTAAAACCACTTTAAGGGGAGAGTCCATAATTTAATGGTAGTTTCTATATCCTTTTCATGTAGAAGGCTGCCGGTTCAATCACCAGCATTTCCACATGATGCTACGAGAGAATCCTGTCAGAGATGCTGGAAAGTTGCCCATAGCCAGTATCAACAATGTTGGACCCAATGAACCAAGAGTCTGAGTCAGTTTACTGTAGCTTCTAGTGCTCCTGGGTAACTCATTTTTGTATAGATGAAGCTAAAAGGAGCCATGATATACTATATGTGGGAACACAAGACTATGCGTACAGGTGCTATTTAAAGTCTTGTGCTTTATTATTTACATTAAACAGATCCTGCTGAAGATAAAGAGCTATTCGACAAGACAAGAGGAACTGTGAGTATTGATGAGACAAAAAGGCCCGGAAAAATAGCTGGAAAAGGCATCTGAAAAATATTTCATAGCTATTAGCCAGCTGTTTTTGTGTTGCAGCACTTAGAACTTGTGATCTGCTGCTTAAAACTTTTGATTGGTTTGTTGTATTTCTTTATTTGAAAGGCGTTTAGGGTCCCCTTCCATAGGATTAATGAGGTGGTATATAAGAAAACACAGTACAAAACAGTAAAATTTACATTTCTGATGGAGTTTGAATTCCACCCTGTCCATGACGCCGCTAGATTGACTTTGGAACATCCATATCTTCCTTCCTTATTTCCCCATCTACAGTATGGGACTAATCATGATATACGGTATGTTACAACAAGACCAAAAAACCCCGACCTCATTAGTAGACATTCATGAGAAAAATAGCCTTTAAAAATGAGAATATTCGAAAAAGCCCTGCATCCAACAAGAGAACTCCTCGTCTTGAATGGGTGCTGTTATGTTGATTACTGCCTTTTTGTTCTGCCTTAGGATGACCAAGGACAAAATAATATATACGTTAAGCCCAGCCGACACGTTGGCCCCTTCACAACCGTTGTTCTTGGTTGGCCTGAAAACAGCAACCACTCTCTCTACACATGGTCATGTGGTATGCAGTTTTTCCTCTATCTTTTCATACTCTTCTTCCCTCTCCCTGCACTGTGGTTAGAATTCACCCTTCCAAATAACTTGCCTAGAGCAGTTGTTCTCAACCTTAGGTCCCCAGATGTTCTTGGACTACATGTCCCAGAAACTCTGGCTAGCACAGCGCATGGCGAAGACTTCGGACAGTTTTGGTCCAAGAACCTCTGGGGACCCAAGGTTGGGAACCACTGCCCTGCAGGGAGGGTCAGCCCTGGAGAGGAGGAGCAAACTCTGTATTTTAAAAGAGTGGATGATTCAGCAGAAAAGTTTGTTTCCAGGATACTGCTGGCCTCAATGGGCTGAATGTGTGCAACGGAAATCCATCCGCACAGACCAAAGAGAAATCCAGATCCCACCTGCCTGCTTACCTCCTCCCAGCTCTGCCGTGACTGTGAAAGTTTTGGTCCAAAACCCAGAGAAAGAAGACAAATGGGATGAGCAGTGCCTTTACATCACAGCAAAAAAAGAACTGAGACCCCAAATCAGGTGCGCTTTATTCTTTCGTTTCTTCTAACTTTGAGAATCTGGAAAAAACCAAATGGAGATCTCTCAAGGATATTAATGCACTTGACAGGTGATTAGGAAACCCCATGTATTCTTCTTAATGCTCACGTATTATCTGTTTTGTGCTTATCCAGTGAGTTTCATGGTTCGATAGAAATGAGATCCTACATCTCTCAAGCCACCATCCAGTGCTCTTACCACTACACCACACTAGCCCTCTGACTGGACTAGAGGTCCTAAGTCTGTACGGTGTATCCTTCCCTAGTGATAGTTCTGGAAGCCAATTACGGTAGCACTGTACTGTTCACAGACTTTTTTTGCTTCCCTAAGTTATATCAGACCCTGGAGTATAACTTTACCCTGCTTCTTCTCTCCCCATGCTGTGAAAAACCAGTATTCTTGGTCTCTAAGCCAATAATAGGAATGGGCTCATTTTATATATCACAGCTAACCATGGTTAAGGAAAATTATCCATGGTTTCATGTGATGTCTGAATGGTCAAACCATGGTTTGCAATCAGTCAACCAACCAGAATCAGAAACCATGTTTGAAAGTATGCTAACTATGTTATCTGAATTGACCAACCATGGTAATAAAATACTCTAAACCATGGTTTAGTTGTATATTCGCAAGCAGCTCTAAGCCATGCCTATTGCTTCACTTTTTAACGCTAAAATAGTGACATCTAACATTAGATCTTGGAGTAATTAGAGACATCTCTTTTTTCCTCATTTGTATTATAGACTCTCAAGGCTGCCTGAAACATAATATAAAACTGTTTACCTTGTTAAAGCTGTGTCTTTACACTGTCTTTCTACATGTCCTGATTGTTGCAGATCATTTAAGGAATGGGGGGGGGCTTATATTGTATGTCCCCATTTGGTATATAATGACTTTTATAACATCAACATAAATATTACATCTATATCTGGCACTGGTCTCTAACAGAACTGAAAGTAATATGCTTGGGGTTTCCTAGCAACCTCCAATCCTGGAACTAGACATGAGTACCTCCAGACAGGATGCTTTTAGGCTGTGCCCCAGGTATTAAGTAAGATTCCTCAAAGTTCCTACATGTTACAGAGAGACAAAACAAACTCAGCAAGCGAGGTGCCTTGAGGTCTCAGTCAAGCCAGCCGTGCATCATCAGAAAGGCAGTCCACTAAAGTAACATTTGAGAAAACGGTTTCTTTCAATCATGACACCTTGAAGGACTGGTGGGGAACATGTCAGCCTTCTGGATGTTGTTGGACTCCAACTCCCATAAGCCTGTGATGGCCAGGGCTAATGGGAGTAGCAGCCTGGAAGACCACACACTCCCCACCACTGCCACGGGGCCAATTGAGCAGGTGAGCATCATTTCTCTTTGGGACCATTTTTCCGTGTGTGTTAACCATTGTTCCTGCCTTCTTTTTAGCTGTGAGATGAACTGCAAGCTAGTGAATGTCACAGAAGATGTTACGCTCAGCGTCTCTGCAGCAACAGACTCAAAGCCTACACTCTACAAGTGGTATTTAGATCACACTTTCCAAAAACGGGTGAGCCTCTTGTCTGTTTTGGGAAATCTGCCTCTGCATCCATGCCTATACCCACTCTGAAGAGGATATTTCCTAGACATGCCCTACAAGTGCTCCACATGAAACAAGGCAACACACAAGAGACACGAGCAAACCTTACAAGAACTTAATGGCCAGTCTTTTCCGAAGACAGGGTGGAAAACTCACTGAGGCCCCGGTCACGTGAGGAAAATGATCTCTAGTTAGACCATTGTCCCCCCACCCCACCCCGGTCATGCGATGCACAATCAAGACGGAAGTATCTTCCCCGCCAGCAGTGTAACTGTGGTCTATTTTCCACTCCCTGGGAGGCTTGTGTTATTTTGTACCTGTGTTGTATCCATGCATTCCTTATCGGAATTGCCTGTGTGCACGACCTGCCTAACCCTAAATTGGTACCATGGTGTAGCCGGTCATAATGATTCAAACAGGAGGAAATATTACCGCTAAAAGTTCTTCAGATGTTCGCCCTGGTCTATATACCACATGACCACAATTCAGTACAACAGAGGTATGGAAAGGATCAGAAGAACTAGAGACTATTTCCCTCATATGACCAGGGCCTGAGTTACAGCTACTTTAAAATCCATATTTATTTGTTTTTCTCTTCTGATCGGTTTCTTTCTCCAGACCAGTCTGCTCCCACCTGTCTGTGGCTTGATTGGTTTCCCACAGAGCTCCCTCACCTTGCTTCGGAGCGATACAGGAACGCTGGTGCTGAACAGTTCCTTCCTGCAGACACAAGGAGAAGCCTTCCGAATTAAAGTAACAGGTTGAGATCCGGACATTGAATAATCTGTTTTAATTATTTCGTTTGCTTCTTCAATGACTGTTTGTTTTAAAAATTAAATGCAAAAAAAACACAAATTAACCAAAACAAAAAACAAGAAACAACACTCACAAAACAACTTAGTTTATGCACATATAACCCACTGTGCTTTCCCCCATCAGGACCATCTGAAATATTCCATTTTCCTTCCATTTATGAAGTCCCCTTCCCCTTCCAAAAAAAACATTGACTCTTGTGGAGGTACACAACCTTTCCCCTTTGTTAATACAAAATCAATAAATTCTCCCCTTATATGCTATTTTTCTACTGGAACATCTCTTCTGAATCACCCCCCCTTTTTTTTTGTGGTGTGCTAATTCTGGGTTTGTGACTAGAGATGGTCATGAACTGCCAATTTGGTGGTTTGTGCCGGTTCGCTTATTGTGTATTGGCCGAACAGGTGTTTGGCACGTTGTAGGCCCGCCTCCTCTTGCAGGTGCTCACTCAGGGGCAGCACTTTGACTTTCCTGCCCCACCTCCTCTGGCGGTTGCCCACTGAGCGCCTCTGAGTGGGCACCCACTAGAGGAGGTGGGGCTGCAAAGCGCCAAACACCTGTTTGGCCGATAAACAAACCAGCACGAACCACTGATGAGTTCATGCTCATCTCAAGCTGTGACCAGTGGCTCTCACTGGACATCAGCTTCAAATGGGAAGCGTTGTAGAGCTAA
Organism: Intellagama lesueurii; assembly: GCA_037013535.1. Lineage (NCBI taxonomy): Eukaryota > Metazoa > Chordata > Lepidosauria > Squamata > Agamidae > Intellagama > Intellagama lesueurii. The sequence goes on from JBAJHW010000008.1 coordinate 14,982,933, forward strand.
ATTCTTCCCCTGGACGAAGCAACTCTAGAAATAAACCACGCTTTCAGGAGGAACAAAAAGATATGGACAGTTGTAGATAAAGTCATTGCCCTAAGTTAGACGATAAGAACATCATATGGATGGAAGAGAAATACCCATAACATCTATGCAGAATACAATACATTAAGCAGAACAAATATTCCATCTGGAAAAGCGCTCATGGTAATCTATGATACTAGTGTAGCATAAGCTATCATTTAGGTAACACATACTATATATATGTAATTGACAAATATCAAGTGGCGATTTAGCTGCCAAAAAATCTTGACATATTTTATTTCTGAATTTTCCAGTTATGAGTGAGCACAAATATGGTGAAGAAACCTACATTATCAGCACTGTGCCTCCGCCAGTGACCCCAGTATGTGGAATATCTCCTACACAAGGGACTGTGCTCACCAGCTTCTCCATCTCCTGCCATTTGTCCTGCCTGGAGGACCAGTGCCCTCTGATTGACAGCTCCCCACTCACATACTGCTTCTATCTGGAGTCAAGTAAGCGTCATAGCTGTTTGGTTGTTTGCGTCTCTAAAGAAGACTACAGGGAGATATGATAACACTTTTCAAATACTTGAAAGGTAGTCCTACAGAGGAGGAGCGGGTTCTGTTCTCAATCATCCCAGAGTGCAGGACATGAAATAATGGGCTCCAGCTAGAGGAAGCCAGATTGAGGCTGAATATCAGGAAAAACTTCCTAACTGTTAGAGCCGTACGACAATGGAACCCATGACCTCAGGAGATGCTGAGCGCTCCAATGCTGGAGGTATTCAAGAGAAAATTGGACCACCCTCTGTCAGATTTGCTTTGACTTGGATTCCTGCACTGAGCATGGGGTTGGTCTCGATGGCCTTATAGGCCCCTTCCAACTCTATGATTCTATGATTTATTTATTTATTTAATTTTTATGCTGCTTTTCTCCTGATAAAGGGACTCTTTTTCTGCTCCAACAGCAGATTCCACTTGTCTGTACCTAATTTGTCCTGTGCCTAACAGCTGTGACCTGTTGAATTCCAACGGTCTTTGGCCTCTGCTCGTGAGGCATGATGGGAACAGCAGTTCATCAACATGATCTGAAGGTTTCCACCATAAGCAGAGGCCATGCTGGTGGGGAGCATTCTGGGAATTAAGATTTTAAAAGCAAGGAAAACGAGGTAGAACTTTTTAATCGTACTTCCAGTGTAGGGATGGGACATGCTGCTATACTGTATATTTTACCATCCCTATATATTCCCTAGGGGGACGTGGTGGTGCTGCGGGTTAAACCGCAGAAGCCTCTGTGCTGCAAGGTCAGAAGACCAGCAGTTGTAAGATCGAATCCACGCGACGGAGTGAGCTCCCGTCGCTTGTCCCAGCTCCTGCCAATCTAGCAGTTCGAAAGCATGCAAATGCAAGTAGATAAATAGGTACCACCGCAGTGGGAAGGTCACGGCGTTCTGTGTCTAGTCGCACTGGCCATGTGACCACGGAAACTGTCTACGGACAAATGCCGGCTCTACGGCTTGGAGACGGGGATGAGCACCGCCCCCTAGAGTCGGACACGACTGGACTAAATGTCAAGGGGAACCTTTACCTTTACCTATATATTTAGGGATGAACAGCGTATCCTGGCATAACATCCTTGAAATACCAAGACCTAGTGGTTTTCCATACCATTAAAAAAAAAAATTGAAGAGAGCTCTAGTTACAAGGAACATGCATTGTTTCTCAACTTAATATATATATATATTTAAGTTCCAGTCTCGGAATGCTGCAGCATAGCAAGTGGGTGTGTTTTTATGTGAGTGACCAATTAAAGCAGTGATGGGTGTGTCCTTTCATTCTGTTACCATCAAGTCTTCTCTACCAAGAGTCATCCACAGATTTTTCACCTAACTTGTAGCTTGCCCATGGCCTCGATATGGAAGGGACTTGCCTCTGATTTGGTAGACTACACCTCCCAGCATCCCCACCCAGCTTGGACATCTGCCCGGATATGGGGAGGTGTTGTCCAGCATTTCTGAAGGGGCACGGAGTTCAGCAGGGCTGCGCTGGTTCAGCTGTTCTGTCGGTTCCACCCAGGACATCAGTCTATCCATCTTACTGTCTGGTTGGGTTCATCTTCTTCTGCTGTGCCCCTTGAAGTCTTGATACACAGATGTGCTTTCAGCCAGAGGTGGGCCAAGTGTAGCCCTCCAGAGGTTGTCAGCCTAGAACTCAGAGCCTTTCATCTTGTTGGCTACGCTGGCCAGGACGGATGGGCGATGGACCTGAGCAATATTAGGACGGCTGCGTTTTTGGCCACCCTATTCCAACTCTTTTCTATAAGCTGCCTGGAGTATTTTGTGGTGGTAGGTGGGTGTATGCTAGAAATCTTCAGCCATTCAGGGAGAGATCTCTTTCCCTGTCTGTCATGGTGATCGATCTGTCTTCTGCCCCTTGCAGATTCTCTCCTACACTGTGGACCAGATCCTGCTCTTCCCTCGGTTTACCTTCCGCTTGGAGATTGTTGGCTAATCAGCAATCCAAATGCTAATTTCAAGATGTGGGAGGAAGGGGCCTGCATCAGAGACTAACTTGTTTTTTGCCTGTTTGTTTATATACTAACCAATCAGAGGGATTTGTTGTTTCCCGGGTTAAATAAGCTCCGCCCCTTCTCACCATGAGGTTTGAGAAACTCCATTTTGTAACAGAGATCCTTTGTGTCCTTGCAAGATGCTAGACCTCCAGACAGGATCTCTGAACCCCAGAGATCCTCCTAGCCATGTGGGCTAAAGAAAGAAACCTTTGCTTTTACTATTAATCCTTTTGTATCAACCTGAAACCTACTGAGTGCCTATTCATGTGAGTTAAATATACAAAACCTTTTTACACTTAAAGATCGCCTCCTGAGTGTTGTTTTGAACAAAAGTGCTAGGCTTTGGTGAGGGTGGATAAACAAGGGAACTTCCCTAGCTAATTCTACCCTGAGGTAGCTGGCCTTCCACTGTGCATTGAACAGGAACTTACACGAGTTCCCCAAGAACTCTCAACAGAGATGAGGGCACTGATTTTTTTTTACTGATCCACATTGCTGTGAGCAACAGCTATGGTGACACAGTTCATACGAACACCACTGTCAAAGTAGGTGCAACATTCCCCACATTCAAAACGTTCTTTACATCCTGAATACAACAATTTTTGTTTAATTTTATTAAGTTCTTACCTAGTTTTTAAGACCGTCCTTGGCAGTCATGAAATAAATAAGTCTGGCTGATCTCTGAGCATTCTCCTCGTCTCATTAGGTTCAACCTGAGGATCTAAGCAGTAAGAACCAGAGCTTCCAGGCCATTGTTTCAGAAAAATCCAACATGATCCTGAAAGGCGAGAACAACAGCATGTCTCTATTCCAATTGTACAAGTCGGTTTCTTCTGTGCTTAATCAAGAGACCAAGGAAGAGAGTGTGAATTCATCTCTGCGGACAGATACCAAGAAAGAGGTCAGCTCTGTATTGTGGCTCATATTCCCAGTTCAAATTCTGAACTCAACTGGTCCTAAGGCATTTGAGGCTCAAAAGAGGAATGGTCAACTTCAGAGCTTGAAACCTGTGATGGTCCCCCAGTTTGAGTCCCTCTCTATAGCCATTCAACCACACTACCCTTCTTGTCCTGGGGTGAGCGAGCCCAGGGAAGACCTAATGGTGATGATGACTATGGAGCTTCCCGGGAACCAATGTCTCCCAAACACTGCCATCTATTTAGATCTGGCTGTGTTCTTCAAGGAGTCCCAGAAATCCTCAAGGATGAACGGGGGGAAAAACAACAACACACAAAATGAAAGACAGCACCTCTTTCATGTTGTTTTTCATCTGTTAGAACCCCAGCGTCCCAGCCACTAATGTTAACGGCCACCAACGCTTTGAATGTTCACGACCTGTGTCAGTGATGCCGTTGTCACTTTGGAAAGCCATTACTGAGTGTTCTTAGGTGGTTGTCATTCTACTTGGTCCCAGTCCCCTCCCTCTCTTTCTCCCCCACCCATCCCACCACAGTATACAATATAATTTCTGTACAAGAGAAGCCAGGTACTGTGTTCCATGTATCTGAAGAAAGAGGACTGCAGTACACAAAAGCTCACACGGAAATAAAACAGGTAGTTTTCAAGATACAATTCCTTTGTTACTGTTCAAGCTCAAATTTATTGGCGTCCTATCCCTTTTGCCTTTGCACCCTTCCACCACAATTATACGGGCCTCCAAGGCCCTCTTTGAAAATGAATCTGGCCCTCAGGCTTGAAAGAGCTTCCACCTCCTTTGCTTAAAGCCATTCCCCTCTCCTTCTTGGAAGCTGAGCTCAGAAGCAGAGTGCTCAGCTGAGAAACGGAAGACGCTAGCCTCCTAAACTCTGATCTTTGAGCACCAAATACCGATCATCCTGACGGCAGCACTTGGCATCAATTTAAGCTTCTAGTCTCCCTTTAACAGGCTGCCCCATGTAGAGAACGTTGCAGTAATCCAATCTGAAAGAATGAAGATTGAACCCATCCTATTACTGGCTCCTCAGCTAATAAGAAGGATCTCCCACTGATACAGCCTCGTTCCCTAGTTCCCGGAGCATTGCTTTGGCATGGAACACGTGGCGATGAATGGGGCTTATATTCTTTTCATGTTTTGAGAATGCAAATCCCAGCCAGCATTTTCCAGAATGCCTCTAGATATCTGGATCAAAGAAGCTGGAAAGGCATAAAGTATTGTTTAATTTGGCATGAATAATTAATCTTTTCAAAGACGAGAGGGAACCGGTACTTGGCACTAAAGGACTTAATCTGTTTGTCTCGCTATAACTCTAATTACTGTTGGTGGAGATGCCCACATGCATACATTTTGTTCTATTGGGGAAAAGAACTATTTTTATAACTATCTCATTAATAGGTAGGTAAATCATCAATTTACAATGAGAGCAAATGTCATCTTAGAATAAACCTGGTAGGTAAAACTACTTCCCACCTCATGCCCTGCACAGAATGGGGTGGGGAACATTTTCAGCCTTCCAAATATTTTGGACTACAACTCCCATTCATACTATTGGCTATGATAGGTGGTTTTAAGGGGAAAGGCAGGGTAAAAATATTTTAAATTGATAAATAAAGTAAATGTGATGGGTTGAATTCCAAAACATTAAGGGTTCTGAGAGCTGAATTCTAAAGCATTAAGAGTTCCGAGAGTTAAATTCCAAAACATCAAGGGTTCTGAGAGCTGAATTCGAAAACATCAAGGGTTCTGAGAGCTGAATTCCAAAACATCAAGAGTTCTTCCCTCTTGTTCTATAGCAGTAATTCCCACCCTTGGGTCTCCAGGTATTCTTGGACTACAACTCCAGAAATCCAGGCCAGCATAGCTAGTGGTGAAGGCTTCTGGGAATTTTAGTCCAAGAACATCTGGGAACCCAAGACTGGGAACTACTGATTTATAGGAAACAAGTCTATTAGTAAGCAGCAGCACTTGTATCATCTTTATCGACACACTGAAAGGTGCCTAGGATGATGATGAGCTGGGAACAGGTGAAAAAGCTGGGCCTGTTCAGACATGAGAACAAGGCTGTAACTAGGTCAGGGCAGCAAAATTTACAGGGTGCTAAAATCTGGAGGTGAGTATACAGATAAATGTTAGGATAGCAATAAATGGAAACGTATTCTGGACCTGTTCCTTTTCTTGAAAGCAGAAACTTACATTTTCTTTTGGAAAGATACCACATTCTCTTCTTTCTTGGAGTGACTAGGTTCATGCCCACATTTCAGGGAGAGAGACCGTGTGTCTTGTCCTGGGAGCCAAGAGGGCTAGTTATGGTTTTGCCTGAGACGAGATGAGTAAGCAAAGGCACGATCAGTCTTGAAATATCTAATGGATTTTCACCCATGCAGAAGGCAGAACAGATTTGTTCAGTTCTATTACTCCAGACAGCGACTGTGCCGCTGGCCCAAGGCCGCCCAGGCTGGCTCGTCTCCCAGGAGATACACAGCGGGGGATTCGAACTCTGAGCCTCTGGCTCTGCCGCCAGTTCCCTAACTCACCGAGTAGAATTCCATATTTCGAATCAAATCATTTATTATGCGGTGAAGTTAAATTCTGTTTCAAAACTCTAGGAAGGAGCTGGGTCTCAGCCATTCCCCAGCGTGGAAGGCAGCCGCGAACCCACTAAGCTATTAAATATACTTGGGAGATATAATTGGACTGGGGCCGTGGTAGGATTGCAAGGATGAGTCTAAATCTAAAAAGGTAAAAAGCAGGGCGGGGGGGAAAACGCACAAACCAAGCAAGCAGCAACACTCCGGAGAGCCAGCTTTTCCGGTAGATCTGCTACTCGTTAGGAGAGAGAGAGAGAGAGAGAGAGAGAGAGAGAGAGAGAGAGGGTAAATAAAAGGACAAGTGGCTGGCGTTGAGCCTTGGGCTTGAAGGAAGTGAAAAAACAGAAATAACAGCCAGAAGGAAGGAGGCGCTAAAGGGAACCCTAAATAGGAACGGCGATTAAAACTGAAAGTATGATCAGGAAAAGGGGGGGGGGGGGAGAGACGCAGGGTCTCAGCGGCTCCACATCGTTCTTCTTAACTTGCCTTTGGCCGTTACACTTAAAAAAACGGGAGGAAAAAAGTTACAATACTTTGACAGTGTCCTGGACTCTCTTGCAAACCATTCCGAGGTGGAGGGGGAATCGGGATCCCAGGCCGTTCCAGACGTTTCCCACCTACTACAACTCCTATCAGCCCCACCCTGGTACGGTGAGCGGCACGGCTGATGGGACTTGTTGCTCCCCGTATCTGGGGCGGGGGAGAGGGGGGGAGGGAGAAGGACGAGGAGAGGAAAGAGCCCCTTCGATCCAGAAAGGGGCCCCGCAGTGCCCGGGGTCTACTCGGAAGTCAGCGCCGCCGAATAACCCGCGGGCCCCCCCAAAGGAGCCTCTGAGGGCGCCCTCCAGGGCTGGAAGAGCGCCCACCCTTGGGCAAGGGAGTAAGACCTCCCCCGGCGGGCTCGGCGGGACCTCCTCGCGAGTCGACCACCGCAGGGCAGCCCGTGGCTTGCCGCTTCTTCGCCTCCCCCTTTTCTCCCCTCCAGATCGCGGCTTCTTCCAGCGAGGAGGAAGAGAAAGGCTTAACTCTGTGCCTTTTTTGGGGGGGGGGGAAGAGAAGAGGCACCCCCTGAAAGGCTGCGATCCCTCCGAGGCTCGCCTTACCCCGCACTTCTGCCTTGATGGGCTCCGGGTGCTCCTCCCTGTTGCGGCCGAAGAGCGACTCCACCGTCCCGACGGGCTCGGGCTCGGGCTCCATCCATCCATCCATCCATCCATCCATCCATCCATCCATCCATCCATCCTTCCTTCCTTCCATCCATCCATCCATCCTTCCTTCGCCGCCGTTCCTCCGGCTTCATGCTCCGGGGGAGGTCGAAGTCCGCCTCCGGTCAGCTGCCGGCGGTGGAAGGTTGGCGGGCGGGGATTAATCCTGCCTCGGCTCAGCACCTTCTCCCTCCCCTTTCCGCCCTTTCTCCGGCTCCTAATCCCCGGGGCATTTCAAGCAGGCTTCGTCCTAGGCAGAGCTTGGAAGGAACGCATGACAAGCGCGTAACTACTCTCGGGGACCGAGTAACGCCACAGTAACTTTTACAGTCGAGGTGAATCTCTTCGTTGTTTTTCAGGGTCTCCCTTCTCGGGTTCAATCAGCCGCCCCAAGGGAGGTTGCAGCCAAGAAATCGGAGGACCGAGATTCAAAAGGGCAGCCGTGAAGGAACTAGAACAGATCGTCAGGTGTCAGGATGTGTCCCTGGAGACCGAGATCATCCACACTCCTGTATTTCCAATCACCGTGTATGGGTGTGAAAGCTGGACAGTGAAGAAAGCTGGCGGGGGAAAAAAAAGGATTCTATTGAAATGTGGTGCTGGAGGAGAGCTTGACGGAGGAACAAGTGGGTCCTAGAACTAATCAAACCTGGACCATCTCTGGAAGCGAAAATGACGAAACCCAGGCTGTCCTACTTTGGGTACATCAGGAGAAGGCAGGATCTTCTGGAAAGGACAATAATGCTGGGAAAGGCGGAAGGCAGCAGGAGAAGAGGAAGACCAAAGGCGAGATGGACTGACTCCCTATAAGGAAGCCACAGGCTTGAGTCTGCAGGAGCTGAGCCGGGACAGGACAATATGGAGATCGCTCCTTCCTGAGGGCCCCACAGGTCGGAAGCAACTTGATGGCACATAAACAACAACGACAACAAGCCTCTGCTCTTGGTCTGGCCTTATTTGGACAGGAGATGCTTGGTCCATGTGGTGAGGTTTGGCTCGGGGACAAGAATCTTTGAGGGATCCGGTTTGTGGCCTACAAGCTCAAGTGCATCAACGTTGGCTTTTTACAGAAAAAGAAAAAGGAAAGAAGGATTAAAAACGATCGTCAGGGAGAAACAAGGAAGGAGGGAAGGATGGATCATAGGATCATTGAGTTGGAAGAGGCCTCTAAGGCCATCCAAGGAAGGAAAGAAGAAAAATGGTTGGTTAAAATACAGAATAGTGGGACGAATAAGATCCTACGCTCTCCTGCCCAGTCATAATCAACATGACAAATACAGTTTTTGTTTCTTGTGTGAGACTACTTCTCTTTGATTATCCCATTCCTGGGTTAAGGAAACATTGCCACTTTTTCCCATTATCTGTATCCTCTCCGGATCAGGATTCTCACCAACAGGAGGAAGTGGATTTATCCAAGAAAGCTCACATAAAAAAACAACAACAGTTAGTCTTTAAGGCGCTGCGACGGTTTTGTCTCCTTTTTTCTTTTTCTTTTGTGTTTTGCCCAATAGAAATATAAAGGACCTGATCGTTTCACCCTGTATGTTTTCAGGGGGGGTTTGATCCATGAACGTTTGCACTGAAATAAATCTGTTAATCTGTAAAGTGCTAAAATATTTTGCTTCTCCATGTGTCTTTTATTGCTGAGACAGACTAAATATGGCTATTTTTCTTTTTCTTTTTTGGAAACTAATTTTGTTTCCAGTGTTTTAGAATTGTTTTTCTGAGCAGTTTTTAAACACATTGTTATGGGTTCAATTGTTTTTTAATGTTATTATTTATGATGTTGTTAATGTCAGTTGTTTTTTCAAGTGTTTGTGGGCTGCCTTATGTCCATAGACTGGGAGAAAAGCATAGACGCTAATAAATAAATAACGGAGGATGATTGGCTTCCTCCATGGGGAGAGAAGCTCCTGTTCGGGTGCAGACTCTGCATTCAAGCAAGAACTTGGATTGTCGAGGTTTCTTATCTTCCTTCTGCAGGAGGACTTATCCTGCACCCTCTAGACTGGACTGATGTCTTGCAGTTCCACTGTAGCCTCCCAAGGTTCTCCAGAAGGTCATGGCGACTTACTCATGGGTAACACCATCATTGGACACCTCCCTGGGGTTCGGTGCAAGCTCTTTGTTCCATTCGAAAAAAGGTTGAAGCCCATCTTGTGAGCTTTAGTTACTAACTCTCAGAATTGGAAGCCTAACCTAGGGGGGTTCCACCTTTTTGCCCTTAAGGGCCCCTGCCCTGCCTGTCCTCCCCAAAAACTGGAATGTTTCTGAGGGGCTTCTCTGAAAATGAATTTGGCTCTCGAGCTGAAAGAGGTCTCTTCCCCCCACCCACCCACCCCAAAATCAGAGAGTCAAACACCGCCTTCTATGTATTGGATAAGAACGGGCTGAGCCGGAGTCCACCCCCTTGCCCCAAATGCCCAATCCTTGCGGTCGGTCGGCAAGACCATCTGCTCTCTTCCATCCCCATCGCCGCAGCCTTCGTCTGTCCTGGACGAAGGCATTCCCTCTTGGCCTGGACGTGGAAACGTTAATTTTTGGACTACAACCCCCCATCATCCCCCAGCCAAGACAGCCGGAGGCACTGTTTCCCATTAAAGAAAAGAGGAGGGAGAAGAGTTGTTTTTTCTCCAACTTTGTGCTTGATCCCACTGCCCCCGAGCCCACACTATTCTCCTTTAAGAAATGTGATTTAAATTTTAGCACAAGCACAAGATACGTGCATACATGGACCTCTCTACCAGGGGAGTGAGATTTTCTGCTTCCCTGGCAGCGGCCTGCTTCTTTTGGGGTAGATGTGGTTTATTGGATTCTACTCCATACAGGTGAATGTCTGTTCCTTGAAAAAACCAAAACCAAAAAACCAAACCCAAAGTAACAGGGTTGCCAAAAAAAAAGCCAGCGCACGCCCAGTCATCCCATCCGCTGCCCCGTTGCCCGCCTCACTTGCACGCTGTCTTGCTCGCCCCCACCTCACCCACCGGCCCCCATGCTCTTCCACCCTCGCCCCTCTCCCTCTAATCCTCCATTCCCTCCCTCTCCATCATTCCCAGCTCCCCTTCCCGTCGGACCCACCGGGGAACCGGAGGTGGTGGCGGCATGGGGAGGACATGAGGAGCACCACAAAAGTTCTGGATTCAGGATAAAGTCCATGTGTAGAAAAAAAAAATCCCTCCACCAGTTTCTTTTCCTAATTTCATGGCCGACACTTAATATCTATACCTATTAAAAAGCCAGCCGTTCCCCATTCTCAGATCTTGAAAATAACGAGTTACAGTGGTGCCTCGACTTACGAACGTCCCGACATACGTACGACCATTTCGAGTTACGACCAGAGTTCCGGAACCAATTAAGTTTGTAAGTCGAGGCACCACTGTAGTATTAAAATTGTACATTTCAGATGTAATTTCTGGATGTAACACAACACCGAGAAGCCCCAGCCAGCAGGATAATAGGAGTTGTAGTCCAGGACCTTTGGAGGGCACTGGATTGATGCCTGCTCTGCTTTGAATACGGCACGTGGCCAGTCTCCTGTTGCATACACAGATCATTCTAAGGTGGCCGCTTTATTTCCAGGCTGCCGGCTGCTTTCAATAGTTGATCAGTGGTATTGCTGGACTGGATGATGTGACTAAAGAGTCACTCAGTGTGCACTTTGGAATCACAGCTCTTAGCTTGGGGAGATTCACCGTGACCATAAAAAAGGATCACATGCACCACACGTTAGCCTCGAAATATGGGTTACAAGAGGACAGCCTTCCTGGGCTGGTCGCCCTCCGGTTGTTCACCGTTGCCGTTCCCATCTCTTGTGGCCGTTGCTGGCTGAGCTTGGAGATGTTCCTTTTCTTGGACTACAACACCCAGAAGCCCCAGCCAGCATGATCATAGGAGTTCTAGTCCAGTACCTTGGGAGGGCACTGGGTTGCTGCCTGCTCTTCTAAGAGAAGAGAGTATAACGGTGGCTGTTTGGAATAGGGACACAGAGAGAGAGGCAGACAACTGCAAGAAACATGTACTTGTGATGCATGTTGCTTAAGAAAGGATAAAAAACATGACAAAGATTTTTGTTTTACACAGTTTATTTCATTTTTTGTTTGTTTAATTATTGTTTATGGCTCTTTTCAAATGTACAGACGTTTTATTTTTGATCTTTAGGATTGCCCTAACGGGTGGTCCCTGCCAGATGCCCAGAGGAAGGCGAAAAACCTCCAGGACCTCTGGCCAATTTGCCCTGGAGGAAAATTCCTTCCCGACCCCAAATGTGGCAATCAGTGTTACCCTGGGCATATCAGCAAAGACCAGAAACAACCACCCGGCCGCTGGCACAACATCCATAGACTCCCTTAGCAACAGCCCTGCTGGTTTGAGCGTCTGAGAGTTGGAACACAGGAAAAGCTCTGTGTTACCTGAAAGATTAATAAATGTCTTCTGAAATCCCATCTCATCCCGTCATTCAAACCTAAAAAAAATGAGAAAGAAGTTCAAAGATTGAATCTAGAACTTGAGAAAATTACGACATTCTCCCATAATCCTGCATCTACCTTACAAGGAGGAGGTGGAGATTTGAGTTCCAAAATGTAATGATTCTGACTGGATGCCCCACCTTCATGATTTTTATGGGGATAAAAACATTAGATATAAAAAGAATTAATTACCTGTTCCTTCCTTCAAGGTGATTGAAATGGTGCAGAAATTTCAGCCCACTTTTTAATTCCTATTCCAGATTCTCTGACGGCGATGAGTCAAAGGTCTTCTAGAATTTCATCAAATCCAATCAGTCCAACCTAAAAAGAAGTTCATCAATTGAAACTAGAACTTTAGAAATTTAGTACATCTGAGAATCGTGCATTAACCATGCCAGTGGGATTTCAAGATTTGAGTCCCAAAACGTAAGAATTCTATCTCTGACAGAATTACTTAACATGATTATTTGAGAAACCCAGGAAATATATTGAATTATTTACCTGTTCATTCCTTCAAAGTAACTGAAATGGTACAAAAATTTCAGCCCCGTTTCTACATCCTATTCTAGATTCTCTGAATGCTTCACTCAGCATGTCTCGGCAGGCAACTTCCACGTTTTAAGAGGCTTCAGGGATCTTCATGGTCCAGAGAGAATTTTTTTAAAAAAATGCTGATGGGTCCCTGGATAGGTTGAGGGTCAGGGAAAGAAATATTTCCGACCTGATAATGAAAATGAGTGACTTACCCCAAGATTATATGGTTGTGGTCTCTCTACCAGCTTTCCAGATGCCTCTCATTAGGTCCCTTTCATTTCCAGACGTTTTTCAGTATTTGCCGTCAGTTTCAGTTTTTAAATGGGAACCGGAGATCTTTTTGAGACTTAAAGAGGTATGAACTCGAAGCCCAGCTGAATGTACTCGAAGCCACCTACTTCTCTGTGAATCACACAGGCAGAGGGGGGAAAATGCACAAAGGTACCCAAAGAGATGCTGGAACACTCACCTCATTCGTTGTATTCCAAGAACAAGCTAATGGTGTTTCCATTTTCCCATTTGGCTTTGGAATTCCCACAAGCCTCCATTTTGGATCGGCCGTTGTTTACATTTCTCATTTATGGATGTCTCCTGATACATCGGATGTTTTCTTTCTTTAGACCAAAAGATAAACCCCATTAAAGGAGTGATCCGTCAAGACCTCTCCAAAAATGGTATTTCTTACCTCAAGGTGAAAAGTGATCTGTGTTGCAAGATCCTGTTTTATAGACTTCATTATCTTGGAGCTATGGATCCAAGTACAGTTTCCATGCTGAAAGGATCAGTTACTGTAAGAACAGAGGAATCGATAAATTAATTCAACATACTTAATATTTTTATAACTCGCTCTCCCCCCTCAAATCATGACTCTCAGGAGAAGAGCAACAAAACAATTTAAAATCAGTAGCTATGTATGACATTCAAATGGCATAAAAAAAATTAAACATGTTTATCTCATCTTCTGGATTGCTAAAATACAGAGTCATGACTTTTCAAGTAGACTGAAATTATTTTCCTCCCTGTTTCTTCCAGACATGTAGGGGACAAGAAGAGATGATTTTTTTTCCTTACCTGATAACAAAAGTGAGTGACTCACCTCAAGATGATGAACAAACATTAATAGTTCGTACTCGGAAGACATACCAGGTCCCTTTCACTTCTGGAAATTATTCGGTGTTTGCTGTCAGTTTCAATCATCATGGTCCGAAGACAAAAAAGACGTGTTGATGGTCTGCTGCATAATTTGGGGAACAAGAGGTATTTTTCTTACCTGATAACAAAAGTGAAGGACTTACCCCAAGATGATGCAGAAACATTAATGAATCACACTCGGAAGACATACCAGGTCCCTTGCACTTTTGGAAATTATTTGGTGTTTGCTGTCAGTTTCAATCATCATGGTCCGAAGACAAAAAAGACGTGTTGATGGTCTGCTGGATAATTTGGGGAACAAGAGATATTTTTCTTACCTGATCACAAAAGTGAGTGACTTACCCCAAGATCATGCAGAAACATGAATAGATAATACTTGGAAGACATAGCAGGTCCCTTCCACTTTTGGAAATTATTCGGTGTTTGCTGTCAGTTTCAATCATCATGGTCCGAAGACAAAAAAGATGTGTTGATGGTCTGCTGGATAATTTGGGGAACAAGACATATTTTTCTTACCTGACAACAAAAGTGAGTGACTTACCCCAAGATGATGCAGAAACATGAATAGATCGTACTCGGAAGACATAGCAGGTCCCTTTCACTTTTGGAAATTATTCAGTGTTTGCTGTCAGTTTCAATCATCATGGTCCGAAGACAAAAAAGACGTGTTGATGGTCTGCTGGATAATTTGGGGAACAAGAGGTATTTTTCTTACCTGATAACAAAAGTGAATGACTTACCCCAAGATGATGCAGAAACATGAATAGATCGTACTCGGAAGACATAGCAGGTCCCTTTCACTTTTTAAAATTATTCGGTGTTTGCTGTCAGTTTCAATCATCATGGTCCGAAGACAAAAAAGACGTGTTGATGGTCTGCTGGATAATTTGGGGAACAAGAGGTATTTTTCTTACCTGATAACAAAAGTGAGTGACTTACCCCAAGATGATGCACAAACATGAATAGATCGTACTCGGAAGACATAGCAGGTCCCTTGCACTTTTGGAAATTATTTGGTGTTTGCTGTCAGTTTCAATCATCATGGTCCGAAGAAAAAAAGACTTGCTGATGGTCTGCTGGATAATTTGGGGAACAAGAGGTATTTTTCTTACCTGATAACAAAAGTGAAGAACTTACCCCAAGATGATGCAGAAACAAGAATAGATCGTACTCGGAAGACATAGCAGGTCCCTTTCACTTTTGGAAATAATTCTGTGTTTGCTGTCAGTTTCACTCATCATGGTCCGAAGATAAAAAAGACGTGTTGATGCTCTGCTGGATAATTTGGGGAACAAGAGGTATTTTTCTTACCTGATAAAATTGGGAGTGACTTACCCCAAGATGATGCAGAAACATGAATTGATCGTACTCGGAAGACATAGCAGGTCCCTTTCACCTTTGGAAATAATTCAGTCTTTGATGTCAGTTTCACTCATCATGGTCCGAAGACAAAAAAAGATGTGTTGATGGTCTGCTGGATAATTTGGGGAACAAGAGGTATTTTTCTTACCTGATAACAAAAGTGGGTGACTTACCCCAAGATGATGCAGAAAGAAGAATAGATCGTACTCGGAAGACATAGCAGGTCCCTTTCACTCTTGGAAATGATTCAGTGTTTGCTGTTTGTTTCACTCATCATGGTCCGAAGAGAAAAAAGACGTTTTGATGGTCTGCTGGATAATTTGGGGAACAAGAGGTATTTTTCTTACCTGATAACAAAAGTGAAGGACTTACACCAAAATGATGCAGAAACAAGAATAGATCGTACTCGGAAGACATAGCAGGTCCCTTTCACTTTTGGAAATTATTTAGTGTTTGCTGTCAGTTTCAATCATCATGGGCCGAAGACAAAAAAGACGTGTTGATGGTCTGCTGGATAATTTGGGGAACAAGAGGTATTTTTCTTACCTGATAACAAAAGTGAAGAACTTACCCCAAGATGATGCAGAAACAAGAATAGACCGTACTCGGAAGACATAGCAGGTCCCTTTCACTTTTGGAAATAATTCAGTGTTTGCTGTCAGTTTCACTCATCATGGTCCGAAGATAAAAAAGACCTGTTGATGGTCTGCTGGATAATTTGGGGAACAAGAGGTATTTTTCTTACCTGATAAAATTGGGAGTGACTTACCCCAAGATGATGCAGAAACATGAATAGATCATACTCGGAAGACATAGCAGGTCCCTTTAACTTCTGGAAATTATTCAGTGTTTGCTGTCAGTTTCACTCATCATGGTCCGAAGACAAAAAAGATGTGTTGATGGTCTGCTGGATAATTTGGGGAACAAGAGGTATTTTTCTTACCTGATAACAAAAGTGAGTGACTTACCCGAAGATGATGCAGAAACATGAATAGATCGTACTCGGAAGACATAGCAGGTCCCTTTCACTTTTGGAAATTATTCAGTGTTTGCTCTCAGTTTCACTCATCATGGTCCGAAGACAAAAAAGATGTGTTGATGGTCTGCTGGATAATTTGGGGAACAAGAGGTATTTTTCTTACCTGATAAGAAAAGTGAAGGACTTACCCAAGATGATGCACAAACATTAATAGATCGTACTCGGAAGACATAGGAGGTCCCTTTCACTTTTGGAAATAATTCTGTGTTTGCTGTCAGTTTCACTCATCATGGTCCGAAGATAAAAAAGACGTGTTGATGGTCTGCTGGATAATTTGGGGAACAAGAGGTATTTTTCTTACCTGATATGAAAAGTGAAGGACTTACTCCAAGATGATGCACAAACATGAATAGATCGTACTCGGAAGACATAGCAGGTCCCTTTCACTTTTGGAAATTATTCAGTGCTTGATGTCAGTTTCAATCATCATGGTCCGAAGACAACAAAGACGTGTTGATGATCTGCTGGATAATTTGGGGAACAAGTGGTATTTTTCTTACCTGATAACAAAAGTGAAGAACATACCCCAAGAGGATGCAGAAACAAGAATAGATCGTACTCGGAAGACATAGCAGGTCCCTTTAACTTCTGGAAATTATTCAATGTTTGTTGTCAGTTTCACTCATCATGGTCCCAAGACAAAAAAGATTTGTTGATGGTCTGCTGGATAATTTGGGGAACAATAGATATTTTTCTTACCTGATAACAAAAGTGAATGACTCACCCCAAGGTGATGCACAAACATTACCAGATTATACTCAGAAGAGATACCAGGTCCCTTTCAGTTTTGGAAATTATTCAGTGGTTGCAAAAGTGATTACAAAAGTGATCTAGCCCAAGCTGAATGTACTCACAGCCGCCTGCTGTCTCTTGAATGATACAGAAATAGGGGGAAAGTCACAGATGCACTGAAAATTACACTGGAAGGCTTACGTGATTGTTGGTTTGTCAGCAACCACCTTATTTAGCTTCTGTTCCCCTCTTTCCTTTTAGCTTTAGAGTTCCCACAAGTCTCCTCTTTGAATTGGCCGATGGTCACATTTCAAGTTTTGGAATAATTTCCTGATGTACTGGATATTTTCCTTCTTCAGACCAAATGATCAAGCTAGATAAATTAATGTTCAGTCAAGATTTCTGAAAAAAGGGTGTTTCTTACCTCAAGGTGAAAAGTGATCCATGTTGCAAAATCCTGTTTTATATACAGTTTACAGCAGTATCTATGCTGTAACAAATCAGCAACTGTAAGAATATCCAAATGGAGGAAATAAAATGAAGTAATACATCATGATTATTATTTTTTTAATTTCTCACTTTTTCAAATTACAACTTTCATGAAAACATAATGAAACAATTAAAAACCAGCAGCAAACTATGACATTCGAATAATATAAAAAGATAAAAATGTTTACCTCACCTTATGGAGAATGAAGGCAACCAGTATGGATGTTAAACATAGAGTCACAATTCCTTTCAAGCACACTAAATATTGTCCCCCCTCAGTTTCTGACCTGGTCATTATGGCACTTCAAAGATTAATAAATATATTATGGCATAGTTTTCCATGAGGCAGATTCCGTGGCATCCGTTGCATGGTGGGTCCCTTTTGACTGCGTCAATGTCTGTATCCATAACCTGAGCAAAAGAACGAGGAGAACACATGGTTTTCTGGCAATATCTCATTAATGTGTTAAGAAGGAATAGTCAGTTAGTTGAGAGTCTAGCAACAGTTTGCCTGGCTTCTTCCTCCTTGGTAACCTAAGCCAAGATGTGCTACTTACCTCTTGGAAATGGTGTTCTTAATGTGTGCCTTCTGTTACTTCCCCGTTATCTTACCGAGTCCTCCTCATTGCCTCCAAACCAGCAGGGAACCTGTCTTCTCCACTCTGCTTGGACCCATGAGTTTGACTTACCTTTTACATCCCAAGAAAATGGACCAGTAAACTTGGCTGCCCTGCCCCCACCCAGAACAATAAGCGCATCATCACCGACAACCTCAGGAGGCATCACAATCACTGTATGGTGATGACGGAGGGGAGGGGGCATCTCTGTCTGTGCTTGGGGGGACATTACTGGAAAAGGATGGCCTTTTCCCCATAAGGACCATGAGAAAGACAAGGCTTGGTCCCCTGTTGATTTGGAGGCAATGAGAAGGCCTTGGTAACTAATAACTGCAGGGGGATGATATTTCATAAGTCTTTCACTGTGGAAAAATATTATCTTTTGCCATCAGCACAGAGGAGTCCTGAGAGCTGTTTTGACCATCTTAACTAGTCACTGTCCCTCTTTATGTTTAACATCCATACTGGTTGCCTTCATTCTCCATAAGGTGAGGTAAACATTATTAACTTTTTATATTATTCGAATGTCATAGTTTGCTGCTGGTTTTTATTTGTTTCATTGATGTTTTCATGAAAGTTGTAATTTGAAAAAGAGTGAGAAATTAAAAAAATAATAATCATGATGTATTACTTCATTTTATTTCCTCCATTAGGATATTCTTACAGTTGCTGATTTGTTACAGCATAGAAACTGTGCTGTAAACTGTATATAAAACAGGATTTTGCAACATGGATCACTTTTCACCTTGAGGTAAGAAACTCCCCTTTTTTAAGGAAATCTTGACTGAACATTAATTTATCTAGCTTGATCATTTGGTCTGAAGAAGGAAAATATCCAGTACATCAGGAAATTATTCCAAAACTTGAAATATGACCAATGGCCGATTCAAAAAGGAGATTTGTGGGAACTCCAAAGCTAAAAGGAAAAAGGTAAACACAAGCTAAATAAGGTGGTTGCTGACAAACCAAGAATCACGTAAGCCTTCCGGCATCGTTTTCAGTGCATCTGTGACTCCCCCCCCCCCCCCCCCCCCTATATCTGTATCATTCAAGAGACAGCAGGCGGCTGTGAGTACATTCAGCTTGGGCTAGATCACTTTTGTAAACAGGTAAGAAAAATACTTCTTTCCTTGATCCACAAATTATCCAGCAGACCATCAACATATCTTTTTTGTCTTCGGACCATGATGATTGAAACTGACAGCAAACACTGAATAATTTCCAAAAGTGAAAGGGACCTGATATGTCTTCCAAGTACGATCTATTAATGTTTGTGCATCATCTTGAGGTGAGTCATTCACTTTTGTTATCAGGTAAGAAAAATACCTCTTTCCTTGGTCCCCAAATTATCCAGCAGATCATCAACAAATCTTTTTTGTCTTTGGACCATAATGATTGAAACTGACAGCAAACACCGAATAATTTCCAAAAGTGAAAGGGACCTGCTATGTCTTTCGAGTACGATCTATTCATGTTTCTGCATCATCTTGGGGTAAGTCACTCACTTTGGTTATCAGGTAAGAAAAATACCTCTTGTTCCCCAAATTATCCAGCAGACCATCAACAAATCATTTTAGTCTCCAGACCATGATGATTGAAACTGACAGCAAACACTGAATAATTTAGAAAAGTGAAAGGGACCTGCTATGTCTTCCGAGTACGATCTATTCTTGTTTCTGCATCATCTTGGGGTAAGTCACTCACTTTTGTGATCACGTAAGAAAAATACCTCTTGTTCCCCAAATTATCCAGCAGACCATCAACACATCTTTTTTGTCTCCGGACCATGATGATTGAAACTGACAGAAAACACTGAATAATTTCCAAAAGTGAAAGGGACCTGCTATGTCTTCCGAGTACGATCTATTCATGTTTGTGCATCATCTTGGGGTAAGTCCTTCACTTTTCTTATCAGGTAAGAAAAATACCTCTTATTTCCCAAATTATCCAGCAGACCATCAACAAATCTTTCTTTTCTCCGGACTATGACGAGTGAAACTGACAGCAAACACCGAATAATTTCCAAAAGTGAAAGGGACCTGGTATGTCTTCCGAGTGTGATTCATTAATGTTTCTGCATCATCTTGGGGTAAGTCCTTCACTTTTGTTATCAGGTAAGAAAAATACCTCTTGTTTTCCAAGTTATCCAGCAGACCATCAACACGTCTTTTTTTTCTCCGGACCATGATGTTTGAAACTGACAGAAAACACTGAATAATTTCCAAAAGTGAAAGGGACCTGGTATGTCTTCCGAGTGTGATTCATTAATGTTTTTGCATCATCTTGGGGGAAGTCCTTCAATTTTCTTATCAGGTAAGAAAAATACCTCTTGTTCCCCAAATTATCCAGCAGACCATCAACACGTGTTTTTCGGACCATGATGAGTGAAAATGACAGCAAACACCAAATAATTTCCAAAAGTGAAAGGGACCTGTTATGTCTTCCGAGTACGATCTATTAATGTTTGTGCATCATCTTGGGGTAAGTCACTCACTTTTGTTATCAGGTAAGAAAAATACCTCTTGTTCCCCAAATTATCCTGCAGACCATCAACACATCTTTTTTGTCTCCGGACCATGATGATTGAAACTGATAGGAAACACCGAATAATTTCCAAAAGTTAAAGGGACCTGCTATGTCTTCCGAGTACGATCTATTCATGTTCGTGCATCATCTTGGGGTAAGTCCTTCACTTTTCTTATCAGGTAAGAAAAATACCTCTTGTTCCCCAAATTATCCAGCAGACCATCAACAAATCTTTCTTGTCTCTGGACTATGACGAGTGAAACTGACAGGAAACACCGAATAATTTCTGAAAGTGAAAGGGACCTGGTATGTCTTCTGAGTGTGATTCATTAATGTTTCTGCATCATCTTAGGGTAAGTCCTTCACTTTTGTTATCAGGTAAGAAAAATACCTCTTGTTTTCCAAGTTATCCAGCAGACCATCAACACGTCTTTTTTGTCTCCGGACCATGATGATTGAAACTGACAGAAAACACTGAATAATTTCCAAAAGTGAAAGTGACCTGCTATGTCTTCCGAGTACGATCTATTCATGTTTGTGCATCATCTTGGGGTAAGTCCTTCACTTTTCTCATCAGGTAAGAAAAATACCTCTTATTCCCCAAATTATCCAGCAGACCATCAACACATCTATTTTGTCTTTGGACCATGATGAGTGAAACTGACAGCAAACACCGAATAATTTCCTAAAGTGAAAGGGACCTGCTATGTCTTCCGAGTACGATCTATTCATGTTTCTGCATCATCTTGGGGTAAGTCCTTCACTTTTGTTATCAGGTAAGAAAAATACCTCTTGTTCCCCTAATTATCCATCAGACTATCAACACGTCTTTTTTTTCTCCGGACCATGATGAGCGAAACTGACAGCAAACACCGAATAATTTCCAAAATTGGAAGCGACCCGCTATGTCTTCCGAGTACGATCTATTCATGTTTCTGCATCATCTTGGGGTAAGTCACTCACTTTTGTTATCAGGTAAGAAAAATACCTCTTGTTCCCCAAATTATCCAGCAGACCATCAACACATCTTTTTTGTCTTGGGACCATGATGAGTGAAACTGACAGCAAACACTGAATTATTTCCAAAAGTGAAAGGGACCTGCTATGTCTTCCGAGTACGATCTATTCTTGTTTCTGCATCATCTTGGGGTAAGTCCTTCACTTTTGTTATCAGGTAAGAAAAATACCTCTTGTTCCCCTAATTCTCCAGCAGACCATCAAGACATCTTTTTTGTCTTCGTACCATGATGAGTGAAACTGACAACAAACACTGAATAATTTCCAAAAGTGAAAGGGACCTGCTATGTCTTCCTAGTACGATCTATTAATGTTTGTGCATCATCTTGGGGTAAGTCCTTCACTTTTGTTATCAGGTAAGAAAAATACCTCTTGTTCCCCAAATTATCCAGCAGGCCATCAGCACATCTTTTTTGTCTTCGGACCATGATGAGTGAAACTGACAGCAAACACTGAATAATTTCCAAAAGTGAAAGGACCTGCTATGTCTTCCGAGTACGATCTATTCATGTTTGTGCATCATCCTGGGGTAAGTCCTTCACTTTTGTTATCAGGTAAGAAAAGTACCTCTTGTTCCCCAAATTATCTAGCAGACCATCAACACTTTTTTTTTCCTTCGGACCATGATGAGTGAAACTGACAGCAAACACTGAATAATTTCCAAAAGTGAAAGGACCTGCTATGTCTTCCGAGTACAAACTATTAATGTTTGTTCATCATCTTGAGGTCAGTCACTCACTTTTGTTATCAGGTAAGGAATAATATCATCTCTTCTTGTCCTGTACATGTCTGGAAGTAACAGGGAGGAAAATAATTTCAGTCTACTTGAAAAGTCATGACTCTGTATTTTAGCAATCCAGAAGATGAGGTAAACATGTTTAATTTTTTTTATGCCATTTGAATGTCATACATAGCTACTGATTTTAAATTGTTTTGTTGCTCTTCTTCTGAGAGTCATGATTTGAGGGGGGAGAGCAAGGTATAAAAATATTAAGTATGTTGAATTAATTTATCGATTCCTCTATTATTACAGTAACTGATCATTTCAGCATGGAAACTGTACTTGGATCCATAGCTCCATGATAATGAAGTCTATAAAACAGGATCTTGCAACACAGATCACTTTTCACCTTGAGGTAAGAAATGCCATTTTTGGAGAGGTCTTGACGGAGACAATGCTGAGTGAAGCATTCAGAGAATCTAGAATAGGATGTAAAAATGGAGCTGAAATTTTTGTACCATTTCAGTTACTTTGAAGGAATGAACAGGTAAATAATTCAATTTATTTCCAGGGTTTCTCAAATAATTAATCATGTTAAGTAATTCTGTCAGAGATAGAATTCTTACGTTTTGGGACTCAAATCTTGAAATTCCACTGGCATGGTTAATGCACGATTCTCAGATGTACTAAATTTCTAAAGTTCTAGTTTCAATTGATGAACTTCTTTTTAGGTTGGACTGATTGGAATTGATGAAATTCTAGAAGACCTTTATCTCATCGCCCTCAGAGAATCTGGAATAGGAATTAAAAATTGGGCTGAAATTTCTGCATCATTTCAATCACCTTGAAGGAAGGAACAGGTAATTAATTCTTTTTATATCTAATGTTTTTATCCCCATAAAAATCATGAAGGTGGGGCATCCAGTCAGAATCATTACATTTTGGAACTCAAATCTCCACCTCCTCCTTGTAAGGTGGATGCAGGATTATGGGAGAATGTCGTAATTTTCTCAAGTTCTAGATTCAATCTTTGAACTTCTTTCTCAGTTTTATTTTAGGTTTGAATGACGGGATGAGATGGAATTTCAGAAGACATTTATTAATCTTTCAGGTAACACAGAGCTTTTCCTGTGTTCCAACTCTCAGACGCTCAAACCAGCAGGGCTGTTGCTAAGGGAGTCTATGGATGTTGTGCCCGTGGCCGGGTGGTTGTTTCTGGTCTTTGCTGATATGCCCAGGGTAACACTGATTGCCACATTTGGGGTCGGGAAGGAATTTTCCTCCAGGGCAAATTAGCCGGAGGTCCTGGAGGTTTTTCGCCTTCCTCTGGGCATCCGGCAGGGACCACCCGTTAGGGCAATCCTAAAGATCAAAAATAAAATGTCTGTACATTTAAAAAGGGCCATAAACAATAATTAAACAAACAAAAAATAAAATAAACTGTGTAAAAACAAAAATCTTTGTCATGTTTTTTATCCTTTCTTAAGCAACATGCATCACAAGTACATGTTTCTTGCAGTTGTCTGCCTCTCTCTGTGTGTCCCTTTTCCAAACAGCCACCGTTATACTCTCTTCTCTTAGAAGAGCAGGCGGCAACCCAGTGCCCTCCCAAGGTACTGGACTACAACTCCTATGATCATGCTGGCTGGGGCTTCTGGGTGTTGTAGTCCAAGAAAAGGAACATCTCCAAGCTTAGCCAGCAATGGCCACAAGAGATGGGAACAGAAACGGTGAACAACCAGAGGGCGATCAGCCCATGAAGGCTGTCCTCTTGTAACCCATATTTCGAGGCTAACGTGTGGTGCATGTGATCCTTTTTTATGGTCACGGTGAATCTCCCCAAGCTAAGAGCTGTGATTCCAAAGCGCACACTCAATGACTTTTCACACACATCATCCAGTCTAGCAATACCACTGATCAGCTGGAGGGAGACAGCCTGTAAATATAGCGGCCACATTAAAATTATCTGTGTACGAAACAGGGAACAGGCAAGATGTTATTTGCATCCACAAATAACATCTGAAAAGCACAATTGTGGCACCAATTTTCAAGATCTTGGAACGAGAAATGGCTGGTTCTCTTAAAAGGTATAGATGTTCAGTGTTTGACATGAAATTAGGAAAGTAACTTATTTGCATAGTCACTTCTTCACAGACGTAGCTAAAGCTGCAGATGTTTGCTCCATTGGATCAGGGGGGAAACACATTTCCGATTGCAAAGTTCGGTGCCTGCTGTGTACATGCAGATGGTCACCTTGCTTGCATGAGGGCTAAGTGTGACGAGGGGCATCATGGACAGCCACTCAAGGCCGTCTGAACGTCCAGCCTTCAATGTCTCTGATCTTCCATGTTGAGGGAGGAGATCTGAAGGCATTTTATATCCCCGAGTGTGGTGCAGTGATCACAGTGCTGGACTGGATTGTGAGATCCACCTTCACATCCCTTCTGAGTCATGAAACTCACTCTTTCACTTTGGACCAGCCTGACCTACCCTACAAGGGTGTAATGAGGATAAAGCCGGGGGGAGGGGGGAAGAGATGTACAATGCTTTGAGCACCAGTGTAATATAGAAATAAATAACCCTACAGGTGCCACACCATTACTTGTTGATTTTGGTGCAATCTATTCATGGGACTCTTCCCCCGGAAGATTTTGTGGTCGATGCCCCTGGTTCATGTCTGCTGCTGTTAGAAACGAAGCGGCGTTTGCCAGTTACTCCTGATTCATTCTTTTATCTGTGCGGCACATCTTGTTTCCTTCTGTAATAAAGCAGACTGAATGGTTTTAAAAACATTGCTTCTTTATCAAAGACATTTAAAACTTTACCATCGTTCATTAGTAAAAGCAGTAAACGTAGCTTGTAAAGGATAATATTATCAATCTGAGGTAGGAATGAATCGGCTCTGGCTGGTTGTTGCTTGCAAAGCAAGAGACTTCAGAGTAAAGAATAGCTTTTAATGACATGAGATTGGTCAATTCATTTTTATCGCATTGTGCCAGGAGATGCAAGTTCAAACTATCCTTGTTGTTAGATACCACCTTAGGAATATGATCACTCTTTGCAATAAATTCAAGGTGCATTTTTGGGGGGGGGGGGACCTTTGGCTTCCAGAGTTTTTGGACTACAACTCCCATAATCTCTTGTCAATGCCAGTGAGAAAGATGGATATTGTCATCCAAAATATTTAAAGGGTTATGGCACATTCAAAAAGTGGGGGTGTGGTGATCATAGTGGCATTGATGCTAGGGTAGAACCTCTTCCAAAATCTCGGCAGAACTGGTCAACCAGAGCCAGGTCTGTGCATGCCAAGGGCACGCTGCCAGGGCCCCTCTGGAGCAAAGGCTACATAAGAAATGGAGATGTGGGTGGGTGACTGGGGGGGGGGAACCAGGAGTTCACAAACAATGGCTGCCTGTGTCCCGGGTTGTGACTTACAAAATGTAATGCTTTGCCTTAAAGTGCCTTCGTCCTCCGATGCCCTCTTGAGCTGCCTTGCGGGAAGCTGGAGGTGGGAGAGCTGGTCTTTTCGTGGGGGCAGCGGGCCCCAAGGCAAGAGGCTGCCGAGATTTGGGTGGGGCAGCAATGGCTGAACTACCTTGCAGAGGTTCCTCACATCCCCACGACTCCTGGAATACAGAGAGATTTCTTGGGAAGGGTCCCCCCCCCCCGCCCTGCCCTCCTCTTGAAAGGAAGGTGGCTCAGCCAGGCCTTTCCTAAACACATTGTGGGACTTACCTGAGAGGAGGGTTTACTCTATGGCCCCATAAGCTGGAAAGGCAAATGAAAGGGAGAAGCCAAAATCCAGTCTCAGCAGAACGATGGGATGTCCCCATCTGACACTCCTCTGCTTAGTCATTCGCCCACGGCTTGCCCACAACACGGCAAGACCGAGGCTGGGGATGATGGGAATAGTAGTAGCATGACTGGACAGAAGACTGTGAGTTGGAAAGAAACCCATCTGTGTTGAATGGCAGTTTTATGATTGCAAAAGTTGTTGACCACTCATAGAGTCACCATCCTTTTGGGGAAGAACTGGAGGCCGCATAACAAATACAAGTTAAATAAGATGTGCCACACCAGTGGGTTCTACCAAATTCACCCACCTTCAACTGTGCATACTGTCACATCCGCCATACACCCAAATCCTATATGCCTTGAAAGTTTGAGGTATTGTTTGTTGTACATGTGCACCAATGCTACATGTATGTCCTGGTTCACATGTTCTGTCGTACATGTGTGCTGGTGTTGTGTCAAAATTCTTATGATACACATAAGTCACCATTGTGTTGCCTTGATGCAGATACTGGATTTCTGGCTTGGGGCTAGGGTGATCCAGCTTGCTTTCTTTCCAAGATTTTTTTTATTTATTTATTTTTACTTTTGCAGTCGCCTCCCCAGCGGCTGAAAGTACAATGGCTTCTTTTATGGGGTCTTTTATCTCCGGTTTCCATATGTGCAATGAATGCATGCCTCAAACTAATCTCTCTGTGCTCACATAAAAGGCTGTAAATTATAGCTTACTGCGTACACTGCCTTGTTTTGGAGTCAGACAACTGCACAATGGTCTTGCTCCTGGCCCTTGGTGCATCGTAATAGCAGGACATTTGCCTGTGTATTCACACATACAATAACCTTTGTTTTTCGGGAGCGAGATGTTACCCAGGTAATTGCTATCACTATGCAGGAAATGAAAGTGGGGGTGTGGTGATCACAGTGGCATTGATGCTAGGGTAGAACCTCTTCCAAAATCTCGGCAGAACTGGTCAACCAGAGCTGCACGTTGGTGGTGGTTTACTTTAGCCCCCAAAATGCAGGGCTTGGTGACCCACTGAACTGAGGATGTGGCATCTTGTTATCATCCTCACATTTCTTGTCCCCCATTTGACTACGGAGGATTTGCCCGTGGCGGAGGGGATCCCTTGTTCCAAGTATCAAGTGGCTTTCAACCATTCATGTTATGAGTTTGTGAGACTCCAGCATACGTTCACGAGTGCCCAGAGTTGGTGTGAGAAAGGAGGGGGGCATCTCGTCTTTATTGAGAATGAAGAAACCCAGACGTTCCTAGAGGAGCATATCTCCGTGGACAAGGAGTGGTGGATTGGGATAACTTACAGTTCTTCTTCAAATGACACTATGGAAGGTAAGGAAAATGGTGTCCTGGTTCTGTGCAACATTGGTGGGTGGGATCAGAGCAGTTGGCCTTCAGATACAGGGAAACTCCACTTCATTTCTCAACTCTTCCATGGAACTCGTTGGGGGACCTCAGGCCAAAATTGCTGCATGGGATGAGCGAAACCATCTCATGCCATCTGACATTTCTGAGAGCGGGGGGAGGGGGAATGGTGGGCTATAAATGCAATGGGAAAGCCATTTTGTTGGTTTGTTTCACTGCTAAAATATTGGCTTGCTAAATCCAGCTGATGGCATCATCCTAATTCTATGCCACAAGAGTATGACTTTGCACATTTGATGGTCTAGTGCAAAGTGCAACACACTGGATAAATGTCAGTTTTCCTGTTATTTTAATATCTTTCAGACTTTAACGGCTGTATCTTAAAGATGAGTTGTAGAAACCACAAGTGGACCCACTAAGGCAATGGTTCCCAACCTTGGGTCCCCAGAGGTTCTTGGGCTAAAACTTCCAGAAGCCTTCACCAGCTGTGCTGGCCAAGATATCTGGGAGTTGTAGTCCAAGAATGTATGGGGACCCAAGGTTGGGAAGCACTGCATGAGGTGCTTTCACATCTCACTTTTAAAATAAGTACCACATTCTTAAGATCCCTATTAATTCTCCTGCAAGTGGACAAGTGGTCATTTATGAAAAAGCAACATAAAAGGCCACCCAGAAGCACTGTAAATCCTAGTGATATTCAATATTATTTGGAATCAATCTAACCAGAGTGTTGGGAAGTTGCTTTTTTTTAACCACAGCTCCCCTGCTGGCTGGAGGACTGTAGGTGTAGCTATTCCAAAAGACTAACTTTTCTGAACTCTGGTGTAACGGGGGCTTAAACTGCAGGATAGTAGCTTTCATCTGAAGGTTGGGAGAAACCTTTTTTAAAATAAGAAGAAAAGATCGACAAAGGAACTAGTGGGTGGACAGCTGTCTTTTGGATCAAGCTTGAACGCTGGACTTCTGGAACTCCTTAATGTGGTAAAAGATATTTGATTAGTTCCGTCTGCATTTTGCAAAGGGGGTTGCTTTTTGTGATGCATCCTCGAGAGCTAAATTTGGCTTCATTTGAAGCTCTAATTGTCCTTCGAAAGAATGGCATGTCCAGAGGGAAACTGCTGCAATGGCAGGAAATTCCTTATAATGTGTAATTTGACCCTGCATGGGGCTCTCTTCCTGTTCAATTGTACAATGAACCATTGCTGGTGCACATATTGGTGCATTCATGATGTTGCTTCCTTTCAGGGTCCATGATTTGGCTGGATACCTCAAATATTACCTACAGCAAGTGGCACCAAGACCCACCCTCTGCTTTCACAACCTCGTGCGGTTATATCCTGAAGAACTCCAGCTATGAGTGGGGCGTAACAGAGAACTGTAGCCAGGAATTTGACTTCATTTGTCAGTTTGGTAAGACGGCATGAGCTCATTTCCATGCATTTGAAAAAGGGAATCTATAAATCCCCCTTGAATTATATTTCGAAAATGAAGTAGTTGGGTGAAGTTACCAGACAAACGTTAGACGAGCCAGTGCTTCCTGATTGCCCTTTTAACTGTTATGTAGAAGAGGGAGCTTCAGCTATTCCAACTGAGAGGTTTTGGATCCCTTTCCCGCCCCGTCTCCCTGCCCTCTGTTATGTGGCAGATGTAGACTCCCTTTTCAATGGAGCTTGAAAGACTTCCCTTGTTGATCTACGGCTTCCAGAATTTTCCACCCAGCGTCTTGACAATATATTTATCACCTTTTTTTGGTGGAAGTGTTTCCCTCAAGTGGTGGGAAAAGGTCTGTTAGTCAGGAGGGGATTTTCTTCCCAGTATATCTCGCATTTAGAATGCTTTGTTTTGTGATTGGTGATTGGAGGGCAAACACAAGTTTAATTTGCATGTTTGACTGGCGAGGGACCTCTCTCTGAAGAAATGCTGCTGTGAAAGGTTATGTGGGTTAGCTGGAGTTAGTTGTAAGAAATGTAGATGCCCTCTGACATCTAATTTGATAGTGGGATGAGAGACTTAGTTTGCCTACAGAAAATGAATAACAACTTTATTTATTTATTTATTTATTTATTTATTCATTTATTTAAAATATGTTTACCCCGCCTTTCTCCTCAAAAGGCCCCAAGGCATGATCAGGACATTAAATTTTCAATGATGTTCTCTTTGTTACATCTTCTTTTCGGTGTCGCTTCGCGTGGTTATGCTTTGTCAGATCCTCCACGTAATCACTTATTCAGATTTTCATATGGAAAATCAGAGCATCTCTCCAAGGGCTGGCATTTAATCCTACAACTTCATTCTTACTGTCATTCATAGAACCTACCATCCATTCTGATTCTATAAGCTGGCCAACCGGTGATAATAAATGCAAGGCTTATCTTACCAATTTTTAAAAAGGTCCTTCAGAAGCAGAACAAAAATCCTGGGCATAAAGATTTATTTTCAAATGAGACAAAATAAAATAAAATAAAATAAAGCCAGACAGGCTGCTGGCAGTTGAACCTTCATGTCACCAACAGTGGCAAGACCTGAGAGCAGAAAGGTAGCTTTGGGGAACAGAGCAAGTCACCTGACATTGATGTCCTGTCCCACCCAGGATCTACTGCTTGAGACCACTGCCTCACTCTGTCTAGTGATAGGGCCGGCCCTGTCTGTACTATGGCAGCAGACCGTTCCTTTTATCAATACCTAGGTGAGCAGAGTCATAACTCATTATTTGGGCACCTGGGACAAGTAGCCCTGTCTCCGGCCCATTCTGCAAGAGCACCCTTTTTTTTTTTAAAAAGGAAAAAGAGGTCTCTCTCCCCAAAAGAAAGAGAACGTTTATTCTTTTTTTTTTAAAGGAAAGTGAGTATAGCAGGAGGAGTTGCTATTTATTTTTCCAGCACTCATCCGTAGGTTCACCTCTAGATTTTGGTGCCCTGGGGCAAAGGCCCAACGGTCGTACCCTAGTGACAGCCAGGACTGTGAGATAAGCAGGCAAGGATCTGTCGGATGAGTAGTTCCTGAGTTCTGGCGCTCTCCTTGCTATAAAATACAGGAATCAGAATAGTGGCCATGATCCCGGGGTGTGTGTGATGGGAGCTGCATTCCAACATGTGTGGGGGGCCCAGGTTATGTGAGATTGGCGTATTTTGTTCTCTTACTAATGGCACCCTTGCTTTTCTCAACACTGTAGAATCGGGCCACAACATTGCCTGCGACACCTTCAACGCTACCGTGCAGTGTGGGTCGGGAGAAGTCATTCAGATCGGAGAGAGCTTCTACGGGCGGAAGACCCCCCACTACTGCGTGCTGGAGACCCCCCTGGACTTTGACGTTGAAGAAGAGTGTAGCTGGGTCAGTGTGAAGGACGAAGTTGTGGGTAAGGTTTTAGGGAGTGACGGGCTTTGAAGGGAGTGACACAGCAGAGGAAAGGTCCGCTTGGGAGTGGGGACATTTGGTGTAAAATGGAAAAAGGAATCAAGAGGAGTTGCTTTGAAATACATAGGTTTACCTTGGAGAGTTCTCTCAAGCCCTGTTAAGGCATTTCTGGTTCAGTAGAGTGAACATGAGAGGAGGAGGGCATGGTAGGGCTGCCCCCTTAGCCATTTTCATCATCCACTTGCGAAGAGTGACTTCCTGGAGTAGAAAGAGTTGCTCGGATCTTGATCAACTCAGTTTTCTGAATCACACCTCCCAGGACACCCAGCTGGCATAGTCAAGGGTCATGTTGCCTAGGGGATTCTGGGTAACATAGTCCCAAAATGGAATGTTTCCAGGTTCTACCCACTTCTATCCAGCACATGGAACACCTCTTTAGGCTACAGCTGCCCAAATGCCCTGCCGGGATCCCCACAAAGCCCAACAGGGTAACTTTTCAAAATGGCGGCTCCTCTCCTCACCAGGAAGCTCTCCTGGTGTTGTGGATCCCTAAGTTACTTCTGAGTAGAAATGCATGGGATCACATCCTTTACACATTGACTTTCCCATTGTTCAACCTTAATGTTGGGTTTTGTATATTAATGTTTGTTGGTCCCCTCATTGTTCTGATGCCAAGGTAGAATTGTAACACAATTCAAAATAACATGTGGATGCCAACCGACTCCTTGCAGGTCAGTGTCATGGCCTTCAAGCCTGCCAGGTTGCAGCTGATGGGACCTTCTTTGGAGATCCGTGTCCAGCTTTGGGAAGCTACCTATCTATTCAATACCATTGCATGGAAGGTAAGCGGTACTGTTTTCTGTTCATACAACAGGGAGAGGATTTTTGGGTTGTCTGGACTACAAACCCCATAATTCTCCATTCTGGGAGTGCCGCCTGACAGACAGGCACCTTACAGACACTTAAAGACGGCTCATCCAGGAGAATGGCCTCGGCTAGAAGGCTTTCAGGCTAGCTAGGCTTAGTTCCACCGAGCTTCCTGTTCAGAAAGAAAGCTTTCCGAACAGGAGGGCAGCTAGCATCAGGGCAACTGACCCAACTGACTGCATTTTGGGGTTCTTCACGTCACAAGTGGAGTTGGCTATGGGGACTGCCGTGATCCCCACCGGTACTTCCAATTTACCACTGCACTGCTGTATGGAACTAGCACATAATTAGAAAGTCACCGGAGCAAAAAATGTAAAATGGTGGTAGACGTGTTTTACCACCACTGTTTCCAGCATGGAAGTAGGTGCATGTAGGGATGTGTGTATAGGTGACTTAGAATGATTTTGATGCTTTAAAGATCCTGTCTCCTGTTAATTACTATAATTAAGCCTTATAAGCATGTGGAAAACTTCCCACATTCATAATGCTACTAGAATAAGATACACGGTGTAAGTGGACCTTCTGGGCCTAATCCAGCCTGTGGATAGCCTGACTCTGGCCCACCCAGGGGGCCAACAGCTTCCACCATCTTTCAGCGGATGCAGAGGTGATAATGTTATTTTTTTAAATTGTTTTATAGGCTTACGGCTAGCTGTGTCAGAGACAAGCTTTGTCTTTGAAAATGTCACCGTCTCCTTGAACTGGCTACTCTCGCCTTACTCGGGCAACCTCTCCTGTATAATTAGCACTGGTGATGGAAACACCATTGATCCTTATTACCCGCCATCGTAAGTTGAAACCTTTGCGGTCAAGCTGTTGGGGCTTTTAGGGACTTGCTGCCATTTTCTGTCGTATTGAATTTAAAGAGTTGTTGCCAAATCACCACATTATTCACTTACGAACAAGTGAATAACGTGGTAATGCCTCAATGTGTGCAGTGAGGTTTTCATGGAGCCTGATCCTGTACATTTTGTTCCTTTTTTTCCTCATGAAGTTACATTGTAGTATATTGATTGCAGCAGTTCCAGCCCTCCGGTTAGGTAGAGTAAGTTGGCTGCCCTTAGGGGGCAGCTTTTGAGTGCTAAAAACACCCAGGAAACATTTATTTACTTTTTATTATTATTATTATTATTATAATTTACTCTGAGGAGTTGGGAGGGGAGATTCTGTGATATTGTGCCTCAGGTGACAAAATAAGTACGCTAGCATTGAGTACTCCGCACCTTGTCATGGAGAAAGTGTCAAGGGCTCCTCTGCCTCAGAAAAATGTCTTCAAATGGCCCGTGTTTGCATATAACTCTAAGCTAGAATTTAGCACAGCATGCATAAAGAGGAATGAGCTGAGCCAAGCTTCCAGATCCAACCCATCTCACCTGCCTGCAAAATTTATTTCACTTTATGTGAATGTTGGCTTATTGTTAGATTCTGATCAGAACCTGTGTTAAGCTGGCCATTAAGAAGAATGCATCTCCTCTGCATGTTTTCTCTGTCTAATCCACTTCCCCTCCCACAACAAACTGCCTCAGAGAAATTTGCCTCAGCAATTGGACCTTCAAATGAAGGCCACTTTCAGTGCCCGTTCACAAAACAAAGCACGCTAAATGCAAGATCAGTAGGTGACGAAAACCACGTGCTGTGACAAACGGGTCCTTTCCATCACTTCAGGGGAGCACCTAGAGCATTGGTTCCCAACCTTGGGGAACCCAGATCTTCTTGAATGGCAATTCCCAGAAGCCTTTGCCATTAGTGGTGTCAGCTGGGGTTTCTAGAAATTGCAGTCCAAGAACACCTGGGTTACCCAAGGTTGGGAACCACTGACCTAGAGTATCATATACAGTGGTGCCTCGCTAGACGATGTTAATCCATTCCACGAAGATTGCTGTCTAGCGAAAACATCGTCTAGCGAAGCACGTTTTCCCATTGGAATGCATTGAAATCTCTTCCAAGGGAAAACTCAGTCGTCTTGCGAAAATCTCCCGTAGGGAAACATCGTCTAGCGAGTGAGGGTCCCCGTCAGAATGCACTGACAGCTGCACTGACAGCTTTTGACCACTAGTCGGCGCATTCCTATGGGGAAACCTCATCGTCTAGCGAAAATTCCCCATAGGAGACATCGTTTTGCGAAGCGCAGTAGCGATCGCAAAAAGGCATCGTCTAGCGATTTCCTCGTCCTGCGAGGCAATCGTCTAGCGAGGCACCACTGTATGAGCAAAAGGGAAATACAAGCAAGCTCAGAAGAGCTCCATGGGTTTAGGAAGTCCAAAGAATTGTTTGGGGGTGTGTGGAGAAAACCCCACTGGTCAAAAGAATTCGTAAGAGAACAATGAAGTCCAGACATGCTGAATGGGCATGGAATGCTAACTATGTATGTTGTAAATGGAAAACTGAGTGGTAGTGGTGAAAGAAGAAGAGGCGAGATTGGGGTGTTCTAGAACCCTGAAAAGAGTTTTCCATGCTGCCATGTTTGGCCACATTCTAACAGCGAATTCCACAATGTGTTTGAAGCGTATCTAGCAGCGTGATCCATCAGTATCTGTCCCCGGGCGAATTCGCCATCTTTGTGGAGTGCACAACGAGCGAATGGCATGTCACGGCTCAAAAACCGGTGACTGTGCATGACAAAATGGACAAGCTGACGGTTACCGGGTGCTTCAGTGAGAAGGAAAGCGGGAACAGCTCTCACTGCCGGACCCTTTACGAGGAGCCCCTGTGGATTCAAGTGGAACTCAACGGAGGTTAGAATCATTGTGGCTGTCATTGTTATGCACCGTTCCGTTGCATGTTAGCAGTGCAGAAGGAGAGCATGGCTCTCTCAGTACTCAAAGGCTGGAAAAAAAAACACTTTAACGGACCCAACTTCCCAGAATTCTGGGAGTCGAAAAAGTAACTTTTTTGACCTTTGCATCTAGTGAGCCAATCCAGATCCTTTAAAAGCACACCTTGGTTAAGAAGCACTTTGCTTCTGAAATCTGGTATCGGAAAACACAAGAGTGACGAATCAAAAAGGTGTTGCAAGCATGCCGCAGAACAGATTGGATGAAATTCGTGAAAATAGGGTGTCGCATCTCTAGGGTAGGGATATTTCCCAGAGTCCTAAAGGAGCCCCCGGTGCACTGCCTTGCCCCCAGGACATGCAACACTCAACAAGGAGCCCTGCCCAGGGATCCTCGCAGTAGGCGTAGTTCCAGTCCCTCTCTGCCTCCAGAACCTCCGCCACACTATAAGTGCCCTTGACCTCCAAAGCAACTTTTCCCTCTGGATCCTAGGAGTCACCTACTGCATGCTCATGTCCTCCCTTCTACTGACTCTCCCACCTCTAAGTCTTCTCCTGGAGGTCTCCTCCCTCACCTGAGTCAGGTGTTCCCATCCCATGCCTGTCTCCGATGCAGCAGCAGGTTCCGAGGGTTTTCCCTGGCTGTTGGGGATGGGGGCCAATGTCCTGCCAGGGGCACCAACGGTGACCCCTTCACATTTGCCATCTCATGATTTGACCAAAGAGGACAGCAATGGTAAACCACTGCTGAAAACCTGAGGATTTGGAACCTTTAAGATTCACATCTTTATTTCTGGGTGAGTTTTCCGCAGTTACAACCCACCTTTTCAGAAGGCAGAGTACAATTATTTTCTTTTAAGGGGCTGGGATCTTGGTGGATATTTACGTGTCTGCAAAAAGAATCCTGGAAATTAGTGAGGCTAATTAATTAAGGGCCATTCCCATGTCAGTTGCCTGCCTACTGGCACCCAGCACCTTGTGAATTTACTGCAATTAGCCGCAGCATTTTCCATAATTCATCTTGTATAGGCAACAGGAATTAGTGTTTGTATTTTATGGGGTTTTTGTCAATGAATCTAAAGTGTTACAAACACCTAAGGCACAATACAAACAAACATGATATAAATACATTTTTTTAAAAAATGAGGTTTATAGTGAAGACATAGAGAAGAAAGCATCACTTTCATTACACAGAAGGCAATTTTGGAAATGTTTTGCTTCGCAGGAAGTGAAGTGACCTACAGTGTTCTAAGTGGTAACAAGACTCTGTTGGAATCCAGCATAAAAGCAGGAATTGTTCCTCATAATCTGACCCTGGATGGTGCATCCCAACAGCTGATCGGGTCCTGGGCTGCACAGCCCTTGAAATTGTTGCATCCAGCAATACCACAGAATCAGAGGTTGCAGAAATCCTTACCGTTCACTTGGTCCAACCAGTTTCTGGTCTGCATGCTGAATTAACTTCTCACTCTGTGGAGTTAGGAGAAGATCTGGAAATCATGGTGTCTGTCCGTCATGGTGCTCCTGAAAAACTGAAGTTTGAGGTGATTGGGCCAAATGACACGTTTTCCCACTTGAGAGACTGTCCCGAAGGCAAAGCTGAAACCTACAGAATACCAGTGGAAGTTGAAGGTACTGTGATATTGAAGCATCACTGTTGGGATAGCTGTGTCCTCTTCAGAAGTTAAAGCAAATAGCAAAAAAAGAGAGAAGAGAAATGTTTGGTAGAGTTTAGTAGAGTTAAGTGACTTCGGGACTCCAGAAGTTGTTGCTCCCATAAGATATGGTCAGCATGGCAGAGGACCATGGACATGTGGAGGTAGAGGTTGCTTATCCCTCTGGGGCACCCTTGTCAAAATATTCTGCATTCAAATATATAGTTTATTATTACAGCCATACTGTATAACCACTGCAGACCAATCTATTTACTAGGCATAGAATTTTCAGATATTTTTCACTACAGCCACCAGAATTTATCAAGAATTCCCCAGATAGAATTCTGGCAGCTTTAGTCAAAAACTTCAAAGTTTCAGAGGAGTTTCAGGATCCTTGCTAAGGGCTCTATCTACAGCCATGGCCATTAAGCCTGGAGAAGGATATGGGTGAAACTTTCTATGCTCCATGGGAACTGCAAGGCATTAGGGAATGGTAGTCTCTCTGTTCCTTGGACTCTGTAGAGGGTGCTTCTTAAAAAACCACCAGTCCCTTAATGCTTTGCAGTTGCTGTGAAGCTTATAAAGCTCCATTGATGTCCCTTTTTCCCATGCTTAATCAATGTTGCTCTGAGAGAACCTTGGCGAGAAACAGGTGAGGATCCTGAAAGTGTTCTGGTTAGTTTTTGTGCCTCTTCAGCAACATGACACATCAGTGCTACCATCACCTGTCTCTGGGTTTGGCATGATGATTTGGGGAATCAGTTTCCTTCTTGGGGTATGAAGCCAAAAGAGTGCAACCCCAAGGCGATGGAGCAAAAGCAGAAGCTGTTGTGTTTAGGTTGCCTCTCCCACAACCCTGTGCTTCTCCACCATTCTAAAGAATGGGGGTAGCACTCCCTTGAGCAAAAGTGCTGTGAAATCATGTGTGAATTGAGTAATTCATGTTTGGATTGAGCTTCTGTTGTTTGCCGTTTGTCCACCACGCACCATTTCTGACCTCTCACACAACAAGGGTCTCATGTTTCCCTGTTGGGTTAGTGGCTACTGCTTGTCACCACTAAATTTTGCCACCAAACCTGCCAGACTCCCTTCTTACTTTCCCAAGGCTTGCCCTTGGCCTCTGAGACTCTTCCCCGACCCCCTTTTCCTTTTTTAAAGAATGATCTTATTCATCCTTTGTGTCTTTTTTAGGTACCTTTCTGGTCAAGGTCATTGCTATGAATGCCTTCTCCAACATGAGCACTGATGTAGGAACTGTGATTGTGTCATCTAACAGTTCTCATCAAGAAGGTAATAAGGGCCCTTGAGGATGCAGAATGAGGACCACATAAAATAGGACTGTTTAACAGAGCAATAAGAATTGCTTGATTGAAACTTAAATCGTTTGTTACAATTGAGACCTACTCATGTATGCATCCTGGTTCAACTGGCCATCCTAAACTGTTAGCAAGCAACCTTCTCTGCAAAAATTCCTCTATAACCAGTTGTAATAATAAATCCATGTTTATATGGCATGATTTAGTGAATAATGTTTGAATAGGAAGACGTCTCAATGACTCTTAGATCTGCACCTTTCTTTGCTCCTCTTTCCTTCTGTGTGGCTGGGGACTTACTTGGGCCATGCTTACTTTCATTTTGATCAATTTCAGCATATTATGTCACCCCAATCAAGGACAGTTGTTCACAGTGACTGTCATTGATTGAAACAAGCCAACTTCATAGCCCATGGTTTGAAGCTGTTTTGAAAGTTAACCCTTCTTAGGTCAGCCATAACTGAATCTACAATGACCCCCTCGTCCAGATCGTATCATGCTAAGATCTGATAAAGTGGAAAGTCAGCACTACCCTGTGTTCTCCCATGTGAGCACACTGAAGCAGAGGGGAGGACGCCTAAGGCCCACGGGTGCATGTGACACGAAATATTCTGATGTTTGTCACAGTAAACCAACATTAAGGTGGCATGCGAAAGCTGCCCAAGTGTTATACTGGATGTTATAGTTTGGGGTGAGAATGCCAAAGATATTTTAAACCAAGGATGGGAAAATTTGGAGCTTCTAGCCCACTCTGGACCTACTATGGGCTCTAGCAAGTGCTCCCAGTGAAACTGGGGGGGGGGGGGGGAAGGGAGAGAAAGCAAGCTCCCGGGAGCCTCCTTATCTTATTTTTTCAGAGAAAACTATACTTCTAGGACGCTTTTTGGAGAGTAGATTCTCTTCTTTTAGGAAACACTTTTTCCCCCCAACCAGAGAGTACTATGGAAATAAAAAGAAGGTAGCAGAGACTGTGTGCGGGCAATGGGCTATCTGATTCCCATCCATTTAAAACTGTGGTGTAGTAGATGTGGTAGAAATGGTGCAGATCATATGGTACTGTCCAGGAGAGAGCAATCTTCATGAAGCATACAGATACAGGAGCATTTGGTGCATAGGCAGCGCCCTTTCCTTCTATCAACATCCTTCCATCAACACCCAGTTGGGTTATGAAGGGTGCTGCCATTTTGAAATGGTGTATCAGGTTGTGGTAGAAGTGGTGGTAAATATTTAGGTGCCCAGGAATACGTTAAGTCAAGGTTGGACAACCTTGGCGCCTCCAAATGTCTTGTGACTTGCAACTCTCAGAAACCTCGGCCTGTACAGGCAATGGCAAGGGATTGTGGGAATTGTAGTTTACACTGTATGGTTGACCACTGGCTCCTTAAGCTCTGCATGGAAGTTTCAACAGAGATTAGAACTGGAACCCACAAAAAAACAAGATGGCTGCTAAGCAAGAGAGGTGTGAAGCCTCAAAGAACTGGTACCTATTTCCTCATTTCCCATGCAGACCTCTAACAACTAGAGGATCAGCTTCCTCCAGGTAAAACCACTTTAAGGGGAGAGTCCATAGTTTAATGGTAGTTTCTATATCCTTTTCATGTAGAAGGCTGCCGGTTCAATCACCAGCATTACCACATGATGCTATGAGAGAATCCCGTCAGAGATGCTGGAAAGTTGCCCATAGCCAGTATCAACAATGTTGGACCCAAGAACAAGAGTCTGAGTCAGTTTACTGTAGCTTCTAGTGCTCCTGGGTAACTCATTTTTGTATAGATGAAGCTAAAAGGAGCCATGATATACTATATGTGGGAACACAAGACTATGCGTACAGGTGCTATTTAAAGTCTTGTGCTTTATTATTTACATTAAACAGATCCTGCTGAAGATAAGAGCTATTCGACAAGACAAGAGGAACTGTGAGTATTGATGAGACAAAAAGGCCAGGAAAAATAGCTGGAAAAGGCATCTGAAAAATATTTCATAGCTATTAGCCAGCTGTTTTTGTGTTGCAGCGCTTAGAACTTGTGATCTGCTG
Organism: Intellagama lesueurii; assembly: GCA_037013535.1. Lineage (NCBI taxonomy): Eukaryota > Metazoa > Chordata > Lepidosauria > Squamata > Agamidae > Intellagama > Intellagama lesueurii. Next base: position 15,022,143 of record JBAJHW010000008.1, read on the forward strand.
CTTAAAACTTTTGATTGGTTTGTTGTATTTCTTTATTTGAAAGGCATTTAGGGTCCCCTTCCATAGGGATTAATGAGGTGGTATATAAGAAAAACACAGTACAAAACAGTAAAATTTACATTTCTGATGGAGTTTGAATTCCACCTGTCCATGACGCTGCTAGATTGACTTTGGAACATCCATATCTTCCTTCTTTATTTCCCCATCTATAGTATGGGGACTAATCATGATATACGGTATGTTACAACAAGACCAAAAAACCCCGACCTCATTAGTAGACATTCATGAGAAAAATATCCTTTAAAAATGAGAATATTCGAAAAAGCCCTGCATCCAACAAGAGAACTCCTCGTCTTGAATGGGTGCTGTTATGTTGATTACTGCCTTTTTGTTCTGCCTTAGGATGACCAAGGACAAAATAAGATATACATTAAGCCCAGCCGACACGTTGGCCCCTTCACAACCGTTGTTCTTGGTTGGCCTGAAAACAGCAACCACTCTCTCTACACATGGTCATGTGGTATGCAGTTTTTCCTCTATCTTTTCATACTCTTCTTCCCTCTCCCTGCACTGTGGTTAGAATTCACCCTTCCAAATAACTTGCCTAGAGCAGTTGTTCTCAACCTTAGGTCCCCAGATGTTCTTGGACCTACATGTCCCAGAAACTCTGGCTAGCACAGCGCATGGTGAAGACTTCGGACAGTTTTGGTCCAAGAACCTCTGGGGACCCAAGGTTGGGAACCACTGCCCTGCAGGGAGGGTCAGCCCTGGAGAGGAGGAGCAAACTCTGTATTTTAAAAGAGTGGATGATTCAGCAGAAAAGTTTGTTTCCAGGATACTGCTGGCCTCAATGGGCTGAATGTGTGCAACGGAAATCCATCCGCACAGACCAAAGAGAAATCCAGATCCCACCTGCCTGCTTACCTCCTCCCAGCTCTGCCGTGACTGTGAAAGTTTTGGTCCAAAACCCAGAGAAAGAAGACAAATGGGATGAGCAGTGCCTTTACATCACAGCAAAAAAAGAACTGAGACCCCAAATCAGGTGTGCTTTATTCTTTCGTTTCTTCTAACTTTGAGAATCTGGAAAAAACCAAATGGAGATCTCTCAAGGATATTAATGCACTTGACAGGTGATTAGGCAACCCCATGTATTCTTCTTAATGCTCACGTAATATCTGTTTTGTGCTTATCCAGTGAGTTTCATGGTTCAATAGAAATGAGATCCTACATCTCTCAAGCCACCATCCAGTGCTCTGACCACTACACCACACTAGCCCTCTGACTGGACTAGAGGTCCTAAGTCTGTACGGTGTATCCTTCCCTAGTGATAGTTCTGGAAGCCAATTACAGTAGCCCTGTACTGTTCACATACTTTTTTTGCTTCCCTAAGTTATATCAGACCCTGGAGTATAACTTTACCCTGCTTCTTCTCTCCCCATGCTGTGAAAAACCAGTATTCTTGGTCTCTAAGCCAATAATAGGAATGGGCTCATTTTATATATCACAGCTAACCATGGTTAAGGAAAATTATCCATGGTTTCATGTGATGTCTGAATGGTCAAACCATGGTTTGCAATCAGTCAACCAACCAGAATCAGAAACTATGTTTGAAAGTATGCTAACTATGTTATCTGAATTGACCAACCATGGTAATAAAATACTCTAAACCATGGTTTAGTTGTATATTTGCAAGCAGCTCTAAGCCATGCCTACTGCTTTACTTTTTAATGCTAAAATAGTGACATCTAACATTAGATCTTGGAGTAATTAGATACATCTCCTCTTTTTTCCTCATTTGTATTATAGACTCTCAAGGCTGCCTGAAACATAATATAAAACTGTTTACCTTGTTAAAGCTGTGTCTTTACACTGTCTTTTTACATGTCCTGATTGTTGCAGATCATTTAAGGAATTGGGGGGGGGGCTTATATTGTATGTCCCCATTTGGTATATAATGACTTTTATAACATCAACATAAATATTACATCTATATCTGGCACTGGTCTCTAACAGAACTGAAAGTAATAGGCTTGGGGTTTCCTAGCAACCTCCAATCCTGGAACTAGACATGAGTACCTCCAGACAGGTACTCCATGCTTTTAGGCTGTGCCCCAGGTATTAAGTAAGATTCCTCAAAGTTCCTACATGTTACAGAGAGACAAAACAAACTCAGCAAGCAAGGTGCCTTGAGGTCTCAGTCAAACAAGCCGTGCATCATCAGAAAGGCAGTCCACTAAAGTAACATTTGAGAAAACGGTTTCTTTCAATCATGACACCTTGAAGGACTGGTGGGGGACATGTCAGCCTTCTGGATGTTGTTGGACTCTGACTCCCATTAGCCTGGGATGGCCAGGGCTAATGGGAGTAGCAGTCTGGAAGACCACACACTCCCCACCACTGCCACGGGGCCAATTGAGCAGGTGAGCATCATTTCTCTTTGGGAGCATTTTTCCGTGTGTGTTAACCACCGTTCCTGCCTTCTTTTTAGCTGTGAGATGAACTGCAAGCTAGTGAATGTCACAGAAGATGTTACGCTCAGCGTCTCTGCAGCAACAGACTCAAAGCCTACACTCTACAAGTGGTACTTAGATCACACTTTCCAAAAACGGGTGAGCCTCTTGTCTGTTTTGGGAAATCTGCCTCTGCATCCATGCCTATACCCACTCTGAAGAGGATATTTCCTAGACATGCCCTACAAGTGCTCCACATGAAACAAGGCAACACACAAGAGACATGAGCAAACCTTACAAGAACTTAATGGCCAGTCTTTCCCGAAGACAGGGTGGAAAACTCACTGAGGCCCCGGTCACGTGAGGAAAATGATCTCTAGTTAGACCATTGTCCCCCCACCCCACCCCGGTCATGCGATGCACAATCAAGACGGAAGTATCTTCCCCGCCAGCAGTGTAACTGTGGTCTATTTTCCACTCCCTGGGAGGCTTGTGTTATTTTGTACCTCTGTTGTATCCATGCATTCCTTACCGGAATTGCTTGTGTGCACGACCTGCCTAACCCTAAATTGGTACCATGGTGTAGCCGGTCATAATGATTCAAACAGGAGGAAATATTGCCGCTAAAAGTTCTTCAGATGTTCGCCCCTGGTCTATATACCACATGACCACAATTCAGTACAACAGAGGTATGGAAAGGATCAGAAGAACTAGAGACTATTTCCCTCATATGACCAGGGCCTGAGTTACAGCTACTTTAAAAATCCATATTTATTTGTTTTTCTCTTCTGATCAGTTTCTTTCTCCAGACCAGTCTGCTCCCACCTGTCTGTGGCTTGATTGGTTTCCCACAGAGCTCCCTCACCTTGCTTCGGAGCGATACAGCAACGCTGGTGCTGAACAGTTCCTTCCTGCAGACACAAGGAGAAGCCTTCCGAATTAAAGTAACAGGTTGAGATCCGGACATTGAATAATCTGTTTTAATTATTTCGTTTGCTTCTTCAATGACTGTTTGTTTTAAAAATTAAATGCAAAATAATACAAATTAACCAAAACAAAAAACAAGAAACAACACTCACAAAACAACTTAGTTTATGCACATATAACCCACTGTGCTTTCCCCCATCAGGACCATCTGAAACATTCCATTTTCCTTCCATTTATGAAGTCCCCTTCCCCTTCCAAAAAAACATTGACTGTTGTGGAGGTACACAACCTTTCCCCTTTGTTAATACAAAATCAATAAATTCTCCCCTTATATGCTATTTTTCTACTGGAACATCTCTTCTGAATCACCCCCTCCCTTTTTTTTTGTGGTGTGCTAATTCTGGGGTTGTGACTAGAGATGGTTATGAACTGCCAATTCGGTGGTTTGTGCCGGTTCGCTTATTGTGTATTGGCCGAACAGGTGTTTGGCACTTTGTGGCCCCGCCTCCTCTTGCAGGTGCTCACTCAGGGGCAGCACTCCGACTTTCCTGCCCCACCTCCTCTGGCGGTTGCCCACTGAGTGCCTCTGAGTGGGCACCCACTAGAGGAGGTGGGGCTGCAAAGCGCCAAACACCTGTTCGGCCAATAAACAAACCAGCACGAACCATTGATGAGTTCATGCTCATCTCAAGCTGTGACCAGTGGCTCTCACTGGACATCAGCTTCAAATGGGAAGCGTTGTAGCGCTAAATTTTTCCCCTGGACGAAGCAACTCTAGAAATAAACCACGCTTTCAGGAGGAACAAAAAGATATGGACAGTTGTAGATAAAGTCATTGCCCTAAGTTAGACGATAAGAACATCATATGGATGGAAGAGCAATACCCATAACATCTATGCAGAATACAATACATTAAGCAGAACAAATATTCCATCTGGAAAAGCGCTCATGGTAATCTATGATACTAGTGTAGCATAAGCTATCATTTAGGTAACACATACTATATATATGTAATTGACAAATATCAAGTGGCGATTTAGCTGCCAAAAAATCTTGACATATTTTATTTCTGAATTTTCCAGTTATGAGTGAGCACAAATATGGTGAAGAAACCTACATTATCAGCACTGTGCCTCCGCCAGTGACCCCAGTATGTGGAATATCTCCTACACAAGGGACTGTGCTCACCAGCTTCTCCATCTCCTGCCATTCGTCCTGCCTGGAGGACCAGTGCCCTCTGATTGACAGCTCCCCACTCACATACTGCTTCTATCTGGAGTCACGTAAGCGTCATAGCTGTTTGGTTGTTTACGTCTCTAAAGAAGACTACAGGGAGATATGATAACACTTTTCAAATACTTGAAAGGTAGTCCTACAGAGGAGGAGCAGGATCTGTTCTCAATCATCCCAGAGTGCAGGACATGAAATAATGGGCTCCAGCTAGAGGAAGCCAGATTGAGGCTGAATATCAGGAAAAACTTCCTAACTGTTACAGCCGTACGACAATGGAACCCATGACCTCAGGAGATGCTGAGCGCTCCAATGCTGGAGGTATTCAAGAGAAAATTGGACCACCCTCTGTCAGATTTGCTTTGACTTGGATTCCTGCACTGGGCATGGGGTTGGTCTCGATGGCCTTATAGGCCCCTTCCAACTCTATGAGTCTATGATTTATTTATTTATTTAATTTTTATGCTGCTTTTCTCCTGATAAAGGGACTCGTTTTCTGCTCCAACAGCAGATTCCACTTGTCTGTACCTAATTTGTCCTGTGCCTAACAGCTGTGAGCTGTTGAATTCCAACGGTCTTTGGCCTCTGCTAGTGAGGCATGATGGGAACAGCAACATGATCTGAAGGTTTCCACCGTAAGCAGAGGCCATGCTGGTGGGGAGCATTCTGGGAATTAAGATTTTAAAAGCAAGGAAAACGAGGTAGAACTTTTTAATCATACTTCCAGTGTAGGGATGGGACATGCTGCTATACTGTATATTTTACCATCCCTATATATTCCCTAGGGGGACGTGGTCGCGCTGCGGGTTAAACCGCAGAAGCCTCTGTGCTGCAAGGTCAGAAGACCAGCAGTTGTAAGATCGAATCCACGCGACGGAGTGAGCGCCCGTCGCTTGTCCCAGCTCCTGCCAACCTAGCAGTTCGAAAGCATGCAAATGCAAGTAGATAAATAGGTACCACCGCGGTGGGAAGGTCACGGCGTTCTGTGTCTAGTCGCGCTGGCCACGTGACCACGGAAACTGTCTACGGACAAACGCCGGCTCTACGGCTTGGAGACGGGGATGAGCACCGCCCCCTAGAGTCGGACACGACTGGACTAAATGTCAAGGGCAACCTTTACCTTTACCTATATATTTAGGGATGAACAGCGTATCCTGGCATAACATCCTTGAAATACCAAGACCTAGTGGTTTTCCATACCATTAAAAAAAAAATTGAAGAGAGCTCTAGTTACAAGGAACATGCATTGTTTCTCAACTTAATATATATATATTTAAGTTCCAGTCTCGGAATGCTGCAGCATAGCAAGTGGGTGTGTTTTTATGTGAGTGACCAATTAAAGCAGTGATGGGCGTGTCCTTTCATTCTGTTACCATCAAGTCTTCTCTACCAAGAGTCATCCACAGATTTTTCACCTAACTCGTAGCTTGCCCATGGCCTCGTCTTGATACGGAAGGGACGTGCCCCTGATTTGGTAGACTACACCTCCCACCATCCCCACCCAGCTTGGACATCTGCCCGGATATGGGGAGGTGTTGTCCAGCATTTCTGAAGGGGCACCGAGTTCAGCAGGGCTGCGCTGGTTCAGCTCTTCTGTTGGTTCCACCCAGGACATCAGTCTATCCATCTTACTGTCTGGTTGGGTTCATCTTCTTCTGCTGTGCCCCTTGAAGTCTTGATACACAGATGTGCTTTCAGCCAGAGGTGGGCCAAGTGTAGCCCTCCAGAGGTTGTCAGCCTAGAACTCAGAGCCTTTCATCTTGTTGGCTACGCTGGCCAGGACGGATGGGCGATGGACCTGAGCAATATTAGGACGGCTGCGTTTTTGGCCACCCTATTCCAACTCTTTTCTATAAGCTGCCTGGAGTATTTTGTGGTGGTAGGTGGGTGTATGCTAGAAATCTTCAGCCATTCAGGGAGAGATCTCTTTCCCTGTCTGTCATGGTGATCGATCTGTCTTCTGCCCCTTGCAGATTCTCTCCTACACTGTGGACCAGATCCTGCTCTTCCCTCAGTTTACCTTCCGCTTGGAGATGAGGGCACTGATTTTTTTTTACTGATCCACATTGCTGTGAGCAACAGCTATGGTGACACAGTTCATACGAACACCACTGTCAAAGTAGGTGCAACATTCCCCACATTCAAAACGTTCTTTACATCCTGAATACAACAATTTTTGTTTAATTTTATTAAGTTCTTACCTAGTTTTTAAGACCGTCCTTGGCAGTCATGAAATAAATAAGTCTGGCTGATCTCTGAGCATTCTCCTCGTCTCATTAGGTTCAACCTGAGGATCTAAGCAGTAAGAACCAGAGCTTCCAGGCCATTGTTTCAGAAAAATCCAACATGATCCTGAAAGGCGAGAACAACAGCATGTCTCTATTCCAATTGTACAAGTCGGTTTCTTCTGTGCTTAATCAAGAGACCAAGGAAGAGAGTGTGAATTCATCTCTGCGGACAGATACCAAGAAAGAGGTCAGCTCTGTATTGTGGCTCATATTCCCAGTTCAAATTCTGAACTCAACTGGTCCTAAGGCATTTGAGGCTCAAAAGAGGAATGGTCAACTTCAGAGCTTGAAACCTGTGATGGTCCCCCAGTTTGAGTCCCTCTCTATAGCCATTCAACCACACTACCCTTCTTGTCCTGGGGTGAGCGAGCCCAGGGAAGACCTAATGGTGATGATGACTATGGAGCTTCCCGGGAACCAATGTCTCCCAAACACTGCCATCTATTTAGATCTGGCTGTGTTCTTCAAGGAGTCCCAGAAATACTCAAGGATGAACGGGGGGAAAAACAACAACACACAAAATGAAAGACAGCACCTCTTTCATGTTGTTTTTCATCTGTTAGAACCCCAGCGTCCCAGCCACTAATGTTAACGGCCACCAACACTTTGAATGTTCACGACCTGTGTCAGTGATGCCGTTGTCACTTTGGAAAGCCATTATTGAGTGTTCTTAGGTGGTTGTCATTCTACTTGGTCCCAGTCCCCTCCCTCTCTTTCTCCCCCACCCATCCCACCACAGTATACAATATAATTTCTGTACAAGAGAAGCCAGGTACATGGAACACAGATACATGGATCTGAAGAAAGAGGACTGCAGTACACAAAAGCTCACACGGAAATAAAACAGGTAGTTTTCAAGATACAATTCCTTTGTTACTGTTCAAGCTCAAATTTGTTGGCGTCCTATCCCTTTTGCCTTTGCACCCTTCCACCACAATTATACGGGCCTCCAAGGCCCTCTTTGAAAATGAATCTGGCCCTCAGGCTTGAAAGAGCTGCCACCTCCTTTGCTTAAAGCCATTCCCCTCTCCTTCTTGGAAGCTGAGCTCAGAAGCAGAGTGCTCAGCTGAGAAACGGAAGACGCTAGCCTCCTAAACTCTGATCTTTGAGCACCAAATACCGATCATCCTGACGGCAGCACTTGGCATCAATTTAAGCTTCTAGTCTCCCTTTAACAGGCTGCCCCATGTAGAGAACGTTGCAGTAATCCAATCTGAAAGAATGAAGACTGAACCCATCCTATTACTGGCTCCTCAGCTAATAAGAAGGATCTCCCACTGATACAGCCATGTTCCCTAGTTCCCGGAGCATTGCTTTGGCATGGAACACGTGGCGATGAATGGGGCTTATATTCTTTTCATGTTTTGAGAATGCAAATCCCAGCCAGCATTTTCCAAAATGCCTCTAGATGTCTGGATCAAAGAAGCTGGAAAGGCATAAAGTATTGTTTAATTTGGCATGCATAATTAATCTTTTCAAAGACGAGAGGGAACCGGTACTTGGCACTAAAGGACTTAATCTGTTTGTCTCGCCAGAACTCTAATTACTGTTGGTGGAGATGCCCACATGCATACATTTTGTTCTATTGGGGAAAAGAACTATTCTTTTAACTATCTCATTAATAGGTAGGTAAATCACCAATTTACAATGAGAGCAAATGTCATCTTAGAATAAACCTGGTAGGTAAAACTACTTCCCACCTCATGCCCTGCACAGAATGGGGTGGGGAACATTTTCAGCCTTCCAAATATTTTGGACTACAACTCCCATTCATACTATTGACTAGGATAGGTGGTTTTAAGGGAAAGGCAGGGTAAAAATATTTTAAATTAATAAATAAAGTAAACGTGATGGGTTGAATTCCAAAACATCAAGGATTCTGAGAGCTGAATTCTAAAAAATTAAGAGTTCCGAGAGTTGAATTCCAAAACATCAAGGGTTCTGAGAGCTGAATTCTAAAACATCAAGGGTTCTGAGAGCTGAATTCCAAAACATCAAGAGTTCTTCCCTCTTGTTCTATAGCAGTAATTCCCACCCTTGGGTCTCCAGGTATTCTTGGACTACAACTCCAGAAATCCAGGCCAGCATAGCTAGTGGTGAAGGCTTCTGGGAATTTTAGTCCAAGAACATCTGGGAACCCAAGACTGGGAACTACTGATTTATAGAAAACAGGTCTATTAGTAAGCAGCAGCACTTGTATCATCTTTATCGACACACTGAAAGGTGCCTAGGATGATGATGAGCTGGGAACAGGTGAAAAAGCTGGGCCTGTTCAGACATGAGAACAAGGCTGTAACTAGGTCAGGGCAGCAAAAATTACAGGGTGCTAAAATCTGGAGGTGAGTATACAGATAAATGTTAGGATAACAATAAATGGAAACGTATTCTGGACCTGTTCCTTTTCTTGAAAGCAGAAACTTACATTTTCTTTTGGAAAGATACCACATTCTTCTCTTTCTTGGAGTGACTAGGTTCATGTCCACATTTCAGGGAGAGAGACCGTGTGTCTTGTCCTGGGAGCCAAGAGGGCTAGTTATGGTTTTGCCTGAGACGAGATGAGTAAGCAAAGGCACGATCAGTCTTGAAATATCTAATGGATTTTCACCCATGCAGAAGGCAGAACAGATTTGTTCAGTTCTATTACTCCAGACAGCGACTGTGCCGCTGGCCCAAGGCCGCCCAGGCTGGCTCGTCTCCCAGGAGATACACAGCGGGGGATTCGAACTCTGAGCCTCTGGCTCTGCCGCCAGTTCCCTAACTCACCGAGTAGAATTCCATATTTCGAATCAAATCATTTATTATGCGGTGAAGTTAAATTCTGTTTCAAAACTCTAGGAAGGAGCTGGGTCTCAGCCATTCCCCAGCGTGGAAGGCAGCCGCGAACCCACTAAGCTATTAAATAAACTTGGGAGATATAATTGGACTGGGGCCGTGGTAGGATTTGCAAGGATGAGTCTAAATCTAAAAAGGTAAAAAGCAGGGCGGGGGGGAAAAACGAACAAACCAAGCAAGCAGCAACACTCCAGAGAGCCAGCTTTTCCTGTAGATCTGCTACTCGTTCGGAGAGAGAGAGAGAGAGAGAGAGAGAGAGAGAGAGAGAGAGAGGGTAAATAAAAGGACAAGTGGCTGGCGTTGAGCCTTGGGCTTAAAGGAAGTGGAAAATCAGAAATAACAGCCAGAAGGAAGGAGGCGCTAAAGGGAACCCTAAATAGGAACGGCGATTAAAACTGAAAGTATGATCAGGAAAAGGGGGGGGGGGAGACGCAGGGTCTCAGCGGCTCCAAATCGTTCTTCTTAACTTGCCTTTGGCCGTTACACTTAAAAAAACGGGAGGAAAAAAGTTACAATACTTTGACAGTGTCCTGGACTCTCTTGCAAACCATTCCGAGGTGGAGGGGGAATCGGGATCCCAGGCCGTTCCAGACGTTTCCCACCTGCTACAACTCCTATCAGCCCCACCCTGGTACGGTGAGCGGCACGGCTGATGGGACTTGTTGCTCCCCGTATGTGGGGCGGGGGAGAGGGGGGGAGGGAGAAGGACGAGGAGAGGAAAGAGCCCCTTCGATCCAGAAAGGGGCCCCGCAGTGCCCGGGGTCTACTCGGAAGTCAGCGCCGCCGAATAACCCGCGGGCCCCCCCAAAGGAGCCTCTGCGGGCGCCCTCCAGAGCTGGAAGAGCGTCCACCCTTGGGCAAGGGAGTAACCCCCCCCCCGGCGGGCTCGGCGGAACCTCCTCGCGAGTCAACCACCGCAGGGCAGCCCGTGGCTTGCCGCTTCTTCGCCTCCCCCTTTTCTCCCCTCCAGATCGCGGCTTCTTCCAGCGAGGAGGAAGAGAAAGGCTTAACTCTGTGCCTTTTTGGGGGGGGGGGGAGAGAAGAGGCACCCCCTGAAAGGCTGCGATCCCTCCGAGGCTCGCCTTACCCCGCACTTCTGCCTTGATGGGCTCCGGGTGCTCCTCCCTGTTGCGGCCGAAGAGCGACTCCACCGTCCCGACGGGCTCGGGCTCGGGCTCCATCCATCCATCCATCCATCCATCCATCCATCCTTCCTTCCTTCCATCCATCCATCCATCCTTCCTTCGCCGCCGTTCCTCCGGCTTCATGCTCCGGGGGAGGTCGAAGTCCGCCTCCGGTCAGCTGCCGGCGGTGGAAGGTTGGCGGGCGGGGATTAATCCTGCCTCGGCTCAGCACCTTCTCCCTCCCCTTTCCGCCCTTTCTCCGGCTCCTAATCCCCGGGGCATTTCAAGCAGGCTTCGTCCTAGGCAGAGCTTGGAAGGAACGCATGACAAGCGCGTAACTACTCTCGGGGACCGAGTAACGCCACAGTAACTTTTACAGTCGAGGTGAATCTCTTCGTTGTTTTTCAGGGTCTCCCTTCTCGGGTTCAATCAGCCGCCCCAAGGGAGGATGCAGCCAAGAAATCGGAGGGCCGAGATTCAAAAGGGCAGCCGTGAAGGAACTAGAACAGATCGTCAGGTGTCAGGATGTGTCCCTGGAGACCGAGATCATCCACACTCCTGTATTTCCAATCACCGTGTATGGGTGTGAAAGCTGGACAGTGAAGAAAGCTGGCGGGGGGAAAAAAAGGATTCTATTGAAATGTGGTGCTGGAGGAGAGCTTGACGGAGGAACAAGTGGGTCCTAGAACTAATCAAACCTGGACCATCTCTGGAAGCGAAAATGACGAAACCCAGGCTGTCCTACTTTGGGTACATCAGGAGAAGGCAGGATCTTCTGGAAAGGACAATAATGCTGGGAAAGGCGGAAGGCAGCAGGAGAAGAGGAAGACCAAAGGCGAGATGGACTGACTCCCTATAAGGAAGCCACAGGCTTGAGTCTGCAGGAGCTGAGCCGGGACAGGACAATATGGAGATCGCTCCTTCCTGAGGGCCCCACAGGTCGGAAGCAACTTGATGGCACATAAACAACAACGACAACAAGCCTCTGCTCTTGGTCTGGCCTTATTTGGACAGGAGATGCTTGGTCCATGTGGTGAGGTTTGGCTCGGGGACAAGAATCTTTGAGGGATCCGGTTTGTGGCCTGCAAGCTCAAGTGCATCAACGTTGGCTTTTTACAGAAAAAGAAAAAGGAAAGAAGGATTAAAAAAGATCGTCAGGGAGAAACAAGGAAGGAGGGAAGGATGGATCATAGGATCATTGAGTTGGAAGAGGCCTCTAAGGCCATCCAAGGAAGGAAAGAAGAAAAATGGTTGGTTAAAATACAGAATAGTGGGACGAATAAGATCCTACGCTCTCCTGCCCAGTCATAATCAACATGACAAATACAGTTTTTGTTTCTTGTGTGAGACTACTTCTCTTTGATTATCCCATTCCTGGGTTAAGGAAACATTGCCACTTTTTCCCATTATCTGTATCCTCTCCGGATCAGGATTCTCACCAACAGGAGGAAGTGGATTTATCCAAGAAAGCTCACATAAAAAAACAACAACAGTTAGTCTTTAAGGCGCTGCAACGGTTTTGTCTCCTTTTTTTTTTTCTTTTGTGTTTTGCCCAATAGAAATATAAAGGACCTGATCGTTTCACCCTGTATGTTTTCAGGGGGGTTTTGATCCATGAACGTTTGCACTGAAATAAATCTGTTAATCTGTAAAGTGCTAAAATATTTTGCTTCTCCATGTGTCTTTTATTGCTGAGACAGACTAAATATGGCTATTTTTCTTTTTCTTTTTTGGAAACTAATTTTGTTTCCAGTGTTTTAGAATTGTTTTTCTGAGCAGTTTTTAAACACATTGTTATGGGTTCAATTGTTTTTTAATGTTATTATTTATGATGTTGTTAATGTCAGTTGTTTTTTCAAGTGTTTGTGGGCTGCCTTATGTCCATAGACTGGGAGAAAAGCATAGACGCTAATAAATAAATAACGGAGGATGATTGGCTTCCTCCATGGGGAGAGAAGCTCCTGTTCGGGTGCAGACTCTGCATTCAAGCAAGAACTTGGATTGTCGAGGTTTCTTATCTTCCTTCTGCAGGAGGACTTATCCTGCACCCTCTAGACTGGACTGATGTCTTGCAGTTCCACTGTAGCCTCCCAAGGTTCTCCAGAAGGTCATGGCGACTTACTCATGGGTAACACCATCATTGGACACCTCCCTGGGGTTCGGTGCAAGCTCTTTGTTCCATTCGAAAAAAGGTTGAAGCCCATCTTGTGAGCTTTAGTTACTAACTCTCAGAATTGGAAGCCTAACCTAGGGGGGTTCCACCTTTTTGCCTTTAAGGGCCCCTGCCCTGCCTCTTCTCCCCAAAAACTGGAATGTTTCTGAGGGGCTTCTCTTAAAATGAATTTGGCTCTCAAGCTGAAAGAGGTCTCTTCCCCCCACCCACCCACCCCAAAATCAGAGAGTCAAACACCACCTTCTATGTATTGGATAAGAACGGGCTGAGTCTGAGTCCACCCCCTTGCCCCAAATGCCCAATCCTTGCGGTCGGTCGGCAAGACCATCTGCTCTCTTCCATCCCCATCGCCGCAGCCTTCGTCTGTCCTGGACGAAGGCATTCCCTCTTCGCCTGGACGTGGAAACGTTAATTTTTGGACTATAACCCCCCATCATCCCCCAGCCAAGACAGCCGGAGGCACTGTTTCCCATTAAAGAAAAGAGGAGGGAGAAGAGTTGTTTTTTTCTCCAACTTTGTGCTTGATCCCACTGCCCCCGAGCCCACACTATTCTCCTTTAAGAAATGTGATTTAAATTTTAGCACAAACACAAGATACGTACATACATGGACCTCTCTACCAGGGGAGTGAGATTTTCTGCTTCCCTGGCAGCGGCCTGCTTCTTTTGGGGTAGATGTGGTTCATTGGATTCTACTCCATACAGGTGAATGTCTGTTCCTTGAAAAAAACAAAAACAAAAAACCAAACCCAAAATAACAGGGTTGCCAAAAAAAAGCCAGCGCACGCCCAGTCATCCCACCCCCTGCCCCATTGCCTGCCTCACTTGCACGCTGTCTTGCTCGCCCCCACCTCCTCACTCACCCACCGGCCCCCATGCTCTTCCACCCTCGCCCCTCTCCCTCTTATCCTCCATTCCCTCCCTCTCCGTCATTCCCAGCTCCCCTTCCCGTCGGACCCACCGGGGAACCGGAGGTGGTGGCGGCATGGGGAGGACATGAGGAGCACCACAAAAGTTCTGGATTCAGGATAAAGTCCATGTGTAGAAAAAAAAATCCCTCCACCAGTTTCTTTTCCTTATTTCATGGCCGACACTTAATATCTATACCTATTAAAAAGCCAGCCGTTCCCCATTCTCAGATCTTGAAAATAACGAGTTACAGTGGTGCCTCGACTTACGAACGTCCCGACATACGTACGACCATTTCGAGTTACGACCAGAGTTCCGGAACCAATTAAGTTTGTAAGTCGAGGCACCACTGTAGTATTAAAATTGTACATTTCAGATGTAATTTCTGGATGTAACACAACACCGAGAAGCCCCAGCCAGCAGGATAATAGGAGTTGTGGTCCAGGACCTTTGGAGGGCACTGGATTGATGCCTGCTCTGCTTTGAATACGGCACGTGGCCAGTCTCCTGTTGCATACACAGATCATTCTAAGGTGGCCGCTTTATTTCCAGGCTGTCGGCTGCTTTCAAAAGTTGATCAGTGGTATTGCTGGACTGGATGATGTGACTAAAGAGTCACTCAGTGTGCAGTTTGGAATCACAGCTCTTAGCTTGGGGAGATTCACCGTGACCATAAAAAAGGATCACATGCACCACACGTTAGCCTCGAAATATGGGTTACAAGAGGACAGCCTTCCTGGGCTGGTCGCCCTCCGGTTGTTCACCGTTGCCGTTCCCATCTCTTGTGGCCGTTGCTGGCTGAGCTTGGAGATGTTCCTTTTCTTGGACTACAACACCCAGAAGCCCCAGCCAGCATGATCATAGGAGTTGTAGTCCAGTACCTTGGGAGGGCACTGGGTTGCTGCCTGCTCTTCTAAGAGAAGAGAGTATAACGGTGGCTGTTTGGAATAGGGACACAGAGAGAGAGGCAGACAACTGCAAGAAACATGTACTTGTGATGCATGTTGCTTAAGAAAGGATAAAAAAACATGACAAAGATTTTTGTTTTTACACAGTTTATTTTATTTTTTGTTTGTTTAATTATTGTTTATGGCTCTTTTCAAATGTACAGACATTTTATTTTTGATCTTTAGGATTGCCCTAACGGGTGGTCCCTGCCGGATGCCCAGAGGAAGGCGAAAAACCTCCAGGACCTCCGGCCAATTTGCCCTGGAGGAAAATTCCTTCCCGACCCCAAATGTGGCAATCAGTGTTACCCTGGGCATATCAGCAAAGACCAGAAACAACCACCCGGCCGCTGGCACAACATCCATAGACTCCCTTAGCAACAGCCCTGCTGGTTTGAGCGTCTGAGAGTTGGAACACAGGAAAAGCCTCTGTGTTACCTGAAAGATTAATAAATGTCTTCTGAAATCCCATCTCATCCCGTCATTCAAACCTAAAAAAAATGAGAAAGAAGTTCAAAGATTGAATCTAGAACTTGAGAAAATTACGACATTCTCCCATAATCCTGCATCTACCTTACAAGGAGGAGGTGGAGATTTGAGTTCCAAAATGTAATGATTCTGACGGGATGCCCCACCTTCATGATTTTTATGGGGATAAAAACATTAGATATAAAAAGAATTAATTACCTGTTCCTTCCTTCAAGGTGATTGAAATGGTGCAGAAATTTCAGCCCAATTTTTAATTCCTATTCCAGATTCTCTGAGGGCGATGAGTCAAAGGTCTTCTAGAATTTCATCAAATCCAATCAGTCCAACCTAAAAAGAAGTTCATCAATTGAAACTAGAACTTTAGAAATTTAGTACATCTGAGAATCGTGCATTAACCATGCCAGTGGGATTTCAAGATTTGAGTCCCAAAACGTAAGAATTCTATCTCTGACAGAATTACTTAACATGATTATTTGAGAAACCCAGGAAATATATTGAATTATTTACCTGTTCATCTCCTTCAAAAGTAACTGAAATGGTACAAAAATTTCAGCCCCGTTTCTACATCCTATTCTAGATTCTCTGAATGCTTCACTCAGCATGTCTCGGCAGGCAACTTCCACGTTTAAGAGGCTTCAGGGATCTTCATGGTCCAGAGAGAATTTTTTTAAAAAATGCTGATGGGTCCCTGGATAGGTTGAGGGTCAGGGAAAGAAATATTTCCGACCTGATAATGAAAATGAGTGACTTACCCCCAAGATTATATGGTTGTGGTCTCTCTACCAGCTTTCCAGATGCCTCTCATTAGGTCCCTTTCATTTCCAGACGTTTTTCAGTATTTGCCGTCAGTTTCAGTTTTTAAATGGGAACCGGAGATCTTTTTGAGACTTAAAGAGGTATGAACTCGAAGCCCAGCTGAATGTACTCGAAGCCACCTACTTCTCTGTGAATCACACAGGCAGAGGGGGGAAAATGCACAAAGGTACCCAAAGAGATGCTGGAACACTCACCTCATTCGTTGTATTCCAAGAACAAGCTATTGGTGTTTCATTTTCCCATTTGGCTTTGGAATTCCCACAAGCCTCCATTTTGGATCGGCCCGTTGTTTACATTTCTCATTTATGGATGTCTCCTGATACATCGGATGTTTTCTTTCTTTAGACCAAAAGATAAACCCCATTAAAGGAGTGATCCGTCAAGACCTCTCCAAAAATGGTATTTCTTACCTCATGGTGAAAAGTGATCTGTGTTGCAAGATCCTGTTTTATAGACTTCATTATCTTGGAGCTATGGAAGGTGAAGGACTTACCCCAAGATGACGCAGAAACATGAATAGATTGTACTCGGAAGACATAGCAGGTCCCTTTCACTTTTGGAAATTATTCAGTGTTTGTTGTAAGTTTCACTCATCATGGTCCGAAGACAAAAAAGATGTGTTGATGGTCTGCTGGATAATTTGGGGAACAAGAGGTATTTTTCTTACCTGATAACAAAAGTGAGTGACTTACCCCAAGATGATGCAGAAACATGAATAGATCGTACTCGGAAGACATGGCAGGTCCCTTTCACTTTTGGAAATAATTCAGTGTTTGCTGTCAGTTTCAATCATCATGGTCCGAAGACAAAAAAGACGTCTTGATGGTCTGCTGGAGAATTTGGGGAACAAGAGGTATTTTTCTTACCTGATAACAGAAGTGAGTGACTTACCCCAAGATGATGCAGAAACATGAATAGATCATAGTCGGAGGACATAGCAGGTCCCTTTAACTTCTGGAAATTATTCAGTGTTTGCTGACAGTTTCACTCATCATGGTCCGAAGACAAAAAAGATGTGTTGATGGTCTGCTGGATAATTTGGGGAACAAGAGGTATTTTTCTTACCTGATAACAAAAGTGAGTGACTTACCCGAAGATGATGCAGAAACATGAATAGATCGTACTCGGAAGACATAGCAGGTCCCTTTCACTTTTGGAAATTATTCAGTGTTTGCTGTCAGTTTCACTCATCATGGTCCGAAGACAAAAAAGATATGTTGATGGTCTGCTGGATAATTTGGGGAACAAGAGGTATTTTTCTTACCTGATAAGAAAAACGAAGGACTTACCCAAGATGATGCACAAACATTAATAGATCGTACTCGGAAGACATGGCAGGTCCCTTTCACTTTTGGAAATTATTCAGTGTTCGCTGTCAGTTTCACTCATCATGGTCCGAAGACAAAAAAGATATGTTGATGGTCTGCTGGATAATTTGGGGAACAAGAGGTATTTTTCTTACCTGATAAGAAAAACGAAGGACTTACCCAAGATGATGCAGAAACATGAATAGATCGTACTCGGAAGACATAGCAGGTCCCTTTCACTTTTGGAAATTATTCAGTGTTCGCTGTCAGTTTCACTCATCATGGTCCGAAGACAAAAAAGACGTGTTGATTGTCTGCTGGATAATTTGGAGAACAAGAGGTATTTTTCTTACCTGATAAGAAAACTGAAGGACTTACCCCAAGATGACGCAGAAACATGAATAGATCGTACTCGGAAGACATAGCAGGTCCCTTTCACTTTTGGAAATTATTCAGTGTTTGTTGTAAGTTTCACTCATCATGGTCCGAAGACAAAAAAGATGTGTTGATGGTCTGCTCGATAATTTGGGGAACAAGAGGTATTTTTCTTACCTGATAACAAAAGTGAAGGACTTACCCCAAGATGATGCAGAAACAAGAAAAGATAGTACTCGGAAGACATAGCAGGTCCCTTTCACTTTTGGAAATGATTCAGTGTTTGCTGTCTGTTTCACTCATCATGGTCCCGAAGAGAAAAAAGACGTTTTGATGGTCTGCTGGAGAATTTGGGGAACAAGAGGTATTTTTCTTACCTGATAACAGAAGTGAGTGACTTACCCCAAGATGATGCAGAAACATGAATAGATCATACTCGGAGGACATAGCAGGTCCCTTTAACTTCTGGAAATTATTCAGTGTTTGCTGTCAGTTTCACTCATCATGGTCCGAAGACAAAAAAGAAGTGTTGATGGTCTGCTGGATAATTTGGGGAACAAGAGGTATTTTTCTTACCTGATAACAAAAGTGAGTGACTTACCCCAAGATGATGCAGAAACATGAATAGATCGTACTCGGAAGACATGGCAGGTCCCCTTTCACTTTTGGAAATAATTCAGTGTTTGCTGTCAGTTTCAATCATCATGGTCCGAAGACAAAAAAGACGTCTTGATGGTCTGCTGGAGAATTTGGGGAACAAGAGGTATTTTTCTTACCTGATAACAGAAGTGAGTGACTTACCCCAAGATGATGCAGAAACATGAATAGATCATACTCGGAGGACATAGCAGGTCCCTTTAACTTCTGGAAATTATTCAGTGTTTGCTGACAGTTTCACTCATCATGGTCCGAAGACAAAAAAGATGTGTTGATGGTCTGCTGGATAATTTGGGGAACAAGAGGTATTTTTCTTACCTGATAACAAAAGTGAGTGACTTACCCGAAGATGATGCAGAAACATGAATAGATCGTACTCGGAAGACATAGCAGGTCCCTTTCACTTTTGGAAATTATTCAGTGTTTGCTGTCAGTTTCACTCATCATGGTCCGAAGACAAAAAAGATATGTTGATGGTCTGCTGGATAATTTGGGGAACAAGAGGTATTTTTCTTACCTGATAAGAAAAACGAAGGACTTACCCAAGATGATGCACAAACATTAATAGATCGTACTCGGAAGACATGGCAGGTCCCTTTCACTTTTGGAAATTATTCAGTGTTCGCTGTCAGTTTCACTCATCATGGTCCGAAGACAAAAAAGACGTGTTGATTGTCTGCTGGATAATTTGGAGAACAAGAGGTATTTTTCTTACCTGATAACAAAAGTGAAGGACTTACCCCAAGATGACGCAGAAACATGAATAGATCGTACTCGGAAGACATAGCAGGTCCCTTTCACTTTTGAAAATTATTCAGTGTTTGTTGTAAGTTTCACTCATCATGGTCCGAAGACAAAAAAGATGTGTTGATGGTCTGCTGGATAATTTGGGGAACAAGAGGTATTTTTCTTACCTGATAACAAAAGTGAGTGACTTACCCCAAGATGATGCAGAAACATGAATAGATCGTACTCGGAAGACATGGCAGGTCCCTTTCACTTTTGGAAATAATTCAGTGTTTGCTGTCAGTTTCAATCATCATGGTCCGAAGACAAAAAAGAAGTCTTGATGGTCTGCTGGAGAATTTGGGGAACAAGAGGTATTTTTCTTACCTGATAACAGAAGTGAGTGACTTACCCCAAGATGATGCAGAAACATGAATAGATCATACTCGGAGGACATAGCAGGTCCCTTTAACTTCTGGAAATTATTCAGTGTTTGCTGTCAGTTTCACTCATCATGGTCCGAAGACAAAAAAGAAGTGTTGATGGTCTGCTGGATAATTTGGGGAACAAGAGGTATTTTTCTTACCTGATAAGAAAAATGAAGGACTTACCCAAGATGATGCACAAACATTAATAGATCGTACTCGGAAGACATGGCAGGTCCCTTTCACTTTTGGAAATTATTCAGTGTTTGCTGTCAGTTTCACTCATCATGGTCCGAAGACAAAAAAGACGTCTTGATTGTCTGCTGGATAATTTGGGGAACAAGAGGTATTTTTCTTACCTGATAACAAAAGTGAAGAACTTACCCCAAGATGATGCAGAAACAAGAATAGATCGTACTCGGAAGACATAGCAGGTCCCTTTCACCTTTGGAAATAATTCAGTCTTTGATGTCAGTTTCACTCATCATGGTCCGAAGACAAAAAAAGATGTGTTGATGGTCTGCTGGATAATTTGGGGAACAAGAGGTATTTTTCTTACCTGATAACAAAAGTGGGTGACTTACCCCAAGATGATGCAGAAAGAAGAATAGATCGTACTCGGAAGACATAGCAGGTCCCTTTCACTCTTGGAAATGATTCAGTGTTTGCTGTCTGTTTCACTCATCATGGTCCGAAGAGAAAAAAGACGTTTTGATGGTCTGCTGGATAATTTGGGGAACAAGAGGTATTTTTCTTACCTGATAACAAAAGTGAAGGACTTACCCCAAAATGATGCAGAAACAAGAATAGATCGTACTCGGAAGACATAGCAGGTCCCTTTCACTTTTGGAAATTATTTAGTGTTTGCTGTCAGTTTCAATCATCATGGTCCGAAGACAAAAAAGACGTGTTGATGGTCTGCTGGATAATTTGGGGAACAAGAGGTATTTTTCTTACCTGATAACAAAAGTGAAGAACTTACCCCAAGATGATGCAGAAACAAGAATAGAACGTACTCGGAAGACATAGCAGGTCCCTTTCACTTTTGGAAATAATTCAGTGTTTGCTGTCAGTTTCACTCATCATGGTCCGAAGATAAAAAAGACGTGTTGATGGTCTGCTGGATAATTTGGGGAACAAGAGGTATTTTTCTTACCTGATAAAATTGGGAGTGACTTACCCCAAGATGATGCAGAAACATGAATAGATCATACTCGGAAGACATAGCAGGTCCCTTTAACTTCTGGAAATTATTCAGTGTTTGCTGTCAGTTTCACTCATCATGGTCCGAAGACAAAAAAGATGTGTTGATGGTCTGCTGGATAATTTGGGGAACAAGAGGTATTTTTCTTACCTGATAACAAAAGTGAGTGACTTACCCGAAGATGATGCAGAAACATGAATAGATCGTACTCGGAAGACATAGCAGGTCCCTTTCACTTTTGGAAATTATTCAGTGTTTGCTGTCAGTTTCACTCATCATGGTCCGAAGAAAAAAAGATGTGTTGATGGTCTGCTGGATAATTTGGGGAACAAGAGGTATTTTTCTTACCTGATAAGAAAAGTGAAGGACTTACCCAAGATGATGCACAAACATTAATAGATCGTACTCGGAAGACATAGCAGGTCCCCTTTCACTTTTGGAAATAATTCTGTGTTTGCTGTCAGTTTCACTCATCAAGGTCCGAAGATAAAAAAGACGTGTTGATGGTCTGCTGGATAATTTGGGGAACAAGAGGTATTTTTCTTACCTGATCAAATTGGGAGTGACTTACCCCAAGATGATGCAGAAACATGAATTGATCGTACTCGGAAGACATAGCAGGTCCCTTTCACCTTTGGAAATAATTCAGTCTTTGATGTCAGTTTCACTCATCATGGTCCGAAGACAAAAAAAGATGTTTTGATGGTCTGCTGGATAATTTGGGGAACAAGAGGTATTTTTCTTACCTGATAACAAAAGTGAAGAACATACCCCAAGATGATGCAGAAACAAGAATAGATCGTACTCGGAAGACATAGCAGGTCCCTTTAACTTCTGGAAATTATTCAATGTTTGTTGTCAGTTTCACTCATCATGGTCCGAAGACAAAAAAGATTTGTTGATGGTCTGCTGGATAATTTGGGGAACAATAGATATTTTTCTTACCTGATAACAAAAGTGAATGACTCACCCCAAGGTGATGCACAAACATTACCAGATTATACTCAGAAGAGATACCAGGTCCCTTTCAGTTTTGGAAATTATTCAGTGGTTGCAAAAGTGATTACAAAAGTGATCTAGCCCGAGCTGAATGTACTCACAGCCGCCTGCTGTCTCTTGAATGATACAGAAATGGGGGGGGGGGGGGAAGTCACAGATGCACTGAAAATTACACTGGAAGGCTTACGTGATTGTTGGTTTGTCAGCAACCACCTTATTTAGCTTCTGTTCCCCTCTTTCCTTTTAGCTTTAGAGTTCCCACAAGTCTCCTCTTTGAATTGGCCATTGGTCACATTTCAAGTTTAGGAATAATTTCCTGATGTACTGGATATTTTCCTTCTTCAGACCAAATGATCAAGCTAGATAAATTAATGTTCAGTCAAGATTTCTGAAAAAAGGGTGTTTCTTACCTCAAGGTGAAAAGTGATCCATGTTGCAAAATCCTATTTTATATACAGTTTACAGCAGTATCTATGCTGTAACAAATCAGCAACTGTAAGAATATCCAAATGGAGGAAATAAAATGAAGTAATACATCATGATTATTATTTTTTTAATTTCTCACTTTTTCAAATTACAACTTTCATGAAAACATAATGAAACAATTAAAAACCAGCAGCAAACTATGACATTCGAATAATATAAAAAGATAAAAATGTTTACCTCACCTTATGGAGAATGAAGGCAACCAGTATGGATGTTAAACATAGAGTCACAATTCCTTTCAAGCACACTAAATATTGTCCCCCCTCAGTTTCTGACCTGGTCATTATGGCACTTCAAAGATTAATAAATATATTATGGCATAGTTTTCCATGAGGCAGATTCCGTGGCATCCGTTGCATGGTGGGTCCCTTCTGACTGCGTCAATGTCTGTATCCATAACCTGAGCAAAAGAACGAGGAGAACACATGGTTTTCTGGCAATATCTCATTAATGTGTTAAGAAGGAATAGTCAGTTAGTTGAGAGTCTAGCAACAGTTTGCCTGGCTTCTTCCTCCTTGGTAACCTAAGCCAAGATGTGCTAGTTACCTCTTGGAAATGGTGTTCTTAATGTGTGCCTTCTGTTACTTCCCCGCTATCTTAACGATTCCTCCTCATTGCCTCCAAACCAGCAGGGAACCTGTCTTCTCCACTCTGCTTGGACCCATGAGTTTGACTTACCTTTTACATCCCAAGAAAATGGACCAGTAAACTTGGCTGCCCTTCCCCCACCCAGAACAATAAGCGCATCATAACCGACAACCTCAGGAGGCATCACAATCACTGTATTGGGCAGGGGACATCGTGTGTAATCAGGGGGACATTACTGGAAAAGGATAGCCTTTTCCCCATAAGGACCATGAGAAAGACAAGGCTTGGTCCCCTGTTGATTTGGAGGCAATGAGAAGGCCTTGGTAACTAATAACTGCAGGGAGATGATATTTCATAAGTCTTTCACTGTGGAAAAATATTATCTTTTGCCATCAGCACACAGGAGTCCTGAGAGCTGTTTTGACCATCTTAACTAGTCACTGTCCTTCTTTATGTTTAACATCCATACTGGTTGCCTTCATTCTCCATAAGGTGAGGTAAACATTATTGACTTTTTATATTATTCGAATGTCATAGTTTGCTGCTGGTTTTTATTTGTTTCATTGATGTTTTCATGAAAGTTGTAATTTGAAAAAGAGTGAGAAATTAAAAAAATAATAATCATGATGTATTACTTCATTTTATTTCCTCCATTAGGATATTCTTACAGTTGCTGATTTGTTACAGCATAGAAACTGTGCTGTAAACTGTATATAAAACAGGATTTTGCAACATGGATCACTTTTCACCTTGAGGTAAGAAACTCCCCTTTTTTAAGGAAATCTTGACTGAACATTAATTTATCTAGCTTGATCATTTGGTCTGAAGAAGGAAAATATCCAGTACATCAGGAAATTATTCCAAAACATGAAATATGACCAATGGCCGATTCAAAAAGGAGATTTGTGGGAACTCCAAAGCTAAAAGGAAAAAGGCAAACACAAGCTAAATAAGGTGGTTGCTGACAAACCAAGAATCACGTAAGCCTTCCGGCATCGTTTTCAGTGCATCTGTGACTTCCCCCCCCATTTCTGTATCATTCAAGAGACAGCAGGCGGCTGTGAGTACATTCAGCTTGGGCTAGATCACTTTTGTAAACAGGTAAGAAAAATACTTCTTTCCTTGATCCACAAATTATCCAGCAGACCATCAACATATCTTTTTTGTCTTCGGACCATGATGATTGAAACTGACAGCAAACACTGAATAATTTCCAAAAGTGAAAGGGACCTGATATGTCTTCCAAGTACGATCTATTAATGTTTCTGCATCATCTTGAGGTGAGTCATTCACTTTTGTTATCAGGTAAGAAAAATACCTCTTTCCTTGGTCCCCAAATTATCCAGCAGATCATCAACAAATCTTTTTTGTCTTTGGACCATAATGATTGAAACTCACAGCAAACACCGAATAATTTCCAAAAGTGAAAGGGACCTGCTATGTCTTTCGAGTACGATCTATTCATGTTTCTGCATCATCTTGGGGTAAGTCACTCACTTTGGTTATCAGGTAAGAAAAATACCTCTTGTTCCCCAAATTATCCAGGAGACCATCAACAAATCATTTTAGTCTCCGGACCATGATGATTGAAACTGACAGCAAACACTGAATAATTTCGAAAAGTGAAAGAGACCTGCTATGTCTTCCGAGTATGATCTATTCTTGTTTCTGCATCATCTTGGGGTAAGTCCTTCACTTTTCTTATCAGGTAAGAAAAATACCTCTTGTTCCCCAAATTATCCAGCAGACCATCAACACATCTTTTTTGTCTCCGGACCATGATGATTGAAACTGACAGAAAACACTGAATAATTTCCAAAAGTGAAAGGGACCTGCTATGTCTTCCGAGTACGATCTATTCATGTTTGTGCATCATCTTGGGGTAAGTCCTTCACTTTTCTTATCAGGTAAGAAAAATACCTCTTATTCCCCAAATTATCCAGCAGACCATCAACAAATCTTTCTTGTCTCCGGACTATGACGAGTGAAACTGACAGCAAACACCGAATAATTTCCAAAAGTGAAAGGGACCTGGTATGTCTTCCGAGTGTGATTCATTAATGTTTCTGCATCATCTTGGGGTAAGTCCTTCACTTTTCTTATCAGGTAAGAAAAATACCTCTTGTTCCCCAAATTATCCAGCAGAATATCAACACATATTTTTCGGACCATGATGAGTGAAACTGACAGCAAACACCAAATAATTTCCAAAAGTGAAAGGGACCTGTTATGTCTTCCGAGTACGATCTATTAATGTTTGTTCATCATCTTGGGGTAAGTCAATCACTTTTGTTATCAGGTAAGAAAAATACCTCTTGTTCCCCAAATTATCCAGCAGACCATCGACACATCTTTTTTGTCTCCGGACCATGATGATTGAAACTGACAGGAAACACCGAATAATTTCCAAAAGTTAAAGGGACCTGCTATGTCTTCCGAGTACGATCTATTCATGTTTGTGCATCATCTTGGGGTAAGTCCTTCACTTTTCTTATCAGGTAAGAAAAATACCTCTTATTTCCCAAATTATCCAGCAGACCATCAACAAATCTTTCTTTTCTCCGGACTATGACGAGTGAAACTGACAGCAAACACCGAATAATTTCCAAAAGTGAAAGGGACCTGGTATGTCTTCCGAGTGTGATTCATTAATGTTTCTGCATCATCTTGGGGTAAGTCCTTCACTTTTGTTATCAGGTAAGAAAAATACCTCTTGTTTTCCAAGTTATCCAGCAGACCATCAACACGTCTTTTTTGTCTCCGGACCATGATGATTGAAACTGACAGAAAACACTGAATAATTTCCAAAAGTGAAAGGGACCTGCTATGTCTTCCGAGTACGATCTATTCATGTTTGTGCATCATCTTGGGGTAAGTCCGTCACTTTTCTTATCAGGTAAGAAAAATACCTCTTATTCCCCAAATTATCCAGCAGACCATCAACAAATCTTTCTTGTCTCCGGACTATGACGAGTGAAACTGACAGCAAACTCCGAATAATTTCCAAAAGTGAAAGGGACCTGGTATGTCTTCCGAGTGTGATTCATTAATGTTTCTGCATCATCTTGGGGTAAGTCCTTCACTTTTCTTATCAGGTAAGAAAAATACCTCTTGTTTTCCAAGTTATCCAGCAGACCATCAACACGTCTTTTTTGTCTCCGGACCATGATGACTGAAACTGACAGAAAACACTGAATAATTTCCAAAAGTGAAAGGGACCTGCTATGTCTTCCGAGTACGATCTATTCATGTTTGTGCATCATCTTGGGGTAAGTCCGTCACTTTTCTTATCAGGTAAGAAAAATACCTCTTATTCCCCAAATTATCCAGCAGACCATCAACAAATCTTTCTTGTCTCCGGACTATGACGAGTGAAACTGACAGCAAACTCCGAATAATTTCCAAAAGTGAAAGGGACCTGGTATGTCTTCCGAGTGTGATTCATTAATGTTTCTGCATCATCTTGGGGTAAGTCCTTCACTTTTCTTATCAGGTAAGAAAAATACCTCTTGTTCCCCAAATTATCCAGCAGACCATCAACACGTGTTTTTCGGACCATGATGAGTGAAAATGACAGCAAACACCGAATAATTTCCAAAAGTGAAAGGGACCTGTTATCTCTTCCTAGTATGATCTATTAATGTTTGTGCATCATCTTGGGGTAAGTCACTCACTTTTGTTATCAGGTAAGAAAAATACCTCTTGTTCCCCAAATTATCCAGCAGACCATCAACACATCTTTTTTGTCTCCGGACCATGATGATTGAAACTGACAGGAAACACCGAATAATTTCCAAAAGTTAAAGGGACCTGCTATGTCTTCCGAGTACGATCTATTCATGTTCGTGCATCATCTTGGGGTAAGTCCTTCACTTTTCTTATCAGGTAAGAAAAATACCTCTTGTTCCCCAAATTCTCCAGCAGACCATCAACAAATCTTTCTTGTCTCTGGACTATGACGAGTGAAACTGACAGCAAACACCGAATAATTTCTGAAAGTGAAAGGGACCTGGTATGTCTTCCGAGTGTGATTCATTAATGTTTCTGCATCATCTTGGGGTAAGTCCTTCACTTTTGTTATCAGGTAAGAAAAATACCTCTTGTTTTCCAAGTTATCCAGCAGACCATCAACACGTCTTTTTTGTCTCCGGACCATGATGATTGAAACTGACAGAAAACACTGAATAATTTCCAAAAGTGAAAGTGACCTGCTATGTCTTCCGAGTACGATCTATTCATGTTTGTGCATCATCTTGGGGTAAGTCCTTCACTTTTGTTATCAGGTAAGAAAAATACCTCTTGTTCCCCAAATTATCCAGCAGACCATCAACACGTGTTTTTCGGACCATGATGAGTGAAAATGACAGCAAACACTGAATAATTTCCAAAAGTGAAAGGGACCTGTTATGTCTTCCGAGTACGATCTATTAATGTTTGTGCATCATCTTGGGGTAAGTCACTCACTTTTGTTATCAGGTAAGAAAAATACCTATTCTTCCCCAAATTATCCAGCAGACCATCAACACATCTCTTTTGTCTTCGGACCATGATGAGTGAAACAGACAGCAAACACTGAATTATTTCCAAAAGTGAAAGGGGCCTGCTATGTCTTCCGAGTACGATCTATTCATGTTTCTGCATCATCTTGGGGTAAGTCCTTCACTTTTGTTATCAGGTAAGAAAAATACCTCTTGTTCCCCTAATTATCCATCAGACTATCAACACGTCTTTTTTTTCTCCGGACCATGATGAGTGAAACTGACAGCAAACACCGAATAATTTCCAAAATTGGAAGCGACCCGCTATGTCTTCCGAGTACGATCTATTCATGTTTCTGCATCATCTTGGGGTAAGTCACTCACTTTTGTTATCAGGTAAGAAAAATACCTCTTGTTCCCCAAATTATCCAGCAGACCATCAACACATCTCTTTTGTCTTGGGACCATGATGAGTGAAACTGACAGCAAACACTGAATTATTTCCAAAAGTGAAAGGGACCTGCTATGTCTTCCGAGTACTATCTATTCTTGTTTCTGCATCATCTTGGGGTAAGTCCTTCACTTTTGTTATCAGGTAAGAAAAATACTTCTTGTTCCCCAAATTATCCAGCAGACCATCAAGACATCTTTTTTGTCTTCGTACCATGATGAGTGAAACTGACAACAAACACTGAATAATTTCCAAAAGTGAAAGGGACGTGCTATGTCTTCCGAGTACGATCTATTAATGTTTGTGCATCATCTTGGGGTAAGTCCTTCACTTTTGTTATCAGGTAAGAAAAATACCTCTTGTTCCCCAAATTATCCAGCAGACCATCAAGACATCTTTTTTGTCTTCGTACCATGATGAGTGAAACTGACAACAAACACTGAATAATTTCCAAAAGTGAAAGGGACCTGCTATGTCTTCCGAGTACGATCTATTAATGTTTGTGCATCATCTTGGGGTAAGTCCTTCACTTTTGTTATCAGGTAAGAAAAATACCTCTTGTTCCCCAAATTATCCAGCAGGCCATCAACACTTTTTTTTTCCTTCGGACCATGATGAGTGAAACTGACAGCAAACACTGAATAATTTCCAAAAGTGAAAGGACCTGCTATGTCTTCCGAGTACAAACTATTAATGTTTGTTCATCATCTTGAGGTGAGTCACTCACTTTTGTTATCAGGTAAGGAATAATATCATCTCTTCTTGTCCTGTACATGTCTGGAAGTAACAGGGAGGAAAATAGTTTCAGTCTACTTGAAAAGTCATGACTCTGTATTTTAGCAATCCAGAAGATGAGGTAAACATGTTTAATTTTTTTTATGCCATTTGAATGTCATACATAGCTACTGATTTTAAATTGTTTTGTTGCTCTTCTTCTGAGAGTCATGATTTGAGGGGGGAGAGCAAGGTATAAAAATATTAAGTATGTTGAATTAATTTATCGATTCCTCTATTATTACAGTAACTGATCATTTCAGCATGGAAACTGTACTTGGATCCATAGCTCCATGATAATGAAGTCTATAAAACAGGATCTTGCAAATGCCATTTTTGGAGAGGTCTTGACGGAGACAATGCTGAGTGAAGCATTCAGAGAATCTAGAATAGGGTGTAAAAATGGAGCTGAAATTTTTGTACCATTTCAGTTACTTTGAAGGAATGAACAGGTAAATAATTCAATTTATTTGCAGGGTTTCTCAAATAATTAATCATGTTAAGTAATTCTGTCAGAGATAGAATTCTTACGTTTTGGGACTCAAATCTTGAAATTCCACTGGCATGGTTAATGCACGATTCTCAGATGTACTAAATTTCTAAAGTTCTAGTTTCAATTGATGAACTTCTTTTTAGGTTGGACTGATTGGAATTGATGAAATTCTAGAAGACCTTTATCTTATCGCCCTCAGAGAATCTGGAACAGGAATTAAAAATTGGGCTGAAATTTCTGCACCATTTCAATCACCTTGAAGGAAGGAACAGGTAATTAATTCTTTTTATATCTAATGTTTTTATCCCCATAAAAATCATGAAGGTGGGGCATCCAGTCAGAATCATTACATTTTGGAACTCAAATCTCCACCTCCTCCTTGTAAGGTGGATGCAGGATTATGGGAGAATGTCGTAATTTTCTCAAGTTCTAGATTCAATCTTTGAACTTCTTTCTCAGTTTTATTTTAGGTTTGAATGACGGGATGAGATGGAATTTCAGAAGACATTTATTAATCTTTCAGGTAACACAGAGCTTTTCCTGTGTTCCAACTCTCAGACGCTCAAACCAGCAGGGCTGTTGCTAAGGGAGTCTATGGATGTTGTGCCCGTGGCCGGGTGGTTGTTTCTGGTCTTTGCTGATATGCCCAGGGTAACACTGATTGCCACATTTGGGGTCGGGAAGGAATTTTCCTCCAGGGCAAATTGGCCGGAGGTCCTGGAGGTTTTTCGCCTTCCTCTGGGCATCCGGCAGGGACCACCCGTTAGGGCAATCCTAAAGATCAAAAATAAAATGTCTGTACATTTAAAAAGGGCCATAAACAATAATTAAACAAACAAAAAATAAAATAAACTGTGTAAAAACAAAAATCTTTGTCATGTTTTTTATCCTTTCTTAAGCAACATGCATCACAAGTATATGTTTCTTGCAGTTGTCTGCCTCTCTCTCTGTGTCCCTATTCCAAACAGCCACCGTTATACTCTCTTCTCTTAGAAGAGCAGGCAGCAACCCAGTGCCCTCCCAAGGTACTGGACTACAACTCCTATGATCATGCTGGCTGGGGCTTCTGGGTGTTGTAGTCCAAGAAAAGGAACATCTCCAAGCTTAGCCAGCAATGGCCACAAGAGATGGGAACAGAAACGGTGAACAACCAGAGGGCGATCAGCCCAGGAAGGCTGTCCTCTTGTAACCCATATTTCGAGGCTAACGTGTGGTGCATGTGATCCTTTTTTATGGTCACGGTGAATCTCCCCAAGCTAAGAGCTGTGATTCCAAAGCGCACACTCAATGACTTTTCACACACATCATCCAGTCTAGCAATACCACTGATCAGCTGGAGGGAGACAGCCTGTAAATATAGCGGCCACATTAAAATTATCTGTGTACGAAACAGGGAACAGGCAAGATGTTATTTGCATCCACAAATAACATCTGAAAAGCACAATTGTGGCACCAGTTTTCAAGATCTTGGAACGAGAAATGGCTGGTTCTCTTAAAAGATATAGATGTTCAGTGTTTGACATGAAATTAGGAAAGTAACTTATTTGCATAGTCACTTCTTCACAGACGTAGCTAAAGCTGCAGATGTTTGCTCCATTGGATCAGGGGGGAAACACATTTACGATTCCAAAGTTCGGTGCCTGCTGTGTACATGCAGATGGTCACCTTGCTTGCATGAGGGCTAAGTGTGAAGAGGGGCATCATGGACAGCCACTCAAGGCCGTCTGAACGTCCAGCCATCAATGTCTCTGATCTTCCATGTTGAGGGAGGAGATCTGAAGGCATTTTATATCCCCGAGTGTGGTGCAGTGATCACAGTGCTGGACTGGATTGTGAGATCCACCTTCACATCCCTTCTGAGTCATGAAACTCACTCTTTCACTTTGGACCAGCCTGAACTACCCTACAAGGGTGTAATGAGGATAAAGCCGGGGGGAGGGGGGAAGAGATGTACAATGCTTTGAGCAACAGTGTAATATAGAAATAAATAACCCTACAGGTGCCACACCATTACTTGTTGATTTTGGTGCAATCTATTCATGGGACTCTTCCCCTGGATGATTTTGTGGTCGATGCCCCTGGTTCATGTCTGCTGCTGTTAGAAACGAAGCGGCGTTTGCCAGTTACTCCTGATTCATTCTTTTATCTGTGCGGCACATCTTGTTTCCTTCTGTAATAAAGCAGACTGAATGGTTTTAAAAACATTGCTTCTTTATCAAAGACATTTAAAACTTTACCATCGTTCATTAGTAAAAGCAGTAAACGTAGCTTGTAAAGGATAATATTATCAATCTGAGGTAGGAATGAATCGGCTCTGGCTGGTTGTTGCTTGCAAAGCAAGAGACTTCAGAGTAAAGAATAGCTTTTAATGACATGAGATTGGTCAATTCATTTTTATCGCATTGTGCCAGGAGATGCAAGTTCAAACTATCCTTGTTGTTAGATACCACCTTAGGAATATGATCACTCTTTGCAATAAATTCAAGGTGCATTTTGGGGGGGGGGGGGGAACCTTTGGCTTCCAGAGTTTTTGGACTTCAACTCCCATAATCTCTTGTCAATGCCAGTGAGAAAGATGGATATTGTCATCCAAAATATTTAAAGGGTTATGGCACATTCAAAAAGTGGGGGTGTGGTGATCACAGTGGCATTGATGCTAGGGTAGAACCTCTTCCAAAATCTCGGCAGAACTGGTCAACCAGAGCCAGGTCTGTGCATGCCAAGGGCACGCTGCCAGGGCCCCTCTGGAGCAAAGGCTACATAAGAAATGGAGATGTGGGTGGGTGACTGGGGGGGGGGGGGACCAGGAGTTCACAAACAATGGCTGCCTGTGTCCCGGGTTGTGACTTACAAAATGTAATGCTTTGCCTTAAAGTGCCTTCGTCCTCCGATGCCCTCTTGAGCTGCCTTGCAGGAAGCTGGAGGTGGGAGAGCTGGTCTTTTCGTGGGGGCAGCGGGCCCCAAGGCAAGAGGCTGCCGAGATTTGGGTGGGGCAGCAATGGCTGAACTACCTTGCAGAGGTTCCTCACATCCCCACAACTCCTGGAATACAGAGAGATTTCTTGGGAAGGGTCCCCCCCCCCCCGCCCTGCCCTCCTCTTGAAAGGAAGGTGGCTCAGCCAGGCCTTTCCTAAACACATTGTGGGACTTACCTGAGAGGAGGGTTTACTCTATGGCCCCATAAGCTGGAAAGGCAAATGAAAGGGAGAAGCCAAAATCCAGTCTCAGCAGAACGATGGGATGTCCCCATCTGACACTCCTCTGCTTAGTCATTCGCCCACGGCTTGCCCACAACACGGCAAGACCGAGGCTGGGGATGATGGGAATAGTAGTAGCATGACTGGACAGAAGACTGTGAGTTGGAAAGAAACCCATC
The DNA here is from genome assembly GCA_037013535.1 of Intellagama lesueurii. NCBI lineage: Eukaryota > Metazoa > Chordata > Lepidosauria > Squamata > Agamidae > Intellagama > Intellagama lesueurii. The sequence goes on from JBAJHW010000008.1 coordinate 15,054,666, forward strand.
TGTGTTGAATGGCAGTTTTATGATTGCAAAAGTTGTTGACCACTCATAGAGTCACCATCCTTTTGGGGAAGAACTGGAGGCCGCATAACAAATACAAGTTAAATAAGATGTGCCACACCAGTGGGTTCTACCAAATTCACCCACCTTCAACTGTGCATACTGTCACATCCGCCATACACCCAAATCCTATATGCCTTGAAAGTTTGAGGTATTGTTTGTTGTACATGTGCACCAATGCTACATGTATGTCCTGGTTCACATGTTCTGTCATACATGTGTGCTGGTGTTGGGTCAAAATTCTTATGATACACATAAGTCACCATTGTGTTGCCTTGATGCAGATACTGGATTTCTGGCTTGGGGCTAGGGTGATCCAGCTTGCTTTCTTTCCAAGATTTTTTTTATTTATTTATTTTTACTTTTGCAGTCGCCTCCCCAGCGGCTGAAAGTACAATGGCTTCTTTTATGGGGTCTTTTATCTCCGGTTTCCATATGTGCAATGAATGCATGCCTCAAACTAATCTCTCTGTGCTCACATAAAAGGCTGTAAATTATAGCTTACTGGGTACACTGCCTTGTTTTGGAGTCAGACAACTGCACAATGGTCTTGCTCCTGGCCTTTGGTGCATCATAATAGCAGGACATTTGCCTGTGTATTCACACATACAATAACCTTTGTTTTTCAGGAGCGAGATGTTACCAATGTAATTGCTATCACTATTCAAGAAACAAAAGTGGGGGTGTGGTGATCACAGTGGCATTGATGCTAGGGTAGAACCTCTTCCAAAATCTCGGCAGAACTGGTCAACCAGAGCTGCACGTTGGTGGTGGTTTACTTCAGCCCCCAAAATGCAGGGCTTGGTGACCCACTGAACTGAGGATGTGGCATCTTGTTATCATCCTCACATTTCTTGTCCCCCATTTGACTACGGAGGATTTGCCCGTGGCGGAGGGGATCCCTTGTTCCAAGTATCAAGTGGCTTTCAACCATTCATGCTATGAGTTTGTGAGACTCCAGCGTACGTTCACGAGTGCCCAGAGTTGGTGTGAGAAAGGAGGGGGGCATCTCGTCTTTATTGAGAATGAAGAAACCCAGACGTTCCTAGAGGAGCATATCTCCGTGGACAAGGAGTGGTGGATTGGGATAACTTACAGTTCTTCTTCAAATGACACTACGGAAGGTAAGGAAAATGGTGTCCTGGTTCTGTGCAACATTGGTGGGTGGGATCAGAGCAGTTGGCCTTCAGATACAGGGAAACTCCACTTCATTTCTCAACTCTTCCATGGAACTCGTTGGGGGACCTCAGGCCAAAATTGCAGCATGGGATGAGCGAAACCATCTCATGCCATCTGACATTTCTGAGAGCGGGAGGGGGGAATGGTGGGCTATAAATGCAATGGGAAAGCCATTTTGTTGGTTTGTTTTACTGCTAAAATATTGGCTTGCTAAATCCAGCTCATGGCATCATCCTAATTCTATGCCACAAGAGTATGACTTTGCACATTTGATGGTCTAGTGCAAAGTGCAACACACTGGATAAATGTCAGTTTTCCTGTTATTTTAACATCTTTCAGACTTTAACGGCTGTATCTTAAAGATGAGTTGTAGAAACCACAAGTGGACCCACTAAGGCAATGGTTCCCAACCTTGGGTCCCCAGAGGTTCTTGGGCTAAAACTTCCAGAAGCCTTCACCACTAGCTGTGCTGGCCAAGATTTCTGGGAGTTGTAGTCCAAGAATGTATGGGGACCCAAGGTTGGGAAGCACTGCATGAAGTGCTTTCACTTCTCACTTTTAATATAAGTACCACATTCTTATGATCCCTATTAATTCTCCTGCAAGTGGACAAGTGGTCATTTATGAAAAAGCAACATAAAAGGCCACCCAGAAGCACTATGTAAATCCTAGTGATATTCAATATTATTTGGAATCAATCTAACCAGAGTGTTGGGAAGTTGCTTTTTTTTACCACAGCTCCCCTGCTGGCTGGAGGACTGTAGGTGTAGCTATTCCAAAAGAGTAACTTTTTCTGAACTCTGGTGTAACGGGAGCTTAAACTGCAGGATAGTAGCTTTTATCTGAAGGTTGGGAGAAACCTTTTTTAAAATAAGAAGAAAAGATCGACAAAGGAACTAGTGGGTGGACAGCTGTCTCTTGGATCAAGCTTGAACGCTGGACTTCTGGAACTCCTTAATGTGGTAAAAGATATTTGATTAGTTCAGTCTGCATTTTGGAAAGGGGGTTGCTTTTTGTGATGCATCCTCGAGAGCTAAACGTGGGCTTCATTTGAAGCTCTAATTGTCCTTCGAAAGAATGGCATGTCCAGAGGGAAAATGCTGCAATGGCAGGAAATTCCTTATAATGTGTAATTTGACCCTGCATGGGGCTCTCTTCCTGTTCAATTGTACAATGAACCATTGCTGGTGCACATATTGGTGCATTCATGATGTTGCTTCCTTTCAGGGTCCATGATTTGGCTGGATACCTCAAATATTACCTACAGCAAGTGGCACCAAGACCCACCCTCTGCTTTCACAACCTCGTGTGGTTATATCCTGAAGAACTCCAGCTATGAGTGGGGCGTAACAGAGAACTGTAGCCAGGAATTTGACTTCATTTGTCAGTTTGGTAAGATGGCATGAGCTCATTTCCATGCATTTGAAAATGGGAATCTATAAATCCCCCTTGAATTATATTTCAAAAATGAAGTAGATGGGTGAAGTTACCAGACAAACGTTAGACGAGCCAGTGCTTCCTGATTGCCCTTTTAACTGTTATGTAGAAGAGGGAGCTTCAGCTGTTCCAACTGAGAGGTTTTTGATCCCTTTCCCGCCCCGTCTCCCTGCCCTCTGTTATGTGGCAGATGTAGACTCCCTTTTCAATGGAGCTTGAAAGACTTCCCTTGTTGATCTACGGCTTCCAGAATTTTCCACCCAGCCTATATTTATCACCTTTTTTTGGTGGAAGTGTTTCCCTCAAGTGGTGGGAAAAGGTCTGTTTGTCAGGAGGGGATTTTCTTCCCAGTGTATCTCGCATTTAGAATGCTTTGTTTTGTGATTGGTGACTGGAGGGCAAACACAAGTTTAATTTGCATGTTTGACTGGCGAGGGACCTCTCTCTGAAGAAATGCTGCTGTGAAAGGTTATGTGGGTTAGCTGGAGTTAGTTGTAAGAAATGTAGATGCCCTCTGACATCTAATTTGATAGTGGGATGAGAGACTTAATTTGCCTACAGAAAATGAATAACAACTTTATTTGTTTGTTTGTTTGTTTGTTTAAAATATGTTTACCCCGCCTTTCTCCTCAAAAGGCCCCAAGGCATGATCAGAACATTAAATTTTCAATGATGTTCTCTTTGTTACATCTTCTTTTCGGTGTCGCTTCGCGTGGTTATGCTTTGTCAGATCCTCCACGTAATCAGTTATTCAGATTTTCATATAGAAAATCAGAGCATCTCTCCAAGGGCTGGCATTTAATCCTACAACTTCATTCTTACTGTCATTCATAGAACCTACCATCCATTCTGATTCTATAAGCTGGCCAACCGGTGATAATAAATGCAAGGCTTATCTTACCAGCTTTTAAAAAGGTCCTTCAGAAGCAGAACAAAAATCCTGGGCATAAAGATTTATTTTAAAATGAGACAAAATAAAATAAAATAAAGCCAGACAGGCTGCTGGCAGTTGAACCTTCATGTCACCAACAGTGGCAAGACCTGAGAGCAGAAAGGTAGCTTTGGGGAACAGAGCAAGTCACCTGACATTGATGTCCTGTCCCACCCAGGATCTACTGCTTGAGACCACTGCCTCACTCTGTCTAGTGATAGGGCCGGCCCTGTCTGTACTATGGCAGCAGACCGTTCCTTTATTCAATACCTAGGTGAGCAGAGTCATAACTCATTATTTGGGCACCTGGGACAAGTAGCCCTGTCTCCTGCCCGTTCTGCAAGAGCACCCATTTTTTAAAAAAAAAGGAGAAAGAGGTCTCTCTCCCCAAAAGAAAGAGAACGTTTATTCTTTTTTTTTTTAAAGGAAAGTGAGTATAGCAGGAGGAGTTGCTATTTATTTTTCCAGCACTCATCCGTAGGTTCACCTCTAGATTTTGGTGCCCTGGGGCAAAGGCCCAACGGTCGTACCCTAGTGACAGCCAGGACTGTGAGATAAGCAGGCAAGGATCTGTCGGATGAGTAGTTCCTGAGTTCTGGTGCTCTCCTTGCTATAAAATACAGGAATCAGAATAGTGGCCATGATCCCGGGGTGTGTGTGATGGGAGCTGCATTCCAACATATGTGGGGGGCCCAGGTTATGTGAGATTGGCGTGTTTTGTTCTCTTACTAATGGCACCCTTGCTTTTCTCAACACTGTAGAATCGGGCCACAGCATTGCCTGCGACACCTTCAACGCTACCGTGCAGTGTGGGTCGGGAGAAGTCATTCAGATCGGAGAGAGCTTCTACGGGCGGAAGACCCCCCACTACTGCGTGCTGGAGACCCCCCTGGACTTTGACGTTGAAGAAGAGTGTAGCTGGGTCAGTGTGAAGGACGAAGTTGTGGGTAAGGTTTTAGGGAGTGACGGGCTTTGAAGGGAGTGACACAGCAGGGGAAAGGTCCGCTTGGGAGCGGGGACATTTGGTGTAAAATGGAAAAAGGAATCAAGAGGAGTTGGTTTGAAATACATAGGTTTACCTTGGAGAGTTCTCTCAAGCCCTGTTAAGGCATTTCTGGTTCAGTAGAGTGAACATGAGAGGAGGAGGGCATGGTAGGGCTGCCCCCTTAGCCATTTTCATCATCCACTTGCGAAGAGTGACTTCCTGGAGTAGAAAGAGTTGCTCGGATCTTGATCAACTCAGTTTTCTGAATCACACCTCCCAGGACACCCAGCTGGCATAGTCAAGGGTCATGTTGCCTAGGGGATTCTGGGTAACATAGTCCCAAAATGGAATGTTTCCAGGCTCTACCCACTTCTATCCAGCACATGGAACACCTCTTTAGGCTACAGCTGCCCAAATGCCCTGCCGGGATCCCCACAAAGCCCAACAGGGTAACTTTTCAAAATGGCGGCTCCTCTCCTCACCAGGAAGCTCTCCTGGTGTTGTGGATCCCTAAGTTACTTCTGAGTAGAAATGCATGGGATCACATCCTTTACACATTGACTTTCCCATTGTTCAACCTTAATGTTGGGTTTTGTATATTAATATTTGTTGGTCCCCTCATTGTTCTGATGCCAAGGTAGAATTGTAACACAATTCAAAATAACATGTGGATGCCAACCGACTCCTTGCAGGTCAGTGTCATGGCCTTCAAGCCTGCCAGGTTGCAGCTGATGGGACCTTCTTTGGAGATCCGTGTCCAGCTTTGGGAAGCTACCTATCTATTCAATACCATTGCATGGAAGGTAAGCGGTACTGTTTTCTGTTCATACAACAGGGAGAGGATTTTTGGGTTGTCTGGACTACAAACCCCATAATTCTCCATTCTGGGAGTGCCGCCTGACAGACAGGCACCTTACAGACACTTAAAGACGGCTCATCCAGGAGAATGGCCTTGGCTGGAAGGCTTTCAGGCTAGCTAGGCTTAGTTCCACCGAGCTTCCTGTTCAGAAAGAAAGCTTTCCGAACAGGAGGGCAGCTAGCATCAGGGCAACTGACCCAACTGACTGCATTTTTGGGCTCTTCACGTCACAAGTGGAGTTGGCTATGGGGACTGCCGTGATCCCCACCTGTACTTCCAATTTACCACTGCACTGCTGTTTGGAACTAGCACATAATTAGAAAGTCACCGGAGCAAAAAATGTAAAATGGTGGTAGACGTGTTTTACCACCACTGTTTCCAGCATGGAAGCAGGTGCATGTAGGGATGTGTGTATAGGTGACTTAGAATGATTTTGATGCTTTAAAGATCCTGTCTCCTGTTAATTATTATAATTAAGCCTTATAAGCATGTGGAAAACTTCCCACATTCATAATGCTACTAGAATAAGATACACGGTGTAAGTGGACCTTCTGGGCCTAATCCAGCCTGTGGATGGCCTGACTCTGGCCCACCCAGGGGGCCAACAGCTTCCATCATCTTTCAGCGGATGCAGAGGTGATAATGTTATTTTTTTAAATTGTTTTATAGGCTTACGGCTAGCTGTGACGGAGACAAGCTTTGTCTTTGAAAATGTCACCGTCTCCTTGAACTGGCTACTCTCGCCTTACTCGGGCAACCTCTCCTGTATAATTAGCACTGGTGATGGAAACACCATTGATCCTTATTACCCGCCATCGTAAGTTGAAACCTTTGCGGTCAAGCTGTTGGGGCTTTTAGGGACTTGCTGCCATTTTCTGTCGTATTGAATTTAAAGAGTTGTTGCTAAATCACCACATTATTCACTTACGAACAAGTGAATAACGTGGTAATGCCTCAGTGTGTGCAGTGAGGTTTTCATGGAGCCTGATCCTGTACATTTTGTTCCTTTTTTTCCTCATGAAGTTACATTGTAGTATATTGATTGCAGCAGTTCCAGCCCTCCCGTTAGGTAGAGTAAGTTGGCTGCCCTTAGGGGGCAGCTTTTGAGTGCTAAAAACACCCAGGAAACATTTATTTACTTTTTATTATTATTATTATTATTATAATTTACTCTGAGGAGTTGGGAGGGGAGATTCTGTGATATTGTGCCTCAGGTGACAAAATAAGTACGCTAGCATTGAGTACTCCGCACCTTGTCATGGAGAAAGTGTCAAGGGCTCCTCTGCCTCAGAAAAATGTCTTCAAATGGCCCTTGTTTGCATATAACTCTAAGCTAGAATTTAGCACAGCATGCATAAAGAGGAATGAGCTGAGCCAAGCTTCCAGATCCAACCCATCTCACCTGCCTGCAAAATTTATTTCACCTTATGTGAATGTTGGCTTATTGTTAGCTTCTGATCAGAACCTGTGTTAAGCTGGCCATTAAGAAGAATGCATCTCCTCTGCATGTTTTCTCTGTCTAATCCACTTCCCCTCCCACAACAAACTGCCTCAGAGAAATTTGCCTCAGCAATTGGACCTTCAAATGAAGGCCACTTTCAGTGCCCGTTCACAAAACAAAGCATGCTAAATGCAAGATCAGTAGGTGACGAAAACCACGTGCTGTGACAAACGGGTCCTTTCCATCACTTCAGGGGCCTTGTTTAACCCAGATCTTCTTGAATGGCAATTCCCAGAAGCCTTTGCCATTAGTGGTGTCAGCTGGGGTTTCTAGAAATTGCAGTCCAAGAACACCTGGGTTACCCAAGGTTGGGAACCACTGACCTAGAGTATCATATACAGTGGTGCCTCGCTAGACGATGTTAATCCATTCCACGAAGATTGCTGTCTAGCGAAAACATCGTCTAGCGAAGCACGTTTTCCCATTGGAATGCATTGAAATCTCTTCAATGCGTTCCAAGGGAAAACTCAGTCGTCTTGCGAAAATCTCCCATAGGGAAACATCGTCTAGCGAGTGAGGGTCCCCGTCAGAATGCACTGACAGCTGCACTGACAGCTTTTGACCACTAGTCGGCGCATTCCTATGGGGAAACCTCATCGTCTAGCGAAAATTCCCCATAGGAGACATCGTTTTGCGAAGCGCAGTAGCGATCGCAAAAAGGCATCGTCTAGCGATTTCCTCGTCCTGCGAGGCAATCGTCTAGCGAGGCACCACTGTATGAGCAAAAGGGAAATACAAGCAAGCTCAGAAGAGCTCCATGGGTTTAGGAAGTCCAAAGAATTGTTTGGGGGTGTGTGGAGAAAACCCCACTGGTCAAAAGAATTCGTAAGAGAACAATGAAGTCCAGACATGCTGAATGGGCATGGAATGCTAACTATGTATGTCGTAAATGGAAAACTGAGTGGTAGTGGTGAAAGAAGAAGAGGTGAGAATGGGGTGTTCTAGAACCCTGAAAAGAGTTTTCCATGCTGCCATGTTTGGCCACATTCTAACAGCGAATTCCACAATGTGTTTGAAGCGTATCTAGCAGCGTGATCCATCAGTATCTGTCCCCGGGTGAATTCGCCATCTTTGTGGAGTGCACAACGAGCGAATGGCATGTCACAGCTCAAAAACCGGTGACTGTGCATGACAAAATGGACAAGCTGACGGTTACCGGGTGCTTCAGTGAGAAGGAAAGCGGGAACAGCTCTCGCTGCCGGACCCTTTACGAGGAGCCCCTGTGGATTCAAGTGGAACTCAACGGAGGTTAGAATCATTGTGGCTGTCATTGTTATGCACCGTTCCGTTGCATGTTAGCAGTGCAGAAGGAGAGCATGGCTCTCTCAGTACTCAAAGGTTGAAAAAAAATACTTTAATGGACCCAACTTCCCAGAATTCTGGGAGTCGAAAAAGTAACTTTTTTGACCTCTGCATCAAGTGAGCCAATCCAGATCCTTTAAAAGCACACCTTGGTTAAGAAGCACTTTGCTTCTGAAATCTGGTATCGGAAAACACAAGAGTGACGAATCAAAAAGGTGTTGCAAGCATGCTGCAGAACAGATTGGGTGAAATTCGTGAAAATAGGGTGTCGCATCTCTAGGGTAGGGATATTTCCCAGAGTCCTAAAGGAGCCCCCGGTGCACTGCCTTGCCCCCAGGGCATGCAACGCTCAACAAGGAGCCCTGCCCAGGGATCCTCGCAGTAGGCGTAGTTCCAGTCCCTCTCTGCCTCCAGAACCTCCGCCACACTATAAGTGCCCTTGACCTCCAAAGCAACTTTCTCCTCTGGATCCTAGGAGTCACCTACTGCATGCTCATGTCCTCCCTTCTACTGACTCTCCCACCTCTAAGTCTTCTCCTGGAGGTCTCCTCCCTCACCTGAGTCAGGTGTTCCCATCCCATGCCTGTCTCCGATGCAGCAGCAGGTTCCGAGGGTTTTCCCTGGCTGTTGGGGATGGGGGCCAATGTCCTGCCAGGGGCACCAACGGTGACCCCTTCACATTTGCCATCTCATGATTTGACCAAAGAGGACAGCAATGGTAAACCACTGCTGAAAACCTGAGGATTTGGAACCTTTAAGATTCACGTCTTTATTTCTGGGTGAGTTTTCCGCAGTTACAACCCACCTTTTCAGAAGGCAGAGTACAATTATTTTCTTTTAAGGGGCTGGGATCTTGGTGGATATTTACGTGTCTGCAAAAAGAATCCTGGAAATTAGTGAGGCTAATTAATTAAGGGCCATTCCCATGTCAGTTGCCTGCCTACTGGCACCCAGCACCTTGTGAATTTACTGCAATTAGCCGCAGCATTTTCCATAATTCATCTTGTATAGGCATAAATGGTCAACAGGAATTAGTGTTTGTATTTTATGGGGGTTTTGTCAATGAATCTAAAGTGTTACAAACACCTAAGGCACAATACAAACAAACATGATATAAATACATTTTTTTTAAAAAATGAGGTTTATAGTGAAGACATAGAGAAGAAAGCATCACTTTCATTACACAGAAGGCAATTTTGGAAATGTTTTGCTTTGCAGGAAGTGAGGTGACCTACAGTGTTCTAAGTGGTAACAAGACTCTGTTGGAATCCAGCATAAAAGCAGGAATTGTTCCTCATAATCTGACCCTGGATGGTGCATCCCAACAGCTGATCGGTCCTGGGCTGCACAGCCTTGAAATTGTTGCATCCAGCAATACCACAGAATCAGAGGTCGCAGAAATCCTTACCGTTCACTTGGTCCAACCAGTTTCTGGTCTGCATGCTGAATTAACTTCTCACTCTGTGGAGTTAGGAGAAGATCTGGAAATCATGGTGTCTGTCCGTCATGGTGCTCCTGAAAAACTGAAGTTTGAGGTGATTGGGCCAAATGACACGTTTTCCCACTTGAGAGACTGTCCCGAAGGCGAAGCTGAAACCTACAGGATACCAGTGGAAGTTGAAGGTACTATGATATTGAAGATTCACCGTTGGGATAGCTGTGTCTTCTTCACAAGTTAAAGCAAATAGCAAAAAAAGAGAGAAGGGAAATGTTTGGTAGAGTTTAGTAGAGTTAAGTGACTTCGGGACTCCAGAAGTTGTTGCTCCCATAAGATATGGTCAGCATGGCAGAGGACCATGGATTATAGGACATGTGGAGGTAGAGGTTGCTTATCCCTCTGGGCACCCTTGTCAAAATATTCTGCATTCCAATATATAGTTTATTATTACAGCCATACTGTCTAACCACTGCAGACCAATCTATTTACTAGGCATAGAATTTTCAGATATTTTTCACTACAGCCACCAGAATTTATCAAGAATTCCCCAGATAGAATTCTGGCAGCTTTAATAAAAAACTTCAAAGTTTCAGAGGAGTTTCAGGATCCTTGCTAAGGCTCTATCTACAGTCATGGCCATTAAGCCTGGAGAAGGATATGGGTGAAACTTTCTATGCTCCATGGGAACTGCAAGGCATTAGGGATGGTAGTCTCTCTGTTCCTTAGACTCTGTAGAGGGTGCTTCTTAAAAAACCACCAGTCCCTTAATGCTTTGCAGTTGCTGTGAAGCTTATAAAGCTCCATTGATGTCCTTTTCCATGCTTAATCAATGTTGCTCTGAAGAGAACCTTGGCGAGAAACAGGTGAGGATCCTGAAAGTGTTCTGGTTAGTTTTTGTGCCTCTTCAGCAACCTGACACATCAGTGCTACCATCACCTGTCTCTGGGTTTGGCATGATGATTTGGGGAATCAGTTTCCCTCTTGGGGTATGAAGCCAAAAGAGTGCAACCCCAAGGTGATGGGAGCAAAAGCAGAAGCTGTTGTGTTTAGGTTGCCTCTCCCACAACCCTGTGCTTCTCCACCATTCTAAAGAATGGGGTAGCACTCCTTGAGCAAAAGTGCTGTGAAATCATGTGTGAATTGAGTAATTGAGCTTCTGTTGTTTGCCATTTGTCCACCACGCACCATTTCTGACCTCTCACACAACAAGGGTCTCATGTTTCCCTGTTGGGTTAGTGGCTACTGCTGGTCACCACCAAATTTTGCCACCAAACCTGCCAGACTCCCTTCTTACTTTCCCAAGGCTTGCCCTTGGCCTCTGAGACTCTTCCCCGACCCCCTTTTCCTTTTTAAAGAATGATTCTTATTCATCTTTTGTGTCTTTTTTAGGTACCTTTCTGGTCAAGGTCATTGCTATGAATGCCTTCTCCAACATGAGCACTGATGTAGGAACTGTGATTGTGTCATCTAACAGTTCTCATCAAGAAGGTAATAAGGGGCCCTTGAGGATGCAGAATGAGGACCACATAAAATAGGACTGTTTAACAGAGCAATAAGAATGTTTGATTGAAACTTAAATCGTTTGTTACAATTGAGACCTACTCATGTATGCATCTTGGTTCAACTGGCCATCCTAAACTCTTAGCAAGCAACCTTCTCTGCAAAAATTCCTCTATAACCAGTTGTAATAATAAATCCATGTTTATATGGCATGATTTAGTGAATAATGTTTGAATGGGAAGGCGTCTCAATGAATCTTAGATCTGCACCTTTCTTTGCTCCTCTTTCCTTCTGTGTGGCTGGGGACTTACTTGGGCCATGCTTACTTTCATTTTGATCAATTTCAGCATATTATGTCACCCCAATCAAGGACAGTTGTTCACAGTGACTGTCATTGATTGAAACAAGCCAACTTCATAGCCCATGGTTTGAAGCTGTTTTGAAAGTTAACCTTCTTAGGTCAGCCATAACTGAATCTACAATGACCCCCTCGTCCAGATCGTATCATGCTAAGATCTGATAAAGTGGAAAGTCAGCACTACCTGTGTTCTCCCTGTGAGCACACTGAAGCAGGAGGGGAGGACGCCTAAGGCCCACGGGTGCATGTGACACGAAATATTCCTGATGTTTGTCACAGTAAACCAACATTAAGGTGGCATGCGAAAGCTGCCCAAGTGTTATACTGGATGTTATAGTTTGGGGTGAGAATGCCAAAGATATTTTAAACCAAGGATGGGAAAATTTGGAGCTTCTAGCCCACTCTGGACCTACTATGGGCTCTAGCAAGTGCTCCCAGTGAAACTGGGGGGGGGGGGGGAGGGAGAGAAAGCAAGCTCCCGGGAGCCTCCTTATCTTATTTTTTCAGAGAAAACTATACTTCTAGGACGCTTTTGGAGAGTAGATTCTCTTCTTTTAGGAAACACTTTTTCCCCCCCAACCAGAGAGTACTATGGAAATAAACAGAAGGTAGCAGAGACTGTGCGGGCAATGGGCTATCTGATTCCCATCCATTTAAAACTGGTGTAGTAGATGTGGTAGAAATGGTGCAGATCATATGGTACTGTCCAGGAGAGAGCAATCTTCGTGAAGCATACAGATACAGGAGCATTTGGTGGCATAGGCAGCGCCCTTTCCTTCTATCAACATCCTTCCATCAACACCCAGTTGGGTTATGAAGGGTGCTGCCATTTTGAAATGGTGTATCAGGTTGTGGTAGAAGTGGTGGTAAATATTTAGGTGCCCAAGGAATATGTTAAGTCAAGGTTGGACAACCTTGGCGCCTCCAAATGTCTTGCGACTTGCAACTCTCAGAAAGCTCGGCCTGTACAGACAATGGCAAGGGATTGTGGGAACTGTAGTTTACACTGTATGGTTGACCACTGGCTCCTTAAGCTCTGCATGGAAGCTTCAACAGAGATTAGAACTGGAACCACAAAAAAACAAGATGGCTGCTAAGCAAGAGAGGCGTGAAGCCTCAAAGAACTGGTACCTATTTCCTCATTTCCCATGCAGACCTCTAACAACTAGAGGATCAGCTTCCTCCAGGTAAAACCACTTTAAGGGGAGAGTCCATAGTTTAATGGTAGTTTCTATATCCTTTTCATGTAGAAGGCTGCCGGTTCAATCACCAGCATTTCCACATGATGCTACGAGAGAATCCCGTCAGAGATGCTGGAAAGTTGCCCATAGCCAGTATCAACAATGTTGGACCCAATGAACCAAGAGTCTGAGTCAGTTTACTGTAGCTTCTAATGCTCCTGGGTAACTCATTTTTGTATAGATGAAGCTAAAAGGAGCCATGATATACTATATGTGGGAACACAAGACTATGCGTACAGGTGCTATTTAAAGTCTTGTGCTTTATTATTTACATTAAACAGATCCTGCTGAAGATAAAGAGCTATTCGACAAGACAAGAGGAACTGTGAGTATTGATGAGACAAAAAGGCCAGGAAAAATAGCTGGAAAAGGCATCTGAAAAGTATTTCATAGCTATTAGCCAGCTGTTTTTGTGTTGCAGCGCTTAGAACTTGTGATCTGCTGCTTAAAACTTTTGATTGGTTTGTTGTATTTCTTTATTTGAAAGGCGTTTAGGGTCCCCTTCCATAGGATTAATGAGGTGGTATATAAGAAAACACAGTACAAAACAGTAAAATTTACATTTCTGATGGAGTTTGAATTCCACCCTGTCCATGATGCCGCTAGATTGACTTTGGAACATCCATATCTTCCTTCCTTATTTCCCCATCTATAGTATGGGACTAATCATGATATACGGTATGTCACAACAAGACCAAAAAACCCACACCTCATTAGTAGACATTCATGAGAAAAATATCCTTTAAAAATGAGAATATTCGAAAAAGCCCTGCATCCAACAAGAGAACTCCTCGTCTTGAATGGGTGCTGTTATGTTGATTACTGCCTTTTTGTTCTGCCTTAGGATGACCAAGGACAAAATAAGATATACATTAAGCCCAGCCGACACGTTGGCCCCTTCACAACCGTTGTTCTTGGTTGGCCTGAAAACAGCAACCACTCTCTCTACACATGGTCATGTGGTATGCAGTTTTTCCTCTATCTTTTCATACTCTTCTTCCCTCTCCCTGCACTGTGGTTAGAATTCACCCTTCCAAAGAACTTGCCTAGAGCAGTTGTTCTCAACCTTAGGTCCCCAGATGTTCTTGGACTACATGTCCCAGAAACTCTGGCTAGCACAGCGCATGGTGAAGACTTCGGACAGTTTTGGTCCAAGAACCTCTGGGGACCCAAGGTTGGGAACTACTGCCCTGCAGGGAGGGTCAGCCCTGGAGAGGAGGAGCAAACTCTGTATTTTAAAGAGTGGATGATTCAGCAGAAAAGTTTGTTTCCAGGATACTGCTGGCCTCAATGGACTGAATGTGTGCAACGGAAATCCATCCGCACAGACCAAAGAGAAATCCAGATCCCACCTGCCTGCTTACCTCCTCCCAGCTCTGCCGTGACTGTGAAAGTTTTGGTCCAAAACCCAGAGAAAGAAGACAAATGGGATGAGCAGTGCCTTTACATCACAGCAAAAAAAGAACTGAGACCCCAAATCAGGTGCACTTTATTCTTTCATTTCTTCTAACTTTGAGAATCTGGAAAAAACCAAATGGAGATCTCTCAAGGATATTAATGCACTTGACAGGTGATTAGGAAACCCCATGTATTCTTCTTAATGCTCACGTATTATCTGTTTTGTGCTTATCCAGTGAGTTTCATGGTTTGATAGAAATGAGATCCTACATCTCTCAAGCCACCATCCAGTGCTCTGACCACTACACCACACTAGCCCTCTGACTGGACTAGAGGTCCTAAGTCTGTACGGTGTATCCTTCCCTAGTGATAGTTCTGGAAGCCAATTACAGTAGCACTGTACTGTTCACAGACTTTTTTTGCTTCCCTAAGATATATCAGACCCTGGAGTATAACTTTACCGTGCTTCTTCTCTCCCCATGCTGTGAAAAACCAGTATTCTTGGTCTCTAAGCCAATAATAGGAATGGGCTCATTTTATATATCACAGCTAACCATGGTTAAGGAAAATTATCCATGGTTTCATGTGATGTCTGAATGGTCAAACCATGGTTTGCAATCAGTCAACCAACCAGAATCAGAAACCATGTTTGAAAGTATGCTAACTATGTTATCTGAATTGACCAACCATGGTAATAAAATACTCTAAACCATGGTTTAGTTGTATATTCGCAAGCAGCTCTAAGCCATGCCTATTGCTTCACTTTTTAATGCTAAAACAGTGACATCTAACATTAGATCTTGGAGTAATTAGATACATCTCCTCTTTTTTCCTCATTTGTATTATAGACTCTCAAGGCTGCCTGAAACATAATATAAAACTGTTTACCTTGTTAAAGCTGTGTCTTTACACTGTCTTTTTACATGTCCTGATTGTTGCAGATCATTTAAGGAATAGGGGGGGGGGCTTATAGTGTATATCCCCATTTGGTATATAATGACTTTTATAACATCAACATAAATATTACATCTATATCTGGCACTGGTCTCTAACAGAACTGAAAGTAATATGCTTGGGGTTTGTTAGCAACCTCCAATCCTGGAACTAGACATGAGTACCTCCAGTCAGGATGCTTTTAGGCTGTGCCCCAGGTATTAAGTAAGATTCCTCAAAGTTCCTACATGTTACAGAGAGACAAAACAAACTCAGCAAGCGAGGTGCCTTGAGGTCTCAGTCAAGCCAGCCGTGCATCATCAGAAAGGCAGTCCACTAAAGTAACATTTGAGAAAACGGTTTCTTTCAATCATGACACCTTGAAGGACTGGTGGGGGACATGTCAGCCTTCTGGATGTTGTTGGACTCTGACTCCCATTAGCCTGGGATGGCCAGGGCTAATGGGAGTAGCAGTCTGGAAGACCACACACTCCCCACCATTGCCACGGGGCCAATTGAGCAGGTGAGCATCATTTCTCTTTGGGACCATTTTTCCGTGTGTGTTAACCACCGTTCCTGCCTTCTTTTTAGCTGTGAGATGAACTGCAAGCTAGTGAATGTCACAGAAGATGTTACGCTCAGCGTCTCTGCAGCAACAGACTCAAAGCCTACACTCTACAAGTGGTACTTAGATCACACTTTCCAAAAACGGGTGAGCCTCTTGTCTGTTTTGGGAATTCTGCCTCTGCATCCATGCCTATACCCACTCTGAAGAGGATATTTCCTAGACATGCCCTACAAGTGCTCCACATGAAACAAGGCAACACACAAGAGACATGAGCAAACCTTACAAGAACTTAATGGCCAGTCTTTCCCGAAGACAGGGTGGAAAACTCACTAAGGCCCCGGTCACGTGAGGAAAATGATCTCTAGTTAGACCATTGTCCCCCCACCCCACCCCGGTCATGCGATGCACAATCAAGACAGAAGTATCTTCCCCGCCAGCAGTGTAACTGTGGTCTATTTTCCACTCCCTGGGAGGCTTGTGTTATTTTGTACCTCTGTTGTATCCATGCATTCCTTACCGGAATTGCCTGTGTGCACGACCTGCCTAACCCTAAATTGGTACCATGGTGTAGCCGGTCATAATGATTCAAACAGGAGGAAATATTACCGCTAAAAGTTCTTCAGATGTTCGCCCTGGTCTATATACCACATGACCACAATTCAGTACAACAGAGGTATGGAAAGGATCAGAATAACTAGAGAATATTTCCCTCATATGACCAGGGCCTGAGTTACAGCTACTTTAAAATCCATATTTATTTGTTTTTCTCTTCTGATCGGTTTCTTTCTCCAGACCAGTCTGCTCCCACCTGTCTGTGGCTTGATTGGTTTCCCACAGAGCTCCCTCATCTTGCTTCGGAGCGATACAGGAACGCTGGTGCTGAACAGTTCCTTCCTGCAGACACAAGGAGAAGCCTTCCGAATTAAAGTAACAGGTTGAGATCCGGACATTGAATAATCTGTTTTAATTATTTTGTTTGCTTCTTCAATGACTGTTTGTTTTAAAAATTAAATGCAAAAAAATACAAATTAACCAAAACAAAAAACAAGAAACAACACTCACAAAACAACTTAGTTTATGCACATATAACCCACTGTGCTTTCCCCCATCAGGACCATCTGAAATATTCCATTTTCCTTCCATTTATGCAATATTACAATTTATGAGAACAAAGGGGGGGCATTACATTCCCTCGGCCATTAAATTGTTCCACGCAAAAGCAGCAGCCCTACTACTGTATGGCTCCCAATTGGGCCCTTTCCCAAATATTGCAACCTTAGAACGTGTGCAATCAAAATTCCTGAGAGCAATGTTAGGAGTCCCTAGAGATGTTGCCAACGTAAAACTAAGATTGGAAACTGGTTAAATTAAAATTGAAGCCAGGATATGAATTGCAATTCTCATGTACTGGCTCAGACTGTCTTATCTCCCTATTGGTCTTGCACCATTGATCCTGCAAGACACCTTAAAGTCAAAATGGGTTCAGTTAATTGAACAAAAAATAGCCTCTCTGGGTCTCTCTAGGTTGACTCTGTTAACCATGGGAATGGAACAGGCAAAGAAAATAATCAAGCAGCGTATTGAGGACATTGAGAGACAAAATGATTTAAGCAGTGCCCCAGAATTCTACCTTAGGGAGGACAGCTTATACAAGGTCACAGCAGCACCTTATTTTGCCCAGTTGGAGCAGCCCAGGCATAGAAGGGTGTTTACTCTGGCACGGCTTAACGCACTACCTTCAGCAGTGCAGGAGGGACGGTATAAAAAGATCCACTGGGCAGAGCGCCTTTGCCCATGTGGAATGGAGCAGATAGAAACAATTGAACACGTCCTGTTGCGGTGCACATTTTACAAGGATGTACGTGAAGAACTTGTTTCCCCTCTGATTGGCCGATTTCCCGGTTGTACAGAGCAACAATGTATACATGTGCTGCTGTCTGACTCCAATCCCATTCTTACACATAGGGTTGCCAAATTTATTACTGCTGCAATGGGCATTAGAAAAAGGACCCTAAAAGTGGATGAGCCTCTGTAGTTAGAGCATGGCTTGCTAGAAATTCTGGAATTGCTTTAGGGGAGATGTTCTGATGCTGTTGTTGTTCACCTCAGAACCGAGTATTTGCATTTGATCCCATTAATTTTTGTATACCTCTGTATATTTATATATTTTGATGTTTTATTTGTGGCTGGTCTTTGACCGTAATAAAGTTTTATCTATCTATCTTCCATTTATGAAGTCCCCTTCCCCTTCCAAAAAAAACATTGACTCTTGCGGAGGTACACAACCTTTCCCCTTTGTTAATACAAAATCAATAAATTCTCCCCTTATATGCTATTTTTCTACTGGAACATCTCTTCTGAATCACCCCCCCCCCCCTTTTTTTTTGTGGTGTGCTAATTCTGGGGTTGTGACTAGAGATGGTCATGAACTGCCAATTTGGTGGTTTGTGCCGGTTCACTTATTGTGTATTGGCCGAACAGGTGTTTGGCACTTTGTGGCCCCGCCTCCTCTTGCAGGTGCTCACTCAGGGGCAGCACTCCGACTTTCCTGCCCCACCTCCTCTGGTGGTTGCCCACTGAGTGCCTCTGAGTGGGCACCCACTAGAGGAGGTGGGGCTGCAAAGCGCCAAACACCTGTTCGGCCGATAAACAAACCAGCACGAACCACTGAACTGGCGGTTCATGCTCATCTCAAGCTGTGACCAGTGGCTCTCACTGGACATCAGCTTCAAATGGGAAGCGTTGTAGAGCTAAATTCTTCCCCTGGACGAAGCAACTCTAGAAATAAACCACGCTTTCAGGAGGAACAAAAAGATATGGACAGTTGTAGATAAAGTCATTGCCCTAAGTTAGACGATAAGAACATCATATGGATGGAAGAGAAATACCCATAACATCTATGCAGAATACAATACATTAAGCAGAACAAATATTCCATCTGGAAAAGCGCTCATGGTAATCTATGATACTAGTGTAGCATAAGCTATCATTTAGGTAACACATACTATATATATGTAATTGACAAATATCAAGTGGCGATTTAGCTGCCAAAAAATCTTGACATATTTTATTTCTGAATTTTCCAGTTATGAGTGAGCACAAATATGGTGAAGAAACCTACATTATCAGCACTGTGCCTCCGCCAGTGACCCCAGTATGTGGAATATCTCCTACACAAGGGACTGTGCTCACCAGCTTCTCCATCTCCTGCCATTCGTCCTGCCTGGAGGACCAGTGCCCTCTGATTGACAGCTCCCCACTCACATACTGCTTCTATCTGGAGTCAAGTAAGCGTCATAGCTGTTTGGTTGTTTACGTCTCTAAAGAAGACTACAGGGAGATATGATAACACTTTTCAAATACTTGAAAGGTAGTCCTACAGAGGAGGAGCAGGATCTGTTCTCAATCATCCCAGAGTGCAGGACATGAAATAATGGGCTCCAGCTAGAGGAAGCCAGATTGAGGCTGAATATCAGGAAAAACCTCCTAACTGTTAGAGCAGTACGACAATGGAACCCATGACCTCAGGAGATGCTGAGCGCTCCAATGCTGGAGGTATTCAAGAGAAAATTGGACCACCCTCTGTCAGATTTGCTTTGACTTGGATTCCTGCACTGAGCATGGGGTTGGTCTCGATGGCCTTATAGGCCCCTTCCAACTCTATGATTCTATGATTTATTTATTTATTTAATTTTTATGCTGCTTTTCTCCTGATAAAGGGACTCTTTTTCTGCTCCAACAGCAGATTCCACTTGTCTGTACCTAATTTGTCCTGTGCCTAACAGCTGTGACCTGTTGAATCCCAACGGTCTTTGGCCTCTGCTAGTGAGGCATGATGGGAACAGCAACATGATCTGAAGGTTTCCACCGTAAGCAGAGGCCATGCTGGTGGGGAGCATTCTGGGAATTAAGATTTTAAAAGCAAGGAAAACGAGGTAGAACTTTTTAATCATACTTCCAGTGTAGGGATGGGACATGCTGCTATACTGTATATTTTACCATCCCTATATATTCCCTAGGGGGACGTGGTCGCGCTGCGGGTTAAACCGCAGAAGCCTCTGTGCTGCAAGGTCAGAAGACCAGCAGTTGTAAGATCGAATCCACGTGACGGAGTGAGCTTCCGTCGCTTGTCCCAGCTCCTGCCAACCTAGCAGTTCGAAAGCATGCAAATGCAAGTAGATAAATAGGTACCACCGCGGTGGGAAGGTCACGGCGTTCCGTGTCTAGTCACGCTGGCCACGTGACCACGGAAACTGTCTACGGACAAACGCCGGCTCTACGGCTTGGAGACGGGGATGAGCACCGCCCCCTAGAGTCGGACACGACTGGACTAAATGTCAAGGGGAACCTTTACCTTTACCTATATATTTAGGGATGAACAGCGTATCTTGGCATAACATCCTTGAAATACCAAGACCTAGTGGTTTTCCATACCATTAAAAAAAAAATTGGAGAGAGCTCTAGTTACAAGGAACATGCATTGTTTCTCAACTTTATATATATATATATATATTTAAATTCCAGTCTCAGAATGCTGCAGCATAGCAAGTGGGCGTGTTTTTATGTGAGTGACCAATTAAAGCAGTGATGGGCGTGTCCTTTCATTCTGTTACCATCAAATCTTCTCTACCAAGAGTCATCCACAAATTTTTCACCTAACTCGTAGCTTGCCCATGGCCTCGTCTTGATACGGAAGGGACGTGCCCCTGATTTGGTAGACTACACCTCCCAGCATCCCCACCCAGCTTGGACATCTGCCCGGATATGGGGAGGTGTTGTCCAGCATTTCTGAAGGGGCACCGAGTTCAGCAGGGCTGCGCTGGTTCAGCTGTTCTGTCGGTTCCACCCAGGACATCAGTCTATCCATCTTACTGTCTGGTTGGGTTCATCTTCTTCTGCTGTGCCCCTTGAAGTCTTGATACACAGATGTGCTTTCAGCCAGAGGTGGGCCAAGTGTAGCCCTCCAGAGGTTGTCAGCCTAGAACTCAGAGCCTTTCATCTTGTTGGCTACGCTGGCCAGGACGGATGGGCGATGGACCTGAGCAATATTAGGACGGCTGCGTTTTTGGCCACCCTATTCCAACTCTTTTCTATAAGCTGCCTGGAGTATTTTGTGGTGGTAGCCTCTCTTTCTCCCCCACCCATCCCACCATAGTATACAATATAATTTCTGTACAAGAGAAGCCAGGTACTGCGTTTCATGTATCTGAAGAAAGAGGACTGCAGTACACAAAAGCTCACACAGAAATAAAACAAGTAGTTTTCAATATACAATTCTTTTGTTATTGTTCAAGCTCAAATTTGATGGCATCCTATCCCTTTTGCCTTTGCAAAAGGGATAGGATGCCATCAAATTTGAGCTTCCACCACAATAATACGGGCCTCCATTACCCTCTTTGAAAATGAATCTGGCCCTCAGGCTTGAAAGAGCTTCCACGTCCTTTGCTTAAAGCCATTCCCCTCTCCTTCTTGGAAGCTGAGCTCAGAAGCAGAGTGCTCAACTGAGAAACAGAAGACGCTAGCCTCCTAAACTCTGATCTTTGAGCACCAAATACCGAACATCCTGACGGCAGCACTTGGCATCAATTTAAGCTTCTAGTCTCCCTTTAACAGGCTGCCCCATGTAGAGAACGTTGCAGTAATCCAATCTGAAAGAATGAAGATTGAACCCATCCTATTACTGGCTCCTCAGCTAATAAGAAGGATCTCCCACTGATACAGCCTCATTCCCTAGTTCCCGGAGCATTGCTTTGGCATGGAACACGTGGCGATGAATGGGGCTTATATTCTTTTCATGTTTTTGAGAATGCAAATCCCAGCCAGCATTTTCCAGAATGCCTCTAGATGTCTGGATCAAAGAAGCTGGAAAGGCATAAAGTATTGTTTAATTTGGCATGAATAATTAATCTTTTCAAAGACGAGAGGGAACCGGTACTTGGCACTAAAGGACTTAATCTGTTTGTCTCGCCAGAACTCTAATTACTGTTGGTGGAGATGCCCACATGCATACATTTTGTTCTATTGGGGAAAAGAACTATTCTTTTAACTATCTCATTAATAGGTAGGTAAATCACCAATTTACAATGAGAGCAAATGTCATCTTAGAATAAACCTGGTAGGTAAAACTACTTCCCCACCTCATGCCCTGCACAGAATGGGGTGGGGAACATTTTCAGCCTTCCAAATATTTTGGACTACAACTCCCATTCATACTATTGGCTATGATAGGTGGTTTTAAGGGGAAAGGCAGGGTAAAAATATTTTAAATTGATAAATAAAGTAAATGTGATGGGTTGAATTCCAAAACATTAAGGGTTCTGAGAGCTGAATTCTAAAGCATTAAGAGTTCCGAGAGTTAAATTCCAAAACATCAAGGGTTCTGAGAGCTGAATTCGAAAACATCAAGGGTTCTGAGAGCTGAATTCCAAAACATCAAGAGTTCTTCCCTCTTGTTCTATAGCAGTAATTCCCACCCTTGGGTCTCCAGGTATTCTTGGACTACAACTCCAGAAATCCAGGCCAGCATAGCTAGTGGTGAAGGCTTCTGGGAATTTTAGTCCAAGAACATCTGGGAAGCCAAGACTGGGAACTACTGATTTATAGGAAACAAGTCTATTAGTAAGCAGCAGCACTTGTATCATCTGTATCGACACACTGAAAGGTGCCTAGGATGATGATGAGCTGGGAACAGGTGAAAAAGCTGGGCCTGTTCAGACATGAGAACAAGGCTGTAACTAGGTCAGGGCAGCAAAATTTACAGGATGCTAAAATATGGAGGTGAGTATACAGATAATGTTAGGATAACAATAAATGGAAACGTATTCTGGACCTGTTCCCTTCCTTTTCTTGAAAGCAGAAACTTACATTTTCTTTTGGAAAGATACCACATTCTTCTCTTTCTTGGAGTGACTAGGTTCATGCCCACATTTCAGGGAGAGAGACCGTGTGTCTTGTCCTGGGAGCCAAGAGTATCTAGATGTTGGGTCGCTCACCACTTTGGTCCATGCGCTCGTAATCTCGAGATTAGACTACTGTAATGCTCTCTACGTGGGGCTGCCTTTGAGATCTATGCGGAAACTCCAGATGGTGCAGAATGCGGCAGCCAGACTTCTCAGTGGGGTAAGGAAACATCAACATATTACTCCCACTCTGGCCGCCTTGCATTGGCTGCCCGTTCGGTTCCGCGTAGATTTCAAAGTTTTAATGCTTACGTATAAAGCCCTAAACGGTTTAGGGCCTCGCTACCTGACGGAACGCCTTCGCCCACCTAGATCTACCCGTATCACCCGATCTAGCCAGGAGGTGAGGCTGAGGAGCCTAACGCCGAGGGAGGCCCGGAAGGAAAAAACAAGAAACCGGGCCTTCTCGGCAGTGGCTCCTCGTCTTTGGAACAGCCTCCCTCCTGAGATCCGTATGGCCCCGTTGCTGGGCATCTTTAAATGCCAACTGAAAACCTGGCTGTTTAAGCAAGCCTTCCCTCCACCCACCGTCTGAATTTTTGTTATTTTGTGTTTTCTCCCATCTTGGATCATTGTTTATTTAGTAATATATTGTTATGATTTTAAATTGTTAAATTGTTACATGATATGTTGTTACCCGCCCAGAGTAGTCTATATGACTAGATGGGCGGGCTATAAATGTAATAAATAAAATAAATAAATAAGCAAAGACTGAAATCCAGTAGTAAGTTGCAACTAGGGTAGGCCCATTGGATCAATGGAGGTAAGTCAACTCCACTGTAAGTTCCATTGATTCAACTAGTAATTAGTTGACCCTTCCAGCACCCTCTCCAGGTAGGCCCTAGCGTGAAGTGTGGGATTTGGCAGCCTAGGTGAAACTTTCTCAACCCCTTTGGTGTTGATGCCTGCAGAACATAAGAATTATTCCATTATTTTTAATTTTTTGGGAGGAAAACAGTGGTTTTCAAAGAATAATCCCTCACCCTCATTCTAGATGGTGAAATTTATGAAGTGCAGCAGAAAACAGAAGTTAGGGAAGTTAAAATTTGGGGGTGCAGCTCTCTAAATGCCTAGGAGACCAAGTTGCCTGGGAGAATTTGGGAGTTTTATTCTGACATTTAAGCTTTCCAAGCTCTGGACAGAAAATACATAGAGAAGAGTGGCCAGCCTAAGAGAGGTAGAAACACCTCCAAAACCCAGGTGGGTGGAATGGCTGTCATGGACTCATGTTGGGTTGCAGCATGGTCATGACTGGGTAATCTGTATTTGATTTGGGAAGACAAGACCTAAGAAGCGTCTGCTAAGTTATGCCCTGTTGTTTGGGTCAGTTTGGGCGGGCGGGATGTGTGTATGTTCACAGGCATCTTTTCCTGCTCAGGTGGAAGCTGGTCACACCCTCAAGAGTGTCAGTGAATCTTTGCTGATGGCACACAGTGAAGACGGTCAACGCAACCAGCACCGCAAGGAGGCTGCCACCTATCTCTTCCATGCCGTGAGCAATGTTCTTGAGGCTACTGCACAGAACGGAACAGAGGATGCTTCAGCTCCGGACATGGCACAGGTGAGCTTTGTGCTAAAAAAGCAGTCAGTAGAGCTTGAAGACATACAGATGAGACAGGCCTGCAACCGTTCTAGTTTTTTTTTTCTGGCAAGGGAAGCAGCTTACACTTGAGGCAGGTCAAGCTTCCTACATCCCTGTGCAGGAAAATAACCATAGATACTGCAGATCACTACAGCGTTGTCCTCAATGTCCTAGTCTTACGTACGCAGCAGGAGTGGCTGGTAACTCCAGTTTCTCATGGACAGTGCATCTGCTCCAGGTGTTAGTCTAAGGAAGGAAGATTTAGAATGGATATTTATCCCAGGGTTTACACTGTGTTTCTTACTGTTCCTTTTAATATTCTTTTCTCCTGACTGCACAACATTAGTGCTAATTGTGAATGCATCCAATTTTGTTTGGTTTATAGCATTTCCACTCAAGTTATTTTGTCTTTTGTTCTGACTCCTGTCCTCTGAAGATGCCAGCCACAGAGACTGGCGAAACGTTAGGAAGAAAAACCTTAAGAACACGGCCAAACATCCCGAAAAACCTACAACAACCATCGGATCCCGGCCGTGAAAGCCTTTGAGAATACATTATTTTGTCTTGCTTTTGGTTTGTGTGATTATTGGTCCTTTAGGACTGTTGCTGGGCAAGTCCTCATGACATTATTGGTGGATGTGGGAATGAAAAAAGAGAGAAAAAAAGGATTTGAACGCTGGCAAAAGGGGGAGAGGTAAGAGGGTGGTGGTAATAGCAGAGAAGGGTGAGGGGAGCTTTATGATGTCTGGACACTTGACATGGACCTTCCCAGGATAATTAAACATTTCTGTGTGAACAGTGACAGTGATTTAAATGCTGGAATGGCGTATAGATATGCACTTCGGCAGGCTTTCCCTTAATGAGTGGGTGTCTGAGAGGGGATTTGTAAATGGATCGTTGTGCTCTGTTGCTTTTAAATGTGTTTTCAGTATTGATTTTATTTACCATTTTTAATATAATACTTGTTGAGTTCTTTTAAAATATTTGTATACTGACTGTTTTTAGCTTTTAAACGTTTTCTTTTTAATGATGTAAGCTGCCTTGGGTCCTTTTAAGGAGTAAAGATATTTGAGAAAGAGAGAGAGAGAGAGAGAGAGAGAGAGAGAGAGAGATTGAGAGAGAGAGAGAGAGAGAGAGAGAGAGGTTTGCATCAAACCAGGACAACGTTTTCTGCCATCCTATGTGAAACCCCTTTTTGACTTTTTCTATTTGTGTGCTCTTGCTCGTGTTTTCTCAGAATTCTGTCTTGTTCTTGTACCTCAAAATGGCAAATAAGTGGGAGAGAAAAAATGTGGATTTATACCGGCTAAGTCTAAGCGATCTGGAGTGAGTTAGGTATCTGGCTGTGAAGCCAGACGTTGGGAGTTCAGTTCCCCACTGTGCACCCCAGTCTGTGTGGATGCCCCCAGAATAAGGGAATGGCAAACCATTTCTGAGTATTCTCTGCCTAGAAAACGCTGAAAAGGATCGCCATAAGTCAGAACTGACTTGACAGCACACAACTATTTATAGTTAAGTCTAAGCTAAGTGGGTAGAGTATCAGACCAGGGAGTCAAGAGACTTGAATTCCAATCCTAGCTTGGCCAAGGGGGGCAGGATAACAATGGTAAAACCACTCCTTGAACATCTCACATGCCTTGCAAATGCTCTTGGGAGCAGCTTGACAGCACTTAATAATAACAATTCTAATCAGAACCAGACTAGAGCACGTATTCTTTCCTGCCACCACTGAATGTCAGAGAATGTGTTTAATCTCTTCTTCCATAGACGTTGGTGTCACAGCAGCTCATAACCACTGTTGAAAACCTCCAAAGTGCTCTCCTGATAGGAAGGATGCCAGACAAGGAACCCATGGTGCTCATGGCTCCCTCTGCAGCAATGTACATCAATAGGTAATACACATGTTGTGTGCTGTTGAGTTTGCTGTATTTCAGAGATGGGAAGACTCTGACTATTGAGTGGAATATGGTGCTTCTGGGTCTAAAAGCTGGACTTCAGAAGATTCATACTCTCCCTTGCCTGTGACACCATTGTTCCATGGTTTCCCAGATATGTACAGGGTTCTTACTTCCCATTCTGGAAGGCTGAAATGCCTCTTTCTATGTCCCAGGGACGTGGTGGCGCTGCGGGTTAAACTGCAGAAGCCTCTGTGCTGCAAGGTCAGAAGATCAGCAGTCGTAAGATCAAATCCACACGACAGAGTGAGCTCCCGTCGCTTGTCCCAGCTCCTGCCAACCTAGCTGTTCGAAAGCATGCAAATGCAAGTAGATAAATAGGTACCACCTTGGTGGGAAGGTAATGGCATTCCGTGTCTAGTCGCCCTGGCCACGTGACCACGGAAATTGTCTTCGGACAAAACGCTGGCTCTATGGCTTGGAAACGGGGATGAGCACTGCGCCCTAGAGTCGGACACGACTGGACTAAATGTCAAGGGGAACCTTTACCTTTACCTATGTCCTAGTTACTGACAGGAAGAGGATTAAACTAAAAGATGCTAATATTTTGTATTTCCTATTTGAATGTGCCCCCTCATTGAAATACACCCCTGCCAATCTCTCCAAATCTCAGCTCAGCCCTTGGCCTAAAATACTTTCCCCTCCCTTGATGTATTCCCACTTGCTTTTGGTGTCATGCTAGGGAAAACACAAGATGTGTTTTTTTGAAAAAAAATATCTTTGACTCTAGATCCCATAATTCTCCAGCAGTCAGATTGTTAACTGGGGCTGGTTACAGGGATCACATAACCCCCCTGTTACAGCAGCTCCACGGGCTGCCAAACCAGATCCAGGCACAATTCAAAGTGCTGGTTCTAAGCTATAAAGCCCTAAATGGAGAAGTAGGCTAAAGCAATATGGGTCCCACCCCATTCAATAGGTGCCCTTAGATCCAGATCAACTTTCACATTCATTTCACATTTCCCTGGAGCCAAATCTGTGCATTCTGCCTCTATTGTGTAAATAGGTCTGAATCAAAGAGATCACTTAGTCTTGTGGGTATTGATTGAAGCTGGTCCACAAATCTTGCATTTCTAAGGCATGAAGCCATGGCGGTTAAAGTGATGACAAATCGTTAAAACTGTATAGTGTAGATCCACTCAACAAATGGGAAAAAACAAGACGCTGGTGAAGCAGGAATTGTGCAGAGAAACAGAACGGGTTGATGCAGAGGTTTATCTTTGTAATTTAATTTACAAGATTGATGAGACTCCAACATTCTGTTTCCAAGTGAAATTAGCTTCTCCAATTTCTTCTTCTCTGTCTTCATCTGCTCTTGATTTTTTCTTCTTCTGATCCTTCTCTGGAAAGGTTACAGACCGACGACGTAAACAGGACCTCCATTAATATCTGTAACTCCAGCTCTGCCAGTTTCACCTTGCCTTCTGCCTCCTCTCTCGGCATTTCAGAAGACCATGACGAGACGGTGGACATCAGGGCAAGTGCATCATTGGTTTCCTCTGGGATTTCGTTCTGTTATCTTTTTTTCCTATTAAGATTGTAATTTCTGGTTTAATAGTATTAATGAAATGACAATGATGATTCACACAGCCCTCCCTCAGGCACCCTACCTGGTGCAATAACCTGGCTCACAATTGGATTTGGGCTTTGAAATAAGGCCTGGTGTTTCCTTCTTCACATTGCTTTGCCCAATCTGGTGTCTTGTGGACTTGTGGAACTACAATTTCTATCATCCCCAGTTGGTTGATCTCTTGTGAGACCCAGTTACCATGGGATGTGCTGATTGGAAATGATGGGCATTACAGTTCCACACCCCTGAAGGCACCATGTTGAGGAAGGCTGGCATCTTACTTTTCTGAGCCATAACTCCAAAGAATTTGCTGGCTGAGGAGACTCTGGCCATCGTAGTTGAAAAATTACCTTTCCTATACTCCAGGTGGTATACTCCGTTTTGTACTGACCCTTGGTTTTCAGACATATCTGTCAAATTCATTTCAAAACACTCTTCCCTGAGTGAGTGAGAATGTTCCATCAATGGCCTCCATCAATATTGGACTCTGGAGATTTGAGCCAAATACAGTACAGCTTTGAGCAAATGCCTTTGATAATTCAAATACCCCTTCTTGCAGATGGTGAGCTTCTCTGTCAATCCCTTCTCTCCACGTGACAGCTTTGAGATCCACAGTGCTGTAGGAGGCCTCACCCTCACCAGCCTAGATGGCTTGGCCATTCCAGTTCATAACCTTGAGGAAGACATTGAGGTAATTTTCCTGACCGTGCACTTGCCTTTATACTTCACTGGGGTGTCCACCCTCCTTGATAAGGATTTACCAAGGTCTGGAAAAGTTACAGCAATGGTCATGTTGGCTAGGGAATTCTGAGACCTATAGTCCAAAAAAATAATAATAATAATAGTAAGCAAGGGCGTGATTAGACAGTGAGGAAGGATCACTCTGGAAAGGGTTGCATTCATGGGAAAAATCTCTGTTAAAGAGACCTTTCCATCCTTACAGAAGTTGTTCCAGTGGAGCCCTCAAGAAAGAGTAGCCCTCCTGCTAGACCAAAGTGGTTCAGCTTGGGCATGGATCAAGGCTGGGCTAGTTTGCAATCTCCTCTCCATCATGTGGCCATGAGAAAATAGCTCGCACCAGATTGTGCCATAAGCGGTCCAAAATGCGAGCTATTTCTCCATCTGCCTCCAATGACTTTCAGGCCCTGGGACACAAATCTCCATGTCATCTCCAGTCAATGAAAGGGGGGGGAAAAAATTAAGGTTTAGTTGTTTTTCCAGAACTGAATTGTTGATTTTAAATGCAGATAATGCTGCCAAGGAGTTTGGTAATTCAGGACAAGAAGAATGTGTTGATTCTGGGAAACTCCAGTGCCCTCCAAGTCAATGTGACCTCAGCCAACACATCTCTAGTGATTCACTTGGAAATGGACCAAAACATCCCACTTACCTTATATTTGGGCTATGGCTATCATCCCAATGAGACTGACTATGAATTGATGACACACCTTCCTTACAACGGAGGTAAAATGAATCAGTTCTGTACCAGACGCCTTGCTTTGATCACTTATCAGATTGCTAGATTCCTCAGCAGTCTTGTCCTGTTGACTTGAAACATGGAGAATGCTGCCAAGGAATTATGTGATCCAGAACAACAAGAGCACATTGTCTGGGAGATTTCAGTGCCATCCAAGTTCTGCACCCGATACATTTCTAGTAATTCATCTGCAGCTGGACCATATATTTGAATTGTGACTGTCTTACCATATATTTGGACAGTGACTGTCCTCCCAATAAGACTGAGGAGTCAATGAGATGTGTTCCTTACAATAAAAACAGTGGAGGTAAAATTAATTGACTCTGTGTCAGATATCAGATGCTCATTTCCCCATCAATCAGAAGGAGTGTGTAGATCTGTAATGCAAGGGTAGACAAGCTGGTGCTCTCCATATGGTTTCAGTGGCAGCAGCTAAGGATGTTCATTTTGGATTTTGGGGGGCTAGCAAACCCCATAATTCTCATTTCTGGGAGCCCCACTAGTAGAACCCAGATTTTACAGACCCCTAAATTGTTCTAACCTGGGGAGAAGGCCCAGCTGTCAGTGTTCATGTCTTGGATAGGTCTCACTTCCTGTTTGAAAAGGAAGCTTCCCCTGGTGGTTCTGAACACACGTAGCAATCTGTTAGAACATTCACATGTCCCCTGGTAAAGTTGCCAATGTAAAAACCAGCCTCTATCGCTGTTTCTCTGGCAGTGATGCTAGCTGGGATAATCTGGGTACTAAAGTCTAAGAAACTTGCTTTGCAAGAGTCTAAAAGTAACTTTGCAAAAATCTGTTCTGAACTAAAATTCTGTTCCAGATGAGAGACATTCCTGGATCCTTTACCCTGAAGACCTTGTTTTTGGAGAAGGGACTTACTACCTTGTAGTGAAACCAGAAACCGAACTGAGGGCTGTTGGTGTTGGCGATATAAATGTTTCCATCACTTGTTTTATATCCCAGTGCGTATTCTGGGACGAGATCCATGGGAACTGGAATAGCTATGGATGCCATGTGAGTAGACAGAAGCCAAAGAATGATGCAGCTGAGATGTTAAGGTGGCAGTATGTTGATGAATATGTTGCTATATAAAGATCAAGGCTGGTTGACAATACGGTGCTCACCCTCACATCAACAGGTAACCACTGTTTCTCCTGAAACCAAGCCTGGCACTTTATCCATTGCACCACACTGACTCTCAGAAAGGCCAGAATCCTATTGCCGTTTGTGTAAGATTTCTGCAACCTGCCATGGCTAATTGGAGCTGATGGGTGAGGCACTGGGCTGCGTCTTGGTTTCACAGTCAGCCACGTGACCAGGTATGAGACCACGAGGCACCCTGACACCCAATTAGCTGCAGCAAGTTATACAAACCTGACATAAACCCCAGTAGGATTTTGGCCTCTGCCTATTATAACAACCACCACAACCACCACAACAACAATGAGAGAGAGAGAGAGAGAGAGTCTGACTCTTGCTGCAGTATTGGGAGATCTTTCACTGGAAAGATGGAAGGCAATAACCTAGGATGGGAAGGGGTGTAAGACAAGCTACATGACATTCACAGCTCTGTCTCTAATACACCTATCCTTTGGGATCTGATACGTAAGGCCACTGCTTCACTCTTCCTTGCAACCCTAATAAAAGTGCACAAATGTCTACATACTAAGCATGCAGGGTTATTTTTAAATTATTGGCCATAGTAATGGTGGCTCTTTCTTGGCTTGCAGGTTGGCTCCCAGACCACCCCCAGCAGCACTCAGTGTCTCTGTAACCACCTGACCTTCTTTGGGAGCTCTTTCTTTGTGATGCCAAACACCATTGACGTCAGCAAGACGGTGGAGCTGTTTGCCACCTTTGTGGACAATCCCGTGGTCGTGACGACGGTGGCCTGCCTTTTCCTGGCATACCTCCTGGTCCTGATCTGGGCCAGGAGGAAAGATATCCAAGATGATGCCAAAGTAGGTCACGTGCTAAGTCTGTCCTTCCCCGGTACAGAGCAAAGCATCCCCTCTCTGTTTGCAAAGATTGTTATGGGTGGATTGCTAACAGTGGTTTAGGACAGAGAGCGAAGTAATTCTATTTGGAAAGGTGAAGCCGTGGTCCAACATACCAATGGTTCTACTAGAGATCTCTGTTGAGGAGTGTCTCTTTCAGCCCAATACAGTGCACATTTACTTGGCAGGTCCAAAAATGGGACAAAGGGGAAATCCGCCTTCCTTTTGCAGACTATAAATGTACCATTTGAGGAGTGATATGGGCCCGAGGGTAGGTCGAAGGGAGCTTATTCTCCGGCAGCCAAAACACATTGCCGCTTGTATTTCCTGACGCATGTTAGGCTCAGGCATAACCCACAAGATGGCGCTGTGCATTGCCTGCTGTTCAAGGATATGGGCTTAGATCCGATGCTTTGGTATCTCTGCCGTGTGTGGCTTCCATTCAGACATCAATTGCCCAACATCTTTCGGTTCAACGACGTTTCAATCCTGGAACTCTTCTGAAAGACAGCAGTCAATTTCAGAAGAGTCAAGGAATACAAATACATTTTACTAAATAATGTCACCATAATCACCCAATAAGTGTGTGTGTGTGTGTGTGTGTGTGTGTGTGTGTGGATTTATTTTGATTTTCTACTGGAACAGTGGTTCCCAATCTTGAGTCCCCAGAAGTTCTTGGATTGAAACTCTGAGAAGCCCTTGCCAGCACAGCTAGTGGTGAAGGCTTCTGGGAGTTGCAGTCCAAGAACGTAAGGGACCCAAGGTTGGCAACCACTGTACTAGAATATCAAGATCCACCCATCAGAATTTGCAGCAAAACACATGCCTTTAGCATT
Organism: Intellagama lesueurii; assembly: GCA_037013535.1. NCBI lineage: Eukaryota > Metazoa > Chordata > Lepidosauria > Squamata > Agamidae > Intellagama > Intellagama lesueurii. The sequence continues at coordinate 15,086,732 of JBAJHW010000008.1, forward strand.
AAAGAGTTCTGAGACCAAAGATATAAGTTCTTTTTCACAGGATAAGCTCCATCCCCATTGGAATATACGAAGGTTTCTGTAAAGTAAGAAAAATTGCATACAAGTTTTTTAAAACCAGGAAACAAAAATCAAATTTACCTCCCCCTTCTTATTACATATTTTTTTGCCTTTATCCTATACATGATATTTTCCTTTCCCAGCTCTGTGTTTTTTTCTAATGTTGCCCTATTTCTCTCTAGGTGAAGATAACAGTATTAGAGGACAATGACCCTTTTGCATTGTATCGCTACCTGGTGACGGTTTATACTGGACATCGCCGAGGGGCAGCGACAACCTCAAAGGTCCAGCTGAAATCCTGACTATTGCTACACCTGCAGAAAGGGTTATAGATTAAATCAGAGCTTTGAAACATTTTTTTTTAAGACCACAACTCCCAGAAAACCCCACTCTGGGAGACATAGTCCAAAAAAATGTTTCCAAACTCTTGAGTGAGCCAAACAGTCACAGGCAGGCAGGGTTCGACAATGTTGTTTTGAGACTATAATTGCCAGAATATCCCCAGATGACACAGCCAGTAACCATGCTGGTTGGGGGATTCTGGGAAATATTTAAAAAGTAATGATCTCAAGATCTGGGAATACATGTGTGTGTATGGCAATTGCGTCAAGAAATGAAGAGAGAGAAAAAGACGCCACTAACCCAGGCCTTTCTTCAAGATGATGTGTTCTTTCATTAAGTATCTTTCTCTCGTGAAACATATGCAGTTGCATAGTGGTAATTAGAGATGTAAAATTTTTGAAAATTTCCATTTTCCCCCATTTTTTTTTCCAGGAAGAAATTGAAATGTTTGGAAATTTTACATCTCTAATTCTCAGTGCATTAAACATGTCTAGTGTTTTTGGAGGGGGGTGCTCAGGGGAAAAACATTTTTTTTCTGGAAAAAATGGAAATGTTTGGAAATTTTACATCTCTAGCGCTAATACAGTAAACAAACCTCTGATTCAGGGCTATGGATTCTGTGGCCTTCTCCTCAATCTCCTCTACCACAGTTCCTATCTGCCCCAACCGATCTGGCCAAGGGTGAGGTTGGATAGACATTCTAATTCAGCAACTGCTGGGAAGCCACAACGTCCCCAATCCTGTTTATCTTTGTCCCTCAGACACCTGAGATGCTAACCTGAGGTTCCCAGGGGAAGCCGGTGGCACCTGGAAGTGTCATGAGGGTCAGGTGTGACCGGACAGAAGTGGAGTTCAGTGTCAGAAGGGTGGTGAGGTATAGGTGGGCAAAATTGTGTCGAGGCGGCAGAATCTACTCCAGATGAGTGTGCCAGGTACATCACAGGTGAATAAAGCTAGAAGCCTTTTTGGATAAAGGATACAACTTGGAAAAACCTACCTATTTTTGGATTATACAGTATCTACTAGCCCAGTGTCCCCAACCTTGGGCCTCCAGAGGTTCTTGGACTTCAACTCCCAGAAATCCTGGCCAGCGGAGGTGGTGGTGAAGGCTTCTGGGAGTTGTAGTCCAAGAACCTCTGGAGGCCCACGGTTGGGGAACCACTGTACAGTGTCTCTCTCTCCCCCCCCCATAACTTTTCCAAGCTCTGGTAATGGGTAGCTGCAACAGGACCATGGACAGCTCAGAGCGAGCTTTACTGGCTGAGCCATCACCTACTGGAACCATCGGAGGATGTTGTCTCAGCCATAAGTGGAAGCCTGATGCAGGCAGGCACCAATCCATGATGTGCTTATCTTCACCGCTTCCGGGGGAAGAGGGCGGACCATCCAAGGGTCCTACACCTGAGTTCTGCAAGGCTGGGACCAGGAAACGTCTGCTCAACAATGATAGTCAGGCTGTGCCCTTTTGGCTGATCTTAGGGAAGGGGCTTGGGATTGAGCTGAATATAAGAAAGATGGTCCTTTCCTTTGAAGAACAAAGTCTTTTCTAAGGATGTGTTTTTTTAAATATCTAGCTAGGCCTAGCTGCAGCTAGCTTCCTGTACAGAAAGAATGTTCCCAGCTAGCACCAGGGCAGGAACAGGAAGCTTGGGTGGTGTTAGGCCTAACTAGGCCTCAAAGCCTTGCAGTTTAGGCCTTTTTCCCAGGTGAGCCACATTTAGGTGCCTGTGAGGTGTCTGTCTAGCTGGTAGGACTCCCTGATAGAGAATGATGGGATTTTTAGTCCAAATATCCAAAAAGGCCATCTCTACGTTTTTTCCACACTCTTGAAAAATGCGATAGAATGAAACGGTCCAGGATCTGGCAGTGTATAACTATGAACACGCAAAGGTAGCCCATACAGAAATGGAACCAATCACTGCATATCCTTCCTGTTTCAGGTGACTCTCACCTTGTATGGCCAGGAAGGAGAGAGTGAACCACACCACCTGGTAGACCCTGATACACCTGTCTTTGAACGAGGAGGAGGAGATGTCTTCGTGTTGTGCACTCTCTTTCCTCTCGGAGAGCTGCAGAGCATCAGACTGTGGCATGACAATTCTGGAGAAAGCCCCTCCTGGTATGCAGGACAGGAAAAGGGGGAGCAGAAAGAGGGCTATCCTTTAAACTTCTTTTATCAAAAATATGTTCATTTGTTCTTTTTTTCCCTCTTGGAGTTTGCCAGAAAGAATTTCCCAGAAGAACCTGTCTCCTCTTTACTTACTAAACTCCAATTACTTTCTCTCTTTCTTCCTCCAATTTGTTTCATGTTATTTGTCCACAGGTATGTGAACCGTGTACTGGTCCACGATGTTGCCACGGATCAGAAGTGGCATTTCCTCTGTAATTCTTGGCTTGCCATTGACGTTGGAGACTGTGTCCTAGATAAAGTGTTCCCCGTCGCTACAGAGCAGGATATGAAACAGTTCAGGTATGTTAAGAAGAAGAAAATAAGAGTTTTAAAAAACCTTCAGGAATGTGATGCCACATGTTTTCTCTCCACGAAGTGGGGAAGATTTCATAGTGGTCCAACATATAATGCAGAAAAGGTGGTGATGGAGGTTAGCATATAAATGGTAACTGGAAAGTTCAACCACACACCATCAGCTTAGTATGTCATTTAAAGTATATCAATTGTTTTGAGAGTCCATTTAAGCAAGAGGCTGGGAGACAGCCGATAATGAAAGATTCCAGGATGTAGCATTAATAGCATTTAATGTACCTGAAGCATATAACCTATGTGCCCAGAAGGCAAACGCAACAGACAGTGATTTTCAAAGAAGAAAAAGAAAATTATGGGTATTGAAATACAAAGCTGTCCGATAATAGCTTTGTTAAATATGTTTGGAAATATTCAGTTAGAACCGGGGGAGGGGGGGAAAGAACTAATCACTCTTATGTTAACAGCAGCGTGATTGATATTTGCAAAGAACTGGAAAAATAATAATCAGTTTGATATGGAGGACTGGTACAAAGAAATATGGCTATTCATGATGAATTAACTTGTGAATTGAAAGTTAGAAAGGGAATATTGGAAATTCCATGTTTTCATAACAAAAAGTTTATTTTTAAAAACAGCAACAAGAAAAAAAACAAACCAATCCCCTATGATGTGTCCAGTACCATAATTTAATTTATACATCAACGTCTTGCAGGAATTTTGCTGTGCAGGATCCCATCTGATCTTCTTTGTCTCTCCCCAGCAATCTGTTCTTTATGAAAACTTCCAAAGGTTTCCGTGATGGTCACATCTGGTATTCCATTTTCAACCGCTCTCCACGCAGCTCCTTCACACGAGCTCAGAGGGTCTCCTGTTGCTTCTCTCTGCTTCTGTGTACCATGCTGACCAGCATCATGTTCTGGGGGGTGCCCAAGGATCCAGCTGATCAGAAAATGGATTTGGGTAATTGCGTGCCAGCTGCGCTGCTTGGGCTGTGAAATGGGAATCCATAGAGTCCACATTGGCTTGCTGGACAAGAAAGCCTGGCCAATGTGAGAAAGGGTTCCATAGAGGACACGTTCCCATTACTTTGCGAATCAGACTTTATTGGGGAGGTGACAAATGTTTAAAATGAATTATAACACACTGTGTACAAGAACACATTATATAAATGTTAGCAAACACAGTAGAACTGCAATATCACACAACATGATTGTAAAATAAAATAGAAATCACAAAATTTACATTACAATAGAAATTGCAAACACACCTGCCCACCCAACGAGGAAGTTTACCATTAATGCAAACTAGAATGTACAAATTGGAGCTGAACAGATGACCTTAATGGCCTTCCAGAAAAACAATTCCATGTGGAATCAAGGCCCTTGAGAAGAAACAATGTGGTACAATCGTTAGTGTTGGGCTGTAAGATGGGAGATCTGTATTCAAGTCTCTGCTCAGGCATGAAACTCACTGGGTGACCGTGGGGGAGTCACCCTCTCTCAGCCTGACCTAACTCACAGGGTTGTGTGGATAAAAGACGGAGGAAGATGAAGAAAAGCATGTAACAGATTGATGGACAGACAGACAGACAGATAGACAGTTAGTGGGGTGGTGGGTTCTGCTGCATATTCAAACGCATCATCATCAGAAACCCATAGGAGAAGCAGAGACTGGTGCCCACAGACCACCAACTTTTGTCCAATTCTGTGTCAACATGTTACGTTTTTGATGCCCCTTTTTGGCTTGATCTCACCAGGGAAGATAGAGTTTACGTGGCAAGAGGTGATGGTCGGCTTTGAGAGCTCCCTTCTCATGTTCCCCATCAACTTGCTGATTGTTCAGATCTTCAGAAACATTCGGCCTCCGCCTAAGAAAGAGAAGAAAGCAGGGAGAAGTGGACGGGTGTCCCCAGACATTGCTGCTCCTCCCAGTCAGGATACCCAGAGCGTGTCCCTCTCTCCAGAGGCAGTGATCAAGGCAAGTTGTGTGAGTGCACAGAGCGGCCTTATGGGAGCAGCAGAGCTTTGCATGCCGAAGGTCACAATTCTGCTGATCAGGGTGTAGCTGAGAGCCAACAAATTGTTCCCCCTGCTCCTTCTAGCGTCTGAAATGTCTTGAATGGTTCATTTATGAGCACATCTATGAATGAAGGCTCTAGGGGCATTTAACGTTTCCTGGAGCACCCTTAATCCTTCTGAGCTCTGTGGATGTGAAAGGTAGTTTTCTGCCATAATTCAGTAGTTCCATATTCCCTGTCCATCTCACTCTGCCAAACAGAAGGGCTGGCTCTGCTTTCCATTAGTGGTTTCACTGTGCTCATGTCACTAAGAGGAGAAAAACTTCCTAACCATTTTAAATAAAGTATACTGAAATGACATAGGCCAACCAAAATATGAACAAAAAAAAGACATACAGAAATGTTTTTTTGGGAATATATTCCCTTCATCAGGTGAGATAGTAAATGCCTTCCATGTAAAATTTCCATAATAATCATGTACCATCAAGTCAATGCTGGCTCATGGCAACCCTTTTTTTTTTTTTTTGTGGGTTTTCCAAATACCCAAAACTACTTAGGAGTAGTTTCCCATCCTCTTCTCCTGAGGGCGCCCTGGGACTGTGAAGCTTGCCCAAGGCAACACAGACTGGCTCTACTGCAGGAGGCCCAGTGGGGGAATCGAACTCCCAACCTCTGGCTCCACAGCCAGAGACCTAAACCACCAAGCTATTCAACATTTCCACAGTAAACCCCATACTGCAGTTGTATTGTTTAAAAGAGAGGACCTAAAATGTCTTTCAGTTCTTAACGAGTTCATGAGCCATTGTGGGGGAAACCTAATCCATCTGAACTAGAGATGGGCACGAACCGCTGGTTCATGCTGGTTCATCCTTCAGACTTTTAGTGGTTCCCAGCCCTGCCTCCTCCGGTGGGTGCCCGCTCAGAGGAAGCACCCAGAGGAGGTGGGGCAGGGGAGCCGGAGGACTGCCTCTGAGTGGGTGCCTGCCAGAGGAGGCAGGGCTGGGAACCACTGAATACTTGTTTGACCGAAGGACGAACCAACCTGAACTGGTGGTTCGTGCCCATCTCTAATCTGCACTGCCTGATGAGACTCATTCCTTTGTCTACCATGGATCTTCTCAATTACATCCTCAAGTAAATGGCAGAATACAAGGGCTTAAGGTCAATTCCTCTCCCAACTTGGTGCTCACTTCACAAATTTCACCTGTTGAAGGGTATATACCCCCCAAAAGCTTGGGCATTTTTATGTGCCTCTGCACATTTTTTACATCATTTTGGTTCGCCTATAAAGGTATTGTCTCAATATGCACTTTCCAGTTTTATGCCTTTGGTGGAGCTGAGGAAACCGTGTATGTTTTTTAAAAAAACTGGCTGTTTCCTAATTTCCGCAAATTGTTTTTTCACGGTCCAGGATATTAGGCGAATTGCAAGTTCCTTGTTCAAAACCCTCAAGGCTCCTCTCCCTTGCTCTGAACCTGATTTTGCAAAATCGATGGATATCAACAAGCTGTTGGCCTTGGTTGAGGACATCATCTGCCAGCAGAACCGGATGGGACAGGAATTTTACGAGGAGAACAAGAAGAAAGATGACCCAATTATCATTTCTCTCGGCTTGGTGGATTTACAAGGTAGGTGATAAGCTGGTCAATTTACAGATGGCAGGGTTCCGGTAAGTGAAGGTGAGAGCTGCCAGGAAGGGCAAGACAGCTGCCTGACAGGCACCTGTTTCCTGATTATTTGATATTTTTATTTTTGGGGACCGTTCAAGGCAGGCCTTGCAGTGCACTTGGGACTGGAATCTCTCTCTCATTTGTTGAACACAACATTTGGGGAAAGAAGGGGGTTGGGGATCATCGGGCTAAGAGAAGGCCCCCACACCATTGATTTAAAGCCGAGAGTCATCTTTTCTGAGGGCTCCTTTCTTGCCTTACTAGAGGGACATTCTTTTAGATCCTTCCTGCCTGATACTAGACGATAGCAAGCTAGAAGTCCTGGGCTTTTCACAAGAATCAATTAGGAACAGGGATAAAAAGAGAATCAAGACTCTCTATAAGGAAGCAGATTCACCAAACAGATCTGGCTAGTACTATAATGCTATAATGGAACTCTCGCTTTTCAAAAGGAACATTGCAAGGTCTGGGTTGACTGTCAGGTAAACTTACAGAGGCCTCAGTGGAGATTAGTGACTGACCGGTCTGGGTTTTAGCCTGAACTTTAAAGTAGCTTTCTAAGGAGCTGAACCAGTTTGAGGGATAGGATCCCCCCCCCATGCAAAAGCAGAGTCTCCACAGTAATAGGATCACCATTCAATGAATTTAGAGGGGGTGGAGAATGAGTCTTTAAACAACAAGCATCCAAATCTATGTCATTTCTCTACCCTTCCCCTGGAGAAAAGACAAGGAGCCCGACTCCAGAGAAAGGAAGAGGCGGAAAACTGAAGCATCGGGATTACAACCGTTGCCTCTACAAGCAGCTGCAACAGGTGGAGCTGGAACTGGAGCTGTTGGGGCCTCAGAAATTTCAGAACGCCCAAAGCTACACCCAGGCTGTTAGGCAGGTTCGGCACATGAAGGATTTCCTCGAGAATCAGCTTTGCACAGCACCGTCAACCAGCGAGGGGTAAGATACTCTATTTAGGGAATGCAAGCTTTAAGAACTGTCTGTGCTTAATTATTTGTTGCCATTATATCTCCCTGTTCCTCCGAGGAGCTCAGAGTGGCATCTCCCTTCCAATTTACATCATCACAACACCCTTGTAAGCCGTGTTAACTTTGGAGATAACAAGTGACCCAAGCTTGCCCAGCAAGCTTAATGGTTGAGTAGGGAACTGAAGCTGGTTATTCCCAGTCCCAGGGCAGACACGGATGAGATACTAGCTTTGCAATTAGAAGGTGACAAAACATCATCCCTCCAAACGAGCACTGCTTCAAAGCTTCTGTGTTCGCATAATCAACTTGCAAAAGGTTCCTATACTTATCTCTTGGTGAGCAGTCACCAGACAAAAGCTGCACGCAGTCCCAGAGCTGCCCCTGGAAGAATGGAAGGACAAACTGCTTCTGACTGGACGACACACAATGATTTATTATTATTATACATATTTTCTTCTCTGAGGTTGTTTTTAAATGAAACTAATTTCACAAGTAATGTTTAAAATGACAAGACGTATTTCCTCTTCCCTTTTGTCATTTAAGTCCTAATCCACATGAGATGCTCTCTCTTTTTGCCTTTGTTTTTTCACCATCTGCCACTTTGATGACTTTTGCTGTATAACATGGTCACTTGGCTGTCTCAATTTGCCAGAGGCTCCCCAACTCCCAGCCTTCTGGGAGAAGGCAAGAAGGAGCCAGCAGTCAAAGGCCTGCCCTGGTGGTTTGTGTTCATCGGCTGGTTCCTCGTGGCTGTCACCAGTGGCGTGTCTGGGTTCTTCACAATGCTGTATGGGCTGCATTACGGCAAGGATAATTCTATCAAGTGGCTGATCTCCATGGCTATTTCCTTCTTTGAAAGCCTTTTCATCACACAGCCCTTAAAGGTAGGCTCCTTTCCACTGTGCAGTTGATCTAGGTAGGACTTAATAACAAAAATTCCATTCCATTCCATTCCATCCATCCATCCATCCATCCATCCATCCATCCATCCATCCATCCATCCATCCATCTCTCTCTCTCTGCATCCATCCATCCATCCATCCATCCATCCATCCATCCATCCATCCATCCATCCATCCATCCATCTCTCTCTCTCTATCTGCATCCATCCATCCATCCATCCATCCATCCATCCATCCATCCATCCATCCATCCATCCATCCATCCATCCATCCATCCATCCATCCATCTCTCTCTCTCTCTCCATCCATCCATCCATCCATCCATCCATCCATCCATCCATCCATCCATCCATCCATCCATCCATCCATCCCGTATAATCTATATACCACCCCATTAGTGCAACACACTATTCTGGTTGTTTAACAAACTAAAAGAGCCAAACAATAACAGACCAGCAGTAAATCAAGACAATAAAAATAGAAATAAAAGTAAGAAAGAACATATCAAGTTCCAAAGCCAAGGTAAAGCAGCGTCTCTTAATACAATGGCAGGGCAACAGCAAAAATCAAATGAGGTTGCAGTCAAATGCTTTTCTATGTCTTCCTCCAGGGGAATATTATTGAGTGGCCAGATCAGAGCACAGCTGTTTGTTCTAGACCGGAGAACCAAAAGAAGGCCTGTACTGTATTATTCCCAAGAGATTTGGCTTCTGTGACTCACTTTTAAAGAATGTACTTATTTGTTGTATTACCTCCCACATTTTCTCCAAGCTCAAGGTGAGATACACAGTCCAGTTTTATCCTCACAACAACTCCATCAGATAGGTCATGGTCAAGAGACAGGGACCAAAATCCTCTTGTGTAGATACACAAAAGGCGTAACTTTTGCAGGTAAATTGCCTCAAGTTAAGAAACCTCTATCGACATTATCGGTTGCACGCTGAGCTGTGCAACTAAGAATACAATGGGTAATGCCTGTAACGATTTCTTAATATGAAGCCAATCACTTCCAAAAGTTACGCTGTTTGCATTATGCCAGCATAACTAGGCAAGAGGATTTTGGCCAGGGTCACCTAGTGAAAGTCGTCACTGAGTGGAGATCTTGAACCCGGGTTCTCCAAATTCTAGTGTAGCCCTCTATGCTAGACATGATATGATGCAGACTCTCACTTGCAGAACACATGCTAAAGGTTTTTGCTGGATGTACAGTTTTTCCCTACCCCATCCCACACCTCAGATTGCTTATTACTATGATATACTACGGCCAAAACAACACACCCTGGAATCATCTAAGTATACATGGAAAGAATTTTGCTTTGTTTCACTTTCAGCTGACCCATATATCACTCCAAATGTAAACTGGTTTCCAACCTATTTAAGATCATGAGCGTAAACACAGAAAGAGGTTTGTAATCTTTAAGCAAGAGTTGCCAACACCAAGAGCAGCGGTTCCCAACCTCGGGTCCCCAGACGTTCTTGGACTAAAAGTCCCAGAAGCCTTCACCACGAGCTGTGCTGGCCAGGATTTCTGGGAGTTTTAGTTCAAGAACATCTGGGGACCCAATGATGGGAACCAATGATCTAGAGCATGGCAGGTTGGAGGATTCTGGGAGTTGTAGGCCACAAAAGCAACATCTTCAGCATCTTTCTAAAACTGCCATTTCCAGGATTCTCGGGAGTGGTCGTGGAAGGAAGAAAACGAAACTAACTAAGGTTTCCGGCATAATTCTCTGACAGTTTGTGGGCTTTGTCTCAACTTAGAAAGCAATCTGGAGCCTATCATTCTCTGCCGGTGCAAAAGCAGAGGGAAGCTGTTGGAACTGATCATTTAGAACCGAGTCTGGTAATATGTTTTTCTCTCTAATGTGTTACAGGTTTTAGGATTTGCTGCTTTCTTTGCTTTGGTTCTGAAAAAAGTAGAGCAGGAAGATGAGGAGGAGACATCTATTGATGGCCCGTTATCCACCTCAGGTAGTGTATGTAGTCACCCTGAAAACAATAGTCCTTGCTGTTGTTTCAGGCTGTCGTGTGCTTCTGACTTATGGCAACCCTAATCGAATTTTTGAGGTATGTGAGATGTTCAAGGATGTGGTTTACCATTGTATCCCCCTTTTCTATGGCCAAGTGGGGATTTGAACCCAAGTCTTCTGAGTCCTAGTTCAACACTCTGTCTACTCCACCACACTGGCTCTCAAATAATTTTAACATCCTGGAATATTTACCCTGTTTTAGAAGAAGACACTCATCTGTTTGGAGCCACAGGTTGTATTGTCTGGGGTGATTCTGGGAGATATAAATCAGAAAAATAACATTTCCAAACTCTGAATCGGAGCCTTTGCTGAATTTCTTACGCTACACTATAATTTTCCATTCTGGGAGTATTGCCTAACAGACAGACACTTAAATATGGCTGACTTGGGAGAAAGACTTGAACTGGAAGGTTTTTAAGTGATCTAGGCCTAGCACTATCGAAGCTTCCTATTCCTGCCCCAGTGCTAGCTGGGTGATTTCTTTCTAAACAGGAAGTGTGGGCAAAGCTAGGCCTAGCTCAGCCTCAAGACCTTCCAGTCCAGGCTTTTCTCACAGGTGAGCCACATTTAGGTGTCTGTCAGGTACAACTCCCACAATGGAGAATTATGATGGGATTTATAGTCCAAGAAATCTAAAAATCCAAGCCTTACACATTGTTTGAGGAATGTGAAAGTTGGTCAACCATTTCAAGTATCTCTCCTGGAGGAGTTTGGAATGCTTGCTGGAGGATTCTTTGGTTTCTCATCTAAAAAAGTAACTTCCCCAAGCTCTGTGTCTTGCATCGGTTATTTATACATACACCAATATCTCATGGGTCTAACACAAATGCATTACTTAGGATGGCTTGCAAGAATGAAAATCATCATTACATAAATGCAAACAAGCAGTAAAAGAGAGAAGGTGAGTCATTACATTGTTAAAAATTTGTATGCCTTCCAAAATGGAAGCCTGCTGGAATAAAAAGTCCCCAATAGCGAGCAGGGCAACGATATCTCATGGCCCAGGCAGTGTGGACTCTGCTTCCATGGTGGCAGTACCATTCTGGGTGTTACAGAAGCTATCCAAGCTGCTAGTTCTCATGCTCCAAATAGGTTCAGCACCTTAGACAGCTTCGGTAAAGTTCAAGCTAAAACCCAGAATGGATTCTCCACTGTTGTAAATCCAGAGCCTGCCCCTCTAGGGTGGGGGTGGGGAGCAAGGGGACCCACATTTTGGGTGCAGCCGCTGTGAAAGCCCTTTCTTGTCCTACCCAATTGTGCTTCCACTGGAGGCAGAAGACAGTGAAAGGTCTCTCTTTCAGATCCTGGGGTGGAGGAAAGTCAAATATTGGAACGATGAATCAAACCACCAATCCATCTAGGCCAATAGGGCCAACTATGACTGGCTCTCCTGGATTTGGGGGAAGGATCTTTTCTAGTCCTGCTTGGAGATCCTGGATGTTCTCAGTTGGAATTGCACCCAAGTACCAACCAGGCCTACTTAATTTCCAAAATCAGATTAGTTCAGATGGGAAGAAGGAAGCAGCCCCTCAAAAGACTCAGATCTAAGACAGTGGCGAGGAATCCTTGGCCCTGCTGATGTTCTAGATTTCAACGCTCGGAGACCCAAGCGACCATGGTTAAATCCAGACTTTGGATTGTGCCCGAAAATGTAACAGTAAACCAGGCATACGTTCTTAAGCTTGGTCTAACATGAGGATTCCCGTGTGATGTTGCGTCTCGCCTCATTGGTTCCACTGACAAAATTAGCACTCAGCCGAGCCCCATCGGACACCTGCCAGCCTTCTTTAGCATCATTGAAAAGTGGCGGTTTTGCTGCCTGTAAGCAGAACTCTGCCATCCACTTAGAGCTTTCCTCCCTTGTGTTGAGATCTATTTTTGTCTCCCTTTCTCTCCTTCTCCTCCTTTTGAAAGCCATGCTGAGTGTTTGAATCGTTTATGTTGCTTGATCGCCGCAGCCATTTACACCCCAATTTTTCTACCCTTAAGTTTTCCTGTGCTCTCTTCTTCCCATCCCTTTCCTCCGTTATCTTAAGGGCTAGGTAAGCTTCTGTAAATCCACTTTATAAGAAAAATACCCAGCTTCTCTGCTGGGGTTTTAAAGTTTCCTTTTAAAAAACATAATATCCTGCCTGCTTTTTTTGTTGAAGAAGTCAAGACACGTGAAGTATTCACATTTAAAACAGCAATAAACAACTCTAGCAAACAAATATCTCACCAGGAGATAGCAACAGAGTCGGCAGTAAAAATAATTAGAATTAGTTTGTGCCTAGTGATGGAGGCTAAATGTCCGTGGGATTACATTTGTAGCCCAAACAATAAAACGATTCTAGCTGGATGATTCAAGAGCTAGTTCCAGAGAAGATTTTTTTATTTCTGTCAGAAATGGTGCCTCTCATCAAGCCAACAATGGGCAAGGTCTTTATTTGAGATGCCTGGGTCTCAGTCCTCTTTGGTTTGGGATGCAGTCTTCAAATACATTTCCACTCTCCTGTTATTTCCAGCTGATAACAGCCGCCTCCCCTTCTTCCTGCACAGGTGATTCAAACTCCATCTTCGGAGCCCGGAGGGATAGTGGAAGCAACATCTACCAGCCTCCTCCTGCTACCGACATCGAGAAAATGAAGAACAACCGCATTATGGAGCAGAAAGCATTTGCCCTGATTAGAGAAATACTGGGTACTTTTTCAGTGTTTGTGTTCTGTAAAGTCTGGGAAGGAAGGGTGTGCTTTAAAAAAAAAGTCTGAATGGGCAGGGCCCAATTCAGAGAATCAGATGCCCTCTGAAACTGCAAGGCAGGCCATCTAATTCCCTTGTTGAAGGAATTGGTCATGACTTTGGTGGGCCAGGTGGCAGCGGCAGGTGCCTGCACCGAAGTAACTGCTGTACAACTGCGGTGGGGGTGGGGGTGTAACATGAGCACATTGCCCCCCCCCCGGGCATGAACCAAAAACCGAATTGCAAACCTGTTTGGTTTTCCAGTTGGTTCATGGTGGTTCGTGGTTCGCGGCTAACCGCATACCACAAACCACCACGAACTAACCTTTTTCAGTTTCATGTCCATCTCTCCTTAGGAGTTCTGTAACATGTCGTCCCATAGGATGATCTCATGCTATGCTTCCTTCCTAGGTCAGAGTTACCCCCATTGCTCCTCCCCCCCCCCCCAGTTGCACAAGGGCAAGACAAGAAGGCAGAGAGACTGAAGCAATGGGGGCCGAGAATTCATGGCTTCCCTCCGTCCCCTTTCTTTGGCTCCCGTAAATGCATAGGCAGAATTTTTGGGTTGCACTCTGGCAGCTTTCTGAATCCCCGTCAAATCGTCAGCATAAATGGGGGAGCTCAAGAGGATAGCTCTTTCTTCGTGTGATTGCCCAGAATAATAATAATAATAATAATAATAATAATAATAATAATAATAATAATAATAATAATAATAATAATAATAATAATAATAATAATAATAATAATAATAATAATAAAAAGCACACAGACATTGCAGGGGTGGAGCAAATTAAGGGAAGAGCTCACCCAAGAAAACATGGTTGGTGGGCTCATCAATATGATAGGAATGCTGCCTTTGACCACCACAGAGCATCTGGAGCATCAATTTGGGCTTGAAAAAGCTAGCCTGTTTCATGTTTCCTCTCCTTTTCCCAGCCTACCTGGGCTTCTTGTGGATGCTACTCTTGGTTGCCTATGGACAACGAGACCCTAACTCCTACTATCTCAACAAACATATTGAAGGCAGCTTCACAGATGGATTCCAGAAAGTTTTAAGTTACCAGGATTTCTTTAAATGGGCAAGAACCACCTTGGTCAACAATTTATATGGCCCACATCCAGGTACAAACATAGTTTTTGTTGATGCAGCATTTAAGCTCAAGACAGAGAGATAATGTGTTATGATGAGCAATGACATTGTTTGTAGCATATTACACTTGGGGAGGGGAATAATGAAGGCATAACAATGTTATTTTGAAACATAATATAGTGACAATTAACTTCATTAGTTGGGGACCTAATGACTAATACTTTGTCCTACCTACACCATTGCAATACTTACTCATTACTTTGAAATGTTATTTTGGTGATTCATGAATGCAGTTTTAGGTGGGGGTTTTTGTTGTTGTTGTTTTTAAGAGTTTTTTAAACAAATTAAAAAGTATGTGTTAGCAGTTCATCACCAACAAGCAATGTCAATCATTACTCATGAGTAAAGAGTAGTGAACAATTATTTGTCTTAAAAAAATCATAGCACTTTTGCAAAGACATTCTGAAAACTGGTTTAAGAGTTGAGGGACATCTATGTTTAATTGTTTCTATAATGTAAAACGTCATCGGTTGAAATCCTGTTGCTTAGGGTAGTAAAAGTTGCACTAGAGTAGGCCCATTGAATCAGTGGAGATTTGGCGAATCAACTTCTCTGCAGGTTCTATTGATTTAAATGGACTTACTCTGTGACTTACTTTAGTAAGGCATAACTAGAGTAGGGTCTCTTTGGATCACTTGACTTACTACACCAAGCAACAGGATTTCAGCCATTTGGTTTAGCTGCCTTGCTTTTTAAGCACTTGTGAGCTGCCTTGGGTCCCTTCACAGGGAGGAAGGCTGTGTAAAAAGTAAACAAATAAATAAACAAATACATAAAGTTTGGTGACAAATAGGTAAGAATAAAAAAGTGTTTTTGATGAGAATTTGTCAAACTTCACATTTTCTTTGAATATTTGGGATGGAAAGGATGTGAGGTTTTAAAAATCTGAAGGAGGGATAATTATAAACGAACCTGTCCATTCAAGCCCAGCACTAAGCTTCATGCTTGCAAATCTGGCTTGCAAGCTCTGCGTATTCAACCATGTGAGTGCTAAAGTGTGGTTGATGCCTCATCTTAAACAGGTACAGGTACAGCGTGATCCTCTTCTCCAAGCTGGAAATAGCATGTCTCTAGAATTTGCTGGACAGTTTCGCAAATGGGGAGATTTCTGTTCATTTTTTAAAGAATTTGACAACAAAAGTATCAAAATCCATACATTACATCCTAACCGGGACAGAGAGAACAGGTTAAGTTGAGGAACTGAAGGCGAGGCAAGGTGAAACTGGGAGACGGTCCCACCTCTAATGAGGAATACATTGGGTTAAGGTAAAGGTAAAGGTTCCCCTTGACATTTAGTCCAGTTGTGTCCAACTCTAGGGCACGGTGCTCATCCCCGTTTCCAAGCCATAGAGCCAGCATTTGTCCGAAGACAGTTTCCGTGGTCACGTGGCCAGCGCAACTAGACATGGAACACCGTTACCTTCCCACTGAGGTGGTACCTATTTATCTACTCGCATTTTTACATGCTTTTGAACTGCTAGGTTGGCAGGAGCTGGGACAAGCGACGGGAGCTCACTCCGTCGCGTGGATTCGATCTTACGACTGCTGGTCTTCTGACCTTGCAGCACAGAGGCTTCTGCGGTTTAACCCGCAGCGCCACCACGTCCCTACATTGGCTTAAAAGGCACTGCAAATACTACAGGTGGACCTACATGCTCCCAGAAACTGTTTTCCCCTCCCTTGCATCCCAACCAGGCTTCATCACAGATGGCAACTCCAAGCTGGTGGGCGGTGCACGGCTTCGACAAGTGCGGGTCAAAGGCAACACCTGCCCGATAGCGCCTAAACTACAGATGACGGTTGGGGAGTGCCATGCAGCCTATTCTTTTGATGCCGAAGACACAGCAGACTATGGAGAGCAGTGGAACCGCTCTTCCCTCGACAACTCTTCGGATCTCGGTTCTGCATGGCACTATCAGAGCCAGTCCAAACTCAGAGGGCATCCAGTGTGGGGCAAACTGGCTGTCTACCGAGGAGGAGGATATGTGGTTTACTTGGGCACAGATCCTCGGAATGCCTCCAGGTAGCTTCTTCCGTTGATGTTTGCACTGTATTTGCTTACTAGGTCCACAAAGTTTAATGAATTAATCAAGCAAAACGTTACGTCTTCCTGTTTTATTTATTTATTAGCAGGGAGGTTGGCAAGTCTTTGGGTCCGAGTCCCAATTCTGGGTCCAAGTCTTTGGTACCAAGTCCCAACCCTATTAAAAACAAGCTTTTTTTCCCCAGAAAAAAGGGAGGGGTGCGTGGGTTCAAGCCATGAGTCAAGTCCGAGTCACTGAAAAAAAACCCAAGTCAAGTCCAAGTCATAGGTGCAACTTAAGTCTGACTTGACAGTGAGTCCCGTGACTTGAGTTCCCATCCCTGTTTATTAGTTGCATTCAATCTCGGTTGTTTTGGATGAATTGTTCATGTGTAGGATGACAATATCGTACAATCAATATATCACACACTTCTTCTGTTTGTTCTTTGGCAGAATTCTCCAGTACCTCTTTAAAAACATCTGGCTGGATACCTTTACAAGGGCCGTGTTTGTTGAGTTCACTGTCTACAATGCCAACGTGAACCTGTTCTGCATTGTAAACCTCATGTTTGAAACCAACTCCTTAGGTGAGAGCTGGACATTTTCTCCAGCACTCGGACAAGAGGACAACCGGCTGCACGTTACTCTGAGAAGCTGCATCTCACATTGTACCTCCTAAATCCTTTAGTAGTTTGAGATCAATTTAACATATTATGAGGATATACTAAGTCAGGGAATGGATCTATGTTGGCTTACTGGACATTAATGGAGCATAAAAAGGTTCCATCATTCTTTTTTTTCAAAACTGGAAGTGAATTTATAGTCAGTTCCAGTATTGGGTGAAAAAAATGCAACATGTACACAAACATGCCCAGACCACAAAAATATGCCTACGCCGATGACACACAGTAGGCTCCATCTTGTTTAAATTTGTTTCCCATAAGCCCTGTCCAAGATGTATATGGCATACACATGCCAGAATGGTTGCCTGGACCACGGCCGACCTGGCTGAGATGTTCTGGGAGTTGCAGCTCAGACACGGAATTTTCCCATCTCTGATTCTGCGTGTGGCTACGGGCAAATGGGATAGCAGCTGCATGTGATACTGATGAACAGATGTTTATGCACAGCTTGGCCTCTGGTGGGTGTTATTGTCAGATCAGCCCAGCGCCTGGCATTCTCACAGCAGAATCATTAATCATTGCCTCCACATCACTGGTTAATCAGCAAAAACAATTATGCAAATCAGTTTTTTTAAAAAGCTAGGAAACCTGCAGGATCAAAGATGTGAAATGAAGTTACATAAATCCTATGTTACGTTCCCCTTGTGCATAGTTTAGACTGATTGCAGAGCTCAGCTTCCTCTGAATGTGGATTGCTGTGGCAACATGATATGTTTATATAGTTTAGCTTGAAACGGCCGTAGCCCTCCTTTTGTGATGTAGGAGCTGGAGTGCCTTGTAAAGCCATGCACTGACCATTGCTTGAATTTTGCAGGAGCTTTCTTTCCACGAGCTGAGCTGCAGAGTATTCGGCTTTATCCATACACCGATGGCCTGCATATTTTTGTGGTAGCAGCAGAAGTCATTTATTTCCTCTTTGTCATCTACTACATGGTGGGACAGGTAAGACGATGAGACGAAGCAGAGCCTCACACAAAGACAGCCAAAGTGGGCGACTCTACCCCCCTTCCAACAGGGCTTCTGTCTCTCTTTATTTGTCCATCACATTCAAGGTCACTCTTGGCTGGAAATCTAAACGAAGTGGCATGGTAGCAACCTGATCTGCTAATTTGTTGACATGGTGCCCTCTTTGGAACTGAACGCTTTGTTCTAACAGGGAAAACTCATGAGGGCTCTGAAATGGAATTACTTCCATAGCAAGTGGAACCTGTTAGAGCTGGCCATCATCACCATCAGCTGGAGTGCCCTGTCGGTGTTTATGAGACGGACCATCTTGGGCTTGCGGGACATCAGTTACTACCAGGAGCACAAGGATGAGTAAGTTCTCATTCTCCTAGAGTTTTCCAAATTTCCCTTGCTGGTGGAGGGAAATGGGGTAGAACTAGCATCTAGGATTTGAAATCGGGCCTCCTTAGCTTCTGTCTCACACCTTTATCCATTTCCCCCAATGTGGCACTCTGCAAATATATTGGACTAAAACTCCCACCAGCTCCAGCTATCCAAGTCAGGCACGATGATTGTGGCAGCCTCAAACCTCTTCAGGGCACCAGGCTTTTTTGGGGGTGGGTGGGATGGAACGGGGAGGCTTCTGCCCCCACTGCCCCACAATAGCTCATGGTGGTGGTTTCCCCGTCGTCTCAGGTTTGCAAGCTTCAACCAGACAGCAACCGTGGATGCTGTTCTGGGCTACCTGATCGCCTTTCTGGTGCTTCTCGCCACCGTGAAACTCTGGCATCTCCTGAGGCTGAACCCCAAGCTGAACATGATCACCTCCACCCTGAGGAGGGCCTGGGGAGACATATCTGGATTTGCGACTGTGATTATAATCATGTTCCTCGCCTATTCCATTGCCGTGAGTCACCTTCTGTTTCATCTCTTCCCCAGGGAACAGTTTCCATCTGTTCATACTTTCTATGGTTTCCCCCCTGCATTATTTTGACAGCGATTGTCACAGCCGGCCCTAAGATTAGGCAGAATGAAGCGACCACCCCAGGCAGCTGATGCTGAGAAGCCCAAACAGCATCTCCTTTCTGTTCCTCTCAGTTGAAGGACTGCCCCTCTTAAACTAACTTCCTTCCTCAGATGAGCCTGTCTCCAGAATTAAGATCAGATTAAACTCCCAGTCCAGCCAGCCACTGGATGCGGACTGTTAAGAGGGCCCTCGGTCGCCCTATGCTTCAGACAGAAAAATGTCTTGAGGCCTGATCTGCTATTCATAACTAATGGAGGACAGACCACATGCTACATTAAATAGGTTACTGCATTTTACAGGTCTTGGCTTTAAAACAAAAATGGTTGTGGTGGGTGATTTAGGGTTGGGGTTAGACATGGGCACGAACCGCCGGTTTGGCATAGTTTGTTTCCCGGCCAAACAGCTGATCCGTGGTTCGGAATGGCAGTGCCCTGCCCCACCTTCCTCCAGACACTGCTGCGAGTAGCTGCCTGCTGGAGGGGGTGGGGCACCGAACCACAGATCAGCTGTTCAGCCAGGAAATGAACTGTGCCAAACTATAATTCCCCCCTTCTGTTCTTTGCAATCTTCAGAAGGAAGGAAGGAAGGAAGGGAGGGAGGGAGGAAGGAAGGAAGGAAGGAAGGAAGGAAGGAAGGAAGGAAGGATGGATGGATGGATGGATGGATGGATGGATGGAT
This sequence comes from Intellagama lesueurii, assembly GCA_037013535.1. Classification (NCBI taxonomy): domain Eukaryota; kingdom Metazoa; phylum Chordata; class Lepidosauria; order Squamata; family Agamidae; genus Intellagama; species Intellagama lesueurii. The sequence goes on from JBAJHW010000008.1 coordinate 15,106,437, forward strand.
GGATGGATGGATGGATGGATGGATGGATGGATGGATGGCTGGATGGATGGATGGATTCCTCTGACACTAGTTCTATCATGGAGTTGTCCTACATGGGCACATATTGGTGCCATAACATAAGCTGGCTCAGAATTTGGAGAAAAGAAAACCTTTTTAGACTACGAATTCCAGAATTCCCCAGCAAGCATGGCCACACTGGCTGAGAGATTCTGGGAGTTACAGTGCCCCCCTCTCACACAAATCCCACAACTTTCCTAACTCCTTGTTTGGCCCGAAGAAACCTTTTCTGGCTGTTTGTTCCTATTTGTTGTGAACTGTGCGTCTTAAATTTAAAGGGGTGGGAAAGCGTGCATTTTTAAGAGGTACTGTAATTATGCTTTAAAGTAAGGCTTTCTCCCTCATTAAGGGACTCACAGTGACATCTGTTCTCTCTCTGTTATTTGTCTTTCCTTTAAATTAATCCAAAGCACTCCCCAGACTCTGAAGTCGTTTAGAAACATCACATAGCTCCAAGATTTCCTATACGTCAGTTACTGTACAACCATTGTGATTTTATTCCCCACGGGGCCTCCTGGACAGGGGCTGGACTCGATGAGCCATGGGGTCCCTTCTAGCTCTGCAGTTCTCACATGATGATGATTTGTATGCAAGACTTTTAAAAAATTTATTTTCAAATTGCAGACAAACTTAATATATGGATGGAAACTAAAGTCATACAAGACACTCTTTGATTCAGCAGAGACGATGGTCAGCCTTCAGCTGGGAATCTTCAACTATGAAGAGGTATTGCATCCTGGTCGTTAGATGTTCCCCGGGATCAAATAAAGCCACAGGGCAGTTATTTTTATTGCATTGACAGTGCATCTGCACTAGCAGGGGGTTGGACTTGATGGCCCCTGTGGTCTCTTCGAACTCTGTGATTCTATGATTCTATGATCTAGCACTATCAGTGTGCATAATTCCCCCAGTTTGGTGTGCTCCTCTTAGGTTAGACTACATAAATCCCCGTTAACATTCTGTGTTTTGTTTTTCCAGATCCAAAGTGTATTCAGGCCACAAATAGGCATACCAGAGTCTCCAGCTGAATTTAAAATATCTTGCAAAAGGAGCTTTCTTTCCTCTCTGTGGAACAGCAAAATGCCTCGGTGACATTTATCTATGTTTTCCAGGTCTTGGACTACAATCCGATTTTGGGATCCTTCTTAATTGGCTCCTGCATAATTTTCATGACATTTGTGGTGCTGAACCTCTTTATCTCTGTGATCCTTGTTGCTTTCAGTGAGGAGCAGAAACATTATCAGGTTTGTTCATGGATATGCTTTGGCAATCCCATCCATCAGCTGGCTAGATAGCTCGATGGGTTAGGTATCTGTCTGTGGATCCAGAGGTTGGGGGTTCAGTTTCCCACTGTTCCTCCTGCAAGTAGAGAAAGCCTGGGTGGCCTTGGGCAAGCTGCACACAGTCCCAGGGCACCCCTGGAAGAAGAAGGGAATGGGAAACCACTTCTGAGCACTTTCTAACGAGAATTGACTCGACGGCATACAATTATTTCTATTTATTAATCCCATAAATTAAAAGCCCAAATTGCTTTGCCATGTACTCTCTTTTTATATTGGGAGGTCCCACTAAAACCAGGTTTCCTAAGCTTGATGCCTCTAGTTGAATGGGACTACAGCACTCATTGTCCCCCTACATGCATGCTGGCTGAGGATGATAAGAAATGCAGTCCAAGATATTTGGAGGGTGCTGGGTTGGGGCAAGTTGCGCTGAACCAAAGGATTTCACTGATCTGCAACGTTAATAGAAACAGCTGGTGTCACAGTCCTATGTCTCCTCAGATGTAAGCCCCATTGGTTTTCCAATCTAGTATGTACTAGATTGCAATGAACGCAGGCCAACACATTCACCTGGGAGCCAGCCCTGTCCATCACAACCAGATTTATTACTGTGCAAAAAGGCATAGAAGTGCAACTTCCAATTTGCAAATCTTGGCATGCTTACCCGGGGGCAACAAACTCCTATAATTCAACTCAATGGACATCTGCTCCGAGTAATCATGGTTAGGATCAGGTTGCTTGAATACAATCCTCTTCACACTTAAATTGACAGTTAGCCCCACGGAACATAGGAGAGCCCTGTGTCTGAGTACATATTCAAGCTGTAAAAGTTATACTTGTTTTATTTTATTATTATTATTTTTGTAAGTATACCTACTCATTTATAAGAACTTCTAGGGCTATGCTTTCAGAACGAAGACCATTTTCCATCGCCTTTCATATACTGTGCACTCGCCTTTAACAGAAATTGTTTAAGGGGAGTCACTGGAGTCACTGCCTGGTGCTTTTTCTCTTGCTTAGCATCAGAAAAACTGAAGTAATTTATGAATTGTGCCCACGGCAGCCTTTCTGAACCAGAAAAATGCAGTCACCGGAGATTCTGTATTCAACAGGGCCTGCCGAGATCTTTCCCGCACCTGTATTTCTCCACCCGTATTATTACATAGAATTGTACACAAGCGCAGCAATCGATTATTAGAGACAAATTGTAACTGTATGTGTACGTGTGTGTTTTAAGGCTTCAGAAGAGGAAGAGATAGTCGACCTAATGTTGAAGAAAATCTGCAGTTTCCTCGGCATTAAATGCAAAAATGAGAAACCTGACTGTAATAAGCCACTGGAAGAACCTGCAAGCAACTAACAACGCATTTAAATATTGTGTTTCCTGTGCTAGTGCATGCTATAGCTGTTTTCAGGAATTGAAACTTGAACCTGATGCTTAATAACTGCATTTCAGATCGTGGTCTTAATTGTTTATTGACAGACATGGAAGCAAGACCAAGACAATATGAAATTAATCCCGCTTAATTGTACACACTCTTTTATTCTGTGATTATTCCACCGTGTAATACAATAAACGCTATCTAAAGAATTATTTGGTTAAGTTGTTTAAAACTGTAATGTAGTTGCCACTGCAGTGTACTATGCACTCTTACGACATGCTTTACAGTAGGACCCCCCGTATCCACAGGGGATTGGTTCCGAGCCATCTCACAGATGCTGAAAAACGGGGATCATAGTGAACCCCATTTTAATGGCCAATGCGAACTGTAGCATGGTCTCTCACCCCCCCCCCCCTTTAGTATCCAGGTCTGGTAACTTCATCTTTAGAAATATATATTTCTAGGATTTTTTTTTCTTTTAATATTTTCAGACCATCGATAAGTGAATCCTGGGCAGCACACCTAGTGGTGAAAGCTTCTGGCAGTTTTAGTCCAAAAACATCTGGGAACCCAAGGTTGGGAGCCACTCTCTTACACCCTTGCATGAACATCTAACTGTACAGTACATAGCAGTTCCTCTTCAAGGAGCCACCCCGCCCGTTTTTTCTGGTGGCAACGCCGAAAAGGCTCCTTTCCCCGCCCCCAAACAGCGCAGGGCCTGCCCGGTGGTGGCTCCTCCAAAGCAGGCGCTCGCTGCCCCGCCTCCCAGGGCCACGCGCGAGGCTCCGGCCGCCATTAAGCCCCGCCCTCCCCCCCCCCGGGCGCCGAGAGCCCGCCGGGGAGAGGCCCCGCCCCTTTCGAGAGGGAAGCCCCGCCCCCGCCCCTTTCTCCTCCTCTCCTCCCGCCTCCTCTTCTCCGGCCGGGTCTCGGTGGAGCGGCGCCCGCGATGGCCGCGGCGGTGACGGCTTGCCGAGCGCTCCGGCGGGGGGGTCGGGCTGAGGGCCTTCCCGGCCGCCTCCGGGCTCGCTCGGGCGGAGCTTCCCGGCCAGGCCGCCCCGGCCAGGCGGCTCAGCGCCAGCCCCGCGTTGCTGCACGCCGGTGAGTCTCGGGAAGGGCAGGAGCGGGAGGGGGGGGGTGGTGGATCGGGGCCCCCATGCACCGGGACTTTCTCCTGCGCCAGCAGGCGATCGGCTGGTCCGGGAGGGGCTTGTCCTTTGCAAGCAGGAGCCGATGCGCTTCCAAAGCGAGGCGCGCTGGGTTTACTCAGGAGTAAGCTTCCTCCCGGATCTTCTCCCAAGATGTTTTCTCGGAAGGAGCCCCCTCTGCAAGCCTGTGCATTTACACCTCTAGGCGGGCATCCCTTACACCCTAAGCCTCTGTATTTACCTCTAGGCAGGCATCCCCTCCATCCTTACACCACAGCCGGGGATGTGTGTGTGTGTCTACTCTGGAGTAAATGCCATTGCGTTGCAAGCGACCGGCTCCCAACTCTGGAGGGCTTCCGAGAGCCACAGCCGGGAGAGTCCTGAAGGCCTTTACTCGGGAGGAAGCCCCCTCGAACGTGCGGCATCAGCTGTTGCAGGATGCGTGGGACAGACAAAATCTTTGCAAATTGTATCCCGCCACAGGGCAATACAGTTGGGCTTCCTTCCCTTTTTCTTTTTTTGCAGATTTCACGTTTTCAAAAGATAGGTAATAAGAATAAGTGGAACAGCCAAACAACGACAACTAAAGGAAACCAAAAACAGAACAAAGGAATTGTTAACAGTAAATAGGGCCAGCTTGACTTTCTGCCCACTCCTGTCACTGAATGTGGGATTGTTTTCTGAGTAAACATGCCGTGCCTCGCTTAGCCTGATGGAGGATTCCTGGATCCTTGGGGAGAGAAGAGGTTAATGGTGTGGTCCCTTCACACAGGACCGGTGTCTTCTGTGCAGAGGCTGCTTGCTTGCTTGCAGGTTGACTTTGTGCAATGCCACAGAAGGGGCTTGTGGGTGCAACCCTGTCAGGAGCCCAGAGAGGAAACGCAGGAATCGCCGAGAGCGGTTTGTTCTGCTCAGGGGGTCCTGTGGTCCGTGCAAGATTCATGTTGTTCTTGCATCCGCTGATCTTAGTTTGCAAAGTTTTTCTCCAGTTGGAAGTGGATCGCCTAATCCAGTGGTTCTTAACCTTTGTTACTCAGGTGTTTTTGAACTGCAACTCCCAGAAACCCCAGCCAGCACAGCTGGTGGTGAAGGCTTCTGGGAGCTGCAGTCCAAAAACACCTAAGTAACCCAAGGTTAAGAACCAGTGGCCTAATCGGTTCAAAGTCATGACCCTTGGTGCAAAGTAGGACGCATGGTCCATTTCCCTGTTCTCCAGGCCATCGATCATGGGCCTGTGAAATCTTAACGCCCTTATAAATGTGTTCAGCTTCAGGGTGCTACAAGATTCTTTATTCGGTTCCTTAGAAGTTTGCATAAAAGAATTTGTCTCTGGGTTGTGCCCAAGAAGGGTGAGTATCTTGAGAGGAGGGGTAACCATTGTATTTGAACCGAAATAAAAGGGAGCCGTGGGGTTGATACAAAACACAAATGCAAGAGTAGGCATAACATCTTTATAGACCACTAAAAAAAATCGTCGTACAATCTGCGAGGATTTGTGGATCAGGACCATCATCAGGTGTGGATCAGTGTGAAGAACTTAAAAGTCCAAACGTTCATGGCAAGACGGATTTTGCCAGGCGCGTCTCTTACTATTATCTCTTGTCACCTGGGCGGGAGAAGCTGTAGGGAAGAAGTGCTACAAACCTCCAGGCGCGGGGAAACTTCCTTTGCAAACCGAAGGAAACCGGGGGAAAAAAAACATAAACCGAGGCATTATTTCGAATGGATTTCCGTTCGTAAACCGGAAAGTACGTAAACCGAGGCATACGTAAACCGAGGTTCTACTGTAAATGGAAAGGTGGTTCAAACAAGGTCTGTGTGGTTTCCTATTGTTTTCGAAGGTGATGTCAGAGGGAAGGTGATGAAGAGCTTAAAGACTGCGCAGGTTTGTTCTCTCGACGAGCGCAACACTTTACAGACGCAGCTGCGGTATTCGAAAGGATGGGGGGCTTCTCCCCTCCCCAGTAATTTATCTGTAGAGTTATTGCATATCTGCCATGAACTGCTCCTAGATGCAAGCGACCACTTGCATTCCAGTTGCAAACTTTTTAATGGCACACGCAATAAACGTAAATAGACTCAAAGTTCATTCTTGGAAGGAGTTTTTTCATTGAACTTTTATCTCTGTATGAGTAGCTAAATAAACATTCTCCCCCCCCCCCCCCCAAGGTAAAGGTCAGGATTTCAACCCATTCCAGGAGAGATTATTATATTTTCCAGATTGAAAGTTGTATTTAGAAAGTCTTAAATGGTCTGGTTTAAGCTTTTTATGAAAACAACTGGGTGGTAGATTCATGGATTTCTGATTTTTTTTTTTTAAAAAGATTTTTTTCAGAGGGCAATCCAGGGTTTTACTCACGCTCAAGGTGGGCCGATCTATGTCTTTTGGACTACAATGCCCAGAATTCTTTAGAAGCACAGGATTCTGGGAGTAGTGGTTCAAAAACACAATTCTACTTACCTCTCATTCATAGTGAGCCCTGAAACGGATCTTTGGCTGGTCACCTTCCCTGAGTCTGACCTAACTCACAGAGTTGGTCTGAGGATGAGGGAGGAAAATCATGCATGCAGCCTTAAGCTTATTGCAGGAAAAATGAGATATAAATTTAACTAGTAACTTAATTTGCATTCAATGACAGCGTCAATTCCTGTAGCACACTTTACGTGCCTCAAAGGAAGGATGGGAAGCCCATTAGATCACCCAGAATTTCTATCAGATTCTAACCTCACAGTTGTCAACCTTCTCTTGAATTAGGATGCTTTTCAGTTTTTTTCTTTTCTGTGATGGTAAAAATGACTTCAATAATACTCTTTGCCAGTTAGTTAACACGAAAGTATTATGGCACTCTTCAGTGTGAGCTTTCATGAGTTATGATCCCCTTTCTCAGACATCAATGAAGACATCAGAAGTGGGTTGCAATCGCTGGAAACTCACACTCACTGAAATCAATTAGCTAGTCCTGAAAATACGACAACGCCTTTGTTTTTATTGTTGCTGAAAGTGACGTGGCTACTTCCCGGAAAACTGCTACAATGAAAAAATTCTGCCTTTTTAAAATGTTTACCTAATATAATATACATACCCTCTGTTCAATGTATCATTTTAACTGTTATTAAAATAAAACAGTTAAAATAGCAAACACCCCTGGTAGAGATGTCCTGAAACAATAGTGTGGAATTTATTTTTTTCCATCTTAGGCCTCCTTTTTTTCTTTTGTCTATACTTCTTTCCAGGCGTCACACGCAAAGGTGGAGAGCACCCAAATAAAAAGTAGGCCTCAGCTAAGCAGCGCTTTCCCTCTGTGCACCCAGTCTTTAAAACCCCAGGATACTGCTTTTTCATAATTCATAACTTTTTTTTTAAAGAACCTGTGCATTGTCACATACCTTGCGTTGTTGTTGTTTAGTCGTGTTCAACTCTTCGTGACCCCATGGACCAGAGCACGCCAGGCCCTCCTGTCTTGCGTTAGGGAGTTTAAATTCTGTTCCTTCACAGTGCATGTGCGTCTCTTGAAAGACAAGGAAATCTATTCTTCTGCTGCAGGTGATAGTGAGAATTCTGTTTTTCTAAAAATATATGGCACGAGAAAAAAAAATCATGTATAATTCTGGACAATAACTGAGCAGGACGTTAAATTTAATGACTATGCCATAATGGCCAGAAATACGGATACAGCTGCAAACAATTTTTACTAGCAATGTTCTGTTGAGTCTTAGGAAGTGAGAAGCCTTGAATATAAATAATATTGTGTATCTATTAATTTTTTTGCAAAAAAGGGGAAATTGGGTGGTTCATTATTCAGGAGAGTTACTTGTGCGTTGATAAAAACGTACGCTATGAGTATTACTTCCAAGTGTGATTTTTTTTTTTTTGGTCATTGAAAGTAGAATCACTTATTAGTATAAAGCTTTGCATAGTATTTTGTAAAATGTTTGCATCTTTAGTAATAGGTCTCAGATACTCAAACATTTCAGGACTTCCGTCATCAACCTGGCACCCTTGAAACGAGCTGGGATACAAATTTCCTCATCCCCAGCTCATGACACTGTCCTAGTCATGGGAAATATAATCCACAGAGAACACCAGATTGGGGAAAGGCTGCAGAATGCAATGTTAAACGAAAGCCTACCTCCCTGCCTCCACCATAACCTTGTCAAGACTACGTCTGTGGAATGGGCATCATCCTCATCATAAGCAGTTTCCATAATATTGTGCTGCTGTTGAGTAGTTTGGGTGACTTATCCAGATGTTCTTGTTCTCTCTAGCAACGAGCCTTTAAGCCAAGGTCTACATGGTGCCCCTGGACTTTGAGGCAGGTGTTCTTGCAGGCATGCAGAGCTTGGGGTGCCCAGATGTTAACGGGCTACAGTTCCCTTTATCTCTTCCCATTGTCCTGCGGTCTAAAGCTGATAAGACGTTGGAGTCCAGCCTTACCTCAAGAGTGGCGGGTTCTGCACTGCTGCGGCATTGTCTTGCAATCTTAAGCTTTTGCCATTTCAGGAGGTTCACTTATACGGAAGGGTGTCTACGATTATATCTTAAATGGATTGCATTACAGTGTTTGAAGAAGAATATAATTTCAAAAAAAGATACTGGGTGGTGGGGAGAAGAAACACGCCCAGCACAGTAGAGAATAAACATGCATCTGATGTCAGTTGAAGAGTGGCTTGGATTTGAACACGAAACCTTTGCAACATAAACTCAGCAGGGAAAACAGGCTGCTCAGGTTTGTATTCTAACTGTTGTTCAAGGACTGGGAACTTGGAATGTTTTTCCGAAGTGGATGCCCAATTTTAAAACGTTTTGAGATGGAATCGTGATGGAAAAAACAAAAATGGGTTTAGAAAAGCCAGATGTATTGAAATCTCCTTTTGCTTTGTTTTTCAGCGCGTCGATTCACAGACAAGCACGAATGGGTATCGGTTGAAAACTGTATTGGAACTATAGGAATCAGCAATTTCGCACAGGTATTGATACCACCGTGCCCCTCCCCCACCCCAAGCTGTTAATCTTGCAAAATATGATCTTGTTGACCTTGCTCTTTGCTACCTTTATTGCTCTAATATATTTATTCTAATCATGTATTTTGAACACAGAACCAAACTGTGGACTTTGGAACTCATAACATCCTGGGGAATGCTATTGGCTGATTGAGCCATCCCCTCTCCTCCCCACCCCTCCCCACCCCCAGTTTGGCTTCCATCTGGTCCAGCCGCTACAGGAGTCACGGAGTCACTTAGCTCACTGTTCTTATTACTTTGCATTGCGACCTTGGAAATCAGGCTGAAAATTGCTTGTAACCCAAGTTGTAAAATTCACAGGTGCCTGCTTTGTGCAACTGAATAATACTAGATGAAAATACGAATTTGCAAACCAAGCAGCAGCCACCAAATAATCTGATGAGGGGTTGGAAGATCATGAAATGGAAACCAATCTGTTCCCGGTTATCTATCACTGCCTTGTTTTGTGGACCAGACAGCACTGGAAGCTTGGGTCTCTCCATGGGGATTAAAATGTGCAATTTTCTAAATGGAATTGGGAGCACAGTTCCCATTTGGCCTGCATTCAGTGGGCAGAAGAGCGTGTGCTTCTGTCAGAAATGTAATATTGAGAACAGACCTTCCATAGTGTTGGTCCCACCCACCCCCTTCGTCCTTTTCTGTCTGTTGCTGCCTTTGCATGGACCACTCAGCCAGAATTCTTTAGAATAGTGGTTCTCAAACTGGGGTCCCCTGATGTTCCTGGGCTGCAACTCCCAGGAACTCTAGCCAGCATAGCTAGTGGTGAAGGCTTCTGGGAGTTGCAGTCCAAGAACACTGGGGTTACGCAAGGTTGGGAACCTCTGTTTTAGGGCCTCAATTCATCATTCACATGCAAGAATGATGGTGCGTGTTCAGTTGTTGCCACTTTGACTCCTCCCATAAGAGGAAGTGAGGGAATCAAGGATGATGGGCAACTATGGTTTGTTCAGGGGCTCCGTTTTTCACCCCACTAAACGCCTGCACACACCCGGTTTTTCAACATTGGAACTGATCGGAAAGTTACTTCAAATGTTCAGAAATCACGTTTGGGTGTGAAGGAGTTACAGGGTGGGTCGGCAGGAGGAAGTGGCATCTAAATGCAGAATTACAACTCTAGGGGACCGTTTCTCCACTTTAGCTGAATATGGTTTGCGGAAGAGGTGATGAGGGGAGGCTCTGGGGGTCACACAAAAGGATTCTACAGGTCCCAGCCGCCCACCGATTGAACAGCTCCCGCTCCCATGTGTTACATCCAGCTTGTTCTTCATCTAACAAGGGGGTTGAAGCTGGCTTCCAGATCCAGGCTTATTAGAATGGCAACAAGCTGTAATCCCAAGATTTTCTGCCATTGCACCTTTCTGCTTAGCTTTTAACATTCCTGCTTTCAAATTAAACCAAACAGAAACAACGAGTCTGTGAGCCCCCCAGCACACTTGATTATTAGCAGCAAATCAGTATTCTGACAAATTCTGGCTTAGTGTTTTGAGTAAATGCAGCCAATAGCAACTTACAGGAGCAGTCCTCTGTAATACCTGGGGTGCTGTCTTTTGATCAAGGTGGTGGATCCCAACCATGGGTAACCCAGATGTTCTGAGACTGCAACTCCCCAAAATCCCAGCTGGTGGTGAAGGCTTCTTGGGAGTTGCAGTCCAAGAACACTTGGGTTACCCAAGGTTGGGAACCACTGCTCTAGGTGCTCCCCTCAAGTGATGGAAAGGATCCGTTTGTCACAGCACGTTATTTTCCTCACCTACATATCTTGCATTTAGCGTGCGTTGTTTTGTGAATGGGCACTGAAAGTGGCCTCTGTTTGAAGGTCCAATTGCTGAGGCATATTTCTCTGAGACAATTTGTTGCGGGAGGGGAAGTGGGTGGGACAGAGAAACTATGTAGAGGAGATGCGTTATTCTAGGGCAATGCAGACGTACACAGAGAGACCAAGAAAGGGGGGAGTGGTTGTAGCCCCAAGCTGCAGGTTGTCTAGGCAGAGGTGATGGCCTGGTGACCTGGAGTTTGCATGGAAGATCCTGCTAAGCTGGGGTAACGGAGACTTCCCGGCTGCTTTTCATTTTTTCATTGCTTTGCCGTTTGACCTTGCAGCGCATGAGAAGTGAAGCATAGCTAAGGCTAGTTTATGAACTGGTTAGCCGTCGATCAGACAAAAGGTTTATGGAAAGACAGGGGTGAGGAGAGAGAACCTGCCATCTTTGGTGTTTGAAGTGAAGATTGGGAGTTGCAAAAGGAGTCCTGCCCATCTGTTTGCATTCCACCCATGGGGAGCTCCCGTGTGGTGCATCGGCCCCTTGCTTCAATTCTTAACCTTTTAATGGCCTTTCCTTCCAAGCCACTGTTGCTGATGCCTGAACTTTCATTTCACAGGAAGCATTAGGAGATGTTGTTTATTGTAGTCTTCCAGACGTTGGCACAAAGTTGAACAAACAGGGTAAGCATTTTCCCCCTTCCCCCTTTTAATTCTTAGCTGTTAATATACTACAACATTGCCAAAAAAACAACCCTGGAGGAATTTTAAATTAAACAGTAATGCTGTTCTTGGCCTGGAGTCGAGAAAGCTGCTGGAGGTGTTTTTCAAGGGCTTGGGCATGCCAAATAGGCTGCTAACTCTGAAAAGCAGAGCTGTCCACCACCACCACCACCCCCCTCGGGGATCTGTGCCAAGTCCCGGCACAAACAGCTTTTGAAAGCCCGTCGTCACTCTTGAAAGCTTGTCCTGTGGCAGCAGGGCCGCTGTTTGAGAAACGGAGGTCAGAGTTGGCTCAAATCTGGAGCATGGGTTTTGTGCCTCTTAGGCTCTAGCGTGTTCTTTCATTTTCTTTGCTGTCGCTTATAGGGAGAGATAAGGAATGTGTTCTGCTCAGAATTGAAATGGGGCCTCAACTGAATTCTGAATGAGCTGGCATGGGTTTCCCAACTTGGCACCCTCTAGAAGGACACAAGGTGGGGAAGAGCTGTGTATTAGTATAATCCAACATTGGAACCCCCTAAAGTCTCTCTGAATTCTTGTAGAGGGGATAAGGGTTGTTCTTGGTGCATGCTCCTGGGCTCTCCAGGATTGACGACTGCAAGGTTGTCTACGTGGGGCTTCCCTTGAGGCTGATTCAAAGACTTCAGTAGATGTAGAATGTGGCCACCAGACTGGTGGCAGGTGTGGGCAAAAGTGACCACCTCACCCCTGTCCTGGTTTGCCTTCATTGGCTACCTGTGATGTCCCGAGTCACATTCAGGGTTTTGGGACTTGCCTATAAAGCCCTCCACGGTTTGGGACCCCGTTATCCGCACAAGCATTGCTCCTCGGGGGGGGGGGATGCCTAAGGAGGCCAGGAAATCATCCACAAGAAGCCGGGCCTTCTCAGCTGTGGCACCTTCACTCTGGACCCAACGACCGGTCGAGCTGTGCCTGGCCCCCTCCATGCCTACCTTTAAAAGGTTGCTAAAGACAGAGTTCTTTAGAGAAGTGTTTTGATGGCTTTTCATGATCTCTCTCTGTGAGCATCTCTATGAGCCTGCCTGGGCTTTAAGATCATCCGGGGAGGCCTTTCTCTCAGTCCCACCACCCTCACAGATACGCTTGGTGGGGACACAGGAGAGAGGGCCTTCTGTGTGGCTGCTCCCAGACTTTGGAACTCCCTCCTACTGGAGGCCAGCCTGGCCCCATCTTGGCTGTCCTTCCGCAAGCAGGTGAAGACCTTTCTTTTCAGGCAAGCTTTCCCTTGATAACTGGTGAGCTGAGAGGGGTGTTTAAATGAATGGTTGTGCTCTGTTTTTTTAAAATGTGTTTTAGTATTGATTTTACTACTGTTTTAAATGTAATACTTGTTTAATTCTTTTAAAATATTTGTATACCTACTGTTTTTAGCTTCTACATACTGTCTTTTTAATGATGTAAGATGGGTTCTATTTAAGAAGAAAGGCGGGATAAAAATATTTTAAATAAATAAATGTGGGTTTTTTTCTACCATTGCTCAGCCATTTTATTTATTGGATTATATAGCGCTGTTCTATCTAGGCATTTGCACTTGAAATTTTGTCTTTGTTGTTTTATGATATGATTCGTTGTCTGATTTTAGCATGCTAACCGCCCAGAATAGTGCTTTGTACTAATGCAGTGGTGTATAAATGAAGGGAATGGATGGATGGAAGGAAGGAAGGGATGGGAGGGAGGGAGGGATGGATGGAGGGATGGGTTCATTCTTTAATGTTGCCGTTCAAATGCTTCCTTCTCTCCCATTCCGTCCTCCAGATGAGTTTGGTGCTTTGGAAAGTGTGAAGGCAGCTAGTGAACTCTACTCCCCAATCACAGGAGAAGTAACGGAAATTAATACGGCCCTGGCAGATAATCCAGGACTTGTCAACAAATCCTGTTACCAAGATGGTAAGAAAATGGCGTTTGGCTTCTCGAAACTCTTTCTGAGAACTGCTCCGAGCATTGAGATGCTGGCTGCCCTGGAAGGCCTACAATATGACATTGTTCTCGGAGGAGAGAAACCTCTAATGCTAGTGTGGAGGCCGGTGGTGTCCCTTTGCTGAAAGAACTGAACAGTTTGCAGCCTCATTTCTTGGAGGCAAGGGACCACTGCCACTTCGGCCGGCATTAAAGCCCCGGAGCGATGAGGGGAGGCTTTGGTGCCCTTTACCTTGTTTTAGCAGCGGAGAGGGTCCATGTTTTTCTGTCACATATTCCAGAGTCATGCTGTGATATTTCAAGGCATGGCCGCGTACAGATGTGAATGGGGCCGATCTTGGAGATCCAAGCTCAGCTTCTTCAGGCACTGTCTCCTTTTTCAAAATCGGAATGGCCTCCTTCCTCGGTCTTGGTCAGTGAGACATTATCCGTCTTCTGTGGGGCTTTTCCCCTGTTCGCGTAAACAGAAAGCTACTAGAGTCAAGAGGCGGCGTTTGGTGGACCGAGGTAAAGGTAAAGGTTCCCCTTGACATTTAGTCCAGTCGTGTCCGACTCTAGGGCGCGGTGCTCATCCCCGTCTCCAAGCCGTAGAGCTAGCGTTGGTCCGTAGACCGTTTCCGTGGTCACGCGGCCAGTGCGACTAGACACGGAATGCCGTTACCTTCCCACCGAGGTGGTCCCTATTTATCGACTCACATTTACATGCTTTCGAACTGCTAGGTTGGCGGGAGCTGGGACGAGCGACGGGAGCTCACTCCGTCACGTGGATTCAATCTTACGACGGCTGGTCTTCTGGCCTTGCAGCACAGAGGCTGCCGCGGTTAAGCCACAGCGCCACCACGTCCCTTTTGGTGGACCTACCTTTTCTTTAAAACATGCTTTTCTTCTTCACAGGTTGGCTGATCAAAATGACGGTGGAGAATCCTTCAGAACTTAACGAACTCATGAGTGAAGATACATATGAGAAGTACATAAAGTCCATTGAGGAGTGACCGGAAGGTTAAGAAGTAAACCAGTACAAACCACTCACTTCTGTGTAGATTGCCCCACATTAGCAGTGGACAGAAGACCTGACTGAGCAGCTAATCAAGGAAATGATCAAAGGAAACACGCTGCCTTTTATTAAAAATGCGTTAGTCTCTGCCCATCAGTGACTGCAAATGGAAACGTCTGCCCCCCCCATTTTTTGCCTACCTTCTACTAGTCAGTATTTTCATGTGGGATTTGAAAGGTTTTTTTAGCCTAACAAAGGTAATTATATGATGCCAGCATTTCATGTTCCTAATGAAGGAGTAGAATAGCTTTTGTCTCTAAATAAAACCCAAAACATTGGTAAAATAGAACTGCAAAATGGTACAGCAGCCTTAAATCTTTAGTACCAACTGTGCTTGTCATCTTTCCTGGACTCCCCCCCCCCCCTTCCCCTGTTCCTACGTCCGACCCCACCCCACCCCCAGTACATTGGTCTGCTTTAAATCAGGTTTTAACATTAAAGTTGTATTGCCGCCTTGAGAAATTAACGAACGTTCACAGTGATTAGAGCAGAGATGGAGTTCCCATTTCGGTGTGGCCATCCGGGGCAGATAAAGCTCTCTGCTTTGCAGAAGATCAGATAAGTGAAGTTAATAAAAAATCCTGACATTTCCAAATGTGTTTACTGTTCCTTTCGTCTCTGTGTGTTCGTGGGTAGCCACTTCATGGGATTAATGTTTAAATGATGAAAGTCCCCAGCCCCACACATCATTTTGATGTTTGCAGGAGCAGGTGCCCGTTTGAACAAGCCAAGGTGGTTTTGTAATGCCATTAAGAGATTACAGAGCCTGACCTGTTTTTTAAGGATACCTTCAGCTGCCAGATGGACTGGATTTGGGTTAGCAGGAAAAGTGAAAATGTCCCTCGGTTTGTTTCATCCGGGCATATTTGAGTTAAACGGCTGGTGAGCAAAAGTCTATAACCATCTCTAGCAGGTAGATTTTTGAAATAACCCTCTTTGAAAGTATTTCACTTTGCTGGATGTGAGCCGAAGGGAAATCCAGTCCATTCCAGACATGGCAGTTGAGCGAAAGGAACTGAAAGTCCATGAAGGGTATGTTCTGGGGTCTCTGGATCATACCTAACCTCTGAGAGTGTAAGGTGGCCTTCACTAACTTGGACCAAACCCTATAGCCACTTCACGGACACCAACCGATACCTAATATAAAGTTTTCTGGACACCTCTCAAGCTATAAATATTAAGCCAGAAGAGGCTAGGCTAAGCCTAAGGAGTTGGACAACAGCACCCGATGGCTTCGATCTGCTGAACTTGAGCCCCTCAGGTGAACTGCAAGATCTGGCTTCGAAGCAAGGGGGAAAGCTGCTGTACGGACTCCTTTTTCCACCCAAGATTGCAAGCTGTAGATGCCTGCAGACTTCTTCCCAGTACGGAGGAAGAAGGCATCGGCAAGTGAGCCATGGAAATGCCGATTGAAACCCTCTCCAGGAAGGAAGGTTGAGCCGGGGCGGGGGAAGAAAGAAAGAAGTGTGGGACCTGCTTGGAACCCTCCTTAAAATAAACCTGGCATTTCTGTTAATTAGAAACGGACCATTTAGTGCAGCTTTGGGTCTACCCAGAGAACAATTTCCTAGGCTGGATTCCTTTAAACTCCCTCAAACCAAAAGCACGAGGAAATGCAAAGTGTGTTCGGCCCTGTAGGTTGCGGGGTTTGCAAGATTCAAAGTAACAGGGCAGTGCATGGACTGTGCATGGAAGGACGTCCTGGTGAGCTGCATGGTAAGCAGTAGAGGACTACTGCCCCAGAAGTTCAGAGGTCTTTTCCTCTCCTTCCATCCCCCTCTCCTATGCCAGACATTTCCCTGTCCTAAAGTTCGGAAATATGGCAAGGGACAGTGAACTGTTGGAAGGAAGGGAAGGAAAGGAAAGGAAATAAAGGAGCCAGAGGGCCAAGGTGGAGCCTGCAGATATGATATATGGACTGCTGTGGGAATGACCTTGTCCCCAAGTGTTTCTAGTTAGAAAGATCCATCCTTCCCCTTTGAGAGCGGTCACACACGTTTCTGGCCCCGAGGGTAGAGCATGCATTCTTTTTGGCACACTCCTTGTCTAGCAGCTTCCAGCAACCTCAGCTTCCAACTCCCACTGTGCCTTCAGATTCAGAGTAGGGGAGAGGAAGCGGGGGGAGAATGAGAGAAGGGAAGCAGGGAGGGGTGAAGGGAGAAAATGTGCCAACAGAGAGAGGAGCAATGAAAAAAATAATTTCACTTCCCCTGATCCTCCACAACGATCAGGGGAAGTGCTTAACGGACAGCTGATTGGGCTACATGGGGTCATTTGCTGTTCGGATGAGGGATGCATGCCAAATGGTACATATCTCCCCCCCCCCCCCAACCTCAACAGACTCTTTGTAGCCCAATACACTCCACACCCAAAACACTCAGTCTGGACAGGCCCCAGGTTTCAGTGACCTGCAGCCATTATTGGTCTCAGCCTCTACCACACATGCTTGCAGTTATAAAACTGGCTGTTTTCTTGTGCAAAAAGTACTATTTTAACAGAAGAATACTTCAGCCCCCCTCAAGATTGGTTTTCTGCAATTAAAGTGGGTAATGTGAAGGGTATTCTTTTGATATAAGAAAGTTAGCTTTCTTTACATTTACTTCATTAATTTCCTCCTTTCTGTTATTTTTGGTTACTTGTGTCTTTTCAACTCTACCAAATATGGCTTGGATTCAAAGTTAGAATTTTTAGTGTGGGCTGCCCCTATATTTAGCACTGCCCTGTGGAAGGTTGTTTTGATTCATATCACAATAATCACACAACGCCCCTCTAATGGAAGACTATGAATCTCCCCTCGCCTGCGCGAGAGCTACTGTTGCACACCTTCCAGTAGAGGGCGATGCCTTATCAAGCAACAGGTATGTGCCTAAGTTGAGAAAGGGTAAGAAGGTTTGATCTGCATTCAGGCTGAAGTTTAAACACTGCAGGATTTGCGCCACTAATAAAATGGGTGAATTCAATATTTTTTTTACTGATTTCATGACACAAAGGCTGATTCAAATCAGACCAGCCCCTTTTCCTCCCAAAGAGTTTTTCCCCTCTGTGGCTGAGGGGCTTCAGGTGCGGCTACACTGGAAAGCCAAATCGGAGCGATTCTGTTTTGCTAGTATTTGATTTGCAGCTTGTATTAGGTTCAAAACTGCAGTCGGTGCCCACACTATGGCTGCAAATTGATTGGGGAGTTCACCATTACTACTGGATGCAATATGATTAGCATTTTAGCCCATAGTAGAAAACCCCAGCTCTTAAGACACGGAGATTTGCGGAGTTGTCTGATCGGCAGAGACTTTTCCATGATGTCAAGATAGAAGGGGAAAATGTTATGTTTAAGGGGGTCACCCACAATGCCCCCACTGTTGTTGTTATATGCTGTCAAGTCACCTCTGAGTTATGGCGACCAACGCCTGAGGGATCTCCAAAATGCCCTGTCCTCAATAGCCCTGCTCAGCTCTTGCAAACTCAAGCCTGTGACTTCCTTCATGGAGTCAGTCCATCTCACACTGGGTCTTCCTCTTTTCCTGCTGCCTTCCACCGTTACCAGTGTTATTGTCTATTCCAGAGAATCCTTTGCCTTCTCAGGATGTGCCTAAAGCAGGACAGCCTCAGTTTCAACCTTTTTGCCTCCAGAGAGAGTTCAGGCTTGTTTGATCCAGGACCCACTGGGTCGTCTTTCTGGCAATCTAGGATCCAATATATACCCTTCTGATAGTAAGCCAGGACCCACTGTGGAAACAGTCGTAAGGAACACAAAGCACTTGCTCTTGCTCTTTCTTAACCTTAATTTTCCATCGGCTGCAAACATTTGGTGCAGCCCGCTGGGAAAATGACAGGCACAGCTGACAGAACCATTATTTCCGAGTGGCTTCCCAGAGAGCAGGCTGAACCGTCCTCTGCGTATGTGTGTGTGGTTTTTGTGCTCCTTCCAGGTTATAAAAAAAAAAACAACCCTACAGGCATGGAGATATATTCAATTTGGATCTCCAGAAGCTCACTTCAGCTAAAAGCATTGTTGCAAAATAAGCTTTTATGGGGCTGGAAGGATATAGCAGCACTTCCTTGTGCTGGATTTAAAACATAAAAATATGTAGCTGGATGGCAACCTAGAAATGTTGCTTAGGAGGGACGATAGTATCCTATTACACAGCCTGAAATCTGTCCGTGTTTGTTCAACACGAGCCAATGAATTAAACATTCATGGAACAAGAAAATAACGCTTTGAAGAGAAGAGCCAGCCTGGGTGGCCTTGGGCCAGCTGCACAGTCCCAGGGTGCCCCCTAGAGGAAGGGAAGGGTAACACAATTCTGAGTATCTCTACCTAGAAAACCCTGAAAAGGGTTGCCATAAGTCATAATTGAAATGTTGGTCCATGATTGTTTCGTACACTGGTAGGGCACAAAACTCAAGGCTTTCTTGTCAAAGCTCAAGGCTTTCTCTACCCTTAGGAAGAATGAGACAATCCACTTGGGTAGCAGAAGCTCAGTGGCAGTAGTGATGGAGGAGAAGACCTGGTAGCATCCCTTCACCTCCTCAGCTAGTCTTCTGCCTTCAGGTGAGGTGGAAGATGCTGCCTCAGTGCTAGAAGAAGAAGCTGGAAGAAAATATTCAGATGCGTTCTCAACTGGATTTTCCCACTGGCCTGGATGGGACTCCACCTCATTTGACCGAAGCGGCAAAATATTTTGGGCTCACCGTGCGTCTTTTAAAGGTCAGCTCTAGAACAACTGCAAAATCGTTTTGGTCAGCAAGCAACCCCTTGCGCCCGGGACGAGCAAGGTGAAGGAATGAGTCACTGAGGGACCCAGTGGGGCTGAACGCTCCTCTCACTGGCACCAGTCTTTCTGAGGAGCCCAGCTGAGAAGATTGCAGAGCGGTTGGTGCCCAGGTGAATCGTGTCCTTTTGCGCTCAACTTGTTCATGGGGGCACTGAGAGTGTCAGCTCACCTTCCCTGGGTCAAATTAAATTAGCAGTAAGCCAATTACTGTAGCAGCTTTGCTGACGAAGCTGTGGAAGGCTGCCTATCTCCACATGCCTTCATCACAGCATGAGTGACAACTCTAGCTTCTTCATTTACCCAGTGCCTCTAGGTCAGCTGAGGGGCAGAGGATAAATGATTCTCTTTCACTTTTCATCCTTTGAGAGACGTGGGATTTGCTGTAGTCTCGGGTTCGTTTCTCTGCTGCACCATGACAGCAGAGTAATCAAAAGTGACATTTAAAGGACACGAAGTCTAGCCTGACCCGGCACGTCAGCCAGAGAAAGGCCGAACATAGATCCGGCAGCCCT
The DNA here is from genome assembly GCA_037013535.1 of Intellagama lesueurii. Lineage (NCBI taxonomy): Eukaryota > Metazoa > Chordata > Lepidosauria > Squamata > Agamidae > Intellagama > Intellagama lesueurii. The sequence continues at coordinate 15,126,081 of JBAJHW010000008.1, forward strand.
TTGAGCAGGTAACATAAGATCTCCTGTTTTCTGAATGGACAGCAAAGGTTCAGGGACAAAGGCCAGTGACCAAGCTAGTTTTTTACTTGTAGATGTGGGGGGAGAGCAGAAACACCATTCTGATCACAGGTAATGATGGTCCTTCAAACTTAACTGGCTGCCTTTGCAGTGAAGAGTAGAGATGGGCACGAACTGCCAGTATGGTAGTTTGTGCCGGTTCGTTTAGTGGCCGAACAGGTGTTTGGTGTTTCCCAGCCCCGCCTCCTCTGGCAGACGCCCACTCAGAGGCAGCATTCAGAGGAGGTGGGGCAGGGAAGCTGGGATGCTGCTTCCGAGTGGGTGCCTGCCAGAGGAGGCGGGGCTTAGAAGTACCAAACACCTGTTCGGCCACTAAATGAGCTGGCACGAACCGCCGAACCAACAGTTTGTGCCCATCACTAGTGAAGAGTGTTTTTAAAGAGGTGACTTATTCTGGGAACACAGGATAATGTGCAGTAAAGGGGTACCTGTCTTCCAAAAGGACACATCATTTTTATTGTGCAGGCAGCAGAGAACAAGAGGGCATGTTTCAGCCACCTGTCTGCATGGTAGAGGCATCCACATATTTGCAGGGCCATCTGCAGGAGCTCAAGATAAGTCAGGCACATCTGCTGCTCCCATCTAGGCTCCTTCAGGCAGCATCAGCCCCTGGCATTCTTCAGAAGGTGCCAGGGCCCCTGGGCTCTTGCCAGATCTCCGGAGGACACCTACGCAGAGCCCCTCTGTGATCAAAGTAATCTTGATCCATTGCTTTGGGAATTTATGAGGGGCTGAGCTGGGCTTCTATATTATTTCCCCGCATTGTTGCTGACGTTGCACAGTCTGGTGGGTGGTGAGGAAATTAAAATGGTAGCAAGCATCAGTCACCCAGCATCTTTTTGTGCTCTTTGTAGGTCTAGCAGTTGCTGTTCCCCGCGAGCAAACAGAGGACTGAGTCTACTAAAGGCCACTCTGCCCTGGGCTTTGTCAAACCTACAGTGCCAGCCACTTTGCTAACTGGTTCAATAGTAGGGCTGGTATTCGTTCGTTCGTTTGTTCAGTTTATATACCACCCCATTAGGGCAGGAGCACTATTCTGGGTGGTTTGACAACAAATTAAAACATATATTAAACAAACAATAAACAGTAAGATTAAAACACAGACCAGTATAAAAACCAATGGCACCATAAACAATTTTCCAGTGATATCAGGACAGCAGGCAAGTGATCTGTCAACCACAGTTGCTATGAAATGCCTCCCTGAAAATAAATGTTTTGAGTTGCCTCCTAAATGACAACCGGGAGGGAGCCAGGTGTGGTTCGATAAGGTTAGAGCCACCGTGGAGAAGGCCCTGCCTCTTGCAGAAAACTTCTGGGCTTCTCTCGGGCTGGCTACATGGGGGAGCCTAGCTTGGGAAGATCTGGTGGGCCGGGCAGATGACATTTGCCACCTAGCCCCTGTACAGTGGAGTGATATTGTACACAGGTTTGTTTTTTTAGGATATCAAAATGTGGAATGTCACCTGATGGAATCTTCTAAAAGAGTTCTTTTCTGCATCCAATACCCCTGGGGTAAAACGTATGCTGAGATGCCTGTTTCCTAACTTGCCTGTTTGAATGTGCCTTCTCTCTTTAGTATTACAGCAGGAAAGAACTAGGGCTCTGCACCATATCTGGTCCCCTCCTGGATGCACACCTTAAGGTGGTGAGAGGGTTTGAGTGTGTCAGAGAAGGCATGATCAATGCCATCAGGAGGACAGAAGCCATTATGACTCTGGACGCCTGTCAGGGTCACCCAAGACCACAAAGTTGAGACACTAGACTCAGATGGATCCACCCTCTTCAGATTCATGGTTGCTTCAGCACAAGAGAATTGATAGTTCCAATGGTGATGGGACAGAGAAATTTCTGGAGGGCAGCTACTGGGCAGCAGCAGTAGCTGAAGATGATACTGGTGGAGGATCTTTCACAGACAATGGCAGTGGCACTCAAGTTAACTTTTGTAAGTACTATGCAGAAGGGGGCAATGGTACATGGCTTCTGAATATTTTATACTTTGAAAGGCTTAGAATGAGACAATCTGAAAAGAGACAAGAAGTAAAAAACAACAACAATGAGACTAAATCTGGGGAAAGGGGAATTGAAAGCACCAATACCTTATAAGGAAAATGCTGAGCTGGCAGACAGCTTCACTCCCACACCCCATGAAGCCGAAAATCTGTCTGAGAGTGTATGTTTCTCTGGGTGGGTTTGCTGGGCTGTATATTCTGCCAGAAATTATTCTGATGGCCCTGTGTAACTCTCTCTCCTCCAGTTACGGCTGTCTGCATTTCCTCATTCACAGAAACATTCACACACACACCAGATTCAGCAGCAAAGAAATACTGGCATCGATGCAGGACAGGGAGGAACGTCCCACGAGAAGCGCAGGGTGAATCTGGTTCTCACCTATCTGCCCTTTATTTAGACACAGAGACTGACTCTGGAGGAGCTGTGCACAACTCTAGAAGGAAGATAGGTGCAAACTTAACACACCTTGGCAGCTGGGGAATGACTGTCAAGTGCATTTCATCATCCTAAGCGAAGGCAATCAAAGCAGTCATAATTAAATCTCTTTTTGACCCCTCGCTCCCTCCCTAACCCAATTCTTCAGTGCTGAGGTGGCAGACACACCCCAGATGGATGCCAGCACAGAAACCTCTCAATTTTCTGTCACAAAAATTAATTTTTTCATCCTGACAGGACACTGTGCCCTGCAGACCATTCTGTTGGTCGCCCTTTTCGCTTTCAACAAACAGCTTTTCTTTCCACAGCAAACAATCATGTTCAATCTTCCCCTGACTTTTTTTTTTGAGGGGAGTTTCATCCCTTAGATCTGTTTTTAATAGTACTTCTGCAAACCCCCAGATTCAGATGACCCTCCCAATATTTCCTCTCTAGCCCAGCATTTTTACCAATCCTGTCAGCGTTCGCCATGGCGTTTGCTCTTACTAATACAAGCAGCACTTTAGACAAACCAATAATCAGCATAGACGCATCAACATAGCATCTAAAGTATAATAATACATCAATAGTTAATGCAAAACCTATAAACAATGCAATTTGTTCAGTACAAAAAAGCTTAATGAATATTTTAGAAGAAAAATACCAGGAAAAAAAAATCAATAAGCTTCATATTGTTTAAATTAACTTCTCTGCACCCCATGTTTGAGTGGAAACTGGCCAACTAAAGTTGGTCTCTACTCTCCAAGCTTGCTCTCAAAATCTAGCAGAAACCATCTTCTTAATCCTCATCCTCATCCTCATCTTAGAATTGCAGAGCTGGAAGGGACTGTATGGATCATCAACTCCACACACACCCCTGTCCAGGAGGCATAGCGGGGAATCGAACTCCCAACCTCTGGCTCCGCAGCCAGATGCCTAACCCGCTGGAGTCACATCCATGTGATCAGTTTAACACTACCTCTGAGGTTCTCAATGTGAGATAAAACAGAAGCTGAAGCAGACTGGAATCTGCCTTTTGCGAACAAGGCTGACCCAAACAATTTGCTACCTGAACGGAAAGTACTCTGTGACCAAGGCATCTCCTCAGCTTGGCGGGAACTGCATCTAACAATGCGCAAAGCTTCCCCTTTTTTGGTTCATGAGACCCCAGACAGGTTGACTGGCTTCTTGTGCGGTCCCTAAGCCGCAGATCGGTGAATACAACAGCAGGAACTGTGTGGGTTTTACGATGCCTCTGAGTTAGGCTTGTGAGAGGGTGTGTGCTCAGCTTGTGTGCCGAACAGCTGCTGGAGAAACGTGGGCCAACGGGAAACAGAAGACTCACTGCTTTGTGTCTCTGGTGTTCGGATGCAAGGCAACTGCAATGAGTTGACTACAAGGAACAAAAGAGACAAGGAGCACAACTTGAACTTGCAGCTTCTGCGCATGATAAGAGAGCAAACCAGGGAATGAGGCCAAAGATCCCACTAGTACAGATCTAGTATTCTGCATCCTTGGAGGGATCTAGCTGATGCTTCCCACAAGCCCCTGCCATTAGAAGAGGCTTCCTCAGACTGCAGGTTTCTGGTGACATCAGAGGGCAGCAAATTGTTATGTACTTTATTGGTGGCTGCCCCATTTCCTACCACCCTAAGTAGGACGAGGTGCTTGTAAGATTTTTCTGCGGAAATAACTCTGCTGAAGTTGGGTACTTACTATGCACCTTGATTTGGCTGGACAACAGGCATTACTGGGGAAAGGAATTAATTGCAATTAACCATTATCCTGTAATAAGAGATTGCAGGTTTTTTTTTTGCTGGAGTGGCCATGTGGGGTTGTTGGCAAAATTAGAGAGGGCAAAAACAAGGAGAAACTATTGTAGCACTTTAAAGATTAATAACTTTGCTTCAGTGTATGCTTTCGCAAATCGAAATCCACATCTTCAGGCTGTATCTGAAAAAGTGGATTTTGATCTGTTAAAGCTTGCATTGAAATACGTTTGTTAGGGTTTAACGTGTCACAATATCTTGTCCTTCTTTCTCTCTTGTTTTTGAAACCCTTAATTTTACCAGCATGTTGAGACAGACTAGTGCAGCTGCTTCTCTGGACAGTATATACCTTGAAACCCCTAATAGAGTCACCCTAAATCAGTAGCAACATAATGGCACAGAACAACAACATTGTTTTGTAATTAGTTATTTCTGAGCTCTGAGCCAAAGAAAGAACTCAAGAATGAGTTACGTGCAGAACAAGCAGAAGCACTTGGGTGCAGCACAAAGTATATTGATTTTCGTGGGGCTGAGCTGGAAAGGTGTTTCGTTCTGGGTTCTGTAAGCTTTAACACAAACGTAATAAAATTAACATCTTTGATCTTCCCAGCCTCAAAACTGTTTGACTGCGTGAGGCATGACTTTGAGGTTAAGCCAACATGGACTCAAAGTGGAGAAAAGCAGCAATTACATTTCATAGTGCAGATTAACTATGATCTGCCTACGTGATTTGTGCTTTATCAGTTCATGTTTTATTGAAGAGCCATACCGAGCGGCAAGCGAGGTGATGCTTTGTAAATTTCCTGCTGCGGCAGAGTGCATCAGTGTTTCAAAAACACAATAGTACACACTCTGAGCCTAAAGTCTTCCACCCCAACGTAATCTTTTGCTTGAAGAATCTCTGTATTTAAAAAATCTCCCACCAAGGAACGAGCAGCCGGTGTGCCAGTCCTCCCTCCTAGAAATGGATATAGAAGATTAAATAACAGAAGGAATAAAATATGTTCTCTGAATAAGAAAGTAAATGTTTTGCTACAATTCACTGCCTTTTCAAATAAGGCTTTGAGGGAGAGTGCTGAAGTAATTAAGTAATACGATATCATAATTAATTCAGGGCAACCTATTCACACAGCTTTCCATCTTAAGAATCAAACTAAGGAAAAATTATTTTTAAAAAGGGGAAAAAAATGGGTTGACTTGCCGGTTACTTTTAAGGGAGAGGGGTGTTTACTTTTTCCACTGGAGAGGACAGAAGTGTGTCTGATCTTTCCTCAGAATCCTTTGTATTTCTGGCCTGCTCACTGACCAGCTGTTGTTGTTGTTGTGTGTGTACGTTTTGTGCCGTCAAATTAGGACTGACTTATAGAGGCCCTAACAGGGCTTTCGAGGTATGTGAGATATTTAAGGAGTGGTTTGACCAGTTCCACTCCCCCCCCCCCAGTCAGTTTCCGCGGCTGAGCTGGGCTTCGAACCCTGGTCTCCAGAGTCGTAGTCCGTCACTCTATCCACGACACCACACTGGGAATCCTAACTAGGGTTAGACGTTAGAACCAATTAAAAGGGCTAGGTAGAGCCGGCCCTGCCATTAGGCAGAATGAAGTAGCTGTCTCAGGTATTTAGCTTTGGTGTCCATGGAAACAAGCAGTTAGTATGTTTTTCTTACTGTTCCAATCCAGGAGGTCCTTGTGGGTCCAATCTCTCCCCGAGGGACTGAAACAACTGGGCTCCCCATTAAGTTGAGGTGGGTGGGTGGGAGACAATGCCATTCGCTGTTCTGTCTTAGGCAGCAAAATGCTTGGATTAGCTGTGGAATTATTATTATTATTTTAATGACCTTTCCATTCTGCTGTTCCACTACAGTGTTTCTATGCCACTGTTTTGGCTCACTTGACAGTCAAGGGACTAGCCCCTTGAACAGAGTGGCTCACCTCCTCAAGCATTAAACTCAAGGAGGTGGACTGGTAGGGCCCAGCCTACCATGAGGGAGAGTAACTTTTAGATGATGGAGAGGCCGCCATCTTGATCTTCATCCTAGACAGCAAAATCTCTTGAGACAGCCCTCAAGCCTGGAAAAACTCCCACGTTTGTTCTCCAGGTGCTCCTCTTTCACATTGAACTGGCACATGTTCCTTCGTTATGTGATCTAGAGGAAGCCATGTAGAAGTTTAATCTTTTACCACCACTGTAAAAAAAACCCCGAGTGATGGGAGAGGAAAAAGAATATCTCTTTCTGCTGAGTTGATAATATTTTCATGAGGGTTGTAAAAGTAACCACAATGCTTTTAAATGACTCCTCTGGGTCTGTGCCATCTGATTATGGCCCCTGTTTTTTGCCTGAAGTGTCCTCTGGATTGGACCAAATAACCATTATACGGTTTTAATGGCATCAGATGTTCCCCTGGATAAGCAATCTAATTTGAGGGGACACAGCCACAGTCCACAACTCTGCAGAATGCAAGTGAGACAAAAACAAGGATTTTGCTTTTTTGCAAAGAAAATCGGATTTCTTTGCCATTTGTATTTTGGATACGCTCTCTGTGTGTCTTTTTTGGCGTCCACTGGCTTCCTATCTATTCTGATTATATCTTAGCAAATACCAACACACACACACACACACACACACACAAATGCTTTTTAAGCAGGACTGCCCCTAACATTGTTGGGAGTTTTTGCAACCTTGCAGGCTGCCTTTAGTATGTTTGGCTGGGAGGGGCTTCTCTGGGTTGCGGTGACGGTCAATCTTTCCAGCATTAACCAATAGTTCCCTCCTGCCTCTGAATTCAAAGAGAGCCCTGACTCTCTGCTCAGGGCTTGTTCCCTCTCTAGAGTCTGTTGAAGTCTGCTTACTGAAAAGCAGTCATGTTTGACAGTTTGCTATCTGACCTGTCCAACTGTAAGTAATGAAACCTTTTTATTCTTTCTCCTACTAATGTTAGTGCCAGTGTACTGAAAAAAGGGGTGGACTAATCTGGGGAGCTTGATGCTATTCTGCTCTGTAAATCCCTGCACTTCTGCTGCACAGCTAGAGGAATTTAACCAAAAACTCAAAACTCGGCAAGAACCATTAGGCAGAGTGAAGCAACGGCCTCAAACGGCCAATGCTGCAACACCTGTCTTGTGGCTGTTCTTCCTAATTACCCTGGCCATTTCCCTTTGTTGAACAGAGCTGCCTGTGCCAAACAGTTTGTTCTGTTTTCCTAAATGGCCTGCTGCCTTCAGGTCGTGGCAGCATGTGCTGCCCCACTGTCGGCTTTCAGTGAGTGCACCAGTCCATTTCTCTGTGTAGAATGGAGGGAGGTCCTCCCTCTGAATCCTTTGCCTCAGCCAGCAAAATGTTTTCAGGATGCCCTGTTGGTAAACATTTAATACCATCTCAGTCAAAACCAGCTAAACCCAACAGAACTGCCCTAGTGAGAGCAGAGAAACATGCAACAGTATTGTTGTTGTTGTTGTTTAGTCGTTAAGTCGTGTCCGACTCTTCATGACCCCATGGACCAGAGCACACCAGGCCCTCCTGTCTTCCACTGCCTCCCGGAGTTGGGTCAAAGTCATGTTGGTAGCTTTGATGACACTGTCCATCCATCTCGTCCTCTGTCGTCCCCTTCTCCTCTTGCCCTCACACTTTCCCAACATCAGGGTCTTTTCCAGGGAGTCTTCTCTTCTCATGAGATGACCAAAGTATTGGAGCCTCAGCTTCAGGATCTGTCCTTCCAGTGAGCACTCAGCAATGGTATGCTGATTTTTAACTCACGTTCAGGTCCAAAGAGGCCTTTCGATTCTGCTTGATTTCACCACTGTGCCTCCACAATGAAACATGTCCAACTCCCCCACTCCCTTCCACATGATGAAGAAAAATCTTAATTGGGGCTTTGGAGAAGGAGGGAGATGATATTTGATCTTTATTTGACACAGAAATCTGAAAAGGCTTTTGAAATTTTATTCTTAAAGTCACATCTCCTTGCTCTCGGGACACCTAAGAGCAGATGGAAAAACAGCCTCCACAGTTTTGTGCACGCTTAAACAGAACTAAAGCCTCTTGGGAGTTGATAGCCGAATTCGGAAACGTAGCCAAATTATGCAAGAGACTGAGGGAACACACCGTTTTGGTCACAAAACTAGTAAGTGGCTTTAATTTGTTTTACTTAGGTATAAATACACAGCCTATGGGAAAGCTTGTTCCGTCTTATTCTCGAAGGCTTTCACGGCCGGGATCCGATGGTTGTTGTAGGTTTTTCGGGCTGTTTGGCCGTGTTCTGAAGGTTTTTCTTCCTAACGTTTCGCCAGTCTCTGTGGCCGGCATCTTCAGTGGACAGGAGCTAGAACTCTGTGTTCTGGTGTAGTGTGTGGGATAATTGAGTATTTGTAGCTGTGGGATCAGCTTTTTGTCCTTTTCAGGAGATTGGGTGATTATAGTGTTCAGGGTGTTTTTTGTTATGGGTGTATTGTTGTGATAAGGGGGGGAGATGGTCTGTCACTGTGATTGATGGGTGTCGTTAGCTAGTCTTTTGTATGCAGTGATCACTGGTCCTTGTGGCTGGGTAGAGTTCGTTGACTTTTTGCAGGCTGTATTTTTCAGTACTGGGAGCTTTTAGACTTTCTTCTTTTCTGTTGAAGCTCTGCTGGTGTTTGTGGATTTCAATGGCTTCCCTGTGTAGTCTAACATAATGATTGCTGGTGTTGTCCAGTACTTCTGTATTTTGAAATAGGATTTCATGTCCAGCTTGTTTCAGGGCATGTTCAGCTACTGCCGATATTTTTGGTTGTTTTAGTCTGCAGAACATGAAAGACACTGTAGAGCTGGGCCTGACCGATCAGAAATCACACTACGCATTTTGCATGACGCCTGCCCCCCTCTGCCCCATTTAAACATCTTTTAAAAAGCTGTATCCTGTTACGTCATCATAACTTGTGTTAAGCTAATACAGAAACATACATTCCTTGTTCTCTTTCTTCAAGGAGGGAGTTGTGCTCATAGCTCTGTTTACAAAAAAGGATGCATGGCTCGGCAGGAGAATGGAGCATTAAAGCCTGAAATATACTGTAAAAAACAGTTCTGAACGATGAACACAAGCAGGATTATTTATACCATGCTGGGAGTCAGGTAAGGACTCAAGGAAGGAAAAACCTGACAGCAAAGAACCTCTAAAGATCTCTGCTTTTTTTTTTTAATTTGTGCTGAGAATGAGTCAGAAATTTTATAGGTCATTGTCTGTTTTCAGTTAAATCTCTCCATCTGCCATTTTTCCTCATGCTGTGGCTAAAGGCGAACTTTGGTGGGGAGAAGGCAGAGGGGGGAGTGCTTTTTCTGGCTTTTTCTTGTGCAGCTTTGCAAAAGGTGAAAGCTAGTACAGCTGAAGGACTATCCCCCAAGGTGGGGCATTCCAGATGTTTTGCTAGGCTAGACCGGTGATGCGGATGACAAGTACAGTCCAAACATTTGGACAACACCATGTTGTGGAAAGCTGACATTATCATTTGACACAAGGCTCCCCATGGCCTCGGCTCTTGCAAAGACTGGTGGCCTTTTGCTCCAACCTTGACACACTGCTCACCGTAGGTTTTGGAATTTCACTGAAATAAATCTCCATCTAGCGGTGCTTGTGTGGGTTCAAGTAGGGACAACTTACCAGTTCCTGGGACAAGGAGCAACACCCGCTGGAATTCCCATAAGGTGCCTCTGCAGCATCATCCTCGTACGGCAGGGTCGGGCAAAGTGCAGCCGAACTGCCACTCCCAGCATTTGACACCAATGTCATCTGGAAGAGGCGCATGTTGCCCACCTCTGTTGTGAGTGTGGGAGAAGGGCTGCAAGACACAGAAGCTACAGCAGGGACCGAGAATGTGTAGCTTTCCTGAGGTTGCTGGCCTGCAACTCCTCCTTCCCTTGGTTACACGGGAGTAAAGCGGACAGAAGTGACCATCTGCAAGGGCTACACATTGACCAACCCTGAGTGGCTTACAGGGCAAGGAATGAAATGGACAACGCATAATCTGCACACAGCTGTCCAGTGCAAGACCGTCTGCAAAATACTCCTCTGTGCTATAAGGAGACAACTGGATGAAAGCTACAGGATCTTTCAATTACTGTGTTGGTTAGTCAGAGGGAGAGAGCAGAAGCAGCTCGAAGCAGGATTTAGCTTCTGGTGGAAGAGCTCAAATGATGCTTAAGATGCTCAAGGATGGCTAGTATAAACCATGATTTAGGTTATGGGTGGACAAAGTACAGCCCTGCAGATGCTGAGCTATGACTCCAGGTGGTCCTCAACACTGGTTTTACTGGTCAGGGCTGATGGGAGTTGTAATTCAACATAAGAACGTAAGAAGAGCCCTGCTGGATCAGGCCAAGGGCCCCTCTAGTCCAGCTTCTTGAATCTCACAGTGGCCCCACCAGATGCCTCTGGAAGCACATGAGACAACTAGATAGCTGTCTCCTTATACCCTTCCCCTGCATTGGGCATTTTGAGGTACTTTCCTTTTAAGCCCAGAGATTGTACATCCCCATCATGGCTTGTCACCTGCGATGGACTTTTCCTCCAGAAATCTGTCCAATCCCCTTTTAAAGGCATCTAGATGCCAGATACCATCACCGCATCCTGTGGCAAGGAGTTCCACAGACTAACAACACACTGGGTAAAGAAATATTTTCTTTTGTCTGTTCTCACTCTCCTAACACTCAATCTGAGTAGACGTCCCGTGGTTCTGGTATTGTGTGTGAGAGAAAAGAGCTTCCCTCTATCCACTTTATCCATCCCAATGACTGGAAGAGACATACTTTGCCTACCTCTGATTCAGAGTGATGACTAAATAGTCAACTATCAGTCAGAGGAAGCTTTTGACATAAGCTCTGAGTAAGTACTGGTCTACGGTTATTGGGATTGCGATCCAAAGCTGGGCCTTGAGCAAAGGCAGGTTGCAGGATCAGTGCTTATGGACTGGAGTAGAGAGGAAAGGAAGTGGACAATTCTGAAGATGGGTATGGCTGGTTAGAATTGTGAGCAGGATCCCTGCCCACTGTAACATTTTGTTTCAGGTCGCAGCTTGCTTGATAATGATTATAATTTGCACAGTCGCAGAACCCAGCTTGTCTTGATACCGAATGGATGTCACCCTTTGTTCCAAATGCTGGAATGTCCGTTTATGGTGGAAACAAAATACTTAACATGGTCAGTAAGATAGGCCAAAAGGGCTGAAATGAGTATAAGAAAACTCACCACATATCATAAATAAAACTCTGGTACGCGATTGAATCACACATTTGTTGAGTGTCTTGAGAATATTTCATTACAGCCGATGTGTATCTCAGAGAATAATATCTCAACGTAGGTTTTACTTTTAGACCTAGACTGCACATAGAGGGCTCAGCCCAACTGGCAGTTTAGACTAGAGTAGACCCACTGAATCAATAAGATTCACATGTGTTGACTTATTACTGAGCAACTGATTTAATGGGTCTTCTCTAGCTACGACTAGCAATGGGATTTAGGCCAGAACAATTATTGTTTCTCACCAACACAGACCATTTTGCACCATTTGACTTTAATAACAAGTAGTAATTACAGAAACATATTGTTCACCACAGTAATGCCACCAGTGAGTGAGAAATTTTTAGGTAGACGAGACAATGTAATGTTGTCATAAGGCAAGATATATATTACATTTGTATTCACTGGCTTCAGAAAAAGCAAAAGGCATTAATGTAAAATTATATGAAATCTTTTTTTTTTACAGAATAAATAAATGAGGAACTAATATAATAAAAACTGCAAACCAAGCAATGTCTGAAGTACAAATGTAACAGAATATGGACACTAGTTAGGAGTTAACTTTGAATAACGTTGAACTGAATAGAAATAAATAACAAAAAGTAACATTAATTACTACCAGAGCATGTTGCTAAAGAAGCTCTGTTTTCTAAGCATTAGTAAGTCTGGGCACAATCCACTACAAAGCTTTCCTGTGCAAATTTCAATGAAGTGAACATGAGCTGTAAGACTGCAATCTTAATGCTTGGTGAGAGACACAATATGAACTAGACTGAATTTGGGTTCAAACCAGCCTTCCCGAACAGAGTGCCCCGAAATATATGGGACCACAGCTCCCACATCCCATTGCTCAGCCTGCAGAGGGATTTGGGGAGCCGTATCACAACATTTTGGAAGGGTAGCGGGTCGAGGAAGGTGGTTTAAACCATTCCAAAAGGTGGAACCCAATCCCCGAACCGGGGACTGCCGTGCATGCGTGCGTAAAACAATGCCTTGTTGCTCAGTCTTATGCTCCACTTTGTATGGCCCACTACGTACCATAAGATTTACTCCAAAAGGGCTCCAGACTACCGCCTTGCTTAGGAATTTTAGTCACAGTTCATTTCTTTTCTACTGAATACAGCACTGTAACCGTAGGGTGGATCTGCGGAGCCTAATTAGCTGAAGTACAAACAAGAAAACCAAACACACACACCCCACACACCTTTGGTCTAATGTAGAAAGTAGAAAGACAATTAAACCAATCTGTTCAGTCCTTGCTGAAGCAATGGACAATTCCCAGACATCCTCTGTCAAACATGAGTGCTATCCAGTTTGGATGAACACTATAATTGCACTAAAAATCCGTATTTAAAAGGCAGGAATTGTGGTCACAAACAATGTATTTCTCATTGCACAGAAAGGATCCTACCTAGCTTTCCCGAAATGTTATTTCCTTGTCCTTGGCAGCCCCTTTGTTGTAGAGATACCCAGTGTAGGAACACTCAGAACAGAGGGCACGGCCCAATAGAAAGCAAGACTTGCCAGATTCAATGGGAATGATTTAAGTACATGCCTAACGAAAGAATTAAGATGAAGAACCTGTGGCTGTCCAGATTGCAACTGATGACAACTCCCATAATCCCTGACCACTGGCTGTGTTGACGAAGGCCAATGGGAAGTGGAGTTGAACATCCAAAGATCCACAAGCTTTCTACTCCTGCAACAGAAATGAACAGCACGGTCTTGTGCGCGCCTACTCAAAACCAAGCCCTACTGAGTTCAACAGGACCCACTGCTAAGTATGCACACACAGGGCCAAAGTGTTCAAAGTGCTGAACAGTAACAGCATCGTGCTCTCACTTTTCAAGTGTGCTCTTGTTTAAAAGAAGAACACTTGCAATGGGCAGTCAACAGATGGTTGCATAGAAAAATCCCTGGCAAAATAGGCTTTTATTCTAGGACATGGCAGGTATTCTACGTTAAACAGAACGAAGTCTAGGCTTTCCAATGTAGCACAGTTCACATGGAATGACGAAAGGGTTACTTCGAAGGGTTACTCTTTGGAATTCCTAGTGGGTGTGTTTGTGTTACTCTAAATACATGTACTTGTTCTGCATGCTAATTCTTACATCAATGATGAGAAAAATACTAGTTTTTAGAACTAATCTCTTTATAGAAAACTGATCTAACTATAAAAATGTTGTTTTTCTTTCTGAAAGGGCTCATAAGAATAGTACTGGACTTACCACATCTGCTGTGGCCTAGGTGATCACAGGATTCAAGGACGGACCTTTCATATAACACACCAATCGCGCACTAGAAACAGGTGCAACACAGGTGTATTCAAGTTTTGCTAAACAGACGTGCATATTCATTTTTAAAAAGCATAAAAGCAATGTCTGCTAGGACATGTTCCTCTTTTGTGAATGGATAAAAATGTGCAAGAGAGAATGAACCATTGAGGATTGCCAATGCAGCATCGAGAGTAATACACATTCAGATCATCAGATACACTTGCATAAAATAATCCCTTTAAAAAACTAGAATTTGATTACATCTCAGTGTGTAGTACTTTATCTTCATAAGAACTGCAAAAATATATAGATTATATTATGACCTATAGGCATGTTATTCTCTTCTATACTACGTACCGATGTGGTTAATACGGATGCATACAGACACACGTTTTAAAGCAACACCTTTCACTACAATAAAAAAATCAAAGTTTAAATTCCTGCTCGGGTGTTTTGGAAAGCACGGACTCAGAGTCCCACAAATATTTTTTTCTCACAGCAGGGGTACAAAGTGCTAGAACGTGGCTAGTCCGATATCTACGTTTATGATGTAAACTCAACCCAGAAGTAGAAGCCGTAAAACATATTTAAGGACAACGATTTAAGGAACGCGTGCGATGTTGTAGTGGTGATTATATGTATCTTTGGAAGGCACCTTCATGTCTGTCTGAGAAGGATTGAGATTTAGCAGATTTTTGCCTGCAGGCTTCATCAATCCAGGCTTCAGCTAAGCTGATGAAAGAACTATGTTATGCATGAACACACATTTGTTCATTTGGTAGTTTATACACAAAGAACTGAGCCAGTTGGTATTCAATAAACAAACAGCATGTGAGTGCAAAGGACATACAAATTCTCCATCCCTTTTACACAGCCTCTCAACTACACATCAAAACAAAGAGCAGCTGATGTTAAATAGCATAATTATTACAGCCAGCTTATGGAGGCTTTCTATGCTTTAATCACTCATTTTAGAACAATACTCCTGGGATGATGTCACAATTAGTTTAAAAAAGAACAGCTCACTTGCTACCTGAGTACTATGCTTGTTGGGAGATCTAGGGAAGGTTTTCTATACTGCCAAAGGAACTGGGTAACATATTGCACATTTCAGGAAACATGGCACATTTCATAAAACTACATTTTTTTTACAGTGGCAGTAAGCGGCTTTCATTTATGAAAAGCAAAAAGCTGACACAGAATGGAACAGACTCACTAATCCAGTGTGCTGCTTAGCAAAGTGTGCTGCTTATATACTGACCCATAATACTTAAAGCAGTCTCTGGGCAAGTTTACAATTTATGCAGGCTGCACATTGCTCCTTCCCATTCCCACCCCTGCAGCAAGCTGAGTGTTCAATTTACCAACCTGGGAAGGATGGAAAGCTGAATTAACCTCATGCCAGCTACCTGAGCCCAGGATCGAACTCAGGTCATGAGCAGAGGCTTGACTGCAGTACTGCAGTTTAACCACTGCGTCACAAGGCAGGTGGCAGTGAGCGGACAATCCAGGAAGTCTTTGACTAACCAAAGCTTCCCATGTCAATGAAATCTGGAAACCAAACCCTTTGGAACCATGATTCAGTATCCAGGCTTGTTCCAAAGCCATTAACCGTTATTTTCTGGTTTGGACAGAAAACTGGAAACTATAATTACCTTAAAATGTCCTGATTGGTTTGGTCACTGGACTTGTATCCAGGGATGGTATAAGATCATTTCATTTCAACTTTCTCATAGTCCTTGCCAGGCATGTTGGTCTTCACAGCTGCCCTGCATGAACTGAACATGCCTGTTACAACATGTCCCACATTCCTTCAACATTCCCCCAAGGCTTATAGCACAGGTGGAGAGAAGTGATGGGCTTTTCTGAGTCTCACAATACTTTCTTCTCACTGGGAAACATCAATAAGCTTCCCGAGAGCCTCAGTGTTTCCCCAGGAGCCAGATTTTAAACCAGTGCTCTACGACAGTGGTTCCCAACCTTGAGTAACCCAGATGTTCTTGGACGACAACTTCCAGAAATCCTGGCCAGCACAGGTAGGCTTCTGGGAGCTGCAGCCCAAGAACCCCATGGAGTTCCCAAGGTTGGGAACCACGGCTCTAAAATATTGCTTTGCAGATCATCAGTTGTGAAGGACAGTGGGCCGTGCTGGTTTGTGTACAAGTAAAGACACAAGCTAGCAGGCGGTTTCTCTAAAAATATAAATTGCATTTAAAAACACCCATGCTTACCAGTAGAATATATATCTCTATATCTATAAAATACTCTACCTTGGCAATATATAGTATCTTAGCTGTAGGAGGGTTTTGTACACAAGGAAGATCAGTTCACTCTGAAGTCACAACAAGGTTTAGCAAAATTCAGTTCAAGCTTAGCTCTTTTTAAAAAAGCTCTTAGTATATACAAAAGTGCTACTTGCTGCTCTGTAGGTAAGACTCATCCAATTCTAGCTAATTTGTCTATCACAGTGCTTGGTAATAAATTATGCGAAGCATCTGACTTCATATAGACTGCAGCAATATATACACACACATATATAATCCCTGTCAAAAGTGCTTTCTGCCTGCATAAACAGAACTCTTAGCAATACTAAAATAAACTATTCCAATAAAAGTCTGCGTACAAATACTAGATCATGTTGCCAATACGACATTCAATCTTCACAATCATTATATTGTGAACAAGCTCTGTTTGTCCATGACAAAGCGAAGATGGCCCCATGAAATCAGAGCTGATGCCTGCGGCAGGTTCCTCATATTATTTACAAAGGTACACTTGCTAGTGGTTATCATTAGTATATTTCAATACCTTTGCTTAGAAAAACACTGGTTGCAGTGTACCCGCTCAGAACCTAGTCCTGAATACGTTTATGCATAAGGTTTAAGCCTGTGCCTACACCAAGCAGCATACGACAGAAGTGCTACCAGAACACTTGGCAAAGAACAGTCAGCAGCAAATCAAAAGACCAGCCCCAGGGGCAGCGTCCTGGGTCATGTAAGTAAGTCTGCAGCTTCTTTAGTTGACCTGACAGATGAAAGAACAGCTACTAGCCTAACTTGTGTAAGTGTCAATTAATACCCATGCTGATGTCCTTGCTGGAGTATAAGCCATATCTCCCGAAAGAATACAAATTTCTGGGCCTGCTTTATGTATTTTCATGCACACAGAGGTTCACTGGCATTTGAAAGCTACTTCTAGTGGCTTAAGAGACACTGGTGGGGACAGGATTTGACCCGTAGTTCAAAACTCTGAAATATATGGTGTTACTTCCAGCTGATGATGGGTCCACTGCTAAACCCCCGATCCTCTCGATGCTGTTGCTCTGCGTCCTCGTGGGTACCGCTTACTCGCAGGCACTTCCATGAAAGTGAGAAACAAGGGAAATGGGGAGGACGGACATACCTTGAGCACGACCTTCCATCCAGGGCAGTGGTTCTCCTGAGTCCCTGGAAGTCCTTGGACTACAACTCCCAGAAGCCTTTGCCACGAGTTGTGCTGGCGAGGGTTTCTGGGAGTTGTAGTTCAAGAACATCTGGGGACCCAAGGTTGGGAAGCACGGATCTAGGATGTCATACGGACTGGGATCCAGAGAAAAACATACTTGAACCGGCTGAGGCCAACAGTGGCAAAACGATGGAGATGAATGCATTCAGAGAGGGAGTCCGCTGGGAGTGTTCTGCCTATTTTGTCGCTCCAAAGCTAGCAGAAGCTCTGATTATTTCTATATCAAGGACTGCTCATTTCTTCCTGAGGAGCTGCCGCTAAACACACAGACACCACACTCAAAAAGCTGCAGCCCTAGCACAAGGACGCCCGCTGTAAATAAAGAAGGACTCCCTCTACAGCAGCACAAATCTTAAACAACTTTTGCGGGTTATTCATGAACTCATGCGACACCATAATTCTCCATGATGCATCCACTACGAAAGCATGCACTGAGACGTCTTGACAAAGGGAATACAATCCTGAAGCTATGACAATCAGTTTCCAAACCGCTCTGGCAAGAAAGACATGCTTAAGCTAAAAGGCTCTACAATATTTTGTCTGCCATAACTGCAAATAAAACCTTAACCATCCATAATTTTTTTTAAAAAAACAATGTCATATAAATAAACGTCCTCCTTTTCTACATAAAACGTAAGGCCTTGTTGGTCCCAATAGGAACAGGCAGTATTCATCCAAACATGAATTTTAAAGATAGTGGCACTGGGGATTCAGAGACTTTACCCATTTATTTATGATTAGAGCTTAAGGTACAGGTGGGGCACTTTGGTTCTCCAAATGCTTTGGCCCACAACTTCCAGAGTGCCTCCGAATTCATTGCACTGGGATTTGGGATGCCAATTGTAAACCAAAACATCTGCAGGGCTCAAAACAGAAGGATCACTCAATCAGTACCTTTCAGGTCCATATACGTGGCTACAGCTGGTTCCTAAGCTGCACAGAGCGGGTTGACGGCTAGAAAATATCTCTGCTCCTACATCCAAGGAACAGCTGAAGAACCGTAGCGTAAGCATTGCCAAGTTCACAAACAGAACGTGAGAGGTTTTGAAAAGCTCTGGATATTTCCCTTTTGGAAAGTTCTTTAAAAATCAGTTCTGTTCATTTTACTCTCTTGTATTAAGGCGCCAAAGGGTGAAAAAATATATATTACTCAGTATTTATTTAATAAAAGCAAAATGACCCAGAATACAACCCACTGGAGAGTTCCCCTGCCAGGTTGACTTAAATATCGCACACCTGTCTCATGGGTGCCACACGGATTCCTCCCAGTGGGCTGGGTTGTTTTGCAAACGTACTTGAATCATGATTAAGATAAGGCCTCTTTTCCTTAGATGAGTACATGATCCACCCTGTTCAGTGGGCAATCTTTTATGAAAGCAAGATTTTGTCAGTCCCATCCCTGATAAGACAAGGCTTCTATAAAATAAAAGCCTGCATTACCTATGCACTGCCTTTCCCGTTCACAAAATATTAAAAAGAGAAAAGATCGGAAAGCTCCACCCAAACGATTCTTCTATGCATCTCTCCAGAAATTTAAACATTAAAACAAAGCAATCTTTGCACTAACTGCAGAAAGAGATTCTGGTGTTTTAGAAGAAGCCTCCTCTCAGGAAAAAAACTAGTTCAGCTTTTTCTCCCTTTTATCAACAGCAGCACTCTCCCCCCCCCCCCCCCAGTACTCATATATTTCACAGCTGCATTTTACGTGCTGTACCAACTGTGTGCCTTTCAAAATGGAACACGGCTATACCGTAGGCATTTCATGATAACTCAGCAATGCTTCACAGCACACAGCAGCTCTGCCTGCCACGGAATCTCCACCAGCAACCGAAATCTCAAACATGCTTGAAGGTACATTTATACGAACATCAGAGGCCCTCAAAGGGTGCAAATTTCAATGTGGCAAGTGGCAAAGAGAAATATACTCACAGCCTAAGTGAACACCTAAAACCCGGCTTTTGTTGCAGTTTCATGTGCAGGCCCAGAAAGTGAGGCCGGGAAAAATGTTTCAGAATGGTTCGGTGCCAATCTTAAGACGTTTCCATAAAGAATCCAGTTCCCCAAGTGCCAGTATCAAATTCCTGGGGACAAGTGCTGAGAGGAAGCTAATGATTAAGTACAGGATTTGTACCTTTGGTTTCTAGTTTCTAATGCAAGCTAGATATCAGGGTAGAAAACCAGGCATGGCATGGGAAAGCAAACAGTGGGACTGTTTTCTTTCTCTGAAAATAAGAGAACCCAGGAGCATCTAATGAGGTTGAGTGGCTGAAGAATCAGGGCTGATGAATGGAGGAAGTACAGTAGGACCATGGTATCCGGGGGGGGGGGGGGATCAGTTCCAACCCTTTCCCCCGCGGATGTGGAAAAACTTGAAAGTATCAAATGCTACACATTGCATGCTCTCTGGTTCCCTCAAGTGATTAGCTCTGGATATATGCATTAATACATATATTGTGGGGGTGTTATTTAGTATTTTCAGGCATCGGATACGTGAATCAGCGGATACTGATCCAGCGTATAGGAGAGTCCTATACAGCATGTTTAAACTATGGAACTGACTACCACAAAATGTATTGATGGCCCAGCAATCTGAGTGGCTTCAGAAGGGAACTGGATAAATTCAAGGAGGGGAAGCCTACTGAGGGCTACCAATCGCAATAGCTATGTGTCACTTCTCATATTAGAAAGTAGACCAGTAAATCTCAGTTGCCAAGAAACATGAGTAGGAGCATGCTCCTGTTCTGTGTGCAGGCGTTGCGCCGGCACCTGGCTGGCCACACAGGACGGAGCAGGTGGCCTTTTTATCTGACCTAGCATGGCTCTTATGTTCCTAAGTCAAGTTGATAATTTGTTGAAAACATGTATATGCTTCTTCTTCTTCTTTTTTTTAGATCTTGTGCCTGAGGCTGGAAACCTATGCACATTTACTTGAGAGTAAGTCCCGCTGTATCCTTGGCATTTACTTCTGGACAAACATGGGTAGGATCGGGCCTCAAGAACAACCAGGAAGCAAGTTAGCTCTGTTAATGATGCTCATTCCATCCTCTCCGTTGAGTTTGCTTTGCTCCTGGGTTTTTTTGTTTTGTTTTCTCATACTGTTTGCTTTGTCAGCCAGGGCTCATCATTTCCATGTTTCACTATCCTCAACTCAGGCCAGTTCAATACTTACACACCCACAATACTCCCACGGCAGAAGCTGCTCCAGCCAGTATGACAAAGCATCAGTTGTGTGTAGCTAGACGCACAACGTGGTCTCTTGTAGACTGCAGCAGCACCTTCCTCAATTCAGTTCTGCACACATACAAACTGAACAGGACATATTTCTGAAACAGTTATGCATTCTTCTCCACTACTGGTCGCAGAAAATTTAGTTCTGGCTCCTAAAACTGATCAACGCCTCATTTTTCCAACCCTGCTCTAAATACCCGGCCATACCAAGCCAGCTACAGGTTTACACCATCTTCTCTTGGTTGTAGCTTGGCCAAACAGCCTACAATTCTTATACTTTAAGTAGCTGCTTCATAACAGAAAAAAAGGGAAGAAACTCACAACATAAGAAACTGTTCAGCTTGTAAGTTATTACAACACAGGACCTTCCTCGAACTCTGTCTGCATGTTGGTACCCTGGAGGAAGCTTTATGTAACTTCTGCCCTCCCCTCCCACAAGTATACTTCTAATATAAAATAGAAACCATCTGTATTTAACCTGGAAATGCACAGGTCTGAAAATATAATCTGGTAGTGTATAAACAAGGAATTTCTCGCAACTCAAGAGACAGCAAAATGAAGACCTGCAGAAAATACCCGTGCGATAGGAAGAGAGGTCCCGTGGTCTACACCAGCATGAGGGAGAAGAGGCTGAGGGAATGCAGTTGAGTTAGTTCTTCTTCAATAATCAAAGTTACTCTCTAGTTACTTTTCAGGCACAAACATACAAGACCCCCAAGGGGACATGAAAACAACCCCATGATCTGCCCAGCTCTAGTAATGGAACAGACAACAGCTGCTGAGACTCAGCATTTCAACAGCACCTTGTTCTTATATGATGAATTCTTACATCCAGCCCTAAACATGATTAGGAAAGAAGGACGGGCAGACATGTAAATCAGGATGGGCTGGGTGTGTTGCCCCCTAACAGCAGCTTGGTTTGCCCCTTTCCTCAACTTTCTGGTCCTTTTGCTGAACGTATCAATACAGCTTTGATTCAGTGGCCGGTTCTCCCCCTTTGGCATGCTTCAGAGGGACTGTCCCTCCCCCAGATATAAAGTGCTCCGTGTACATTTATTCCATTAAAAGTACATTCATTCATTCCCAACCCCCTCTCTCTTTCCCTTTCCATTTTTAGGGGAGATCATTTTTTAAGGTTGAAAAATTATTGCAGGGAAGCGGGGAGGGGGTTAGTGAGGTCACGGTTCCCAGCCAATCCGTTCTGTACACAGCCACCCAGCTGCCGGTGTAAAGAGACAGAGCTGATCTGGGAAAAGACTGTAGACTGAAGCTGAAATACACTGCATGACCTTCCACTTCCCACGCAGTGTTCAAATGATCTATGAAACTTGTACCTGGATTAAACCTGTGTCTGGGCTGTACCATATCTGATTGAATGGAGGGGAGGCCAAATGGTTGTGTTTTTTAAAGTATCTTTTATACATACCCTGTTTCCCTGAAAATAAGACCTAACCTGAAAATAAGCCCTAGTAGGATTTTTCAGGATGCTCGTAATATAACCCCTACCCCAAAAATAAGACCCAATTAAGTGAAACCCCACCCTCCACCATTGTGCAGCATTGTGCAGCAATCAGAAGATGACATGATCGTATTTGAATAAATATAGATTGTTGTACATGAAAAAAATAAAACATCCCCTGAAAATAAGCCCTACTGCGTTTTTTGGAGCAAAAATTAATATAAGACCCTGTCTTATTTTTGGGGAAACACGGTAAAACTGGAATGCTAGTGAGAAGAACGGGCTGGAGGGTCCAATCTCCTCCTCCTTTAATTGTGTGGTGAGTTAACGTCACGTTCTAACACAAAGACGGGCAGTTTTCCATCTCCACTTTTTAGCCTTCAGTGGCACAACCCAGACACTTATTGAACATGGATGCAACAAGGAAGCCGGCAACCTCGGAGGATGTGGTGCCTGTTAATCCTACTTTGACTTCCAACACACACACACACAGAGGTTGACCTCAGCTGGGTGGAAGGACGAACCCAAGGCCTCTGCAGAGAATCCTGGCAGTGCCAGGACCCCGCAGGAGAGGCAGCCTCGGAAGGAACAAACGACACATACGCTGCCCCCCTTCCCCGCCCGCCCCATGCCATCACCAACGCAAATCCAACAAGAGGAAATCGCAAGGGTCTTTTTGGCCGTTCGCTTCCAACATCCACCCGTCGTTTAAAGAAAAATAAATCGGGGAGCGGCCACAATCCAGGAAGGAGAGCCTCTCTGCCTCTCTCTCTTTTTAATTCCCCAGGTTCTCTCGTCCTCAGCTCCGCGTCCTCCTCCAGAAACTCTCGCGTCGCCAAAGGGACCGAGGAACGGCCCGCCACTGGATCCCGGCGAAGCCGCCGGCAAGGTCGCGCCGAGCGCCGGAAGGATGGAGCCGGGAAGGGCGACCGTCGGTCAGATGAAGTGGATCCAGCCGGGCTCCGGGCCGTCGGCGCCGGGGGCCCTGTGCCGGGCGCGCAGCTTGTAATTGTGCCCGTGGTTGTTGTCCCAGAACTCGGCGCCGGCCACGCAGTAGCGGACGGCGAACTCGAGGCAGGTGGTGCCCGCGCCGACGGGCAGGTGGAAGGCGAAGCGGTCGGTGAGGCCGTCGTCGGCGCCGGGCGGCGGCTGGTAGGCGGCGGGCACCTCGTGGCAGCTGGCCCAGCGGTTGAGCGTGTAGCGCACCGAGACGCGCTTCTCGTAGGCCACGTTGAGGACGCGCACGGCCCCGCGCAAGGCGGCCGCCTCCGGGCGCACCCACTCCAGCCTCACCTTGTCCTGCCGGAGGCGCTCGGCGAAGGCGGCGCTGGCGCCCGGCTGCGGCGGGAAGAGCGGCTCCAGCACCGGCGCCGGCGGCCCGAACAGCACCGGCTCCAGCTCGCCCAGCGCCGGCGGCTTGCGCGTCTTGAGCAGCGCGGCCGCGCTGGCGGCGCTCCCGGCGCGGAGCAGCGGCGAGGCGGCCAGCGGCCGGCCCGGCGCGTCGCCTTGACAGAAGTGGCGCACGGCGATCAGCTCCAAGCCCAGCGAGTCGGCGAAGCGCACCGTCTTGCGCCGGGCCGGGCTCTGCTGGAGCGCCGGGCGCAAGCCCCGCTCGCCGGGCGTCGGGAGCGACTTGGCGCGCCGGCGGAGGGTCGGGCTGGGCGGCACCGAGGGCAGCGTGGGCTCCCGGCCCCGCGGAGAGGGCGAGGGCAGCGGCGGCGCCGGCGGGGGCGAGAGCGGCGGCGAGGGCGAGCGAGGGACGGCGGCGGCCGCCCGAGGGGGCTCCGCTGTAGCCGTCCGCGCCGGCGCTGCGGCCGCCGCCACCTCCTCCGGGCTGAGAGGCGGCGAGGGCGGCGAGGCGAGGGTGTGGATGTGGGTCGGAGGGGCCTCGGCGGCCGGCACCTCGACCGGCTCGGGCTCCGGGCTGCAGCCTCCCTTGCAGGGCTCGGCCAGGCGCCCGTAGAGGCAGGCGCTGCAGCTGAAGTGGCGCGGCAGGTAGAGGCGCGGCGGCGGCGTGGGCACCGAGGCGTGGAGCGAGCCGGCTTTCTCCATGGCGCGGGGAGAGGAAGGTCTCCCGGGCGGGAGGCGGCGGTCGGCAAGGCCGCTCAGCTCATGCTCTTCCCCGGCGGGGGGCGAGGAACCTCGGGCGCCTCTCCGAACCAGCGCTCCCTCGGCTTGGCCGGCGCGACGGGTCACGATTCGAGAGCGGCGGCGGCGGCGGCGGCGGCGCCTCCCCGGCAGCGTCTGGCTCGGCTCCCCTTCATCGCCGGCCCGGCCTTCCTCCTCCTCCTCCTCCTCCTCCTCTTCTTCTTCCCCACTCCTGATGGAACAGAGCGCTGGCCGCTGCCTTGACCCTCAGCCGCCCGCTAAAGCGGCCGATCCGGCGGCACGGCTACAGCGGAGTCCGGCGCGATTGCGCGCCAGCCGGTCTGGAGGCGCCGCGGCTCCCCCCCCCCCCCCCAGCTGCTCCGGCTGCTGACGTCGTCGTCGTTGTCGTCGCCGAGTCATGCAGCAAAACAGACGCATCTCGGGTCCCGAGTCATCTCCCCGCTTCCTCTTCGCTGCCTGTCCGCTTGCCCGCCCACTGCGCCCTCCTCCGCCTGGGCGCATCATCGCCATCAGCCCCCTCTCTTCTTCCTTCGCCTCCTCGTCGGGGATTGCTCCCTCGCGGGGTGACGAGGCTCTCCATGATCATCCCTCCTTCCTCCTCCTCCTCCTCCTGGAGCCTCCCACCCCCGCCTTCTTTCCTTAAGACCTTGATCCGAGAGGAGGAGGAAGGAGCCGCCGGGATTCCCCAGAAGCAGCCTTAAAAATGCGCAGCCGCCATGCTTTCTGTTCCGATCGCGGACCGAAATAGCCCGCCTCGGAAAGCTGCTGGCTGGCTGAGACGAGATACGGCTGGCTGGCAAACTGGATCTTGCAGTGCACATTTCAAAGGAGGAAATCCCGCTTAATGCCCTCTAATGCGTGTTCGAGCAACCCAGCCGATCCGGAGTGGCTCCGAATGTCCAATCGCAGTCGTGAAGGAAGGCCATGGATGAGCAAATGTGCTCGTGCTGGGGTCCGGTTAGAAAGCGAATAGGCGTCGGAATGATTTAAATAGGATGGTAATCCACCGTTGTATACCCATCATTTTCAACTTTAAATATTGTCTTTCGTTGTTGTAAGCCGCCTTGGGTCCTTTTCGAGGAGAAAGGCGGGGTAAAAATAATTTAAATCAATAAAATAAATACCAACGCAGATTAGGGAAGCATAATTAATGCCAACTAAGACTTCTTTGATTTATATATCATCCTATTAGTGCAATGCACTATTTTGGGAGGTTTAAGGTAGCAACCTGCTAACTTCCATGCGTGTGGAACATACTGCAATTGGCGGATTTTCACTCATATGAAATTGTACATAGGATTAATATTCCCAGCGATTTAACGTCCTTGCTCCGAATCTTCCTCCTGAATAGCTGAGGACTGTGCACCATTTCATGTGCGTAAAAACAAACACGACTTGCACGTGAGGTGTTAGGGTGGCTCTTGAGCTGGTGTTTGTTTTTTCCCCCTGGAATTAAACTGAAGAGGTGGGTTTGTATTTTACGAATCTGGTTTGGAGAGACTGTGAGTGCCCATAGCAGCAGAACGGTGGCGGTGGTGCTGGAAAGTATGCTAGGAATTCGACTCAAGGCAGGCTTCGATGAAACTGAAATAGTGTGAAGCAGTAGCTCTTGTGTCTTCAGAGTTCATTAATGACTATCATTATTAGCATGTAAAAAGATAAAGCAATAAATATAGGCTGTTTTCCAGTGTGTCTTATTGTGTGTCAGAGTTGCTAATGTACTTAACGCCCAAGTCTTAAAATTAGTAACAACCAATGGTCTGGTCCAGCCATTCTCAACCTTTTTTTCCTGCCACAGCCATAAACACAGTATGAAAGAAATATAGGCCAAATCAGGATGGTATAACGAACCTTATGGGATGGTCTGTGAAGAATCGTCCCCAGTCTGTGGCCCCCTTCAAATGTGCCAGGGCCCCCCCCCCCCCCCACTGAGAATGGCTGGTAGTCCAAGTATGAATTAACCCAGGTCCAACACACACTCTCTCTTATTTATACAAGCACTATGAAATGTACTCAATCATTGTCTTCTATTTGCTTTAACGATTCTAAGCTTCTGGTTCTGGTTTTCAGTTTCTGTATCTTTTTTTACTTCATAAAAGGAAGTGAGTGATTCTGTGAAGGAGAATTTCTTTGTGTGATTCATCTTTACTTTTGCGATGTACACACACACACACACACACACACACACACATAAATTTACTTCATTTATTTACGACATTTGCACCCATGTTCTTTGGTATTTAGCACCAACAGAATTGGGACTGACTTCCCCTTTCCCTCCTGGTACCAAAAACCACTCCAGAAGATTTATCAGCCTTTAGGAGCAGGTTTTAAGGGGCTCCTGGGTGAGCGAGAGGCTATCCAGAGGAATATCCAACTTACATGGCTAATTTATACAGAGTTAGCAAACTGGACCCGCTAGCATTGTGCTATTTACATGAATTGGCAGTGACTCCATAATTTCAGGCAGGAGGCTTTCCAGTTCTATTTGGAGCTATCAGGACTTCCACCTGGGGCTTAAATCTGAATGAAAACATGTATTTTATTATTAAACCATGGCCCCTCCCTACATGATTATGGAGTGGACCCTCCAGGCAGGCCACAGCAGCAACTGGGCTTCTGTGTGTGAACATCTTCTGGATATTTTGTTGTTGAAAGCACCCTTTCTTGGTGGGAGAAAGATCAGTGCACAGGAGGCAGATGTCACTAGTAGGTGAACTAAAAATCTTCCACCCACCTTCCGGAATAATTATAAAATATACTTTGCTCTCAGGCAGATATGCAACTGCATATTTTGGAAGATCAGAATTTCCTGAGTCACCGTATTCTTTCAATACTGTCATGTGGTTTTGCCCACAGAGTGCAGGCTATAATTTTTCTCTGACACTTGTTCCTGTTTAAACAGATATGCAGAATGTTTAAAAGAATAGTGCACTGAGAAGCCAAAGAATTTAAAATGCTTTCACTTGATGGATGATTATGCTATATTGTCTGGTATTGAAGAAGAAACACCCATTCCGGTGACCTTGCAGAATGTACTTGTTAAAAGTCCTAGACAGAAGTTTGGAAAAACAAAAGACTGAGTATTGAGAACGTAGGATTCTATCACTTTCCTATCACTTAGATTCTGTTCTTGTAGACACAAAGTCCCACTAGCGTTACAGTAGACAGTTCATTTTATTCTTGGTAGCAAAGCATAGACATATAAAAAAACTACTGTAGTAATCAGACGCTAGAGGTTTTTGTCTGTATGTAGCCGTTGCTGAATGTGATTACAAAAATTCAAATCGGCTGCAGGCACACAAAAGTATGTTTGTAGTGGTGTGTACACATTATGTTCCCATTCCACGGTGCTGCTCCCCCCTGCAGCTCAGAGAAAAATCCTGTGGACACCCTTGCATGTTTCATTAAAGCAAGATTGGCTTCTGCACAAACATGTAGAACTGCATATTGAGGAATCAGGCTAAGTTTAAACACGTGGCTTTGAGTTAAGGGCACGCTCAATTAATTTTATTTATTTATTTATTTATTTGATTTATATCCCGCCCATCTGGTATATTCTACCACTTTTGAGATCATCATCACGATGGGCTAGTGTTGGAATGGTCACTTCCATAATCTCATACAATTGGCTGTGTGAGTAGGGGGTTTCTGGGAGCTGAAGTCCCTTTGATCTAGAGAGCAGTGGTTCCCAACCTTGAGTAACCCAGGTATTCTTAGACTGCAACTCCCAGAAGCCTTTGCCACTAGCTGTGCTGGCCGTTCAGGGTATCTCCTTCAGCATCGCATTTCAAACAAATCATTTTTTTCCCCTGACAGTTTTCTTTGCTGTTCATCTTTCACATCCATACATGGTGATCGGGAATACAATAATGTGGATGGTCTTCGTCTCCAGGGACCCATCCTTACACTTGACAAGCTTTTCTATTCTTCATTACTGTCCTTCCGAGTATCAGCCTTCTGATTTCTTGGCTGCAGTTTCCATATGGATTGATGATACCTCGGTCAAGATACACATTTTTTTCCAAACAATTTCAGTTCTTCCATCATCCACATTAAAGTTGTCCAGTTTTTCTGTAGTCATGATCTTGGTCTTCTTAATATTCAACTGCAGCTGTGCTTTGACGCTTTCTTCTTTCACTTTCATTGGAAGTTGTTTCAAGTCGTTGCTGTTTTCTGCCAGTAAAGATGGTGTCATCTGCCTGTATTAAATCATTTATGTTTCTTCCTCCAATGTTCACCCTTCCTTCATCTGAATCTAGTCCGGCTTTCCGAATGATATGTGCTGCATACAGATTGAACCTTGAAGAGCAATACAATAGGAACCCCGGATCTGCTCGGTTCAACCAACTGCAGATGCTGAAAAATGCGGATTATCGTGAATACTATCCATAGCATGGTCTCCGGCTCGCTCTAGTGGCCAGTTCTGGTGACTTCCCCTTGAGAAATACATATTTCTGGAACTGATCTTTTCAGATAGTGGATAACGGGATCAGTGGATACTGTATCCCGCGGATACGGGATCCTTTTTATTTGGCATAAGCTTTCGCGAAGGGCAGTCTCCTCTCAGTTCTTTTTAACTCCTCAGGTTCCACTTTCCAAGGCGCCCTGTCCGATCTTGATTAATTTCCCGGAGATGGAAAAGGTAGAGCTCGTGTAATTTTTAAAAAGTAACGTTTGCTGTCCCTTCACACCGCGTCCTCCCCCTCCCCCCCCCCCCGCTCTGGCGGTTCATGCGCAGGCGCGCCTCCTTCCGTCCTCCTCCTCCTCCTCCCCCCCTTTGGCCCCGCCTCTCCTCCCTTACAACGGCCGCTCCCTTCACCCGTGGCAACGGCTTTGAGGCCCGGGGGGGGGGCGTGGGATGACGACGACAGAGGCGGGGAGGGGAGGAGGCGACTTCTCTCTCCCTCCGCGGCTGTTTGGCGCGGCGCCCGTTGCCTCCGCCGTCTCCTTCCGCGCGGAGAAGCGGCCCGCAGGCGCACGAGGGAGGGGAGAGGGAGCGACGGGAGGGCGAGGAGGGGGTGAGTCGGGGGCGGGGGAGGGGAGGGCGGCGGTAGCCTGGGAAGAGCGCCCCTGGCCGTGTGCAGAGCGCCCCCCCCCCCTCTCCCAGCGACGGTGCCTCCATATATATGAGAGAGAAGGCCAGGCGAGAGAGAAAGCAGCTCCAGTGACCGAAGAGGGCAGGCGGTCGTGCCCTTTGAAATCCCACTCGGCCCATGCTCAGAGGCACCGTCGCTCGGAGGGGGGGGGCGCCCTGCACACTTGAAGAGCAATGCAATAGGAGTTCCTATTGTATTGCTCTTCAAGGTTCAATCTGTATGCAGAAGATATATATATATATATATATATATATATATATATATATATATATATATATATATATATATATATATATATAAACATTTATAAAAACCACTGCAACTTACAAGAATGATAAAGCATATATATATATATATATATATATATATATATATATATATATATACACACACATATACACTTTATCATGTAGTAATATGTGTCAATATATATAAACATGTTTTGTTGCAACTGCATCTATATGCGATTGCAACAAAACATGTTTAGATATATTGAAACATATTACACAATATATAGATACCCTATTGTGTTTGTGTGTGTATACACAGAGTATATACTGTATGTCCATATATATATACACAGAGAGAGAGAGAGTGTATATAACTAATTGATGTTAGTGTAAGTGGACCTGGAATTGCAATCCAGGGCTGCTCACACTGAAATAGATTTGTTATTCCCAAAGGTGCTACAGTACTTTTTATTATGTTTCATGTAGCAGTAACTAAATCAAGCTAAGACAGACAAAACAACATTTATAAAAACCACCACAACTTACAAGAATGTGGTGGCATCTTAAAGACTGACTTTTATATTCTAATGTAAGCTTTCGTGGATTTTGTCAGATGTATTTGCAAACATGAATACAGCTAATTCTCTGAAAGCAAAAACAAAAGGATTGTAGCACTTTGAAAAACCAACAGATTTGATTACAACCCACTCCTTAAGATCCGTGGAGCACAAGACTTCTATTTTCTTTTTCCTTTACACTCTGAAACAAACTCTTTGAAAGCTTTCCCCTGAGCAGCTGGGACTTAAAAGAGAAAGGTGCCGCTTGACTCTGCACAGATATTAATTTAAAATAAAACTTTAAAAGATGAGGGTCATTCTGATCATAGGCGGAATTCTCTCCAGTTAAGTTGACCTTCCCCAATCTAGGTCTTTAAATTGGCCTGGGGGGGGATGATGGAAGTTGTAGTCCAGAACAGCGAGAGGGTACCAAATTGGGGAAGTTTGCCTAAAGTGACCTACATGTGAAGGGAGCAGATTCTAAGGGCACCAAGATGCCTGACAATTCC
Organism: Intellagama lesueurii; assembly: GCA_037013535.1. NCBI lineage: Eukaryota > Metazoa > Chordata > Lepidosauria > Squamata > Agamidae > Intellagama > Intellagama lesueurii. The sequence continues at coordinate 15,156,585 of JBAJHW010000008.1, forward strand.
CTTTTTGAACAAAAGGAAAAGAGGAATCTGACCACACGTGAATTAGGCCTGTTTTTTCTTTAAGGGGCAATAAGAAAGAAATAGGGGTGACCTCCACGTAGGAGTAAAGGGAGTCTGAAGCTACTGTGTTTTTCTCCCAAACGTGGGATTCCTTCCATATGGAAACACCTTGTTCTCTTCTGCTTTTTGAGTCATCAGAAAGAATGGCTACATCTTCATTTTGGATTAAAAAAACACCAGCATAGCTAATTTTACCTATGAAAGGATGTGGAAAAAAAAATCCATCCTTCAATCACAATGATGATTGTGAATGCAACGATTGTGATGTGCTCCACTGATGCTAAGGCATACCTTATCTTTGTTAAATGATGCTGAGCATGTGCTCCCAAATAAATGGTAAAATAGGGTGTCAGGAGGCTGTGAATAAGACAGTATCAGTGATTTGAACCAATTTCTGTTGACACACAGGACAGTTCATAAAGCAGAATGAAACTTCTAAGGTGGACTTATCTGGTGTTATTCAACTATTGACACATCATTATACCAAGAAAACCAGGTCTATAAATCATATAACTTCTTAACCATTGGTGATTATATTAAAACCATCTTCCTGCAGGCAGAAGACATGTAACCTTCCGAGCCAGCAACTGTAATGACTTCCTCTGGACAAGACCAACATGAAAATAATTCTGAAAGAACCGGTGCACATACGAGAAGTGTGGAAATACAGCTGCGCTGCACCTACCCAAATGAAAGGCGAGAAAGGAATCAAACTTACACTCTTCTGAACATCAGCAACAGCATAAATGAGGAAGAGGAAAGGTTCCCCGATTGGGTTAATGGGACAGGATGGGAGGATGCTGTAAGTGAAAATTTTCCTTCTCAGCCACTGAGTCACCTTAAAAGACCTTTTTAAAATGTGTTCCTTTAAAAGCAAAACCAACAAAGTGTCTTATAGACACCACATGAGGTGTTCTTGATGAGCCACAGTGAACCTCTCCATGGAGAACACAACGCACAGCTAGGATTTTATGATCCATCCCATCTCTGTTGTTTCTGCACTCAGGCTTCTAGTAAACTTCACTGAAAGAGACAGAGAAGGTTCCCTGTAGGAGTTACTGATGCAGATGGACACTGGACCCGTAACTGTCAGTGGTAGTCTTTGAAATACAGCATTGCAGGAGACATTTGGATACAGCTTCAGTTGATTTGTTTTCATTTTTTAAGGTTTATAAACTGCTTTGAGGGTGTTCATCAAGAGGGCGGCATCTAAAAATCTGAAATGAATACTTCTCCATGGGCAAACCTTCAACTTATTTTTAAGCTGGAAGGGACTTTATCGATCATGGCCTTCCTCTTTTCCTGTTGCCTTCAAACTTTCCCAGCATCATTTGTCTTTTCCAGAGAGTCCTGTCTTCTCAGGATGTGTCCAAAGTGGGACAGCCTCAGTTTCAACATTTATGCCTCCAGAGATAATTCAGGCTTGATTTGATCTAGGACCCACTTGTTCCGTCTTTCTGGCCGTCCAGGGTATCTGCAAATCTCTCCTCTCCAACATTTCAAACAAACTGATTTATTTCCTGTCAACTTTATTTACCGTTCAACGTCCACACCCACCATACATGGTGATTGGAAATACAACAGTGGATGATTGTGGTCTCCAGTGACACATCTTCACATGTTAGAATGTTTTCTAGTTCCTCCATAGTTTAGCATATGCTAAAGTCATGAGTCTGAATCCCATTGTAGTGGCTTCAGAACACCCTAGTAACTTAATTGTGGCTTCATGCTTTTGAAAAAAAAAAAAAAGGGTTTCTTCTCTGCAGTTACATTTTGTTTTGCCATTTGAAACAGGCAGCACCAGCTGCTTGCTAACTGTAGTTAATGCTCTATTTCTCTCTTGCTCTCTCTCAAACACAGGCACCACTTTGCTAATTTGTATTCCTGTCTTTTTGCTCCCAGGTCCAAGGCTGGAGCAAAACACCTCCCTTTGCATATCTTCAAGTACAAAAGAGAGCCAGAAAAACGAAGGCCAGCGAGTCTGTCAGTGGATGCCTATACTGTGCAGATCTGATGCAAGGTATTGACAAAGGTCTGGAGAACCATGCCAGGACTACAGAGCAACTGAAATCCGATTTCAGATTAACTACATACACTGCTACAGATAGTATGGCAGAAAAAAAACAGAGTCTTTGTTCTAGTGCAACTGTAAATTCTTCATCAACAGACGATACTAAAAAAGAAGGTCATTACGGCAAAATCTGCTCTAGTCAAGGAGACAAGAAAAAAATGACCTTAAAAGAAGCTCAGGCTTCTTTGATTGAAAGGAAGTTTTTTGTAATGAAGGAAAGTTCCCTGTTCCAGGCCGACAAGAAAACAGTGCCAATCAAGGAGTATAGTATACTCCCTCCAGGAAAGCCTAAAAGTTTAGAAACTCTAAAATGCAAAGACATAAAAAGCCATGAGCCGCCTTCTACAAGCAGTCAAACTTCCTCTGAAGCGACTGCTCTTAAGTCACCACTGGTACTGCCACCTCTGAAAGATGCAACTCCCAAGAACAGCCTGGATCCTTCATCAAGGAAAAGACAGACAGCTATTTCTCAGGCAAGTGAAAAACCACTTTCAGAGACAACTTCCCATACTCAGGTGTTTAAAACAAAAGAACAAAACTTTGAAAAAGGAATCCACACCATGTACGATGCACTGAAGGAACAAATACAAATGCACGAGATAGCCTCTTTTGTCCCAAGGCTTCCCAAGACTTCATTCAACTCAAGAAATTTGGATCAGTGCTATTGGCACTATGCTCTTTTCCCAGATAAAAAGATTGGACCCATGTCTAATTCAATTGCAGTGCGAAGACACAGCCATCCAAACAGTGTGCATTTTCTGCATACAAAGGCAGCGCAAATCAGCAAGGCCAATGGGATTCAAGACCCTTGGGTCAGAAGCAGGAGTCACACTGGAGCCAAACAGCAAAAAGAGTCAAAGGCTCACGAGATCCCACTGCTTTCTGGACTATTCCCTTCCTTAACGGTCAGCCGTCTTGCAGTAACTGCATTGCCCTCTAGGCTGACTTGACTTCAGCTGTAATTTCATGTTGAACTGTTATATGTGGCTTTGTATGAGAAAAATACTTAGTTTCATTCTAGAGCAGACTTGCTGATTTATTAATTTTAACAGGTTGTTTTTCTTAAGATAAAGAGCCACGTTACTAATTTCTGTAAATAATTCATGTCCTTTTTATTGCTTCTGAAAATCTAATAATGGTTTCAGTTAATCCTTAAATTTATTTTGTTGGGCCCAGAGACTCTTTGAAACACAATATCAGGATGCAACCTACGTTTAGCAAAAGCTTCATTTCTTTAAAAGCATTCCAGCTCAACTCCTGTTTAGGAAATCATGAGCTCAGGTTGCGTCAGCCTTGTAGTTCTCACTGACCCATCTATTTGGGAAACATTAAGACAGGCCCACTATGGCTATGCAGTTTCTCTCTTGCAGGACTATGTGTGCACCAAACCCAAGAACAGGGGAAGCATTCAGACATGTGCCAAGTCTCTCTGATGGACAAAGGACATGGACCTTGACTTGTTCAAGTGTGAATGAAGAGTCACTATGGCACACACAGCTTCTAGCCTCTTGTCCAGCTTCTGGCAGACCCTTACCATATGGTTTGTGAGCTGTATTCAGCATGACGTGCCATAAGTTGTACAGACCTGGCCTAAGCGCTTCAGCGAATAGAAAATAATCATACATAACTGGCGGCACAATCTCTACCACAGTGATGTGGGTGAACATAGTTGTATTGCTCTCCACTGCCATCCAATTTCAACACTTTTAAATACTGTGAAAAGTTTATTTTTAAAAGTTTATTTTAAAAGTGTGAATATGCAAGTTTATGAGTAAACAGAACTAATATTTGGTTGTTTTTCCTTTGTAGATGATATATACTTTTCAGTTTGTTTATGTTAGGACTTTCCTTCCTTGCCAAACTGATAAACTCACATTGCTGTATAATCCAGATAGCTCAAATAAAATACTTTTCTATATGCACAGTGACAACATGTTCCTCAGTATTTCAGTCCAAGGGATTTTCCTGTCAACAACTGCCATATTTATCCTACACCTTGTCTGATGCTTTTGGAGTAGCAGGAAGGTAATGACATTTCTGGATATCCAGCTGCAAGAGCCCTATATCACTGTAAAGTCATTAATCATGGAGTGCAGTTGCATTTGATCAGCTGTTAAAAATGTGTGCAAGTAATTTTATTGTCATATTTTAACCATACTTTAAAAAAAAAAATCTCAAATGGGTTTGTTATCACTGCCCTAGGAGTGTGCAGTTTTGAGGCCTTATTCCTGAAAGATCTGAGAGCTAAATCAATTTTTTTAAAATACAGAAAAGAAATGGAACTTATCAGCTATTGGAAGTGCACAAACCAAAATTGGCCCTAATATATTTCATAACATAATAATTTGTAATCTCATGTTGAAGTTGCAGGAGATTTTAAAAATCTAATACAGATGGCTGAGTTTGTGCAGGATGGTATCACTGTTGATACTGAAGACGGTGGCTTGGGTTTAAGGTTCCTGAAACTGGCGTAAGCAAGTCCATATCAATTTGAAATGTTACACAGAAGCAGAATGGAAGAAATAATACCCCTTAATAGCAAGGGAAAGCCAAATTCCACCAAAAAGGAGAATCAAAGCTGTTCCTGAATTAACTAGGGTTAATCTCATGTCAGTTAGGTATAGATAAGACATTTTTCCTAGGAGAGTACTGCAAAGGTTAAGAAGAATTTGGCCAAAAGTTGGACTGAAATTTTGGCAAATTCGTCATATTAAGTTTTCATTGTTATATAATGGAAGTTTCATTTTAGTATAGTTGCTAAGATTAATTTAATTTAAAGGCACCGTCTTTTTTCTCTCCCCAAGGAAGAAGGCTGGGGGAGAGCTACTCCCTTCACGTGCTGTAAGATCCAAACCAAGGCCAAGAAGCCAAGAATAACCAAAACCATATCAAACATATCTCACCATCAAATGACAGCTGGTCTTAAGAAAAACATGTCCTGGGAAGCACACCTGGCAAGAGATCGCCGAAAAAAGGACCACAAATTTGGTAAGAAAGAAACAGTTTCAACCAAGAAAGAGTACAGAGTCTCCAGCATCAAGCCATACAACTTTGTCCAAGTGAAGACAAGCAATGCAGAGGGAGAAAGGATAAGAGGGAAATTAGACTCTATCCAGACATTCCTAGGTGAAAAAAGGACTTTACCCATAAAGGAATATGAAATTAAGTACTCGCAACCACGCCCAGGACCTCAGGTCTTCAGATATAAGGAGATCAACCTGCCAAAAGTAATCCGTGGTAATCCTCCCAGCAGCTTGAGCTATATAACCTTAAATGCATTGTTGGTCTTCAGAGCAGACGAAAGTGGTGTAATCAACCTGCATCTGGAGCCCCTTTCAAATAATGAATCAACTGCAGTCAAGAGAACTGAGAAACAGGACAGCCCTTCAACCAAAACTGAATCACATAGCCATACAACTAAAAAAATAAAGCAGAAAAACGCGAAAAAAGTTGGTAGGAATGGCAGAATGAAAAAACAAATACAAAAATCATGTTATCACTCTTTGATTGGTCTCTGATGTTCAAGTATTTTGTCTACTCCACAAAACTGTTTGATCTTTTCCACTGCACTGAACACTAAATCATTGCTGTGATATGAATACAGTACCTATATTGCTCTAGTAAAACTGGGATAATCATAAGGATAACATTAAGGATGTGAAATATAACCCACAGGGTTAATTCCTAGTCAATTAAGTAATAAGGAACAGATTTTATCAGTAAGGTTAACCATGAAGACCTGAAGTAAAGAAAGGAAAGACATACCAAAGTTTTAAATTTATTTTGATTCTAGTGTGTTACAACAACAGAATGAATTTAGCAAATATTCTAACGTATACTGAGGAATCTAAAGTATCTCAGGTGTGTACAGGGATTTTTCAGCTTCCTTAATTTACTGGCAGGTGCAATGTCTTTCAAAAAAAAAAAAAAGGCTCCATTTCCATTGAGAGATGTTGCTGAGCAGCTCCATAGAAAATGTTCTCTACTACATGCACTCATAAAGTGTTTAGCAAGACCCACATGCTGTAAAGGAAATGGGAATCCCCTTGATAGTTTCTGTCGCATAGGTAAAGGTAAAGGTTCCCCTTGACAATTTGTCCAGTCGTGTCCAACTCTAGGGCGCGGTGCTCATCCCCGTTTCCAAGCCGTAGAGCCAGCGTTTGTCCGAAGACAATCTTCCGTGGTCACGTGGCCAGCGCAACTAGACACGGAACGTCGTTACCTTCCCACCGAGGTGGTACCTATTTATCTACTTGCATTTTAACATGCTTTTGAACTGCTAGGTTGGCAGGAGCTGGGACAAGTGATGGGAGCTCACTCCGTCGCGTGGATTCGATCTTACGACTGCAGGTCTTCTGACCTTGCAGCACAGAGGCTTCTGTGGTTTAACCCGCAGCGCCACCACGTCCCTTTCTGTCACATAGAGGTGGGCAACATATATGTGTCACATTCATCTGCAATTTTAGGACCCCTCATGCCCTCAACATGCAAAGAATTATTTAGCCATAAAAACAGCCACTCTGGGAGGCATGTCCTACATCTTTATTGGGCCCTTTTAAAAAAAAAATAGTGCCATTTACTATTTTACAGCCAACTCTGTTTTGCAGGGGAGGCCTGGGGAGTGCATAACTTTATTTGCCCTTGCTATAATATTTTTTTAAAAAAATGCCTCTCTCTAGAAAAATACAACTGTTTCTAATTTAACAATGTGTTCTCCAATTTAACAATAGGTACTAGTTCTGTAAAGCAGCTTTGTTTCGATACTATGCAAAGTTGTTTAGCAATTGTGTCAAATACATTAAGAACAAGGTTTCTTACATTTAAAAACATTAGAAGACTAACATTAGATAGTGGAACTTAGCCATTTGGTCACATTATTCTGCAGCTGCAGAATAATCCAAGATTGGACTCCCAAGTGTCTCTAACACAACAACGGAATGTATGCTATATCGATTAGAAAGTCACAGTCACTGAAGCTTGGAAAGGATATGCTAGTAGGAAGAAAAAAGAGAGAATGGAAGAAATCAAACATAGGCAGTATAAATAATCAACAGCTTCACAAAACCTTCAAAATGTTGATTGCTTTCCGTTAATAAGCCAGTCAAATCTTGTAACGATGTAGATGGTGACTTCAACAATGTCAGTGTGACTGTGTCTTCCACAGCACCAGAGAGAGAGCAGCAGCAACAACCTAGCTTCAAGGGCACAGGGTGGGCCCCATGGCATACACAGCTCTATTTTCCAAAAGAGGTGACTCAACAGAGACTGAGGATGAATGAGTGCTTAGCAGCTGTCTCACTGCCTACAGTCAGGGTATTTGGCCCTGGGCTAATAAAAATATAAGCACCAGTTGCATTTAGTGTAAAACAAAAAGCAGGAATTCTTGTATACCAAGGCAGACATTTATTTGTTTGTTCGGTCTTTGTGAAATACATATTTTGCTACAAACATTTGAGCCCTTGTCCAAAACAGATTCCTTCAGGGCAAAAGTTCAATTATTTCAAGCTCAAACTATTTCCAGATTCTGCATGCAGTTGTGTATGCAAACATTTAGTGGGCAGAAAAAAACATGGTTTTATCATTTTACCGTTTCAAGGGAGAGGAAGTTACACGTGTACGATGGATGGGGTTTATGTGTTTACTTTAAGCTACTGAAATGTCATTGCATGCATGTAGAATATATTGTACTCTTTGGCATCACACCTCTATTTGCCTGCAGGCCTTATCCAAGCAAAATAAGATTTACGGCATGCAAAGACATTTAATTGCAACAGATCTGATCTTTAGTAAAGTGAGCACAAAGGAGATAAAAAGGGGGAAAGCAAATCCTTTTCAACCAAAAGAGAATGATTGTGCCACCAAAGCTTGGCAGAAAGCAGACAACAGGGAAAATTCCCAGAGTACACAAGACTAAAATCTTAGCTCTCATACCCTTTCAGCCAATATAAAAAATTATAGGGATCACATTAGAAGCTTCTTTTTAAAGCAAAAGATCACAACAGCCATTTATAAAGAATTCCTCTATCCTGCCACTTCTTTCCCCACTTTTCTGAATGAGATATAGCCTCTGTTTGAGGAGTAATCATCTTGTATACATTCTCTGAGAGAGTTGTTCATAAAGTGTTTGATTTAAACAATCACAAAGGCAACATACATGAATAGCACTGAAATTTGATTCAGTGTGACTCGGATCATTCATCTACACACTGGACAGTGATTGTATCTCTGTCACTTACTAAAATCCACTCATTTTCACCCCATTTCATGCAATTTACAATAGGCAAAATATATATTTTACTGGAACCACTCAACAGATCAGGCCTTGTTTGCAGCGGTAATCCTTTGCATAGGCTGTAACTGTTTCAGCCTGCAGAAATTGGACTCACACAACTGAACGCTCCTTCCTACAGAGAATTCTCACTCTATGGAAATCTTAAGCCTGGGTTCCAGTTTCTTAACACACTAGTTTTCAAAGCAATCGCCTAAAGACACATTTATCCAACATCCAGTCCAAATGTTAATTGGAAATGTCGCCTCAAATTAAAAAACAACCACCACCCAAAACACCCACCCACACGCACAAAAAGCAAACATACAGGGGGCTATGGGCAGTTTTATTTCAATGTCCATTGCAGCTTAACTCGGTTTTGCACTCAGTAACTCAGTACACAGCATGAACATTTTCTCATAGATTTTTTTTTGCAAATTGTCAGATATGATGCAATAAAATACCTTTAAAGTGGATGCTTTAGCTATAGTAACAAACACTATACCAATTCTGATTTTAAATGTTTTCACGCTTCAAGACATCCTCAAAACACACACTGCGATTTCTTGGTGCAGAATGATATTCAGGAAAAGATGGATAGAATGTTGTTAACAGTTTTATGCTGGTTACCTTCGCTTACCAATTCCACACCCACAACCTCCCAACTACTCACAGTCAGGCCTGGCAGTTATAGTAACACTGTAAATAATACAGCAATGCATCTGTCCTCACAGGTAGCTCCACTGCGGCTGTGAATAATTTGTCTTTTTACTCCGACCTTTAAAAGGGCTTAAATTGTACCTTAAATTACAGACATTAAGAAGCTCAAGACAGATAACTAGGAAAGCCCTCTGAGAAGGTAAGTATCCAGTCCACAGGAGAACAGTTTCTCATACAATTCCTTGCAAAAGTTCTTTCATGACTTGCTTGAGGGGGGGGGGGGGGGGGGGAACTGACTGGAATAAATTTTTGTTCACTGCCTAAAAATTAACCTGGTTGGCTTTTAGACCTCATTAATTCTGCACCTTCACTGAAAGGACAACCCAAGAACAGAAGAACTTGAGGGTGAGAAAATTCTTAGACAAAGCCAGTAAGTTATGTATGACATATGTTAAGGTCACTCTGAAAATATGTTGACTATATGTTATCATGCATGCTCCATTTTACAATAAGCTGCAGACAAGTCCATTCCTACACATTACTATCAATAAGGCAGGAAAAAACAGGATTGCTTTGTATCTCAGTGGTACAACAATTAGGATTTGAGCCACAATAATTAGCATATCAGTTGGCACTTTAGCATCTGCATAGATTAATGATCACAAATATTTCAGACATTTATAGATTGCTTTTGCTATGTGTATAGTGAATGTGAAGAGCTTGGTTGTTTAGATTTAACAAGGGATAATCTCCAGCTCAGGAGAAAGATCTGGGGTTTCAGTGTTTATTTAGGTCAAGTGGCACAGGCATACAGAAATTTACCTTCCTATAAGTACCTTGAGAACATTTCATGTCTCTAGGACTTTGAGTCATGTCAATTTTGCTATGCACCTATACAAGAAATGTTTTAAAAACTCTACAGATCATTTCCCCACTAGCAGGCAGAATACACTAATGTGGGAGAAGCCTCTGCAACTGGAAAATCAAAGGCAGAGGCAGTATCTTATGCATCAAACTCCCTTTAATGAGCTCATCTTCATCTCACACAAAGACTGAGTTCAGATAATTACAATCTGAGACACATTTTGGTTTCATAAAATGTTTGGTGGCGTTGAGGAACCCTACTTAACTTGACTGATAAGTCAAGTTATTTTATTTTCACCAAATATATTCTTCTGCTAGAAAGATGAGCAAAAAGGGGAAAAGGTAGATTTGTTATTCCTAAAGGAAAAAAGTAACTATAATAATTTTGCACAGTACATTTTGCAAAAAGCTCTTAAGTCTGTTTTATGAACTCAAAAGGAACGTCTCTTGCAGATTCGTGCAGATGTTTGGACTGATTCTGTCACAGTAACAGAATTATATGAGCTACTGCCTAAAGACTGTGTCTGGGATAGGATACTACAAAAAGAATAAGACCCAAAGGTCAAAATGGCAGCATTTGTACTAGATGTAGCTCACATCCATAAATAACAACTTAAAGACAACCATAAACGTAAGAAAGGGACTGTATGTCAACATGATCCCCACTGTATCAGTGGCACTGAAGTTTTGAAAGAGGACAGCTGCAGGTTTTATGAGCTTCACAAGCATACGCACACATGTACACATATACAAGTGACTGAACATTTAGCACAGATGCACCACTCAGATCAATTTCAATGTGCCTTCTAGCACTTGTACTGAAGTGCATCAAGGCCACTGTATTCTGGACTGCAGCTACCAAGGCTGTAAACCTTAGCAAGCTAGACCAGGTCTAGTTTTGCACAGGAAGGACAAGAACAGCACACTGCTTCTATGGGAGTAGAAACTTGATAGTGCCTCCTAACAATCTGCTAAGTGTAAAACTACAGGGTCTTCAACTCTTTGACCACAGTGGAACTCCCAAGGCCTCTCTGCTCTCGCAGCTGAAGCGGGCAGCCTCTACTTTTTTATGGCTTCACTTACAGTTATACTTCCAAAGCAGTTGTTAGACGGAAGCTTTTGAGACACTTTTTAAAAACAAGAAAAGATCTACCAAAGGTGCAGTGGAGATGATTTAGTTTGAAGCATTTCAGAGACACTGGTTAAAATGAAGTGGCTTTTAGATCAACATGAGTCACATATACATGGAATGCACATTTAATTTTTGCCAAATGATTTCGGGGAAAAATATCTCAATTAAACATTTCAGCTCCACCAGCTTTTAAACAGCAAGGCATTCTGTAGTGCCATCCGGCTCTGAAGACCCATATAACATTTGTAACAACCAGGAGCCACCAGGCTGAGAGCATCAGCTGGCACACGCCAAGGGTGCTTGGTTCAGACATGGACCAGCCCTGATGGCTTCTTCTAAATGCACTTCTAAGGCAGACACAGCCCTGCCAAGAGAACAGAAGGAATAAGCCCTGGACACAATTAGTTTTGACAGCAGATAACCATTCCAGGGGTTATAGTTCTTGACAGAATTAAAAAAAACTATAAATAAAAGACATTTTCAAGAATACATCATAGAAACAATCTGGGAAATGAAAAAATACCGTATCTAGGCCAGTAGACTACCATCAGAAATATTAAACAGCAGCAACAGCTGTACAGATTTGGCATTGAAAGCTACAGAGATTCTTAACAGAATCCTGACGCTCAACAGGATTCAGACAATTTACTCCCTGTTGTGACTTCTATGTCCACTAAGTAGGCTGAAAGATCATCATTGAAAGGTAGTTGTTGAGCATAAGTCATGTGGTGATCTGATGAACAACTTTATTAACTGGAAGAAGAGCTTCCTGGTGACTATATTCTGAAGTGGAAAACACCTGCTTTTTTGTGCCTTCACTTACAGTCACATTTAAAATGCATTGGGCTAAATAAGATATACAGTGGTGCCTCGCAAGACGGGCCGTCTTGCAATATTTTTCGTCTTGCGAGGCGCGTTTCCCATAGGAATGCATTGAAATTTAATTAATGCGTTCCTATGGGGAAAAAAAAGTCAGAACCCCCCCAAAAAGTCAGCAAAAAGTCACTTACCAGGTAGAGTAGACTGAGTCCAGCTCCTCACAGTGCGTTTGTAGCCCCAGAACAGCCGGAAAAAGAGTGCCAAACAGCGAGCAACCAGCAGGGAGCCGGCAGCCATTTTGTGTTAGTCTCCCTCCTGGCCCCCCTCTCCCGCCTCTCAGCTGATCGGCGCTGGGTCTGAGAGGCTTTTTCCCTGCTAGGCAAGCCTCAGGAAGCCTGTTAGACCCAGCGCCGATCAGCTGAGAGGCGGGGAGGTAGCTGATCGGTGCTGGGTCTAACAGGCTTCCTGAGGCTTGCCTAGCAGGGAAAAAGCCTCTCAGACCCAGCGCCGATCAGCTGAGAGGCAGGGAGAGGGGGGCAGGAGCAGAGACGACCACAAAATGGCTGCCGGCTCCCTGCTGGTTGCTGAATCTCCGCTGTTTGGCACTCTTTTTCCGGCTGTTCTGGGGCTACAAACGCACTGTGAGGAGCTGGACTCAGTCTACTCTACCTGGTAAGTGACTTTTTGGTGACTTTTTTTTGGTTTCTGACTTTTTTTCCCCCATAGGAACGCATTAATTAAATTTCAATGCATTCCTATGGGAAAACGCGCTTCGCAAGACGAAATTTTCGCTAGACGGCATTAACCGTGGAACGGATTAATTTCGTCTTGCGAGGCACCACTGTAACTTACATACTGTTTGTACTTCTCTCTCCACTCTTTCCTTACTTGGTATACCTTCCAACAGCCAAGACGCTTTGTCCTAAACTCCTGCTAGACTTGTGACATATGGTAAGAAAGTTCAGAACGAATATTTCTGATCAGACTGCAACCATTATTTCAAGAAAATTAAATTCATGATCGAGAGCAATTTCCCCATTTGAAACAGAAAAACTGTGATCTTTGTGGAAAATAATAACTTCAAGATTTGCTTGTGTTCCACACACTCTGAGAAGCAAAGACTTAGACTACCAGAAATATTAAAAGTCAGAGAAAAACCGTTCTGCATACTTTGGTAACATTTCTTAGAATATCGTGATTAAGCCATCAATTCACACGTCATTTCAAGTTTTCAGAATGCATTCATGCAAGACTGCCAGGCTGAATCAAATCAACATTCTGAAATGTGAATTCATTGAAATAACTGGGTACAACCATGATGTAACCCATTTACAGTTAGAAAGTAACAATAAACTCTGGCATAAAGATACAAAAAATAAAGTAAAAAAAGAAAAAAGAAATTAAGGAAAAATATAAAGAACAGAAAGATGGGTAATATGTTCAGGATGTGGGTGATAAGCAAAAATATAAAGAAAACTAGCTTTTGGTCCAATATTTCTTCGTTATATTTACAGTATAATCCTGTATTAATTTACTCAGAAGTTCTAATTTGTTCAATGGGGCCTGCTTCCAAATAAACGATGAGAGGGTTATAGTTTTAAGTGTCATCTTCAGAAGACACACATTAACTAAAGGCTCTGAGTTACGAACTCTGGGCTTTACAAAATTCAACTCAACACAGCAAAGGCAGGCACAAGATTAGGAAGGATCCATAGACTAAACATGCTACAGAGACCATATGCACACAGGGTTCATATTAGTAACAACACTCCCATGTTAAAGTACCTTAGCGTATGAGAAAGTATGTAAACCAACTGCACATAAATTACATTCAGTGGAGCTAACTTCAATGTCAGCTTCTTCTACACACACATAACTTAATCCTTAAAGAAGGCAGAGTTTGAAAACACCACTCAATGGCTTGCTTTATCAGGACTGTGAAACAAAGAACATAATTCTGCACAAGTCTGTGTTTCTACCGAACTGAATTGCGACTCCATTGTATTCCAGGCCAAATCAGCCAGCAGAAAGTCATCCATTGCCGTCTGGGTCTCATTGCTGGTTAGAAATAAACTGCCTAGAGTTTCAAAGCAGCTGTCCATGGTCTGTGTCTCCGTACTATTAAGCTGGACTTTGCTCTCGGCCATTTGATCACAGGCATTTCTCTCACTAAAATGGACTTCTGTTTGCGTCTCTGTATCAGACGAGTCTGTGCTCATAGAGAAGGTGGACTGCTTCAAGATGCTACCCAAAGGCAAATAAGGGCTGTCTAAGAAGAAATTTAAGTCTGTCTGGGTCTGGGTGTCAAACATCTCTAAGCCTAAAAAGTTGGGATTACCTCTGCAGCTATAGGACTGTGTGGCATTATCTGAAAACAAATCCGTCTGAGTTTCAATGTCTAGTGATTCCAAGACCGGTTCAGAGTTCAAGTTACCAAGTTTGGTCTCATCGGTCTGAGTTTGGATATCTGAGGCTGTGAAGAAATCCTCTATATCAAAATCTATTCCTGTATTCTGGGTAGGGCCAGAAGGTAGGAGAGCGCCAGCACCTGAGTTGGCATCTGTTAAAAGTGTGCGGTTATCCAATGGCTGACCTGCTGAATTACTAGAAAAAATAGTTTCAAGATCACTAAGTAACTCCATTGTCTGGGTCTGATTGTCTGTCATAACTTGCTGGGGGAGAATATTATTCTGTGCACTGAAGCTGATAACTGGCTCACACTTTGTGCTCTGACTCAATGATTTGCAGCTTCCTCTTTGTAGCAAATTTTGACCCAGGTCTGCAGCCATCAAGCTGCTGTTGGAAAGTGCTACTGGGCTTGCATCATTAAATGATGAACTAACATTGTCAAAAATGTCATTGCACATTACAGCCTGGTCCATCTGTCCTCTCCCATCCAGACCCTTCTGTGACCTATTGGTTTGAGTCTCCCGAGAAATTCCACACGGCTGAAAACAAGCCTGGCCTAATGTGTCTGTCTGAGCAGCTATGGAGGAAGTCAGCTTTGAACTGGGTAACAGGGTCTGCGTCTGTACACTAATTGGCAGCAAAACTTGGGAACTGAATGTCAGGTCTGTCTGAGAACAAGAAGACACGGACGAATCTGCAGGCCAAGTGGCAGAGGGCATTAAATTAGGTGAAATGTAAGACAGGTCAGTCTGTACATTTGTGGAACAAATCCCATTCTTATAGCATATGGTCTCCACATCTTGCATTGTAGTATTCAATGTACATTTACCCAAATTGACCTGGATACCTGTGCTGACAGGTTCAATGCTGCCAGAGTTTTTGGTTCTGGAAAGGTTCAGGGAGTTTTTAAATCCAAGTGCTTCAGCCTCCACTGTAGGCAACGTGATTCCTACCGAAAGAGGCAGCAAATGAACGGTACTCATCACAGAGCCTTTGCTGTCAACTGCAACCACCACAGGTTTGATGGAAGAGTCCGGCGCTGATACAAGGACAGGCAAATGAGTGAGCTGCATGACAGGTAGTTTCACCAGAGCCACTTTTGGTTTCGGCAGAAGCAACTTTGGTGTGTTTTTTGGCTGTGTTTGTGTTTGTTTGGTGGTATAGGAACGGCTGAAGTCCTCAAAGGAAGTTGCTAGCTTGATCTCAGAGGTCTCCGAGTTTTTAGTGTTCGTACATCCGTTATGGATATTGGCAATGGCTTCTTTACCTTTTTCTCCCAGCAGTTGATTGGATACGGAGGTTTCGGTTTTCCTTTTCTTGCTAGGAGGATCCCTGTAAATATTAACAAATCCATAGCAAGTAGGTTTAGCCATAGCATTGTTCCCTTCATTCATTCCAAATCAAGGTAAGGTGCTTGGAAATTTGGAAGCAAACATCACACACCTGCCTTGGATTAGAGCCAATTTGAAAACAACACAATCTGTTAAGGGAGATTTGCATTTCAAAATTACTTCCTGCCCTGACATTTTTAACCATTCCTGAAACAAAATTCCAGTTTGACCGTAGCAGGAATTATCTTGTTTCAAACCAGAATTAGAAAAAAGATCAATGGAACAAACTAAATTAAAGGTAATACTATTGGAAATCATGCACGGATTTATTTGCTGGGTGAAGGAATCAGTTCTCCCCTCAATCAAACTATGTGCCTAAATTACTCAACCAACAAATGCTAGTTAATGAACATAATTGTGCAACAGTTTAGCAATGTAAGATCTAAGCACTGAACCATGTTGAGCAAATACGCAATTCTGCTCTGCAGTTTTACGTGTTCTTTAATACTACTCTCCCATTATCTTCATTCAGTGTTCATGAGCTTATTATGTTAACCTTTTCAACGAATAACTATATAAGCAATAACTGTGTCTCCTCCCCTTGTGAACAGATCTGCGTATAGAATGCTAAGCTGAAAGACACGACATTTTGCAGGAGGTAGCCTATTTGTTAATGGATGCTTGGTTGCACAAAGTCAAGGGAGAAACTCATGCCCATTAAACTCTCAGCAGAAACGTATAAGGAAGACAAAGAGGAACAAAAGAGGAGTTACTAGAAGAGTGTTCTCTATGCAAATGTATTAGAATCTCCTCTTTAAGATGAATGTGAACATATACAAAGCAGTTAAAAATGGAAGAAAGAAACCATCTGCTCTTACCTGTGTTCCACAGGTATCTCATGCTGAGTCCTATAAATATGAGACAATAATGCTGTCCTGCTGGCATAGGGGCATCCACAGGTACACTGGAAAGTCTTGCCACAATCCTCAACATGCCGCTTCAGATCCCATATGGTGCCATAGGAATTGCTGCATTTGTCACATTTATGCTTCTTTTCAGCATGCATTTTCATAAAATGCTGAAACACAGAAAAATGTCAGGCCCTCCATATAAACCCAAGAAGCTGCCTTGCCAACTGAGATTCCCGTTCTGTCTAGCTCAGAATTCTCAACACTGGCTGGTTCTGACTCTGCAAAATTTCAGATGGGACATTTTGCCTGCCCTGCCTGAAAATGTCAGAGACTGAGGTGGGAGCCTTCTGCAGGCAAAGTAAGCTCTTCACCATGATGCCAATTGTATTCCATGACAGGACACAATGGAGTCATACTTGCGACATTACATTCTAGTCTTTTCTAGTAAAGTCCAGCACTTAAAAGTAGGCTCTTATCAGGGAGACACTTCTGTAATTTGGGGTGAATGTTTAATTCACTGGAAATGCTTTGAGGGTTTAAGAATTTTGCCAAAATAACAATGCAATGTGAAAATCTGCTGTAACCAACTTCTACAATTTTTCTGCACTATCCATGAAGAAGTGGTGCTCAGTCTGATGAAGTGGAATTGCAATTTGTCTGATTATTTATTGATCTAACAAAAGCTATAATCCACTCTTACATTTATGTAACTTTTAATAGGAAATGAGCTACACACACTACCACTAAAATAAGATGAATTTTTAAAAGCATGCTAAGAATTACAGAACACACTTGTCGGAAGATTCAAATGTATCACTCATTCATTCACTCTTATTCTGAATGATGTTAGCAGTGCATGTTATTAGAAATCTAAGCAGATCATTAGAGGTTCTATACAGCTATGTACCTCTAATGAATGCATGAACTGACAAGCCAAACCTGTATTTGAGGAACCTAACCATCAAGTATACAGCAGTATTTTCAATTTCTTCCTTTCATTTCTCATGCTAGCAATCAATAACTTAACTAATTTAAGAAAACTCTCTAATTAAAGAAGAAAGAACAAAACACTCTCAAAGGTGTCAGACTGATTTTTCCCAGCACGCTGATCCTATAATTAGTATCTAATGCAATGAAAAAATTATGTTCAAATGCAGAATCTCCTATGGGCAGTAAGGTAACACCTTTACACAGAAATGTTGCTATTCAAGAATAATTTACTTTAAAGCAGTGCACTTTACTCATATTGGTTTATTACAATTGTAATATGCCAAGAGACATACCTGCCTTACAAGAGAAAATTGTGAAAAGGGCCTTTCTGGTCCTCTGGGGCAACCTTCAATAGGACAGCAGTAGTATTTCTGTGCTGTTTTCAAATTCTTCCTCATTGCAGGATTTATTTTTCCATCCTGCAGAAACAGAGTATCATTTGAAAAACAACAACAACAACATGTTTGGAATTTAAATGTAAAAGAAAATAAACGTTGTTTTTTCTTTATTTTGCCTGAGTTGATACTTAAACCCAAAGGCCATTTTCTGTGCTCCTAAATTTTCCTGCAGAAAGAAAATGATCTGAACCACATCTACTAGTTTGTTTGATTTGGTACAAAAGTGATGGCTCTCACCTCCATACCTAACTTTGAGCCAGGATTTGCATGTATGCTTCAAACATCAAATAATCAACACAGAACTTAACTTGTGAAATTTTGAATTTTTTAGGCCTATGGATAAGAGTGTGTGGAAGTGCTTGCTGAAGAGAATCCAAGACTCAAGGGTGACTCAGTAAGATTTCAATTACTTTTGCAGTAAGGATTCAGCCCAATGCAAAGTCCTTTGTGCTTCCCATGGACTAGCAGAATCAAAATGAATGAGACTGCAGAATTGTAGAGATTTATTTAATTTATACAAGTGGAAGAGTCCAACTGTTTCAGACCCTTCCAGAAAACTGGACAGAATTTGAACAACATGCTTGTAGTCTGATTTTTTTTTCCTTTTAAGTGTGGAGTTCTCTTTATTGCCAAATATTTGTCACCCAAACACAGAATCTAAGGACAGTCTCAGAGACTGACACGTAAGCAAAAACTACACACTCCCTTGCTTTTTTTGAATTTACAGCTTTATATAGAACTTACTGATATAAGCTCTTCCATTAAAAATAAAGCTAAATACTGCAAATAGGGAAGCGAAGAAAACAACCCTTCTCTTTTACATTACATATGTAGGCGACTGCCTCATTCATATCTCACCTTATTAAGCAGAGATTAGTTAATCTGAACAGGGTGTTCCCTTGAAACCGTTGGCACTTTCCCATCCTCTTACTATTTAGAAACCATAGTTAAATCAGGATTTCCCAACCCACTTGTTTAGGATTTACATATAAGAGGATAAACTTGTTTTAAAAAGCACTCGATTCAATTAGCTACAGTTTGTCACCGAAGATTTACCAAGCACCTGTACGCGCATATGTACATATATAAAATTATTTGTGAACCACCTTGGATCCTTTGAAGGAGAAAGGTGAGGGGGAAGGAATATGATGAATGAATGAATAAAGTCAACAAATCTTGGGCTTCCTCAAGTCCAACACACAAGCCCACGAGGTCTCAGACAGGCAGATAAACACTAAATTAAATTAAGTTGAGGTAAAATAACTGTGAACCGCCTTGGGTCCCTTTCAGGGAGAAAGGCGGCGGCGGTGGCGGGGAGGAATATTTTAAATAAAAAACAAATCATAAAAGAGGGGGGTGGGGGGTGGGGAATCTCCGAGGGGCAGTCGGTGGGGGATATTTGGGCGGCGTGGGGGGAAGGCTGAGGTGTTTCGGAGTCCGGACCGGGGACCGACCCTCCTGCCCCCGGGGTCCCTTTGTTACCTGCTGCTGCTGCTGGGCCAGGCGGTGGGCCTTGCTGAGGTGCATGCTGAGCGCCGGCGGGTTGGGCAGCACCTTCCCGCAGCCGGGCACCGTGCACAGGATGTTGCTCCTCACGGCCCGCGAGAGCTCCGTCACCGAGGGCCCTCACCAGCTCCCACGGGCTGGCCGGACGCTCGCGGGAAACCCCGCCGACCCCGACGCCGCTTCTTCCTCCCCGGGGGGGCGCCGAGCGGGGAGGGCGCCCCAGCCCGAAGGACAGGCCCGGGCGCCCGGCAGCAAGAGCAGCAACCGCCGCCACAGACGCCTCCGCGGCGGCGGCCGCCATGTTGTTCCCGGCCGTTCCCAACCCAACCAACCGGCCCGGCACTTCCGGGGAAGGGGCGGGAACGACAACCCCAAGCGGCCGCCGGGATTGGCCCTTCCCCGCCGTTCTTCCTGACGGGCACGTGAGGCCGGGCGACGCAAGCCCCGCCCCGCCGGAGAGAGAGAATCACGTGATCCCCGGGGCGGTTTTTGTGAATGGAGCGGCGCCATTGAGGATCCTTGCCCGTGAAACCCAACCCCGTTCCCTAAGCACCGCCGGACGGTTCGCGTTACGCGATCATCGCAAACCCTCATTCAAACGCAGCGACAATTCAGTCATCATGAGAGTGATGTGGAGGCGGAAAGACTTCCCGAATGGTCCTTTTTTGGGGGTGTATGTGTGTTTGTAAGGGGGAATACAACTCCTTAAGTTCTTTTAGAAGCCCCCTAGAAGAGCTGTTGGCCACACTTGCAGGGGACTCTGTAAGTTTTACAAACTTCTGGACGGCAAAGTAAATTATAATAGTTGGAGCTTGGAGAAAACAGGTCATTCATTCATTCTTTCTTTATTTAAAATATTCTTAATGTTCTGGACCGGGTGAATAGAAGGAAGCAAGGCAAACCCTAGGTAAAGGTAAAGGTTCCCCTTGACATTTAGTCCAGTTGTGTCCGACTCTAGGTGCTCATCCCCGTTTCCAAGCCATAGAGCCAGCGTTTGTCCGAAGACAGTTTCCGTGGTCATGTGGCCAGCGCGACTAGACACGGAACACCGTGACCTTCCCACCGCGGTGGTACCTATTTACTCACATTTACATGCTTTCGAACTGCTAGGTTGGCAGGAGCTGGGACAAGCGAGGGGAGCTCACTCCGTAGCGTGGATTCGATCTTACGACAGCGGGTCTTCTGACCTTGCAGCACAGAGGCTTCTGTGGTTTAACCCGCAGCGCCACCACGTCCCTAGGCAAACCCTATTAGGCATCCTTCAGTCTCGAAAGACTATGGTAACGTGCTCTGTATGGAGGACTTGGAACAGCGTCTAGTGTGGCTGAGAAGGCCAATTCGAGGGTGACAATCCCTTCCACACTGAAGACAAATACAATCTGTCCCCTGTCCAGCTCCCTGATTTTGCTGCTTCCGTGACTGCCTCTTTGCCTCGGTCTGCTGGACAAGGGTCTCTTCAAAATGGGAGAGGCCTATGGCAAACCCTAGCAGGGGGCAAAATGGGTCCTTCCAGACGGGACTGAATTACAAGTCCCATGATTTGTTATGTGGGTGGAGAGTTCAAATTCAGCAACACCTAAAGAGTCACCTCTACCTAAGGGACAATGAGGCACATGCCTCAAAGGTTACAGGCCAAGGAGATGCAGTGACCATCTCCTGGCAGCCCCCCCCACCCCCCAATGCTGGAGGGTGTTGTGCATTGTCCTGGGCTTTTAAAATTGTTTGTGAGGATAAAATGTATGGGAAGAGAACCACATAGGTCATCCTGGAGGAAGGAGAAGAGGAAGACTGACTAACAACAGGAGTTATAATAATAATGACATGGAATAAACTTGTATGAAAAAAGCCTTTATTTATACTTACACATGCAGATACACAGATAAGCCAAACTGTCAAAACAACTTTCTTTTCAGCATAGTCAATACTGTTTAAAAAGAGCACTGAAGTCGACATAAAACACCGTGCTATGAGCTACAACCAATAGTTTTCAACACACGTGCCCTGCTGTAATAAGTTAAAATGTATGTTTTAAGTTAAAAGCATTAGTCCAGTTGAAAATTGAAATTCTTCACCTCCCTGCAACCAGCTGTATCACTGCTGACTGACCCACTGGGAATGGACTTGGAAGTTAAATCCAACTGATTTTATAATAATTTCCATATAGTTGATTTTAGACCAATACACAAGAAGCAGCGATTTCAAAACCACGTTGTGTTACTTCACCCGTTGTATAAAATAAGCCAGTCATTTTCAAGCCTCCTGCACAAGGGAGGATCTCTCCTCCTTTACAGCTGAGACAGAAATACGGGTTACTAGCCTCTTATGAGACTAGTAAAAAGGGGGGAAACCTCTCAGAGTGACAAAGGAGAGGGAAAGCCGTTCCTTTCTCCACAGCCAGCACTAAGGTCATCCAACATCACTCCCACTTCTCTGAGTGGAATTTCACATAGGCTTCTATACCATTAAATGTAAGAATGAAGTAGATATGTCGTTCTCCAAACGACACTGGTTTTGCCCTTTGATACAAATTCCTCAAAGACTCACATATAACTAAGTGAAAGCACGTGGAACAACTGCAGGGACGCCAAACACACTTTGCCTTGTACTAGAATCCCTTTATTACTTTGTCAGGGCTGCTTCAGATTTTATCTAGCCATCCCTTGCCTGAATCCAGTGGTGCACCTCTGCCAGATCTGATCGCTCCCACCAGAATAATCAATACCTCCATCTCTTCCATAGCCCTCAGTGCACTGTGAAGAACTACTCTGGAAAGTTGGAAAATGCTCTGGGGCAGGATTTTGGCACCATACAGGGTTGTGGTGGGAGGGGGAAGGCCTCCCAGTACAGCTTGTGTTGGATACCAAAGTATAACACTGGATATGGGCCTATACGGTTCACCTCTTACACAACCATTAGCTGAAACATTTAAAATAGACTCAGTATTATTGAGGGTCATGTTTGTTCAAGTTTTAATAGTTTTATGAATGTGCATTTTCACCTGCTGTCTCACATCACCATTTGCTATCAAACACAGGGATAAACTGCAGTGATTTACTCAGTTTCCAAAAGCTTTATAACTTGCTACAGACAAGCGTCTGATACGTTTGAGGCTCAGGAAAAGTTCCTCCAGCCACAGTTTGGGACATATAAGCAAGCTCTTGTCAACAGATCACAGAAGTCGGCAGATTATAGCTTGTCAAGACAATATTTTTCCATCGTATGTTATTTTGACTGCCTGAGTTGTCGAAGGCTTGGGAAAGCAGGTCTCTGCGTGACTTCTATTCAACAGAATAAAATACTTCAACGATCAGGGAAACATTTTTTTTTTCCTCATCTACTTACTTAAAAATAAGTGTCACTGGCCCACATGGCTTTGTGAAAGTGCTCCTTTTCTCTCCCTGATTTTAAAATAGTTCCTGGCTTTCTGAGTGATGCAAGTCAGTAATGGTGATAGCGGAGCATCTGCCAATCCTAGAATTAGAAAATATATATATATATATAATTAGAGCCAGTTCTCCACAGGATTTCCCTACAGATCTTTAATGCTCTGTAAACATATTTGGGCTGGCTGGATAGCTCAGAGGTTTCAGGTATCTGGCTGCAGAATTAGAGGTTGGGAGTTCTATTCCCCACGGTGTCTCCCACGAGAAGAGCCAGCCTCAGTATATAGCCCAATAGCACGCCAATAAGAAGGGAGTAGTAAACCACTTCATTGTACTTTATACCTAGAAAATCCTGAATAGGATCACAGAAAGTGAGAATTGACAGTGGAGGATAACAACAATCCTAATCAGCAGCAGCAGCACCACCACATTTGGAGTAGGTAAAGAACAAATGAGTCTGGTGTCTGCCAAAGCCGTTTGCACCTCTGGAATATCATTAATTTTTAACCACAAGCTTTGGCAACTGAAAGCAAAGATTTGCCCTTCTTCTCTCCATTCTCCAGAACGGCTTCTGGGTCCTACATGAATCCAGAGCATTCTTCAGTGGAAAGAGGCGGGACAATCTCAGTCCACTGCTTTTGAGTCAGGCAGCAAAAACAGTAAGGAAAAAAAGAGGACAGAGCGACTTGTGGGAGAAGCAGGGAGAGCTGGTAGGACGTGACCTTATATGCTAGTTCTGCGATGAATGATGAGCTGGTATTTCAGTGTACACAATAGAGTTATATGGGTGTGCAAATTTGTTTTTACAACTGTTTATTCAAAGGCGAGATGGGGAAATTGGCTTGTCTTTCTGTGAAATGGAGAAGAAAACTAGAGAAGTGTGTGCGTGTATCAAAGGAGCCTGTTCATCTTCTAGCCTCACCAATCTGCTTTTCTAGGGAATGCGTGTTCTTCCCTAGAAGTGATTGTTGTGACTGCTCAAATCCGATGAGAGCGCACGTATTTTAAACTACCTCTCCCAACAGCAGTTATTTTATTAATTATTTTATTTTATGTGCTTATACCTTTCTGAGTAGGTCACTGGAGGCTGCCTTTGCCCACCCCTGTTATATGACCATTATTTTAGGGCTTGGTGACTAAAAAGCATGCTGACTGCTAGAATACTTACCAGCAGGTGCTAGGGATTTCAACGCTTCTAAAAGATGAGGACTAGAAAACTTGACCATGCATCTAAATGGCTCTTTATTATTCAATATGCCCTTTTCTTGTTCACTTCTGAATGTCGTCTCAAGCTGTAAGCCAAAAAGCAGAACCAATTGGATGTTAAACTAGATGCACTAAAAGTCATAAAATGACTGCTCTGTATTTTAGCAGATGTATTGGTATATCCTTAGCTTAAGGTATCCTGCTGGCCCATTAACTCTGCTTTAAGAACTCAATCATTATTCTCTCACCTGCTTCCTTTCAATTTCAAATACTTATAGATATGACAAAGGTTGAGCTCCGGAGGCACGATCGGCGGTGAGGGGGGACCTCCAAGAGGCCTCCCATGGCGGCGGAGAAGCCCTGGAAGGCCTCCGGAGGCACGATCGGCGGCCTACGGACCGGAAGGGGGAGGCGGGGAAAGCGCCAAATTTGAACTTGGCGCTTTCCCCGCCTCCCCCTTCCGGTCCGTAGGTCAATTCTCCGGCTGCAAGTCGATGGGAAATTTTGCGGCCGGAGAAGTCTGTAAGTCGAAAAGTCCGCAGGTGGAGCCGTCTGTAAGTCGAGGGTCCACTGTATGGCCATAATCTCAGGTAGACCCAGTGTGGTGGACAGAGTAATGGACTCAGGATATCTGGCTTTGAATCCCTGCTTGATTATGGAAGCCGAAGGTCATGGGGTGGATTTGGTAAAAACCACTCCATAAATATCTCAGTTATACTGAAATCCCCATTAGGGTCACTATAACCAACTTAATGGCACATAACGCATATTATGGAGGAAATTCCGTTAGTCTTAGTGTACAGGCGTATACTATCCCTACATTAGCATGTGGAGAAAAACATGATCACAACTTATATCTTGCCGTCCATGTCTCTCAAAATCTAACATTCTAGCTGGATTTCACACTTCAGGGTGTCCACGTGGGGAGGGAAACAAGCTATTTGTGTTTCTTCTGAAGCCTTGTTCTGAGTGACAGGTATCTATATATGGCGTTTAAAGAAAAGTAACACATTCTAACATTACTTTGATCGAAACAATGAGCAACCTTTATTTAGAGTTCATTTCCATAGGTTGTAAATAAACTATTGATCTCTCCTGTCTTTATTTTTACTGGTATAAAACAGGTGCAAGAAATGTGTTTTAAAAAAAGGTAAATGGTGCCCCCTAGTGGGCAAGGATGAATACATCACCCCACCAGGCACAAAACACAGCTCCTATGCAGATTCAGATGTTCTTCTTGCAACCAGGTATTCAGTCTGATTTGCCTATTTGCTATTGTTATTGCCTAGTGATAGCTGTATTAAAAGACGGATAGGACTGCAGCTTCAAAACACAAACATTTATGGAAAGACTTTAAATTCTGAAACCATGACTCAGTACTTGCAACAGGCATGGTGTTTCACTGTTCCATATGCAGGAAGACAGGCATGCTTAATGGGAAATCCTTGTTGTTTTGGGTGCGGAATGTTTCCTTTAATAAAAGAGAATGAAGAAGTACTACACGGAGGGCTTTGGACTGCAGCTCAAGAATTATTCGTGCTGTCCTGATTGTGAAAAGAGCTTGCATTGCTCCTTGGTTTTCTTTGAAACAGTGAGCGGTGAAAACAGGCTGGATGGCGGCCAGAGTGGAACTAGCAAGAGGCTCTGAGTGAGAATGACTGGATGTGTCTTAGACTCAGAGCACACCGTCCTGCCCTTTTGTGGCCGTACGGAAGTCACTCAAGAAAGCTTACTTCGCTCCTTTCATTGCAATTTGCAACAGCTCACTAGCAGAGTTGTTATCAAGCTGTGAACAACATGAAACACCTGCCACTGCGAATGGGGTGCTAGAACCCAGACAACCACATTGTGACCAACTGGAGACAACCACTTGGAAGGAAAAGACACCAAGAAAACCTTGCTGCCGCTGTTGCTGACAAAACATTTACCGCTCAAAAAATTTATCAAGTATCCAAAATTCTGTGGAAAAATAAAATTTTAAATGCATAGATGTTCTTTACCTTGTATTCTGCAAACTCTAATTTTGGCTGGGGACCATCACCAAAGGTTTCCTGAGTAATTCTCTGAATTTTCTCCTTTTTACGTTTATCTTCCTGAATTATCCTTGGATCTACTAGAAAACACATATGTCTCATATGCAATATCCTTTTGACAGCATGACCGATTCTAAGATGCACTGCAGTCTTACAAATATCAAGTCCGTTGCCAAATCATTGTTTAATGAACCCAGCAACAAAGAAACTGTGATCTTTTAGCTAGTAGTAGGTGAGACAAACAATTTGGGCACTATAGGTGCTTCAGTGTTTTAATGTGCATGTCCAGATGAGATATGGGCAGATGTCCATATAAAAGTGTAGTTTACTGGTCTTCAGCAATGGCCAAGAACTTTAATATCTACATAAACTGCTTTTGAATCAAAGGTATATATATGAGGAAGGCCGTATACATACCATTTTCCGAAGTGCTGCTTTTTTCTTGTAGAGGTTGGGGATGATGGGTTTGAAAGTTCTGGGGAAACGTTGGGGTGCAGGGAAGAGAGAACACCAGAAGTTAGTATATTTTCGTTTGTAACAGGTGATCACTGAAAACAAATGTTCCAAGTCCGTTAAGTGTATTTTAGAAACAGTTCCCGAGTGGATCCTTTCTTCTTTAAAAGCAAAGAAGAAAGATAATAGCAATAATAACAGTAATGGTTGAAGAATTATGCTCCAATCACCAATAATTTTCTCTGCAGCCCTGATGCCAGAACGTGGAATTTGAACTTGCATTAAGAGGCAGAAGGCTGAGAACGCTAATCTGCCCCTGAAGTTCCTTTCAATCCGGCCATCTCCACTCCCAGCATTCCCATGTTGATACAAGAGGCCTTCTGAATATAAGGTGGCTTCTATGTATGTCCAACTGAATGTACATGTTCTGCGATTCTACATAGAAATCCCCTTGAGATCGTCTTGCTCAATGTCAGCAATTTTTTTTATGCGTAAACAAATTTCCTGTTTACACATGATACCTGATCAGGGCTCATGTTGCAACTGTATTTGGAAAAGGAAAGTGAATACTTTGCAGCTGGTGCATTAGTATATTTTGTTAACTGTTAAATAGCATCTGCAAAAAAATTGTAAGAATCGAAGATACACTCCATCTGTCAGCTAAGAACTGAGAAATGCGAAGAACAAAACACACATCTCCGTCTAAGAACCTGCTCACGGTTAAGTTTATTACCTAAAGACTTCCTTTCTCTGTAATACTCTAAATATGATGTCTTAGAAGACACCATTTCCCCAACCTGCTCGGAATTCTAGAAACAGGTCTAAAATATTTACCCCAAGATTTGGCTTAGAATAGAGTAATGAAGATTCTCACCTGGCTATAGCGCTTAAACACAATATCTTTAATAGAGTCTAAACAATGGCTCCGGAGGTCCATTTCATGGATGTCACTGTAACGGGTAGCAACCAACAGGGCCTTCAAACAAAAATGGAGTTGATTTTTAACTGATGTTGAAACCCCATTGGTATTTTATTTCATTATTTCCTCTTTAGACAATCATAATTTAATAGTTATGCACTTTTAAATTTCAGATAACTCACAAAAGTGCAGAAAAAAGATAACGGATGTTCATTCATTTTTGTTACATCTAAGTTTAGATATTATCTTAAAGATGACGTAACATGCAAGTACATTTTACCTGACAAAGCACTGGTGTGTAGCTCTTGCGTCTAGAAATAGACATGAAGACATAAGGAGTCTGTGAGTGATACACAACATAAGTTGGCTTATACTGGTTTGGTTTTGTAAACTGTGTTCCCCATGCAATTCGAATCCATATTGCATTGTCTTCATATTCTTTGAAGGTGATGGTTACCTGGTTTAAAGGTAAGATATGAATCTACTGTGCTCTCAGGTGGTAGAGTTAAGCATGCAAAACAGTGAGCACACCAGAGTTGAAGGCTATGCAAAGGGACAAACATGATTGTTTCTTACATGTACATTATAAAGCAAACGAACGCCCTGTAACTACTTTTCTAATCTGTACCAAATAGTGGAAAACACAACATATTTAATCATGCTCCTCAACATGATGATCAGGTGCATATTTTTGTAACAGGTCAACCTTCCTTAACCTGCCCCCCCCCCCCCAAATAGAGTTCAAAAGAAGAATTATTGTACAATAACAGGAAATACAGCTTTTTTTCACTTGGAAGTCCAAACTGCTTTAGATTTCATAGGGTAATAGGATAAAGTAAGTAAAATATCTTCATTGTAGAAAATTCTATGAATTTTTCATTGTGTAGTCTTACATTTTTCAGAGCTGACTGAAGACTCTCTTTAAATTCCTTTTTAAACTTCACAAAGTCAAAAAAGTCATTTTCATCACCTACCAATAGAATAGAACATGTTAAAATATACTTAATTACAGATACAATGTGTACAATTTATTTCAATCAGGCCTCTGAGGCAACATTAATTTTAGATTGATGGATGTCTTGCTTTCATTATTTACCAATCTAAGAAATAATGACAGGTGGTTCAAATTCTTGACACACTCTCAATGGATCTATTGAAATCAAGAGGGCACCATAGTCATGACTTAAGTTCCATTAATTTCAGTAGTCTTCTATTTGAAGTGTAACCCAGCCTGTCACTAACTCAGCAGTTTGTGGCAAATTTAAATGGTCATACACATATTTTGAAAAGATATCTGATAAGGCTAGTTTTTGCAATCTGTGAATATTTGCAGCATTATAAATATATTACCTTAAGATGCCACAAGGTTATAATTTTTGCTGTAACAGTATAACATGGTTATATCTCTGGAGTTTAAAAAAACCCCACACCAGTATCCTTTTGCCCAGCTATGCCAACATACAGGCAATGATGTCACTGGAAGATTACTGTTAATTAAAGACTCTGAGTTATGTAAGACTTGTCTCATTACATGCGAGTCATACACAACCTGGGGAAATTGAAGTGGGGAGTCTTTAATTGGTGGAAACCTGCCACTAATAGTGATACCATTATCCATGTACCGGTGAAGCTAGACAGTGGGATTTTGGCAATAGTTTCATGGCAAACATAGTTTACTATGTGAAGGAAGAGTGTGTGCCTTGCATTAACACACAATACCAGACTCGAGATGTAACTTCTCATTTATTTCCCCTTCTTGAGCCATCTTATCTCAGTAATTAACACAGTTTTCACATCAACAATTTTAAGTTTTGCAAAAGTGTAAAGTAAAACAGTCCACAGGCTTTGGGATTTCCTGTAAACTGACATAAGCACCTACTTTACAGTTCCTTGTGAGAATAAGCAAATTAAGCTGATACAACATTGAACATGAACACATATGCCTAATTTAGTATTTTATTTATTTAATATCAAAATTGACTGGAGGTTAACATGATACATTAGCTCCTAATGGCTGAGTCCTTTTCAACAAAAACATCCTGATGACTACAGTGGAGAACACTGTTGTTTCAGCAAGAATTAAAGGTCAGCAATAAAGAATGCATTTCTGCTATAATAATGCACATGAGAAGAACCAGTTAGTTATGTTTTTACAGAGCTATAGCATACCTTCTTCTCCAGTCATTTGATAAACAGCCCAGAGCTTCTTGTCCCTGTAGGTATAGTTGTCTGAGAGAGAAAAAAAAAAGGGTAAGAAGAACTGAAGCAAATCGAATGCTCATTGAGACCATGAAGACTCAGAGACTGTTCTCATGCTCTAGCAACTCCTTTTCGACACAATCAAGTTTCCACAGTACCCCCTCGATGATTTATTTTACGGGTCAATTTCTGTATTATACGCAACTGATCTCTATTGCCCAGTCACTGTAGAACAATTCCGCTCCTTTCAGAGATGATAAGGCTGAATAACAATAAGTTCTCTAACAATGTGGACTGGTTTGGATGCAAGGTGACACCACTGTTGAGTCAAAACGGCCATTATGACGGTCCGACTCTAGTAAGAGAGGAGCAAGGAGATGAGAATGTTGTTAGCCACTACATAAAAAGATTCATGGGAAGGGAATTTCTGTTTCAGGAGTAAAAGAATGGCAGTTTATGGATATATGAGTAAAGAGAAAAGGGTTAAAAAGCAGATGGGTTTTTGGAAGAAACATTTATTCGGACCAGAATAGTGATGGTACTCTTTGTTTCCAGAATGGGCAAAACAGAACAATAGTGTAAATGTGTCTATAAGGTGTGTGTTTGTGGGCTGAAACTCCCAGAGTTTTGTCTGGGGAATTTTTTTTGGAGAATTCTGGGAGGTGGAGTCCAGAAAAATGCAGGGGCACACCCCTTTTTATCCCCTTATCTCTTCAATGCATTTTATCCCTTTCTCTGTTCAATCTGTATGCAGAACATATCACACGGAAGGGCAGGCTAGATTCAAAGGAAGGAGGAGTGAAAAGTGGTGAAGAAAATGTCAAAGGTTTGGGATGTCCAGATGTCACAGTCTCGCTGGCAGAGAGCGGTGGTGACTTTTTTTGGGGGGGGGGGGAGGAAGGAAGGTGCCAGGGGGCAGGACTGTAGTTGAACATTAACAAAACAAAAATTATGTCTACGGAAGAACTACACAACTTTCAAGTTGACAACGAAGAAACTGAAATAGTGAAAGATTCTGTATACTTTGATTCGGTTATCAATCCAAACAGAGACTGCAGCCAGGAAATCAGACATTTAACTGAACAGTGCAACTTACTTCTAATAAACAGAACTGGAATGGAAAGAGCACCCCCTTTCCTTATCTGTTCACAACTTACTTAAGATGCATTTATACCATGTTTTGTGTAGAAACTAAACTTTGCTTACACTGCCATTTGGCTTGTATACTGTTCACTTGATGCACAATAACCAGCTAAGAGATCTATTGTTTCTTTTGCCAAGAGAACACAAACAACAGGGTCCAGAGCCACCATGGAATGAGAACAATATCAATATCATCTGAAAAAGGTGTGAAACGGAAGTTATATACTGCTTCTATTACTTCAAAAGTGAATCTGGACTTCCTTTCTAGATACAATCATGTGATTTGCTAGACAAATACTAATCTCATCAAGAATGCAAAGATCTTATTTGAAATCTAACAAAACGATTATCAGTTGTGCTATAAAACAATTAATAATCATGCTATAACTATAGCTAAAAACGAGCATATTACTTACAAATTATGTCCAGATCTGCTGCATGCTTCATAGTCGCACAGTTTTCCTTCAAGACAATAAGAACAACTCATAAGCAATATTGCACTGTTTATACACTGTTATGTGGTGTGTAATGGATAGAGTGTTGTATCAGAACTCAAGAGACTTGGGTTCACTGGTGGTAGCAATGATAAACCACTCCGTGAATACCCCATGCACATCAAAAATCTTGTCAGGGTTGCCCTGATTTGGGAGTTGATGCGACTGCACATAACAACTTTTCAAAATCTCTTGATATTACTAACTTTTGCAGTGACTATGGAAATGGCAATTTATGGTCTTAATAATAATAATAATCCTAGAACTGCAGAGCTGGAAGGAAACCTATGGATCATCAAGCCCAGCCCCTGTTAAGGAGGCACAGAGGGGAACTGAACTCCCAGCCAGATACCTCCTCTTTCCTGAGAGCATGTTATCCTATAAGCTGTTGTTGGAACTGATGTATAACAATCCTAATGGAGTTTTGAAGGTAAGTCAGCTATTTAAGGAGTGGTTTTGCCAATTCCACAACCCCAGTGAGCCTCCATGGTTGAGGAGGGATTTGAACCCAGGCCTCCCGAGTCCTAAGCTGTCACTCTATACCACTACACCAGGTATCCCACTCGAGAGCATATCACCTTTCAAATGTTGCTGAAAACCACATTATTATTTTTTTGAAAAATGTGCAAATTTGAAAACATTTTCAGCTGTAGTGGTTGCCCTGTTCGATGGCAGAATTCTCCCTCCCCTATTTATTCTGATTGTGCATACGTATATCCCAACTTAAACAATGGCTCTGAAAAATTCCAACAAAATAATTGCCCCCGGGGCAAGTCTGCCATCCTTCATTCCCTGGCTAGACAAAACAGTCTTGCTGAAATTGCTGGAACAAAAACAGTGTACAAAACACAAGTGATAAATCATAATTAGTTTTAAAGAAATTAAGCATGTACTTGGACTTTCTGATTTGTTTCAATCTAGGTGAATCCATCCATAAACAAGAAGATACAAGTTTACTATTATATAATAGAGCTGATACAAATGGTATGTGTGTATAAAAGCACCACATTTTTTTGCAAGCACTAGGATGCCAACAAACTGGTACAAGTTCAGAGAAGGGCGACAAGGATGATCAGGGGGCTGGAAACCGAGCCCTAGGAGGAAAAACTGAAAGAACTGGGCATGTTTAGCCTTGAGAAAAGAAGACTGAGGGCGATAGGAGAGCACTTTTCAAATATTTGAAAGGCTGTCATACAGAGGAGGGGCAAGATCTGCTCTCGATCATCCCAGAGTGCAGGACACACAACCATGGGCTCAAGTTACAGGAAGCCAGATTTAGGCTAAATATCAGAAAAACCTTAACTGTTAAAGCAGTACGACAATGGAACCCATTTCTTCAGGAGGTGGGTGAGTGCTCGAACGTTGGAGACATTCAAGAGAAATTTAGACAACCCTGTCAGATCAGCTTTGATTTGGATTCTACCACTGAGCAGGGGTTTTGGCTCGATGGCCTTAGAGAGGCCCCTTCCAACACCACGATTCTATGAATTCTTGATTTCAATTAACATTCCATCACATAGCAATGCAGATTGTTGTTGTTTAGTCGTTAAGTCGTGTCCGACTCTTTGTGACCCCATGGACCAGAGCACGCCAGGCCCTCCTGTCTTCCACTGCCTCCCGGAGTTGGGTCAAATTCATGTTGGTCGCTTCGGTGACACTGTCTAACCATCTCATCCTCTGTCGTCCCCTTCTCCTCTTGCCTTCACAATGCAGATTGTACCATTTTCATAATCTCATTTTAGTATAATGCCACAAATACAAATAAGACTTTTCAATATTTGAACTGAGCCAGGGAGCTAAGAACTCGAAACACACCAGATTTAATCAAATGCTTCTTTGATCTGTGCATCCAGGTAAGGGGTGGGCAACCTGTGGCCCCTTTGTGTGCATGCGCCCCAGGGTTGTTTCTGCCCATTCTCAGCACCCCATGCCTTCCAATTAAGCACAAACCCATTTTTCAGCTAACAAGACAAAAATGGAGCAATATTTACAGTATGTAACAACTACAGTATTTATTTAAAATATTTTTACCCTGCCTTTCTCCTCAAAAGGACACAAGGCATCTTACTTGTTTTAAATATGCACATTGCTCCCTCTTCTTCTTATTATTATTCTTTCTCTCTCTTTATCAGAAAAGAAGGCTACTTTCAACCACTTCTTCAATTCAGATTTGGTGCACAATGAAAATCTGTTGTCTGTACAGGTTTGAACTGGAGGTGAGGTATGGCACCAGTTGTGCAATCTGGATTGTGTATGCCAGCTGCTGCAGGCAGCCCCACCTCATTGCTCTCCTGTATCTGAGTAGTAAAAATATTCTGTGTGTGATGCTAGACCAACTTAATACCAGAGCAAATGTTGTTTTCTGTAAGTAGATATCCAAACATTTGATAGCAACCAAGACTGCCATCTGTTGGTATAACACTTTTGGACATTCATCAGTTCCTTCCATAAGTGGTGAAAAACTTCAGAGCACTGAAGCCATACAATTTCTATTTCATTTGTTTGGTTTGCAAATAGATGGGTAAATAAACAGCAACAGCACAAACTCCTACCAAGACGTGCTATTCTGCAGCCAATCTAGAAGACCAGTTATACTGCAGAGCAAATGGAGTGCTTATAGCACTCCACTGTTCAACCAAAGATACGGGAGGGGGTGTCATTCACTTCTCATGGGGCGGGTTCATCTCCCTTAAGCTCCGATGCCTTTTCCATAAAATTTAAGGAATATTTCTTGTCACTGGCCTTAATTCAGAGATTCAGCTTTAACAGTCTCTCCACAATTCTTGTCACACTTCATATAAATAAGCAAGCCTATACCACTAGAATATATTGTATGCAGTGTTTTTAAATAGAGTATACCAACACATTTGGAGGAAAAATACAAATCTATTTCTGTGCTTTTTTCCTACCTTGCAAAGATGGAGTACTTCTTCAGCCACTTTTTCCTTTACTTGACTGAATGTTTAAAGACTGAAGCTGGGTCTCAGAGAGAAGCTTCCACATGGTCAGCATTTTTGCTGTTTCTGAACGTGGAATCCGCAACACAGTTCTCTTAATGTATTCGGCCACTGTGTCATCCATAACAAAGACCCTTTGAAAGAAAAGAGGGATTAAATGAATTTGTTTTTACATTTATATCCTTCAACAAGGGTAAAGCTCTCCTCCTCATCACAATAACCACCCTGAGAGCTAGAGAGAGCGACCGGTCCGAGATGACCCAGTGATTTGCATGACTCAGTATGGACCCCAAGCTCTCCCAAGTCCTTATCCCAACACCTTGACCAGGACTTATGGTGCATTCTGAATTCACACAAAGTGAGTATATAGCAGCAGTGAAAAAAGTAAATCCAGTGATAAGAACCAGCAGAAAAAGAATTCAAAGTGGCAAGTATTGCCACTCCACCAATGCTGTACCCGCACTGATAATTCTGGCCAACTTTTTAAAAATAATATCACATTCAAAGTGCTGGTCAATACCTATAAAGCTTATACAGCTTGGATCCAGGCTACCTGAAGGACTGTATCTCCCCGTATGAGCCTCCTCAGTGTTTATGATCATCAGAGGGAGGCCCTCCTCTCGGTCCCATAGCCAGCACAATCACAGTTGATGGGGACACGGGAAGAGGGGCCTTCTCGGTGGCAGCTCCCAGATTATGGAATGCTCTCCCTCGGGAAATCAGGCTGGCCCCCTCCCTTTTGTCTTTCCGCCCACAGCTGAAGGCCCACCTTTTCAGGCAGGCTTTTAACAATCACGATTGAGTCCCTGAATGCCATTCCTAAGTTAAGATATAAACAAAAATGATAAGAATAAAAACAATAATGAAATGATAAGACATAAAAACAAAAATAATAACAACCTTTGAACTGCTGAACTGGAAGTGTCCCTGTGGATCATTTGAGTCAATGAGGCACCGTGGGGAATCGAACTCCCAACCTCTGGCTCCGCAGCCAGAGACCTAAGCCACTGAGATCATTTTTAATGTTTGCCTGCTTTCAATTATTCAACGGCATTCTAATTAGCGTATAGCTTAATTGTTTTTTTAATGTTTAATTTATTCTGTTTTGAGTTTTATTCTTTTAATATTGTGAGCCGCCTTGGGTCCCCTTGTGGGGAGAAAGGTGGCCTATAAAACAAACAGGAAACAGGGCAATTGAAATAATCACAGGGTTGAAGCAGCTGTGAAATAAAAGCAGTTAAAGCTTCTAGGAAAGACAAGCAGATAAAAACTGTGACATGAACAAGACAATACCCAGAGACAAGCCCGGGGGGGGGGGGTGGGCGAACCTTTGGCTCTCCAGATGCTTTAGAATAGATGACAACTCCCAGAATCCCCAGCCTGTACTGCTAGTGACCAAGAACGATGGGAGTTGTAGTCGAAGACCTCCTGTGGTAACTCGTTCCATGGGGGAGAATCCATCCTGATACTGACCCAACCCAGACCTCAGAAAAAAATCACCGTTTCAGACTTACGAATCCCACAGCCCTTGGAGCCACGGGCTAGGCTCGCTGAGGGATCCAGGCAAGTAACTTTTTTTAAAAAAAGAACAAGTTAAAAAGTTAACTCTTTGCTAACCGGAAGTGCTGGGGTGAATTTCGGGCAGTCGGAAGGCAGAGAACTGCCGACCTCTCTGGCCCAGGATGTGTCAGCCAGAGATGGCCTGCAGTAACGGAACAGTGCGTTAGTAATTACAGCCACGATAACGACGACGGTGGTGCAGTAACGGAACGACTTCCGTTGCGGGATCGGGATGAAAAGTTTTCCCAGAGTTGCACTGTCCGGGGGCTACTTTGGAAGAAAGGAATCCGCTACGGCCCGATTCGTTAGTTCGGTTTATTCCAACGCGCTAAGGGAACGGCCCCGTTCCGCGCACGTTTCTTCTGCTATGGAACCAACCCCCGTTATTTCAGCGCTACCGACGCCCTTCCCACCGAACTCACTTGGACGGGGGGCTACAGTCCAAGCTACCCCGCGGGCGCCTCTTGGCCATCTTCGTTCCTTTCCGTTACTTCAGCCGCTGCCGCCGCCTCCCGCTCGGGGCTTCGAGCGCCCCGCCAGCCCCTCAATTTCGAACTAACCAATCCGCTGCCGCCTTGCCCCGAACCAGCCAATCAGCCGCTGTACCAAGCCTGCGCCTGCGCAGTGCTCATGCTTTCTTTAAGAGGAGGAGGAAACCCGTGCCGGAGGATTGCTTTCCACAGACCGCTTCCGGGTTGAGTGAGGTCTATTTCCGGGTCCTGCCCTTTCTCTGGGTTTCTCTTTTAGAAGTGTTCTGACAAACGTAGCTAGGTGGGATCATCATCATCATGTTAGAACTACAGAGCTGGAAGGGATCGTATGGATCAGCGAGTCAAGCCCTTGTCAAGGAGGCACAGTGCAGGATTCGAACTCCCGACCTCTGGCTCTGCAGCCAGGGACATATACATATAAATGAATTTAAGTATAAACATAAACAAGTGTTTTAAATCTATAAATATGAGTCTATATGAATCTATTTTAAAGAAGAGGGAAAAGAAAAATTGGAATGGTAATAGTAATTTAGAGTGAACCTTGTTGAGTAGGTGTTTTATATAAAGTTTAGTATTGTCAGGATTAAAATGTTGAATATTCCAGGGTGCGGTCCTAAATAAAAGATGTTTGTGAAGTTGCTAAA
The DNA here is from genome assembly GCA_037013535.1 of Intellagama lesueurii. Lineage (NCBI taxonomy): Eukaryota > Metazoa > Chordata > Lepidosauria > Squamata > Agamidae > Intellagama > Intellagama lesueurii. Next base: position 15,193,486 of record JBAJHW010000008.1, read on the forward strand.
CAGAACGAGATGAAGAACAAAGAGAAACAGCTCTTCTGGCATTGCAATGATTAACGGGTATATTTCTGTCAAACTTCCATGGGTTACGTACATTCTCTTATTCCTGAGCGTGAAGCCATCAAAATAAATACCTGAAGATGTCATTAAAATCTAAATATTTCCAAGGAGGTAGCGGTGTTAATCTGTTGCAGCTCAAAGCAACAAAGATGAATGGTTTTCAATAAGCTTTTGTGGATCACAGCCCGTTTCGTCAGAGGCGTGGATTGAAGCCACAGACCTAAATGGACACGAACTGGTTTATGGAGACGGGACAGAACAAAACAGGGCATGGAAAGTTGCAACTGTGTTATCATCAACACTGGTCATAAACGTTCAAAATTATATCCTCCATTTGGGTGGAATGTGAAACCTACACTTCTGACGTGTTTGCAGTCTGTATTTTTGGGACTCGCTTTTAAGAAACAGACCTGCAGTAGCACGGATACCTGCCATGACTTCTGGGGACTTTCAGATATGTTTTTCTGCACTCAAGCATTCCTCCTCATTTAACCTATGTATCCTAAACTCAGCATTGACCCAATAGATATAGGTAGTGTATCAATGTATATAGCCAATGTCTTATTGAAAACCTGTAAGACTAAGGCATGAAAAAGCAACATATACGTACCATCATAAAGGTGGTCTCTGTATTTTCTCTGCTGTAAGCCAGTAAATTAATTGACATTCCGGGTCTTGGGAACAGAAAGGACAAAGCTCATCACAATCTGAGCTGATCACCAAATGGCTAAGAAGTGTGTCATTCGAAGTTACATCATGAGCTTTGCTTACTTAAAAGAATCTTGTCTTTATATTTTTCTTCTTGGTCTTTGTTTCCTTTTATGTATAAATGTTCACGGGCTGTAAGTCATCACTATGGATTCCATAGTTACATGCTTGTGTGTGGGTATGTTTTCTCTGCTAGCTTAATAAACAGCTGTACCTGTACCTCATTCTTCCAAGACTCTTTTTCTAGAGTAAAAAAGGTCTGAACAGCATCATCCACAATATCTTGGTACCCAGTCTGATGAAGACTAATATAGATCAAAGTCTGGCATTTGTATTTGTATTTTTAGTGGTCTAATAAAGGTATTACCTGCCCTTCCTTTTGTATTTAAAGAAGTAGTTTGAATAAACATTCATATCTGTTCTTCCCTGTTTGATTCTTCTGTGAACCACATTTAAGCTGAAAATACTTGCATTTAGTTGTGGCATGCTTCAGCGAAACCCCTGCTAGTTTGAGTACTTTCGTAAAATTGGATGGTAGATTCAGTGGGAAGCCAGTTCATTGCGTAAGACATATTGCTTATGAAACTTCCAAGCTTATTCTAAAGATAGCCTCAGCAGATACATCCCAAAGAAACACTGTATGGGCCTGAGTGCATCCCACTGCATGGAACAGCTGGCTTCTGAAGCTGCGATTTTTGCCCCAACTCTCAGTCTGGTGTGACGTAATTAACTTCATAGCACGGAAGCACTCGGAATGGTGACGTGTGCAGCTGACACAGACTAGTAGTCATATCAAATGGGGCTTATGCGAACTTCCCAGCATGCGAATTATGGAAATAGTAGATGTGCTCAAATCAAGTAATTTCATAGTGGTTGCTAGAAAAAACAGCTAAAGGCCACGCTTGCTGTATTTGGCCACTGCAGTAGTACCTTGTGGGCATCGGTAGATGGATTTTTAATTCTTGGCATGCAAATTGCAATATATGGTTGTAAGTGCAGCCAAGTAAATCCAATCCAGGTCTGACTATGACCCGGTAAGAGGAATCAAAACAGTGGTTCACAGCAAGTGGGATTGCACTGTTGGTGGGATCCAGAATCGGCCTAAATGAAACAAAGGGATTTCAATGCGATGCATCAGCACCATCACTAGGGATCCAGTCTTCCTCAACCCTGTGTGTTCGTGCAAGCACGTTTTTGGGTCTGAGTCCCAATTCAAAGTCAGAGTCTTTGTTACCAAGTCCTAAGTCCTAAGCCAGAGTCCTATTAAATGCAAGCTTTTTTTCCCCTCAGAAAAAAGGGAGAGTGGGTGGGTTCCAAGTTGCGTTAAGTCAGAGTCATTGAAAGAAAACCTGAGTCAAGTCCAAGTTGAGTCACTGGTGCAACTTAAGTCTGACTTGACAGCGAGACCCATGACTCAAGCCCCCATCTCTGCTTGCAAATGTGATACACCATTTCCTGCTGAACCCACCTGCTATGAATATTTGTGACTTTTGAATGTGCTGAAGAGTACCTCTGGATGTTTGCCCTAATCCCCCACAGCCCCTGCCCACCAATTTAACGTAGTTGGTGCAACAGAAGGGTGCATTTTTCCCCCAGCACTGCTGGCCCTGCAATTTGGTAAATGCCCAAGGGGCAGGAGTCTGTCCACTTGTGTACCGTAATGGGGCTTGAGTATTGGTGATGCTTCATAACAATAATGGTATATATTTTATGCATTGTTACCTCATTCTTCACCCCAAAAACTCCTAGAGTGGTTTAGAAATATCAGAAATACCAGCCGGTTTAAAGTCTAAAAAACACAGAACAAATGGAAAAAGGGCTTAACCCTGTTTGTTTTCAGTGGCTCTGATTCTGCTTTCTGTGAGCTGTGTTTTGTATCTGAAATAGTTACTGGTGGTATTTGGGAGAGTCTGCTTTGCAAAGTAGATTGGGAATCTTGTGTTCTTGGACTTCAGACTGTGGGGATTACAGTTTTCTTTGGCTCTGCTGTCTGGTACAAGAAGTTGAGAAGAGAGGATTCTGAAACGTGTTATTATGTCTTCTGCTTTCATGCAGGAGGCCCCAGATTCAATCCGGAGCATCTCCAAATTCTCTCCTGAATCCTATAGCGCTGCTGTCAGTCATGAGAGCCGATGTGGGGCTAGAGAGACCAATGGTTTAGCTCAATATAAGATAATCTCCGCTGTTCCTGAGCCACAGTCGACGGTGGGGAGCAGTTCTGTCCCCTTGCTTGTATTCCCAGCCACGCAGATGGAAGACAAGCTGCCTGTGATTATGGAACTAGTCTATATAGCCATCAGAACAAGTAACCACTCATGGATTCATCCTCTATGAATGGGTGTATGAATTCCCTTTTGCAGTTGTGCAGGTTAGCAGCCAGCACTATATTCTGTATAAGCAAATTCCACAATTTAACCATCTGCTGTGTGAAGAAATTAAAAAATTGTCCTGAATTCTTTGCTGTTCGCTTTTGTTGGGCAACCCTAGGTTCTAGTATTGTGACTTCTTATCCACTTTATTCACACATTGCTTTTATACATTTCTGCATGTACAGTAGGACCCCCGTAACTGCAGGGGATCAGTTCTTGGACAGAAAAAAAAATATATTTTTTGGTCTATAAAGTATGAAAAGAAGATCCATAAATCGATCCCATATTTCGGATTACAATAGAAGCTATCTCCTGACTGCAAAGAGACTAAAGACGCTTAATGTATATAATAGTGGGAACCAGACATTTTTGGAATGAAAGCAAAACATAACTATGGGAGTGCATTTTCCTCCATTCACACTCAATGTGTGAAATCTAACCAAGCCGATTATTTTGTTCCTTGCAACATGTCTTTCAATATGTAAGGCTATTGTGATCTCTCTTGAGAAGGCAGCTCCATCGGTCTTTGCCGCAGCTCCCGTGATCTTCCAGCACCCATTCCACTTAGCTGGAGATGAAAGAGAGAAGAATCAGAGCCATCCTTGAACTTCGTTGATTGATCGACAATTTTAGGTAGTTCCTTTCTGAGTTCTTTTAGTTGGTCATGATAAGGACAATAATCATGTCTGGTTGTATGATAGTGCTGCACCTGCATTAATTACTTTATTTATATGAGCCTCAGAATATTAAGATCTTTGTGTTTGGTGTTTCTCATTTTCCTTTTCCCTCCCCACCTCCCTTTCCTTTTATGTCATGCCCTTTTAGATTGTAAGCCTGAGGGCAAGGATTCTTTGGTTTTGCTCTGTAGAAATCGAAGCTGCTTTGGGACACTTTCTGGCTTTTAAAGAAGGACATAACATGCAATAATTGAATAGTGAATGAATATCTTTCAGTCCTGACCACAATTTGAGTCTCACCTTTGAAAGTAATCTTTCACAGGTCTGTTGGTTCTTGAAAACATGCTAATCCATAGCCGATGTAATATGTACTCATCCATCTACTGCAGATCAACAGAGATCTGCCGGTAGATCCTGGTTTACCCTCCTGCCCTTAAAGACTCTGGTTCAGAGCATCTTTAACCATGAAGTTTATATACATAGCCTTGAATAAGCTATTTCCTCTTGCAAGAAGGCTTCTCTGAGAATAAAATGAGAGGATTTTGTATATATGCCACATTAAGCTACTTCCTCAAAAGTTGGGATACGGGTTGGACCAAGTCAGAATTGACCAACTTGATGGAAATAGTCAGGACCATAGCTTGAGTCGGGTTCAGAGAATGACATGTAGAAACAGGAACCCAATTTGATTTCTATGCTGTTCCAGAAAATGGTCCAGAAGGTGTCTATTTCCCTGTACATTCAGAGATCTTTCTATTACATCCAGACAACAAAACGTCTGGGTTTAGATTAATCTCTTCATGAATTCAATCAGGTTGTTTGTTAATCCTGTTATCCGCCAGTAAGACACACTCGCTCCGCAAGACGACTCTTTTGTCAGCCAGTTCTTTAATTGAAATCTAGGCAGCTACCTGTCGGTCTCCTTGCAGAACACACTAGATCTCTTTCATACATGCAGCTCATCCTTAATACCTTTCTCCAAATAATTGCTTTAGATCTTAATGGTGTTTGCTTAGCTTTTATTCCTCCAGCCCACGTCTCACCTAGAGCAATTGCTGTATTTTTTGGATGGCTCTATTATCCTTCCACTTCTGATCCTTCTTTTTTTAGCAAGTGCCTCATTCCTTTGGTATCCTCCACATCGTTTCTTTCTTCTTTCTGGACAATTTTTATCCATGCATAAAAATGTATCCGTTACTTGGGTATATTCCATGCATTTTCTTCTCCAACATTTGCAAACAGAAGGGTACAAGGTACATGGACATGCACAGGGGGATGGGCATGGGCGTTCTGTTTTGTTCCTACTCTTAAGGCAAAGCTTGTAGGCTGAATGAATCAGTCACTGCCGAATGCTGCTTAGATGTAATTCTATACCTCCAGCACCTCTGGCTGCTAGGTAAGAGAGCCTCTGAGCAGTAAGACCACGAAATAACTAAATACTCCCCAAAGAGTTTCTTTCTGTCTTGTTCAGCAGCACTCAGAACATTGCTGCTGATGCCTTTAGAAAGGTAAACAAGCTATAGAGTTCGGGCTGATTCTGCTGGTAAAATCTGCCAGTTTCTCAGATGAAAACGCCGTTTTCCATCCACCCTCATCTATATCCTGGTATTTTTGTATTGCAACAAGAGTTACTGAGGGTGCGGTTCTACTCCTGATTGGTATTGGTATCTGATGTATTTTAAATCGATTTACAGTCACATGGCTTTTGTTTCGCTGTGCGTATTCACTTTGAAAAATTATTACTCTGATATAAAGTAGGGACTCAAAACAACTTTGGGAAATGGTTGTTGTAGGTTTTTCAGGCTGTTTGGCCGTGTTCTTGAGGTTTTTCTTCCTAATGTTTCGCCAGTCTCTGTGGCCGGCATCTTCAGAGGACAGGAGTCAGAACTCTGTCTGTGTTCTGGTGCAGTTTGTGGGACAGTTGAGTATTTGTAGCTGTGGGATCAGCTTTTTATCCTTTTCAGGAGACTGGGTGATTATGGTGATCAGCGTGTTTTTTGTTGTGGGGTGTATTGTTGTGATAAAGGGGGAGAGATGATCTGTCACTGTGATTGATGGGTGTCGTTAGCTGGTCTTTTGTGTGCAGTGATCACCGGTCCTTGTGGCTGGGTAGAGTTCGTTGACCTTTTGCAGGCTGTATTTTTCAGTGCTGGGAGCCAGGCTTTGTTGTTTTAGACTTTGGGAAACTTTTAAGTTTTAAATGAGTTTTTGAGTTTTAAATCATTTCATTAATCAGCATGTCTGCAGACCATGTTTTCAATGTTGTGTAGTATTTCTTTGATTTTCAAGCATCCTTTGGAATGCCTGCATTTCTCTCTCTCTCTCTCTCTCTTTTAAATAAATTCTACATGGCATATCACCACAGTGATGCAGTGCTAAAGTTAAGAAAAAAATTAAAAAATATTGCAGATGGATGGCAGGAACCCGCAACTGCCCACAAAGGCAGTATTTAATACTTATTTTATTCATTTCTTTATTTAAACTTATAACCTACCCATTTAGTAGATAAGCCACTACTATGGGTGGCTTTAAAAAAATAACATAACTATACAACATAAATTAAGATAATAAACATATAAAAACAAAAGCCCCTCATAAAAACTCCAGTCTAGCAAATATTCCAAGACTCAGAATGGCAAACCATGGGCAGACATAAAGTTGCAACGGGAGCAATTACATTGATGGAAGTGATTCACAAAGAATCATTTTGTGTTAAATTAAAAAGCCCCTGCTGGTTTCTTTAAAAAAACAAGCTCAGTTTACAGTAAAAAAGAAGCAAGCTTTTCTGTGCATCCTGTAGCTGGGATATTTAAAATTGATTTTAATTATGCAAAATCCGATTCAACAGTGGTTCTTGTTGTCAGTGTAACAGTGCCCTAAGACAACCAGTCACCAAGAAAAAAACCTGCCTGAAGAGAAAGGTCTTTGCCTGCTTGTGGAAGGACAGCAAAGATGGGGGTCAGTCTGGTTTCCAGTGGGAGGGAGTTCCAGAGTCTCTGGGAGCAGCAACAGAGAAGGCCCTCTCCCGTGTACCCACCACACTGAAAAATAGGGCACTCCCTGCTGCTACATTACAATATAGAAATTGCAACACATCAATATAATAAGAAATAGGGAGGGAAGGAGGAAATGATCAAAATTAAACACCCGTTCTTAAAGTTTCATTCAGTTAGGTTCCGAAATGCTGTGAGACACCATTTTGTTATTAATTTAAGGAGTGGAACTTTTACCACTCATGGGACAAATAATAACTTTTAGGCTCACACTTGAGAATCCAGGACTATGACTTGTAGCTATGGAGAAGACAGACATCTTTTCCAGAAACTCTTCTTTATTCTCCCTAAAAAGGAAGTTAATATGGCTTGTAAGGAGTGCAGCATGTAGTTAACACCAAATTCCAAGCAAGGCAAAAGAGCTGAATTGACTCCAGTTTCCAGCTGAGAGTATAGATATTTTTAAGAATCAAGTACAGAAAAGTTCAGAAATAGCCATATGCTTTTAAAAATAAAGTTAAATACAGAATTAGCTAGCTAAAAACAGTTTACTGTTAGGAACCTAAATGCTAAAATTAAAAAAGGAGCTCTACAAAGCAGCTGCAGGCAGGGGAATACTTCAAAGTTGCGTAATGTTTACATTAAAGATTGCACAGTGCGTTACAGTATTCTGGGCAGTTGTAATAAAGCCACCATTTGTGGCCAATGGTGGATTTTGAATTTTCCCCCTACAGACCGGTTATTTTTTTAAAAAGTTACATAATAGTTCTTATGCTAATTAGCTTGAGGGGAATCTAAAAACAGTTGCATGCATCTTTCATTTTAAAAAAGAATTTACTTGTTGCAGCCTTTCCCCCCCAACGATTCAGTTCAGGATCCAGGGTATAAGGGAAACAGTGTTTTGAACAAATGGATAAGATCGATTCATTCGAAATGTGGTGTTGGAGGAGAGCTTTGCATACTCCAACTGCCAGAAAGACAAACCAATGGGTCCTAGACCCAAGTGCCCAAACTGGGGGGGGGGGGGAAACACCAACCCGGGGGGGTGGGGGTGGTGGTGGTGGGCGGCGTAGTAACCGGAAGTGGTGGCAGAAGGGGGAAATCCCGTGCACGGAGGTGCCTCAAGACCCCACTCCAGATCTGCTACCAGCGCCAGCTGCTCCGGATCCTGGCCTGCTGCCTGTCGGGGCGCCGGCACCGTGGCTGCAGCCGCCTCCTCAGGTTTGGCTTGTGGTGGTGGTGGGGGAGTAGCGATCCGGTGACTTATGGCTCACGTGCCCGCAGAGAGGGCTCTGTGTGCCAGCTGTGGCACGCGTGCCATAGGTTCGCCATCACTGACCTAGATCATATCAAGTCTGAATTTTCTCTGTAGGCAAACATGATGAAACTGGGCATATCATGAGAAGACCAGATTTTCTGGAAAAGACAATAATGCTGGGAAAAGTGGAAGGCAGCAGGAAAAAAGAGGGAAGGCCAAATACGAGATGGACTGACTCCATCAAGGCAGTCACCGCCTTGAGTTTACATAGAGCTGAGCAGAGCAGAGCAGTTGAGGACATAACATTTTGGAGAGCACTCATTCATAGGGTCATCATAAGTCTGAGGCAGCTTGACAACACATAACAACAAAAGCGTCTTCAGCCAATTGCCAACATCACAAGCATTAAATAAAAACATTTGCTATTCAGTTCACCCTGTTATAACCATTTACTTCTAACTAAAACATACACATGTAGTTATCAAAAAGGAGCGTGCACGAAACATTTCCAAAACATTGAACTTGCAATGAAGTAACACATTTTTTTTCTCTTCCGCATGCCGGGGTGCTTGTAAAAGAAAGGGGTGGGTGGGAAATCTTCCTATTTGTTTTATTGGTGCAGAGTTTACAGTTTTTGCCAACAAGCTTTAGCAAAACAGTTCTCCCCTCTCCCCCCCCCCTCCCAATGCCAGCCAAAACATCCCCTTGCTTTTAAGGGCTGAGCTTCCCCCCCCCCCCCCCAACCAAACCATACTTTTATCTTTGCTGAGAGTCTCGAGGTTAAATTTTGACAACGATTGCCAGAGAAAGGCAAGCCGTTTGTGCATCGGCAAGGGTAAATCATTTTCACTTGTAACAGAGATTTGAACGAGCTTCTTTCAGAAATGGACAAATGGAGTTGCAATCTTTTAAACACGAACCCCTTCTTTTCTTAAAGAAGGTCTTTTCATTCATTCTAAAGACTTTTCCTGAGGTCAAAAAGAAGCAGATAAATGGGAATTCTTTCATAATAGGCTTCTGTCTTTGTTATTGGCTCTCCTGAGTGGGAATCTCTTCTAGAAGATGGCTTTGTTTCACAGCTTCTGTTTCTCTTCTCATGCCCTCTCAATGATCTCACAATGATTGCTAGAGAAAGGAATGTATTTAACTCCGGGTGTGATCAGACAACGATTTAGGTCAGTTTTTGTGGAGTGTCCAGGGCCTGGTCTGGTTTGATCTATTTCCTGGCTACCAGATGATGTTCAAGAGACTGCAAATCAGCCCGACCTTGCTCCATGCCCTGTCCAGACCTTTCTGCATAGCAGTAAGACTGCTTTTTATTTAGAGCTGGCCTGAGCCATGACTGAATCACATGTAGATGAAACATTGATAACAAACGTTTAATCTTGGAACTACCCACAAGAACTTGATGCACAACCTTGAAGAAGATGATTTACCATCGAAAGCTCACTGTTCTTTTCTTTTCTTTTTTACTGTATTCTTAATGGTTGATTAAAGGTTTCACCCGATCCTGCATTTGTATTGTTTCAATGACCCTTTCCTGGTTTTTACTGAACTATGATGGAAGGGTTGCGTTAAAGCACTGCTTCCCAACCTGGGGGGGCGTGACCTTCAAGGGGCTTGTAAAGTGTTTTTCTGGGGGGTTACAGGTCACCTTATAAGTGTTGTGGCCCTTGTCAAATAATTTCTTCCTTGACCCTTCAGAGCGGGATTTTAAAGTTAGTGTGCAGGTGTATGTATCAAAAACAAAAAGAAGCCTCTATTTTCTGAGAAGAGATGTCCTCAACTATTTTTAATAATAACAACTGAAAAAAAGAAATGCCAACAGAAAGGTATAATTGCTGATGATTCTGGATTTTAATTAAGACGCGTCACTTCGGGGAAAGACTGAAGAAGGGGCGGAAAAAGGAAAAAGAAGGAAACCTCACACACAACAACAACCCCTTAGGAGGGGGGAGAAACAAACCTCTTCTGCAGTGGGTGCAGGAAAGCTTTGTGCTGGTTTCTGAAGGGGGATCCTCTCTGCATGAAGGTTTTCCCCCCCTCCCTGGGTAGCCCCCCCTGGCCCATCACTTTCTCTTCTCCCTTCCTGTGGTGCTGGAGGGAGACTCTTGAGAGTCCCCTGGACTGCAAGGAGATCAAACCTATCCGTTCTGAAGGAAATCAGCCCTGAGTGCTCACTGGAAGGACAGATACTGAAGCCGAGGCTTCAATACTTTGGCCATCTCATGAGAAGAGAAATCTCCCTGGAAAAGACCCTGATGTTGGGAAAGTGTGAAGGCAAGAGGAGAAGGGGACGAGAGGACGAGACGGTTGGACAGTGTCATTGAAGCGACCAACATGAATTTGACTAAACTCCGGGAGGCAGTGGAAGACAGGAGAGCCTGGCGTGCTCTGGTCCATGGGGTCACGAAGAGTCGGACACGACTTAACAACTAAACAACAACAACAAGCCTGACGCCTTCCCAGTTTTGAAGTAGTGGCGGCAGAGTCAGTGGCAGGAGAAGTAGGAGAGCAGGCAGCATCAGCGTCAAGAGTGCCGCCATGTTGGGGAACGATGATGACAGCCTATTTATGCAAACGTGGTGTGTGCGGGAGTTTTGCAGGTTACTTGGCTAGTATAAAAGGGGATCACAACTTGAAAAAGGTCGGGAACCACAGCTTTGAAGGGTCTCTTTAAAAACTGCACCCCTTGAAGTGATCTGGAGTGATCCAAGATGATCTATTTATTGCTGTCTGATCCTCACTGAGCTATCCAGCCAGCTTGAAGGACTCTTGGACTGATAGAACTGTAGAGTTGGAAGCGAGTGCAAAAATCATCAAGCTTATTTCCCTGCCAAAGCAATAAGGTGCTTTGAAAATATCTGATTTATAGATTTTGAACTATGGATGGTTGAATTAGAGGGGGGGGGGGGAGGAGGATCTGGACCTGAGTGAGGACTGTTCTTTCATGATATTGCCCCTTAATTATTCTTTTAGAAAGTTATGGAAGGGCGTGATTGGCCTAAAATGGGAGGAGTTAAGAGTTAGATCTTGGACAATTCCATTAATAGCTTCTGCAGCAATTTTGCTGCCCATAATGTACCCATCCTCCTGAGACAGATTGTGATCATATTACTTTGGAGTATTTCTACCCCCCTCCCAAGCCTGGTGTGGCTTTTGTCATCCTCACAGCCTTGAATCCACCGAGGTTGCTAAGTATTTAACCAGCACTATGCTGACGATACTCAGCTCTACCTCTCGTTTTCCACCAATCCAGGTGAGGCGGTTTCTGTGCTGAACTCGTGTCTGGACCTGATAATGGACTGGATGAGGGTTAATAAATTGAAACTCAATCCAGACAAGACGGAAGTGCTGTTAGTGGGTGCTTCACCGGACAGGCTGGAGGGCCATTTCCCTGCCCTGAATGGGGTTGCACTCCCCCTAAGGGACAGGGTCCGCAGCTTGGGGGTGCTCCTGGACCCCAGTCTAACACTGGAAGCCCAGGTGGACTCGGTGGCCAGAGGTGCCTTCCTTCAGCTGCGGAAATTATACCAGCTACGGCCCTACCTGGACGAGCGGAGTCTCATGACAGTTACACACGCACTGGTAACATCTCGCATAGATTACTGCAATGCGCTCTACGTGGGGCTGCCTTTGAAGACGGTCCGGCGACTGCAACTGGTCCAGAATCGAGCTGCGCGGCTGGTGAGTGGTGGGGCCGCTAGGGACCATATCAAGCCGATTCTGTTTAAGTTACATTGGCTACCAGTTGCTGCCCGGGACCCAATTCAAAGTGCTTGTTTTGACATATAAAGCCCTAAACGGCTTGGGCCCTGGATACCTGAAGGACCGCCTCCTTCCATATGAACCTACCCGGCAGTTAAGATCTAGCCAGGGGGCCCTTTTGAAAGAGCCGTCCCTCAAGGAGGTAAGAGGGATGGCTTGTAGACAAAGGGCCTTTTCGGCAGCTGCCCCCAGACTATGGAATGCCCTCCCGACTGAGATTCGTCTGGCGCCGACGCTGATGACATTTCGGCGCCAGGTCAAAACCTTCCTGTTCCAGAAGGCTTTTAATTGAAATGATATCAGCTGTGGGTCCGATGGCAATTTTTAGAGTATATATTTCAATTGCATTTTAATTGTTTTGTCTTTTTATTGTATTTTAAATGTTGTAAGCCGCCCAGAGACCTCTGGGTAGTGTGGGCGGCATATAAGTTAAATAAATAAATAAATAAATAAATAAGTATTTGTTGAAAGATTTCCCACTTGTCACCTCACAATTCTCTGCTACGAGAACTTGGCTCTTAATGCTGGAGGGACTGCTTGCAAATGTATCCCGTCCATTGATTGCAGTTGTTCCTTCTCAGCAGTGAGAAGTTTGTTCCTGCCACATTACTATATCATAATAGATAATGAAGAGCTGCTTCCTTTTTGCTTGGTGGAATCCATTTGCGCTAACATTCCTGCTTCTTCCTAAGCTGCCAGGGAAGCCTTCATTAAATGAATATTCATGAAGAACCCCAGTCCTTTCAGACTTCAGGAGGGCAGGTGAGACATTACACCACATTATATATTAGTGTGATATAGCTGATATCAGTCCTACTGGAAAGCCATGGGATTGTCATAAGAACAAAAATGGAAGTGTAATCTTTGTTGGAAGAAACAAAGAAAAAGAGAAATGATCAAGGGAAATTACCCTATTCTTGGCAAAACCATGCCACTGATGCATTAAAAAGTTCCCACCGCGAATGTAGAATTTTTCCCAAGCAAGAGTTGAGTGTTTGAAAAGAGTTTCTAAAAGAAGGGAGCAGAATTTATCTGCATTTGTGGTCCAGATCCTTAAAATAAAGTTCTTTTCTTTCTAGCCATAGTTTACCAAAGAATGGTGTCCAAGATCATTTTTAGGATGGCTGGATTTTTTTTTCCTTCTTTGATTTTTGGAAATACTTTTTTTTAAAAATGGAGGTTATAATAAAATAAGTCCAGAAAGTGTGATGGTAACAGGCACACACATTTGATGCTGTTCCCAAACACCCCAAGACTGTTACTTAGTCTTGTATTGATCCTTCTGAAGGATTTTATTGTTTAGTGTAATGAACAGTGAACTGCTCCTCTGTAGTGATCAGAGGAAAGCAAAACTGAGGGGCCAAAAAGGAAAGAGGTTGTAGAGGAAGAGATTTCAAAACACATCTCAAGTTCCATGGAATGTGTCTGTCATTCAGCACACACACCACCAAGTAATGTGCAAAAATTAACTGTATTTCTCAATGCTTTCTTAATGTCTATTCTGCTTCACAGATGATCCTTCTTTCTTCTGGCACATTGTTTACTCTCTCTCTCTCACACACACACACGTAGAGAACATCATCATTGTTAATTTATTTAGACTGAAGGTAGAAAGTATTGCCCTCTGAGTTTATTTAAAGATGTCATCAGGTAACTGAATATTATAGAATATGTGGTGTCATCTCTTGTTCTTGTGCAGACTGGATAGCTCAGTGGTTTAGGCATCTGGTTGGGAGTTCGATTCCCCCACGGTGCCTCCTGGGAGAAGAGCCAGCCTGTGTGGCCTTCAGCGAACTGCAGAGTCTCAGGATGCCCGTAGAAGAAGAAGGGAATGGGAAATCACTTCTGAGTATTCACTACTTAGAAAACTCTGTAATGGGAGTTGCCATAAGTTGGTATCGACTTGATGGCAAGGAAGAAGAAGAAGAAAGATAAAGGAAGAAGCCTGTAATTTTACTTTATAATATAATTTGAACCAAGGCAGCAAAGAGGGGCTGGAAATCAATCCCAAGTAGTCAGTGGACAGCCCAGGAAAAGGTAAACAAGACTGGGTAGTAGCTGCAATTCTTAACTCACTGCCCTTTTAAACATTTATTTTATTTATCACTTTTATACCCTGAAGTTCTGTTAGAAAGGAGCACTCAATGTGGTATACCATCTTCGTAAAAGCAAAAGCAAACAAGTAGAACCAAATCTATCTATAAAATCATGGAATCAATTAAAAGCAACCTCATGGTAGAAACCGTTAAAATCAACGCAATGCATTAAAACCATTAAAATCAATCAAGTGCACAGTTAGAAACCACACCGTAAAAAACAACACAGAAGGGCCGATTGAACCCTGCCTCCCAGTCTAAAAAGATGTGTTTTTACATGCTCTTAAAAATTGGAGTGGGAACTGATAACAGCTTTGAAGGGAGTGCATTCCATAGTTTGGGAACCAACCAGGACAAAACCTACTCCCACAGGCGTGTTAGGTGGGAGTTTGAATCGGCTGCTCTTCTGAAGTGCCCTTTCCTGAAGATCTTAATGTCCAGACAGGCTTATAAGGAGACCGGCAGTCTCTGCTTTTGCCCCCTAAGTGTTATGCATGAGAATGCAGCACTTCCGTAATAAGAGCAGAATTATATTTTCACGGCTATTCCTTTTCTCATGGTGTGCTCTAATCGTAGAGCAAAAGTCGCTCTTTTAAGACAACAACGGGTTGAGAGAGACATGCCTGCCTACACCATAAAAGCTGTGGGTGGATCTTTCTTGCTCCCCTATAATCCAAGAATGTGTTACTCTGAAGGCCAGGAGGCTGAATTAGAGCCATGGGTACAACCGGCACATCACAGCCATGTTTTAAAATAGAAATGACTGCGGAGTGATGGCCTGCCGTTCTGGCCCTATTGCACTTGCCAGAGACGGAGAAGATCCTGGGATTATCCCACAGCTGAAGAGTAACCGTGGGAGTTGGCGTGTGGCAGAAAGAGAAGCAGATGAAATAATGAGAGTAGGAGGTGCATGTCTGATGGACAATCTTTGGTCACCGACCTGGAGCAATTCCCTGACAGATGGAAAGGTTGTTTTCAAGGAGATCGCTCTCTCCAAAGAGGCTCTTTCTGGTGCGATCGGACCTACGCCTTTCCCGCCATCGGGTTGCACCTTTTGTTTAACAAAGCAGCCGTGAGCTACAGCAGCAACAGAAAGTTGCAGCTCTGATGCCTAAACAGCCCCAAACCATCCATGTACGTAGTAAAAAAAAGGGCCTCAGGAAAGAGGAAGGAAGTCTAGTTCCCAGAAACTCAGTCCAACGGATGAAGGACTTTTGAAGGGAATTAACAGAGTCACGGTGCAGAACTATTTTATTGTGTTGTGTTTTCTGCCCATTGGTTATCTGTACCTGGCAGAACTGAGTCAGCTTCTTGTGTGACTGAAAGCTGCTGGAATATCTTTCAAATGAATACTGCCTGCTATTCATATGTTGCCAAATAAATAAGAGGTTTGTCTTGGATCGAATGTCTTCTCCTGGCTCCTTCTGAGTTGATTTTGGGATATAAAATCCATTCCAGGTTCAGCAGAAGACTCTTATGAAAGGAGGCTAACTAAATAATCCGAAATGACCTTCCAACTAAAAGTGACTCAGTGTAATTTTTTTTTAAAATCCAGATGTCTTCTTCACCTTCACCATGCAGATATTAACGGGGGGGGGGGAGTTGTACAGCAAATTAGAAATTATTTATTCATTATTTATGATGTTTTTGTCACCATCACATAAAAGTGAACTGCCTTTGTTTTTTTTTTTAATGTCATTTCTTTTTTCTCTCTTGCTTTCTTAGTACATCATGGTGAATTTTTTGGACAAGTGCAATAACCTGGATTGACAGATGTGGCAAAACTCAAAAAAAGCAGTAATTCGTTACGTACCATCAAGTCAGAACCCACTTATAGCGACCCTCATAGGGCTCTCAAGCTAAGTGAGATATTTAAGGAGTCATTTTACCAGTTCCACTCCCCCAATGAGTTTCCATGGCTGAGCAGGGATTCGAACCCTGGTCTCTAGACTCCTAGACTGCCACTCTGTCCACTATACCACATTGGATCCCAAAAAGAGGCAAACCACTCATAATCAAGGTGAAAGGACTGAAAATTTCACAAATGCTAAGTATTTACCCCTCTAGATCAAGGACAGCCTTCCTCAACGAAGCTCCTTTTGGATGCCCTGGACTACAACCCCCATCATCCACTTAACAGCCCTGCTGGCTGGGGATGATGGGAGTCATCATCCCAGCCAGCAGAGCTGTTCAGTGGATGATGGGAGTTGTAATCCAGCATCTCTGGAGGGATCCAGATAGGTGAAGGGGTGGTGCAGGATTCTTCTGGAAATTTGCCCAAATGCTCCCCTTCTGATTCTGAGGCTGTGCAGAGGCTGAGAGCCAGGATGAAGACAGATGTGGTCCAAAGAAATAGAAAGAGGTCACCTTCAGTTTATGTGGGTATAATCCTTTAGTTATGGTTCAGGAATCACCCTGTGGAAACGTCTACTGACACCTATGGAGACCAGCTGCTGGTCTGAAATAAAGAATGTGCACTGTCTTTTGACAGCTGCGTAGCTAGGGACCAAATCCGGACTACTTGTGTGTTTCTGAGGTGACTGTAGGGCAGAGCAAAGAGCCCAAAAGCAATAGCTGGAGGAGGAGGAGTGACCCCTGAAAGATCCCTCACGCCCTCCAACATATATGAAACTGGAAACTCTGTTCCATTTAGTCTGAAGATTTCAAGTATAATTGGAAAGGCTGTCACGCAGCTCAGTTTGCATGTTCACGTCTCTCCCTTGAAGAGAATGGGCTTGAGTAGCACAGTTTTGGTTAGACATAGATTCTTTTCGATAAACAAACAAACAAATACTGTGCTGCTTTTCTTTCCAGGAAATGGTCTGAAAAAGCTGTGTCTCAGACTTACTCTGCTGTTGTTGGTGAGGTGGCACCCGGTCCAATGGCGGCAGTCTGGCTAGCCACCTCTCTTGGAATGGTGGCTCTATGTGGCAGTTGGGAAGAGTGCTGGGGCATCTTGTGTAGGCATCCTTCAGTCTCAAGAGACGATGGTAATGTGCTCTGAATAGAGGTCTTGGAACAACGTCTAGTGTGGCTGAGAAGGCCAATTCGAGAGTGACCATCCCTTCCACGCTGGGGTATGGTGTACAGCAGACCTGGGCAAAGTGCGGCCCGCGGGACACATACGGCCCGCGAGCCACTCCTGTCCGGCCCGCCAGACATCAAAACCATTTATAGCTTTTTGTCTAAAGTTGATCAGTTGCTTATCTTTAACATACCGCAAAAAACCTCTTTAGTATTTGTGAAGATTAACAAGTTTAAAATAAAAACAATCATAACATCACTGTTTCATTTTATTTTTAAGTAAAGTTGGTTCAGCCCCCAAACACAGTTCAGATTTTTCATGTGGCCCCCCTATAGAAATTAATTGCCCACCCCTGGTTTACATTTAATACAGTAAACTCATCTGTTCTGTGTGTGTGTGTGTGAGTGAGTGAGTGAGTGAGAGAGAGAGAGAGAGAGAGAGAGAGAATCAACTGTTTTTGCTTTGTAGTTCCATTTTTGGGGGCATAAGAACTACAGGGGGGTTCTGGCACCCCTAACCCCAGTGTTGTTGAAGGGATAAGTGTACATTAGATCCTTTTTTCCTCAGTAGAAATCCCTGGAGAGCTCACGTTTGGTCGAGAAATGGAGCCAGTATTTTGATTTGTATTTTGGCTTCACATAAAATAATAGACTCGGCAGCCCATTTAAAAGTTGAGAGACATCAAGATAAGAAGCCTGGCCTACATATTTTGTTTGACTCTGGCTACGAAGGAATAAAATGGTTTAAGAAAGTAGACAAACACAGCTTGGACTTCCTTAGCTCAATTAAAGCATCCCAATTCCAAAGCAAAGCGGGTATCCGTCAAACCACCTAAGATAGCCATTGAAGCAGCTAACATCTGGAAATAACATCTGGGGGTGAGAAATGTTAGCAGAGAGTTCTCCCCTTATCACCTCTCACCAAGCACAACAACATTCTAAATCCTGGGTTGACTCTGGGTGTGAGTCAGTTAAGAGATGCCTCATGGCTCTGTTTAAACAGTACCAGAGGATTGACACCAATGCATAACACCAAAGCAAATATACAAAGTTCTAATCAAGAAGAAAAAAAAAGAGAGGCAAATCAGGCTCAACTAATTCAGGCTGCCAAAGCAAATAACCCTACACTTTTCTGCTACGTTGTATCAGACAGGCTCCAAATGGAATCCACAAGAATAACATGCCACATTCCAGTTGACTCCTAAGAGTAATTATTTCCAATTACTGTATTATATGCAACAGTATCACAGCAGGAGACCCTCAAATCTGTTAACCTAGGAAAAAAAATACTCTGTCCTGGACACCTGTTACAATATAGGAAGTTAGAAACTTGAAAGCCCATCTTAAACTAGAGTAGGCTCCAGGGTCAGATATGATCCCACCAGAGTTAATTAAAACTGACATTGACTGGTGGGCTCCTATGTTGGCAGTGCTTTTCACATAGATTGACCAAACAGCTCAGATACCTGAGGATTGGGGCATGATGATCATCATCCCAATGTGCAAAAAAGGAACTATGACTGATTCCTCAAATTAGCATCTAATTACAGTAGGACCCCCTTATCTGCTGGATCAGGATCCGCTGATTCATTTATCCACTGCCTAGATTAAAATCTCAGAAATAGGACTTTATACATATTTCCAGTGTGTGTGTTTACCAGAAATGGCCACTGCAATGCATAGTGTTTGATACTTCCATGCTTTTTGGCATCCATGGGTGGGGAGCATAGAACCAGTCCCCCACGGATACCACGGTTCTACTAAACAGCCTGCTAAAAGTAGCAAGCAAATTGTATGCCTGATATCTAAGCTGGAAGCTCTCAGTTTGGTTAGATGAGGAAAATATCTTAATGAAGGATCAAGCAGATTTTAGGACTAATTCTTCCATCATTGATCAGTACTTGATCTAACAACATCTGGCAGAGAAATATATAGCTCTAAACACCAGAGAACATCTATGCTGCTTTTGTTGACTTCAAATTGTCATCTGATAGTATCCCTTGGGACAGACTTTGGGCCAGACTCCAAGTCTCCTCCTCCCTAGATTGCAGACTCCTGATTATCACCCATGCACTATATCATCATAATTACTTGAAAATGAGGTTCAACCTACAGGATCAATTATCCCACAGGATACCAATCAGAAAGGGTGTGAGACAGGGATGCATTTTGGCTACCCTGTTATTTAACTTTTGTGTCAGTTCTATGATCCAAAATTTATCCAATCCCGAGTCCCATGCGCTCATAAGCAGGGCAATTCCCTGCTCTGTTGTAGGCTGATGATACAGTCATTTTTTCCACCTCACTCAGAAGACCCCTGCGGGCTTTTTCGATACATGCTGAGAGAAGCAACTTAGAATCAATTGGCTGAAATCCTTTTGATTGATGTAGTAAGTCATACTAGAGTAGGCCCATTGAATCACTGGGGATTTGGTGAGTCAACCCTTCTGAGAGTTTCGAATGGGCCTACTCTATTTATGACTTACTATATGAAAGCACATTGCAACTAGAGTAGGCCCATTTGAATGGATGGAATTTATAGAGAAGTTGACTCACCATATCCCCACTAGTAGGCCTATTCCAGCATCAAAGCAACAAATTTTTAGCCGTTATAAAAAATTAAAACATCTTAAAATTCTGGGGTTTGCCAGATGGTGCATCAAGCCCAAGTGGCAAATCGAAGGACATGTTATCAAACAAGGTAAAATCTATAAATATCTAAATTTTCCACATATCTGGTTGGTGGAGAACTCAGATCAACCACTGGAAAATGCCCAAGGAACAGTTCCTGCCATTTTGAGATTTTACTTCTCACAAGGGGGTCTGTGTACCCCATCAAAAGTATTCCAGGGTGAGGAAATGATGTAATTTATGGATGGGACATCATTATATACTCACCAATATTTAAATCACCATGAATCAGTACAATCTAAATGTTTTTGACATGGTAAGTTGCCCTTAGAGTAGGCCTATTTGAATGAATGGAATGTATGGAGAAGTTGACTCACCACATCCTCATTGATTCAACTGGGCTACTCTAGTGCAACTTACTACACTAAGATTTCAGCCAATGTTTCTCAGGATGTAATGTTTCATTTTTAGAGGATCGCAAGTTAGGAATAACACAATCTCTCATGGCCTGCTTATTTCCCCTACTTGTGTGCCCTCTGCTTCGTCTCTGTATATTTATATATTAAGAGATTACAAAGCATCACTGGAGTCTCTGTTGTTCTTTCTTCCTAAGGAAATGAACTCTTCCATTTGATTGGTTATTGTTTGCTCTATGTTTCTCACTCTTTCGCCTAAATATAATGGTTTGTCTCCGCAAGGGTTGATCTTCTGAATCAATGACATTTAACAGGAGTCTTGACTTGAGAAGTTTCCATTGATTCAGCCCATCCAGCATAGCTGAGATTCATAATCAGATTTTAGACCTTCATGTCACTGGTCACTGCCTTTCACATTCCTTTCGGATTTTAAGCCTAAGTAATTCCTTTAGCACCTTTCCATTTCTAGCTTCTAGTTCTAGCATCACTGCTAGTAAAACCTCCACCATAAAGGTGTTTTATACATGAGCTGTGTGCTAAGTTACAGTGTTTGTAATATCACACTCCTTGGATAATTGCATTACATCAAGGGACTGACATTTATGGCACATTATGCTGTCATCAGGTGAGGTTACAATATGAAGTTACAGCAGCTTGTAACTGGTCTGAAATGGAAATCTACAACAATAAAATAAAATGCCTTGTAACAGAGCACTGTAAGAGGCAAATAGTTATAAATGGCACCCAATAATAGATGGTATTGCAGTAACTGGCCTTAACACCCAGGTTTTGCTGCCACTGAAGTTACCCCTACAAGAGTTATCCTGGGTCCAGTTAAAGATAATTTGCTTCCTGAGGTGGAAATATGAAATGGCCTCCCATCCTCATTCCATGTAAAACTGTTGAGCGGACTATCAATGGAATCTTAGTTTAATAGTGGTGACAGATTAATAGCTGCACCTGCAGGCAAAGGGGCTAATTTAGGTGGCACATGGCAGGGGGGAACACAACTCTGTTCCCCAACAGAGGGCAACATCTTGGGGGTTAGGACAACAGCCCAGAGACCTGCTGCTGCTGCTGTTGTCCCCCAGCACACGCTGCATGAAGCTAGGGTCTGCTTCAATGCTTTAGATCTGGTCACTTCCAATTTTGAAAAAAACAACAACAGAGACTATTTAAGTCCACTGCCACCCCCCTAGTATGCTCGTGAGATGCAGCTGGAGATATGTGGGGTTAAATTATCTGTTGGTCAGCTGATTTTATTTATTTATTTCATGGGGAGCTCCAGGAGGGTCGGGGACCCCACTGGGTGCCATTCCACGAAGCATGCAAACCACAGGCCACATATTTTCCACCCCAAGGTTGATTGGAAAAACAACCCTGTTTGAGACCCACATACCTGCAGAAATGTCTGATATCACAGAACTTTAGATAAGCAATGGAAGGTTTTTGGCATAATCCTCTTATCTTAGGTAAAGAGAGCAGTGGTTAACGGAAGAACCTTCTCAGCCATGGTCTCTTGTCTGTGAAATTCCCAGGACTTCCAGGTCACCCGCTTCCCATGCCCTGAGATCTTCAGATCAGAACACTTTGTGGAACCATTGTGAAATAATGGCAGGCGTTGGGGGTGGTCTGGGTCACCACACACTGGGGCCTGAGAGACCGAGAGAAGGGGCCTCCTGGAATATCTTAAACACCAGATGGAGCTGGGTGTCATCAGAACACTGGTGGTACCGGACCACAAACTTCTGGACAGCCTCTTTCAGGTTTTCCATGTATATGGGAAATAGTACGGGGAATCATGGAACCCTGAGAGATTCCACAGGCTAATAGTCAAGATGTTGAACAGGAGTCTCCCAACACCACAACCATTCACAAAGTGACACCACACAAGGGAAAATCCCAGAAGCTGACTCCTTTTTTCATCAGTTAACCACTTCTCACCCAAACACAAAGCAATGGTCAGGGCTGTTTTTTCAACAAGTATGAATGGTAGTCAGCAGAGGAGGGTATCCTGTAGACCATCTTGACTGTTGCCATTGGTGTTGCCCACATTCAGGTTGCCCTTTGCTACATAAAGCTTAGCATCTGTTTTCCTGCTGGTGACATGGGCTCAATATTGTGCAGCAATCTTGGGCCATTTCCTGGCATTTTGAATTGTGGGTACAGAAGCACAATGTCCCACATGCATAAACCAGAGGGCTTCTTCTTTTTTTTGAAGAATTGAATTCATACATATGCAATTGATATTTTATTCTAGGGTTTTGAAGACTCTGCAGGTAGAGTTGATTCTTCTGTGTTATAGATACCCTGTTGAGGAAGGTATCTCGGATTTTTGTCTGAATTTGATTTCAAAGGGATACTTGAACTTTGCAATTCTACAAGCAACTTCTGTATTGGAGCTGTTGCCAAGGTCTTGGTGCAGAAAACTGTAGCATTTTGTGGCTATAATTGCTCATGTTTCCTGTTGTATAACTGTGAATAAAAAGAGACTCATTTTGTGAAATTTGTGTTTACATAGTACTTATAAAGTGTTATGTGATCACATGGGAAATAGCTCGTATTTTGGACCAGATATGGGATGGTCCCGTGCGAGTGATTTCCTGGTGATCACACGCTGTATGGGCAACAGCACTCCAACCCAACCTTGATCAGTACCCAAGCTGGACCTTTTTGGTTGAGTAGCAGGGTTATTCCTTTTTGGAGCTGAGCAGGAGCAATGCCCCAATGGACAGAAGGGTTGCTTTAAAGGAGATCACTCCCAGCAAAGTGACTTTTTCTGGTGCACTCAGATGTGGTCCATTCTCACCATCCGATTGCACCTTTGGTCTCCAGAAAGAGGTCTGGATACCTACACTAGGATTCTGTACTCTCAAAGGTCTTCTTATTCTGAGCTTTTTGAGTTCTGAGAACCAAATGAGATGGGAGTAGAGATGGGGACGGACCAGCGCTTTAGCGGTTCGTGCTGGTTCGTCCTTTGGACAAACAGGAGTTTGGTGGTTCCCAGCCCGCCTCCTCTGGTGGGAGCCCACTCAGAGGCAGTGCCTGGAGGAGGCACAGCAGGGAAGCTGGGGTGCTGCCTCTGAGTGGGCACCCACCAGAGGAGGTGAAGCTGGGAACCTCCAAACATCTGTTTGTCGAAAGGACAAATTGGCATGAACTGCCAAACCGGCGGTTCGTGCCCATCTCTAGATGTGAGGTTAAATGTGTATTGGCATTTAACTGTGCAGTTCTTTAAAAATTATAAGTAGCACAAACCACAACTGGGGTGATAATTTAGGGGATCAAAACAGGTACATGCATGGGTGGGCAACCAAACCTTTCCTCTCCTGCTGTGATCCCAGAGGAAAACCTTTCTGTCTGAAGATGCAGCATTTATTGGGAGTATATCCCCCACTGGGTTCAATTTCCCTTCTACTCTTGCTCTTGTTAATTATCACCTCCCCGCCCTCTGCTGTTTTTCAAGTTCTCCATATGAAATGCAAAAATGCAATTAATATCATGTCTACTTTGGGATCGAGTGTTGCAGTTTTAATTGCTAATCTTATCTAAAACCTGGAATGGATTCACTGCTCCCACTCTTGGGAGGTAAAGGAGAAGAGGGCACCCTGTTCCTCCCCGCTTCCACCCATGGAAGCAAACTGAACAGGCAGTTGGCTTTTCCTTCAACAATTATGATGGGACAGTGGTTTCCACAGCCTGTTATGGGGGCATGCTAGTTTTTAGGGCATAGGGCAGGTAGTGGAACCCATAAAACTCTGTCCTTTATTAAAGGGGAAGTGACTGGGGAGCTCCGGAGGGAAGGGGGCTATTCCTACTGTTCCCCACGTACCTGGCAGCCGTCTGAGATGGCTGTCTCACTCCAGTAGAAAGATGGACCACCTTGCAGAGTTTGGAGGCCAATCTTCTATACTTGGGACCCACTGGGGGCTTCATCAGATCCCCCAAATGAGCAGAACCTCTCCTTCAATGGCGGTGTTGGCCTGGTTCACATGGAAATGGAAGCTGTAGTTATTTCCTGGGGGTAACTATGTTAGCTTGTTGCAGCGCAACTAAAGGAGGGCTTAGTGGCACTTAAAAGCTGAAAGCAGTTTTGCAGGATGAGTCCAGCAATGATTCATCGATCTGTTTGCCACCTTTCTCCTCCTAGGAGACTCAAGGCAGCTCACAGCGAATAAAACGACAGATCTAAAAACATGGTATAAATAACACCTTTAAACAACAATTAAACACATATTAAGATTTTAAAAACGAGTTTAAAAACAATTAAAAATTTGTAAGTTCAAAACCAGCATTCCGGAGACAACTTACTGCTTAAAAGCCTACCTAAAGCATAAGGTCTTTGCCTGCTGATGGGAGGACAAGAGGAAGGGGACCAACCTGGGCAGTGCATTCCAACGCCTGGGAGCAGCCACTGAGAAGGCCCTGTCTTGTGTCCTCACCAAATAAGCTTGAGAAGGTGGTGGAACCAAGAGAAGGGCCTCCCCAGAAGATCTTAGAAGCCGAGAAGGCTCATATGGAGTGATACGATCCTTCAAATAGACTGGATCCAACAAATAAGCAATGACTCTTGCTTATTTGTGGTGAATGTATTGTCTTGAGTGCTGAAGGAAGCCACCCAGCCAAACTGTATCTCCTTTGTATGGCTTTCTCTACAGAGAAAAGAAAGCTGGTGCTTGAAAAAAGTTACGAGTACTATTCTTTTGGTCTAGTATCCCTGAGCACCTTGACCAGGAGCCATCCTGGCTACAAAATTTTGGGAGTTGTGTTCCACACATTCACTTTTTCAAATTCTGGGCTCCCACCCACCAGCGTATGAGCACGAAGTGTGAAGATAGCTTTTGAGGGTGTTTGTAAAGAACGGGTCTGGTGAGACTGCACGTTGTGTCTGTTTACAAAGAAACATTGGGCCTGGATCGGTGCACGCTGCATTGTTGTGAGGGAGCCTAGTGTTGAGTTTGTCATTCCTGGGCCAGCAGCCAGTCACTGGCAGAGTTATGAATTAAAAATAAAATGGGTATTTATAGGTCTGCTATATAATACTCATGCGAGGTCCTTGTGCAGGATTCAGTTTTCCAGCACCTAGTCCTAATCAGCAAAGTTGTGAGACTGAAAATAGCAGAGTTTCTCATACAGACAACCTCTCACCTCCCCATCATTGTCTGCATGTGGTCTTGTGGGAACGTAAAAATGTGGCCAAAAGCCTACTGTGAAATACCACATGTGGAAGTGCAATTACCCAGGCATTTTGGGCATTTTGTCAGTTGTTATGTGCATGTTTGTGCAACTCTGGCATGCCTCAGTGATAGACAGAGGGCAGGACTCTGTACACTATTCACACAATTGCCAGTTTATGCTCCATGACTTCAACATGATTCCTTCCTTCCTTCCTTCCTTCCTTCCTTCCTTCCTTCCTTCCTTCCTTCCTTCCTTCCTTCCTTCCTTCCTCTTCAGAACTGCTAGATAGCTCAGTGGGAGAGCCAGAGGCTGTGAGTTCGATTCTCACTGTGCCTCCTTGACAACGCTGAACTTGATGATCCACAGGGTCCCTTTCAGCTCTTCAGTTCTGAGATGACGATGATGGTTAATCTCACTTTTCTCCCAGTACCAGTACTCACAGTGTCCTGCAAAATGGGGAGGAAAACGCAACAGCTAAAAACCAGAATAAGCTGTAATATCCAGAGATGTCAGCAAGTCTTTGGGTCTGAGTCTCAAGACTGAGTCTTTGGTCCCAAGTCCCAAGTCCGAGTCTTGGGTCCCAAGTCCCAAGTCTGAGTCACTATTAAAAGCAAGCTTTCTTTCTTTTTTAATGCAGAAAAAAGGGGGTGGTTCTGAGTCATGAATTGAGTCCGAGTCATTGGAAAAAAACACATACCTGAGTCAAGTTTGAGTCAATTCATTGGTGTGACTTAAGTCCAACTTGTCAGCAAGTCCTGTGACTTGAGTCCCCATCTCTGGTACTACCTGGGGGAAAATAGTGTATGGCATAGTGGGAAGCAAGGCTTAAATTCTGGGTGCTCAGTGCTCAGTGCTAGTAGAGGATAAAACTTGCAGAATTAATACCCTTTTAAAAATGGAATTGAATACATTTCTCTTTAAACAAGAGTTGGCTCTAATGTTGCTTAATGCTATCCACTATATCTTAGGGTTTTTCTGTGGTTGCTGCTGCTTTTCGCTTCTTAATGTATTTTAATTAGTTATTCGTTTCATGTTTCTAAATCTTTGCAAGCTGATCTCAACAACTGCTTTTTCTTCTTCTTCCTTTTTTGGAAGGGAGGCAAACAACAGAGCAATTCTTAAGAAAATGAATCATAGCAACACTTTCTGCTTCGGGGTTTCTGTGGAAAACCCAAAAGCAAAAACCCCGGAGCAGAAGCCAATTCCCAATAAACAGGAGAGCGAGAGAGATAAAGGAGAAAAGTCAACATGCATCTTTGGGGCAGGTTCTTGCGATGGGAGAAACATGTAAAGCAGTGCCCGGCCCTGGGTTGGCACAGATAGAATCTCACGGTTTGGAATGCCGAGGGAATTTGTAGCTCGTGGCCGAGACTGTGCTGCGAAGGGAAAGATGCTGTCGTCCTGTTTTTTTTTTTCCTGGAAGCAGGGCCTGCTTGCCTTTTTGGCGGGCTTCTCTCAGTGCTGCCCTCTACCCCAGCATACGCAAAATTAACGTTTGGCCTATAACACACAACGCTTCCAGCTCTAAATTGCAATGCATTCAGAGACGTTTGCTTTCTGCTGTGCTTCCCTCTGCTCAGTAAGCCACTCTCTGCCTGGCAGATACTTGTTGTTTAGTCGTTAAGTCATGTCCGACTCTTCGTGACCCCATGGACCAGAGCACGCCAGGCCCTCCTGTCTTCCACTGCCTCCCGGAGTTTAGTCAAATTCATGTTGGTAGCTTCGGTGACCCTGTCCAACCGTCTCGTCCTCTGTCGTCCCCTTCTCCTCTTGCCTTCACACTTTCCCAACATCAGGGTCTTTTCCAGGGAGTCTTCTCTTCTCATGAGATGGCCAAAGTATTGGAGCCTCAGCTTCAGGATCTGTCCTTCCAGTGAGCACTCAGGGTTGATTTCCTTCAGAACGGATAGGTTTGTTCTCCTTGCAGTCCAGGGGACTCTCAAGAGTCTCCTCCAGCACCACAATTCAAAAGCATCAATTCTTTGGCGGTCAGCCTTCTTTATGGTCCAGCTCTCACTTCCATACATCGCTACTGGAAAAACCATAGCTTGGACTATGTGGACCTTTGTTGGCAAGGTGATGTCTCTGCTTTTTAAGATGCTGTCTAGGTTTGTCATCGCTTTTCTCCCAAGAAGTAGGCGTCTTTTAATTTTGTGGCTGCTGTCACCATCTGCAGTGATCATGGAGCCCAAGAAGGCAGATACTTAGTTGTGACCAAAGGCATGTCTACACAAAGCAAAAAACCAACAATGAGCTAAACTATCTAGGGAGAAAAGCAGGGATGGGACTCAAGTAGTGGGATTCGCTGTCAAGTTGGACTTAAAGTTGCATCAGTGACTCGACTTTGACTCTATTTGTTTGGTTCCCCCCCCCCCCAATGACTTGGACTCAACTCGTGGCTCAGAGAACCCATCCACCCTTCCCTTTTTTTCTGGGGAAAAAATATTTTTAATAGGGACTCAGATTGGGGTTTGGGGCTTGGGATCAAAGACGCAGACTCGGACTTGGGACTCGAACCCAAAGGCTTGCCAACATCCCTGGAGAAAAGGGCGCAAAGCTTGAGTTCTGAGTGCTCAGTACTAGTGGGTGAAGAAACTTTCAGGATTAATGCCTTTCTAAAAATGTAATTGAAAACATTTCTCTTTAAGCAAGTGTTGACTCTTGTGACTTAATGTTATGCAGTATGTCTTAATATTTTTTTCCCCAAAGTCGCTGCTTCATTTACCTTCTCCCTGGGTTACTGTAACACGCTCTACATGGGGCTGCCTTTTTTTGGTTACAAATATAATAATAGTAAAATTGTGACCCAGACCAGCTCCCTGAAGTGGTCCATGCCACTCTTTGGGCTCAGTATGGTGACCTTGGGCTAGCAGCTCTGGCTGAACCTGCTCTACCTCCCAGGATTGTTGTGAAGATAAAAACAAGAGAATGGAGGAAAAGTTAAGGTCTTGAATCTGACACGCAAATAACATACATTCATCTAATTAGCCAACGTCTGTTGTTTGTCCCACCTCCGCTCTCAAACCATCAGACTTGGAGGCGTGAAGGGGAAAACCTTGTAGAGTTTAAATCACTTATATTCTCCTAGGATCCAAACCCAGGGGAGAGTAAAGTCGGGAACGGAGCATGCAATTTCCTTTCACTATCTGCAGATAAACAGAAAGCTGCACTGGAAGAGAAAGCACTCCAGAAAAAACCCAGTCGGTCCTCAGTTAAAACACTGCTTCATAGCTATTGTTCCCTGAAACTGTATATTGGGACTCAGTCCTCTAAGGGCTGGGAAAAACTGGCCTTGGAGTCGTGCGAGAGCCTCCAAAGATTCAAATTCGTACCAGTGGCAAAAGTGAGGTGGGTGTTTTTTGAGGGGGGAGCTGGGGGTGAATATAAGGTCTGTCCTGCTGGATCAGAGTAAAACTCTCTGTGGTCCCAGACTCCTGTTTCTGGCAGAGGCCGGCCAGAGGTCTCTGGGAAACCCACCAGCAGCCCTGAATAAAAGGCAGAGATTTCTAACCAAAAACATGTTCCACCGGAAATAGCGTTTCGTAAGGAGAATTTTCTTTAAAAATAAACACTATACAGAAAGATTTATGGCAAAAGCTAGCAGTAACAATTGGTCACATGTATACACACTGACACATTTGTACACACACAAACAAACACACATACTCGTTTATACTCACATACAGGTGAACCCCTCTCCCTAAACAGATTTAATGTAGTGGTTAGGATGTTACACTGGGACTTAAGAGACCCAGATTCAAGTCTCCACTGAACCATGAAACTCCCTGTGTGACTTTGGGCCAGTCACATGTTCTTTGCTTGATCGACCTCACAGGGTTGTTGCAAGGCTAGGAGGAGAACCATGTATCCTGTCATGATGTCACTCAAGGAATTGTGGGATGTAAATGTAAATTGCAGTAATAAGAAAAATATTAATGATGATGATAAGCTGAAAAGAGTTTGAGAACAAAACTCTCCTTTAGTGGCCTAAGAATATCTTTTTAAAAAATAGTGTTATGATTGGCTTTTGTTGACGAAGTTTTAATATGACCAAGGTGGACCCATGCTATTCAAACATCTGTTATAAAATGGCCATCCTAAATGTACTGTATGTTTCCAGTTCTTCAAATGGTCATTGATTAAAACTTCTCCAACTCTGTTAATACAGATGATATTCACAATCTATGTTGTTTTCTTTTGCCTTATTTCATATATCACAGCCCTGAAACATACACTGCTTTTGAAACTGGAGAGTCAATGCGAATAATAGTAATGGATAGAGATGGGCAATTCAGTGGTTCATGCTGGTTTATCCTTTGAATGAACAGGGGTTCCGCAGTTCTCAGCCCCGCCTCTTCCATCAGGTGCCCACTCAGGGGCAGTGCCCCGGCTTCCCTGCCCCGCCTCCTCTGGGCACTGCCTCTGAGTGGGCGCCTGCTGGAGGAGGCGGGACTGGGAAGCACCAAACACCTGTTTGTCCAAAGGACGAACGGGCACAAACTGTCAAAACAGCGGTTCATGCCCATCTCTAGACATGAGTAATCCATAGCTTCTGTGAAACAGATTTACTAACTTTTAAAACTCGGTAAGGATGGAGAAAGTGGGAACTTCTTGCATCCCGGATGATTTTGACTAAAATTCCCATCAGCTTTCCAGAGCAATGATAAAGGTTTATGGGAACTGTATTCCAAAGTCCAAAGATTTCCAGTTCCTTTCGAAATTCATGGATTTTTATTTAAAATTTCTATTACCAATGGCTGAAATCCAGTAGTAAGTTGCAACTAGAGTAGGCCCATTGATTCAGTGGAATTTACATAGATGTTGATTCACTGCATCCCCATTGATTCAATGGATCTTCTCTAATTATGATTCACTACTCGATTTCAGCCACTGTTTCTACGATGCCCATTAGCAAAGGTATCTGAATTGCTAATGATCAGTACCAATAAAATTTTAAAACAAAACCGCCAACCATAAAACAGCATATAATCCAAGCAGCAGAGATGAAAATCAATTTTTTAAAAAAAAGAACACAAAACTTTATGAGCTTTTGAGAAAAGCAGAAGTAGCTTTTGAGCTAGGAAAGGAAAATGAGAAATTTCCCGTCCAGGTTCTAAAATTAATAGTAAGTTTTAATATTTCTGAGTCATCACAATTTTTCCTACCGTGAGGCAAATGAACAGACTCCATAGGGGGTGAATTTGGCAGATCACATTGGGATATTTTGCGGGGGTTCAAACTCCACTTAATTATAACCCTCTTGCCCTTGGCCGAAAATAGCAATCAGCAAGGCCATAACCTAATCAAGGAAGTGGTACGGAGGTGTTAGGATCTCTCTTATTAATGCATTTCGCAGCCTAATTATAGTTAAGGTTGGGGAGGAAATCAGACTGTAAAATAAAATGGTCAGAGTAATGACTTAAAGTTCGTCCACTGAAAGAGGATTTACTGCGTGGCCTCCCAAAAGAATATCATAGATAGATAGATAGATAGATAGATAGATAGATAGATAGATAGATAGATAGATAGATAGATAGATAGATAGATAGATAGATAGATAGATTTCATATACTTCCCGAATAAAAACTGCTCCAGCTGCTGTTTTGTTTGTTTAGAGTAGCCATTCTCAATGGGGGAGCAATATGTCCTCCTGGGGGCACCTGGAACATTTGAAGGGGGGCATGGACTGGAAACAATTCTTCACACACCGCCTTCTAAGGTTCTTTATGTGACTGATACAATCCTGATTTGGCGTATATTTCTCTCCTATTGTGTTTACAGCCATGGCCAAAAAAAAAAATAGAAGAAAAAAAGTTGAAAGAAGAAAAAAAATGAAAATAACACCACAACAGCAGCAGCTAGTGGCTGTGAGAGGGAGGCAGTGTGGAAACAGGAGGACAGGTACAGGACAAAGCCTCAAATGCAAAAATTCTAAAAGCCCGTGTAGCCTCCTCAACCAATACACAATACAGTTTAAAAACGGATTCAAAGTTTTCCCAGGAGAATACACACAGTGATCCCAAATCCCCATGATTACCATGTGACTTTAAACTAGAGATGGGATATTCGTATTTGTAAGTGAATACAAATATCCCAGGCCCAGGTGGCTGGGATCCCCAGTCCCACTTCCCCAGTCCAACGTGTCATCCCGTCCCCTGGCTGGAGTGGCCAGAAGAGCAGGAAGGTGGAGAAGTGGCAGCTGGGCTTTGTCGGAGATGGGCCCAACGAGCAGGATGCCAGCTGTGCGTACTGTGCGGTAACCCATGAATGGACAGGTTGGTTCAGGGAGGTGGGACAGGGGATCCCGGCCACCTGGGCCTGGGATATTCATATTCATTTAGGAATACAAATATCCCATTCTTAAACCAAAAAGTCCAATCCATCTCTTGATTCATTTTCACACTGTAACTGCGCCCTGTGTTGATGGCAATCCATGGAAGCTTATACCAAATAAAACCTATAAGTTTTTAGGGCGCTGCAAGGGTTCTCGTTGTTTTTACTGTGAAATAAATGTACACAGCTACTCACCTGGAAAAGCCCCCTCTGTGTTTGTAAGAGAGGGGAGAAGGAGTTTTATTTGGAAGACATCAATTAACGTTGTGATCAATGATCTTTCATCATTACTTTTCTACGTCTAATCTCAGGTTGCCTCCCTCCCCTTCCCCCAATTTCCTGCAGTTTGCCTCTTATCTTTTTCACAGGATATTATGTTAGCCTGCAAAGCTGAGAATACAATTATTCATATGAAAACTGAAGCAAGACTGGGAATGAAACCGTCACCTGCCCACGAGCCAAGAGACAAGGATCTCCTTTCGAGATGAATTAAAGAAAGTAAAACTCAGAGCTAAATCCATCGATAGCATCTAACCTCAAGCCCTGCAGGCACACTTCCAAATCTATCTTTCTCTCCTGTTTAAATGAATCTGGGGAAAAAATAAATACCTTTGCTAAATGTTTTTCTATTAGAATAAGACCCCAAGATCCCAGTGATTTGTAAAGAGCTGAATAAATAAATCAGAAAGGGAGATGACAAGAACACAGGAGGAAACTGAGTCAATACAGCTTCAGTCTCAGCTTATGAAACAATGGTCTATAACCAAAAAGTGTATGCCCAGGGCTGGTCCAAGACATTTTGCTGCCTGAGGTAAA
Organism: Intellagama lesueurii; assembly: GCA_037013535.1. Classification (NCBI taxonomy): domain Eukaryota; kingdom Metazoa; phylum Chordata; class Lepidosauria; order Squamata; family Agamidae; genus Intellagama; species Intellagama lesueurii. Next base: position 15,225,810 of record JBAJHW010000008.1, read on the forward strand.
AAGAAAAACAAGATGGCATCTCATTCCATGCAGAGGTGCCAACACTATTGGTAGCTGAATTTTACTTGGGTGCTGGTGATGTGATAATCAAGATCAATTTTCTCCCAGCTTTTACTGTATGTTCACTAAAAGAATTTTCTTCAAAGTGTGAAATTGTGTAGGCATCCTTCAGTCTCGAGAGACTATGGTAACGTGCTCTGTATGGAGGACTTGGAACAGCGTCTAGTGTGGCTGAGAAGGCCAATTTGAGAGTGACCATCCCTTCCACACTGAAGACAAATACAATCTGTCCCCTGTCTAGCTCCCTGATTTTGCTGGTTTTTGGGACTGCCTCTTCGCCTCGGCCTGCTGGACAAGGGTCTCTTCAAATTGGGAGAGGTCATGATGCACCGCCTGCCTCCAGGCTGAACGCTCAGACGTCAAGGTTTCCCATCTGTTGAGGTCCATTCCTAAGGCCTTCAGATCCCGCTTGCAGATATCCTTGTATCGCAGCTGTGGTCTCCCTCTGGGGCGATTTCCCTGCACTAATTCTCCATACAGGAGATCTTTTGGAATCCGACCATCAGCCATTCTCACGACATGCCCAAGCCAACGTAGACGTCACTGTTTCAGTAATGTATACATGCTAAAAATTCCAGCTCGTTCTAGGACTACTCTATTTGGAACTTTGTCCTGCCAGGTGATACCAAAAATGCGTCGGAGACAACGCATATGGAACGTGTTCAGCTTCCTCTCCTGCCGTGCACAAAGGGTCCAGGACTCACTGCAGTACAGGAGTGTACTCAAGGCACAGGCTCCATAGACCTAGATCTTGGTATAGGCCGTCAGCTTCTTATTAAGCCATACTCTCTTTGTGAGTCTAGAGAACATGGTAGCTGCTTTGCCAATGCGTTTATCCATCTCGACATCTAGGGAGAGGGTGTCAGAGATCGTTGAGCCAAGGTACACAAAGTCATGAACAACCTCCAATTCTTGCATGGAGATGGTAATAGAGGGAGGTGAGTCCACGCCCTGGCCCGTGACTTGTGTTTTCTTCAGGCTGATTGTTAGTCCAAAGTCTTGGCAGGCCTTGCTAAAACGATTCATGTGTTGTTGGAGGTCTTCAGCAGAGTGGGCAACAAGGGCTGCATCATCGGCAAAGAGGAAGTCCCGCATGCATTTCAGTTGGACTTTGGTCTTCGCTCTCAATCTAGAGAGAAATATAATCCAAGCATTAGACGTGTCTTTCTGGAGTGAAACCTGGGATGTAATCGGTCCACCTCCCTCTTGGAATGGAGGCACGAGAACATTTCAAAATGGAAATTACAATGATCCTAGTTCTCTGGGTGAGGGGCAATCTGAAGCACAGCTGCGTCTAGCATTGTTGCAGATTTTCCCCCGTTGGCTCGTTTGAATGGTATAGGTTGAGGTTAGATAGCCGAGTGGATCTGACACAGAATGGGACTGTGTTGAGTGTTTGGGATTGCATCATCTATGCTCTTAATGCACTGCTGAGTTATAGACTCACTAAAGCAAATTCGATCTGGATTGTAGCCTCTCTGCCCCCTGCCGCTGTTAAATGAACTGGGTATACAATCGTGTATAAAGCACATTCAATGGGATTCTGCCCATTTTATAATGGCTGTGCTATTTTCGTCACCATGTTCATAGCCTCAGGTGTTGCTACGGCTGTTGAAATCTCCCAACTAGAAAGTGAGTGATTTGGTTTTCCATATTATATGGCTTCTTAAAGCAGAATGATATATTAGATGGTTTATAAACCAATGTTCCTACATACAGTCAGTTCAGCCATCAAGATTTCTATGTTATCCTTGTCAATAAAGCCCATTGAATGGGCTATAATACTCGATCTTACAAAAATGGCACTTCCGTATTAGTTGTGGGGCCTCTCAACAACTAGATACATCCCAAGAACATGTGGTCAATGTTGATCATTTCCTCTTTGAGTGTCTTGGACACGAAGGACATCACATTTCAGTTCATGGCAAAGTGAAGCTAAGAGTTCCTCTTTAGAGGAAGAGATGCCCTCTACATTAAAAGGAATTATTATCATTTGTGGTCCTAAAAATGGCTGTTGGGCCATAGCAACATCAGCAAGTTCGCACTTCAACACTTCTGGGAGTGAAGAATTGGCCGGCTGCACACCATGGCCCAGGGGATACCCAAGTGTGCGAACAATGCTCTAAGTTTTCCACTCTTCGGGGAGGCTCCTTCTATGTCCCCCAACCTTTTCTGAGCTTCGGGGCCTAGGGCAGTGGCTTTAGGTAAGTTAATTTTCAGTGCGATTAAGCCTACCCTTCTTAACCACACACTTCCTTATTCTGCTTTTCAAATTTCCTGTTGCAAGGTGGTTTCTGCTGCTTCCTGTTTTATGGTATGGCCTGTGGCTAAACATAATCTCTTTCTTGAAAGCCGACATCTATAATATTTTGAATTTTTGGGGAGAGGCATCTTTGATCGTTTTCCTTAATCAGCCCCTCATGGCCTCCTCTTCTAATATTATGTGCCATAGCTGTGCCTTTGAACACAGGGAGGAAGCCACTGTCTGAAATGGGATTTCTGTGGCATGGATATGCTGAGGATTTCAATCCAACAAATACTTATATCATATGATTTAAATAAGGGTGTTTAATTCTGAGTAAGCATAACTGAGTAAGCATGTCTGAGATAGTTTTCTGTTCTGTTGTTGTGTTCTGTTCTGTTGTTCATTGGGGATGCTGCCATTTCACCATTTATTGGCTTTACTTGATTTATATTTTTCAGTATCCTGTCTTTTACTGGAATGGCCCCCAAGTTGGTTTAAAATATAAGACCCGAGCTTTTATGCCGCCTGAGGTAGGAGGAGACGTGTCAATGCTGCCCGCCGTCTTTGCGAATAGACAGGGCTCCCACTACATCTGCTCCCCCTTGACTCTTTGGTCTTCAACAGGCCTCATCTTCCCACTCCTCTGAAAAGTGATGGCTGGCCATCTCTGGATAAATATGAGCCCCATCCACCTTGGCCACTTGACACTTCAAATGGCAGGCAGGCAGGTGGCATCAAGATGTGGCAGGCTCTGCACAAGAGAAAGGTGAGGATGCCAAGGAAATGGAGGAAGGGAGTTAAGTTCAGCTAAGCTGAGCAGCCTTGGGGAGCCTCCACTTCAATTCACCATGCCTGGCATTCTGTCACCTGAGGTGGCAATTCCACTCTACCTAATAGTAGAGCTGGCCTTGATAAAAATACAGTGGTGCCTTGACTTACGCACTTAATCCGTCCCAGAAGATGTTCGTAAGTCAAAACGTTCGTAAGTGAAATCAGCATTTCCCATAGGAATGCACTGAAATCTGATTAATCCGTTCCGGCTGTTTTTTGTTCTTATGTCGAGGCGCCGTTTGTAAGTCAAAGCATTAGTTCCCCTAGAAACTAATGCAAAACTGGTTAATCCGTCCTCTACCACTAGGGGGAGAATTTTTTTTTTTAACCTAAGATGATTTAGGTTAAAAAAAAGGGCAGGAAAGGAGGGAGGGAGGGAACGAACACCTTTTAAACAGAACACCTTTAAAACCAAGCAGCTTTAAACCAAACCAAGCACCTTTTAAACCAATTTTTACATTTTAAAATTACAGTACCAGGCAGTACCAGGCAGTACCAGGCAGTCCAAAGTCCATTTCCTGCTTTCCCCGCGGTTTTTTGTTCGTAAGTCAAAACTCCATTTGCAAGTCAAAGCAAAATTTTGCAAACGGAGCTGTTCGTAAGTCGAAATGTTCGTACATCGGGGCGTTCGTAAGTCAAGGCACCACTGCATAAGAGCCAGGCTATAATAGAACTGGGCTAAAAAAAAAAATCACAAAAAATGTATCAAAAAGGCAACCAGTAGAGGGCAACTAAGGCTGCAGCCTTGTTTTTAAGCATGAACAGCGGAGTGGTTTTTGGAAATGGCAGAGGGCCACTGAGATGGGATGTCTACCCTGCTACCCTTTTGCGCTAGAATGTGGGAGCAAGCTTCTGGCAACAACATCCTGATGGTGAAGTGTCTGATGACACAGTGTGTGGATAGAAGAATAAAGAAGAGTGTGAGAGTACTGTGTGTTCTCCCTGCTTGAAAAACAAAGGTATAGATCAGGGATCGGGAACATGTGGCCTTCCAAATCTTGTTGGACTACAGTTCCCATAATTCTTCAAGAATCAGCTATGGTGTGGGCCAATAAGATGGGGAAGATCGCAAGCTGCCCGCTCCAATTTAAAGTAGAATTTATCTTAATTCCTGAAGACTGCCAGATTTATTTTCCAGTGTTTTGCCTCCCTCTTTGTCTCATTTAAAGTCCCTTTATTTAGTTTTTGCTGGGAAAAGTTGAAGGCAGCAGGGAAAGAGGAAGTCCAAATACGAGATGGATCGACTCTCTAAAGGAACCACAGGCTTGAGTTTGCAAGAGCTGAGTTGGGCTGTTAAGGACCGGACATTTTGGACATTGCACGTTCATTGGGCCTCCATAAGTCAGAGGCAACTTAATGGCACGTAGCATCAAAAAGGGGCGGACAATCCATGTGCCATTATGTTCGTTTGCTACTGAGCCTTTTTTTCTCTACTTGTAAGAAAATGTTTGCCTCTAGAGTGAGGATTTTAATTTAAAGGCTTTAAACACAGAGTTCACACTAGGTGCCTTCTCCCTTCCCACCCACCTACTCATCTCTCCCAAATGCTGACTGATCTTTTGACTGGCACAGAGCCACCATCTTCCTGCTCAGAGCCCTTTGTCATAAATATTTTAGGGAGGAATGGAACAATGTGCTTTGGTCCTCGTCTTTAAACATGCAAGGAAGAGCAAAAAAGAAACCCATGAAGATTTTAAACCTACGACATTCCAGGTTGATGGAAAAAGGCTTCTAAAGAGGGTCCTCGGAGGTGGTTTAATCAAACAGTTGCATTACTGGGAAGGTGTATTTCTCTAATAATTTTGTGTTAAATGCACATTTGGTTCTGGCAACCAAAGCACACTGTAAACATGCACATTTAGGTGAGTAGTTGTCAAGTGGCCACTACAGAGCTCAGCAAACATACAGGTCATCTTGTGTGAGTAGTAGAAAAGGGCTTAAGATTTTTACAGTTCTGGGAAGGGTTGATGCTTGACAAATTACCGAGGTGTTACCCTGCTCACATTGTAGGGTAGCCCAAGTGCCTCTTTTAGGGAGGGAAACCCTGCATTTCAAGGGTTACCAGAGGACAACCATCCCTTTTAAGGACTGGCCAGTAAAGCCCTCACTGGAACATAAAAGAATCTGGATGGCAGACTTCGACGTCACACCAGTCACCTTGTCCTGCAGCAATGTTCCTGTAAAGCCAGATGTTGCTCTGGATTCAAGGAAATTTCAATTTAAAAAAAATAGTTGAAGGCATCTTGTGTCCAGCAGAGATGGGCAGCTTAGGTGAACCGAGGTGAAACTTTGTCATGCTACTTATACAATCCTGATTTGGCCTATATTTCTTTCCTATTGTGTTTATGGCCATGGGGCGGGGGGGGGGGGAAGGTTGAGAATGGCTGGTCTAGCATACAGACGAAGAAAATTTCACTTCCCTTCCCCCTCCACAGAGGTCAGTGTAGATGTGTCCTGACAGGGGTTGACTCACCAAATCCCCACTGCTTCAGTGATCTACTCTAGCTGTGAGTTACTACTGGACTTTTGGCCAATAGTTGAGAAGAAATATAGAAAGGTTCATATAATTCAGTAATAAAGTAATCAGTCTTTTTTCTAGAAATGTAATGTTTTACGATTTCAAAGCCTTAAAAGTCCCAAGGAACAAGTGAGGGGAAATAAACCTATACCAGTCATTTCAAGCTCAGAGTGTAATGCAGTTGACTTGAACCAAGTGGGAAAATGTGAGCGAGTGAGATGACATGCCATTTTTAGCATGTGATATGGTTTAATAAAACAATGTTTGTTCACCATCCAGGCCTTCAATAATTGTATTTGCAAGGTCTTTCTTTTTATAACAACTTTCTTCTCTCTCTCTGGAGTATAATTACATTCTGAATCTCCTTGGAGAGTGGCAGTTCGAATGGAGAGAAAATTAATCCCCCTGCCCCAGTAGCTGACTAATAATGATGATGATGATGATGATAAGGGCTTTGGAAAAGCCTTAATTTTATATACCAATCTATTATTTTATTGTATCTTCTTGTGTCTTCTATTCATGTGTTCAATAAATAGCAGTTACATGAAGGATATTAAGTGAACAATCGGCTATGATTATCAGGATTCTATCCTGTCCTCAAAGTGGCCTTCGACCAAATGGGTGGTATAAAAATGAAATGAAATGAAATGAAATGAAATGAATGAATGAATGAATGAATGAATGAATGAATGAATGAATGAATGAATGAATCCATCCATCCATCCATCCATCCATCCATCCATCCATCCATCCATCCATCCATCCATCCATCCTTTCCTTAAGGAGTCTCCATTTGGCAGTAGTTGTCAGGATTCTCCTTCCTTCCTTCCTTCCTTCCTTCCTTCCTTCCTTCCTTCCTTCAATAGATTGTCAAGAGAGCCCAGGGGAGTGCACAATAATTAACAGTACAAAATATATTCAGAATCAAGAACATGTCAGATAAACACTGACACACACACATGGAAAAGCCACAGTCTCACAGCAGTAAAATCCAAGAGACGGGTTACATTTTTAACAAAAAAACCTAGGTGAAAATAAGTATTTTAATGATGTTCCTTTTTTGCCTAAAATTAGCATTTGGATTTTTTTCCTTTCATTTTTGGATCACAACTCCCTGAATCTTTCAGTCAGCATGGCCACGATGGAAAGATCGACGAATATGTAACATTGCATCACACCAAGAGTACGACTAGACAGCCTAATTTTCCTGGCCTGGATCGGTCTGTTGTCATCATCGTTATGTGCCCTCAAGTCACCTCCGACTTAAGGAGACCCAATGAATGAGTGATCACGTAAATGTCCTGTCCTCAGCAGCTCTTCTCAGCTCTTGTAGCTTGGCCATGACACCAATTACACATCAGGACAATCAAGACCTGAGGCACACACATTTCTTTCAGAACCATCTATAGCAGTGGTCCCCAACCTTGGGCCTCCAGATGTTCTTGGACTTCAACTCCCAAAAATCCTGGCCAGCAGAGGTGGTGGTGAAGGCTTCTGGGGAGTTGTAGTCCAAGAACATCTGGAGGCCCAAGGTTGGGGGACCACTGATCTATAGCTTCTCATGATCAATGCAGTCAAAGGTTTTGATGTAGTTTATAAAGCACATACTGATCTTCTTATAAAATTCTTTGACATGCTCCAGTAGCCAGCAGATATTTGCACATTATGATCTTGAGTGCCTCTTCTGTTTTGGAATCGAGATTGAACATCAGGCATTTGTTGCTCCATACAAAGTAAAAGCCTTACAACACCTTGAGCTTCACTTTGCTTGTGTGGAAAATTTAAGCCATGGTCCCGTAGTTACTACTATATCCTTGTCTATTTGGTTGTCCAGCCTAGCTGTTCACAGCTCAATCACTTAGTGAGACTTACACCTTGTTAAGTGAGCACAGGATTACAGTCTAAGACGAGCTTTGTGATACACCACAGTGTAGGTGGCCCTCTATGATGTATCACAGTGGAATAAAAATAGGTAACTTCAGCCTGAGTCAGCAAGCTATAGCTAGTATTACAAGGACTGATGTAATTACAGTGGAACTGGTTGGATCTGGTTATTTTATGTTTATTCTCCTCCTCCCAAGTAATTTTCCAGGACATATTGTGTTCATATTATTACCTCTCCTTCCTTCCTTCCTTCCTTCCTTCCTTCCTTCCTTCCTTCCTTCCTTCCTTCCTTCCTTCCTTCCTTCCTTCCTTCCTTCCTTCCTTTCCTCTCTCTCTCTCTCTCTTTCTTTCTTTTTCTTTCTTTCTTTCCTTCGTTCAAGTGGACTGTATGATTCTAAAACGAAGCACTTCCTTATGGTAGAACGTAAATGCTTTACGGCACTTTCATTTTAAATTTAGCTTCTGCTTTAGAATGGCAAATTAAACTCAAAAGAAGCACCAGTATAAAAATATTGTTTTGACACCCCTGTAACTGAGGCAGGCAAATAAGGCTGTTTATCTGCTCAGACACATTTGAACACCTTCCCACAATCTTTCCATTAGAACAAAATTGTGGCAGCCAGCAAGTAAATAATGCACACGGGTGAAGTATTGCTATACCAATACGGTGACATAAAATACATGACGACTCCAGGAAATATGAGTCAAATCCTAATTTCCTTGCTCCCATACAAACTATTTGCAGTTTTATCAGTCATGGCTAAAGATTTGTAGGAACTGGAAGGATTCGGGGAAAACCTGGCAGGAATCTTTATCCAGCCTGTCATAGCTGGGCTTGTTCTGCTCCCCCAGTCTCATAAGGAAAAAAAGTTGTTGTTGCTAATTATCCTGTTTTACACCTTGATCTTCTGCAGGGTAATGAGCAAATCTATTGAGTTCCACAGATTGTTATGTCCTGTGCTGTTGCTTCTGACTTACAGGGACCCTAATGGGTTTTATTTATTTTATTTCATAAATTTATATACCACTGACTTAGTATGGGACACTACTTTAAGCGGTTTACAAAGATAAAATAAACAATAACTCCAACCACCCGACAAAACCAATAAATACTGCTTATGTGCTCCACTGGTGGTAGGTATGTATCACAGCTTTGAGAGTCACTGCTCTAGGAGACTCAAATAGTAATCTTAAAACAATTAATGTGAAGTAAGGCAAAACCTCTCAATGCAAGTGACCATGGCAAACCATGCTGATGAAACAATGCCTCCTCTCTATGACTCAGCCCAAGTTCTGTCTTCTTTTGGTTGGACTTGTTTCAGACACCATCCACAGCCAGATTTTCCAATATATGTAAGATGTAAGATGGGCATCTTTAAAAACCAACTTAAGACCTGGTTATTCAGACAGGCCTTCCCTCCGGGCACTACTTAATTTATCTTTTCTTCTCCCCATCTTGAACTATCATTAATTTTTCTAAATCGTTGTAAAACTGTTATTATGTATCAATTGTTTTATATTGTCTGTTGTGCCAGAGTAGACAATGTCTAGATGGGCGGCATATAAATTTAATAAATAAATAAATAAAATAAATAGATGTTCAAGAAGTGGTTGACCATTGCCCCTCCCCAGCGAGTTTGTAATCCAACTCTGCCACATATACTATATTAGCTCTCACATCAAAGATCTACACTCAAATATATTTTGCTAGGAATGCAGCCTTACTCAGCAATTCCAGAAATGTCTACCGTGTTTCCCCGAAAATAAGACAGGGTCTTATATTAATTTTTGCTCCAAAAAAACGCAGTAGGGCTTATTTTCAGGGGATGTTTTATTTTTTTCATGTACAACAATCTACATTTATTCAAATATAGTCATATCATCTTCTGGTTGCTGCACAATGGTGGAGGGTGGGGTTTCACTTAACTAGGGCTTATTTTTGGGGTAGGTATTATATTTTGAGCATCTTGAAAAATCATACTAGGGCTTATTTTCAGGTTAGGTATTATTTTCGGGGAAACAGGGTACCTAGAAGGAAGTCCCAGGAAATCCCACAAAACCTTTGTTAAAACCAACCAAAATGGTGCAAGCTATTGTTTTCTCCAGAGCTCTACCTCAGGTGAGGTAGTGTGAAGATGAGATCATGGGGAAAGAAACAGGATGGTCCCCAAATTAGACCATATGTGGTTGATCCACCCAAGCCAAGAGACAGACACATCAGCTTTGTGTCTCTAGCAAGTAACATTGTTTTGGGACCCACCAAACCACACCTCCCACCAAACCACACTGTTGAAATGTGGCAGAAGGCTATTAACACAAGCATTTTCTTTTTTTCAGTGGCTTTTCCTGCTTGTTTTTCCTGTTTTCTGCATGTCTTGCCCGAAGATTTTTGCATTAGGTTGCAGTGTAGCTCAATGGGGTGGAGGGATGAAATTGGCTCTCTGACCCATCAAAATTGCCCACATCTTTAACCATAGTATTGCCCGACTGTGGATTTTGTTTTCTTTCTCTCAAATGGGCCAACAGAGCTACCATAATTTTTTGTTTTAACTCCGAGAAGCTCAAGACGGTGTTCTGCCAGTAATCCTCCAGGGGAGTGGCCATTTTGATTTCCAGCAGTGCTCTGCAATGCTCAAGGAAGGGGCATGCTAGAAAGAAAATGGGGAAATTGAGATCTGTTGAGCCAGCTTGTGGAGGGAGAAGGCCTCAGGGAGGAGCCATCAACAGTGGGATTTGCTGCATACTGCCCCAGGATGCTTGGTGCTGATGATGGGATTGCCCCTCTCCAGCATCTGTTGCGGAGCCAGGCTGTGAAGAACCCACTATGGCCAGCTTGTAGGTTCTCATGGGAGTCTTCACCCTCAGTTTGGCTTTGACAGTACTGAAAACACATTTCAGCATGCCTTGACAGAATTTCACCATGGCTCCTTGTAAAACCCCAAAGTCGCTAAACAAGAGTTTCAGTGTTTTTATTCAAAGCAGCTTCTCACAATGTATAAATACTGCATATTAACACACATGAAAAATACAACTTCTAAGGCACCCAGAAAAATGTGTTCATACACTAGTTTACAGGACCATCGACAAATATATTGTGTACAATTCAATCTAGACAGTCAAATATCCGATATATCAGAAGATACATGTCCGTCAGTACTGAACGACTTTCTGAAATATTATTTACAACACTGGTTAACGGGTGCCTCATGCCATCATATACATTATACTGTGCACTCACCATCGTTACAGATATTGGAAATGGTTTCCTTTTTATTCTATGACAACGAGACAACAAAATAATTGATGGGGCCTAATTGGAAAAAAGTCTACATTTTCATTTCTTTGTGCAAGATATTCGTTAGAAATCAAATAGGTTTTGATTTGACGAACAAATTACGTTAAATTTTTTGCCCTCATTTTTTTCTTTTCTTTTTGGTTATCTGCTTTATCTCAGAGGTTTGGTAATAAGCCTTACCAATAGACACTCCATCATTCATTAGCTATTTTTCATTTTTCTAAACATTTGTAGCAGATAGACCATTTCTGGTTACCCTGCTTTTTTCCCCTATCTCCCTGAAATGAATGAAAAATATTACAAAATGAGTGAAAAAGGTTAGAAAATGAAGGTTGAAAGGGAGTCTTTCTTTGCTATACAAATGAAACTGGTTCATTTTTAGACTAATGCTTATTTAGGAAAACTGTACTCTTTGGTCCTTATTTTATTTTAATGGAAGATACATTATTTATATTTATATATATGTGTGTGTATATATATATAAATATTTATAGATATTATTTCCCAGAAGCCGAAATCCTTTGACAATGTCAATGAGTTAGTGAATGACTTACCATGTAGTATTTAAAGAGATTCAGTATGGCTTAAAAACTTACATTTTAATTGGGGTAGACAGAGATAACACATCCAGGAAACGGGAGTACTTAAATGTACTACGATTAAGATTGTCTATAGGTCTCTTATGTAAACTTCTTTAGTGTCTCCTAAAGAGTTGGCCTCAGCCAGATTTGACTTTTATAGATGCAGACACCCACAGCCTGAGATTGATTAACACAATGGGGTGGACAATATGCACAGTTTATAGGGAACAAAGCCTGCGCCTACAAGCCTAGCTATGTTGTTTGAAAGAAACAACCCGTATTATCCATTTCACAAGGAAACAAAATTAAGGCCTTGCATGTTAGATTTCCCAGTTATCTGAATGCAGTTGAATTTCTTAGGGTTTAATTAGCAGTGATGGCAATTCCCCACCTGGTTCTTTGAATATGGATTGTACTGAACAACCTTCCCCATCCCTAGTGTTCAGCCTCTAGAACAACATCTTGGTGGCTTTTCTATCCTGTCCTAGAGAAGCAACTTTCATGAAGAAGAGCATTCAGGGGGGAGGAGGGGGGGAACATGTGCAACGAAATGTTCACTATGAAGTTGCCCCCACCCCTTGGTTTGTATCTCAAGGATGATTATCCATCTTCTCAACCAAGGGTGGGGAATTAAAAGGGGGTGGGAGATAGAAGTCTTCCCCCAGCAGCCTTCTGTAGCCTGAGAAATACCAGGATGTAGCCACACCCTTGGCCGTACCAGGTTCCCAACAGAAGTGGTGGATGGAGTCTTTCCATCCACTCTGTCAAGAGTCATCCCTCCCCAGTGCATCTCAATGGGTCCTCCAAAGAACTCAAGGGGGGGGGAAGTGGTGGTGCTAAGTTTGATCAGTCATTGGCAACAGCAGCAATTCTATTTTTTATCTGGGAGAGTGCTGGGTTTCAAAAGTGGGTAGGACCTTGGGTAGGAGGGGCACCCCTCCCCCTGTGGGCCATATGAGGCCCATAAAAGCAAAAGCAAAGTGTGCTGCTTATATACCGCCCCATAGCGCTTCAAGCACTCTCTGGGTGGTTTACAAGTCAATCATGCAGGCTACACATTGCTCCCCCTCCCCAGTGGGTACTCATTTTACCAACCTCGGAAGGATAGAAGGCTGAGTCAACCTTGAGCCGGCTACCTGGGCTTGAACCCCGGGTCGTGAGCACAGTTTTGGCTGCAGTACAGCAGTTTAACCACTGTGCCACGAGGCTCTTCTAAGCTGTGATCCCTGCCTTGATTCTAAACCATGGTTTGGTGCCATCACAACTAGTTGAACCCTCCACCTTCCTGACACAGTTCACAATGTTTGATTCAAACTAGTGGTAAGGCTTATTCACAAATGCAGTAAATTTACAGATCGGTAGCTTAAAATCATTTATTTCAAGGCTGCAATGAAAACCAACCAACAAAACCCTGCTGCATATATTTAGAAGAATAAAAGATAAAATTATTCAAAGTGAAAAATAATTGGCACCAGCCCTGGAATGCAAGGAATTAAAAGAACGGTCAGCCATAGTGGGGAAAAGATTGCCTACAACGCTTACCCTAATCTACCACGGAAATATAAAAGTTTATATTTTTGAAAATATATACTGTATTAAAGTCTGAAAGCTTATTCATTGAAACAGAAGAATAGCCAACTAAGCTGTTTTATGTACAGCAAAAATATACATGCAAGACAAACACACAGAAATGAAGTTGCTTACTTTTCCATATTTACAAATGCAAAAAACTGCAGATCTTTAAAGATTTGTACAAAACCATTTACATGAAATAATGTAACATACTTAACAACAAATCTGCATTTATTTATTAAATACTGTGAATATTCAATAAAGATATTTGATCTAGTATATACAGTACACATACCGAACTGAATACCCAGTGATGATAGAAAGAGAGATCTGGATGAGTTGTTGTTTTTTTCTAAAAAAAGAGACTGCCCTTTAAAAAAAGATTTCATGGAAATTGGATTAACCATGTAGTTATGATTTTTAAAAATGTTTAAAAGCTTTAGAGTCTTTTTTTAAAAAAAGAGATTGTAGTTCAGTGTGTTTCAACACGCTTTTACCAAAGAAATGTGACAATATGGAAATTTTGAAAATTCTCTAGAAGAAACTGTTCGGGGTGAAAAAATCGGGTGTATTATGAACATCTTTTGTTCAGAGAGCAAAATGTCAAGAACTCTATCTATCAGCAAGTCTTAGTATGGGAACAATTCCTGCCAGTTCATCAGTCTGTGGGAGATCCTCTTGAGGCTGTACCACTTGTTGAGAGAGGCGAATTTCGAATATTCTCCCTCGAGATCATACACTGCGAGGACGTCTTCTGCCAATCCATATGTAAAATTCTGATTTTAGTTCCATACATTAATCTAAGGAAGCTAAACTGGAGTCCAGTAGTATAATGGTAAAGGGGCTACTAGAAATAATTCCCAGTTCATTCCAGAGACACCAACCTTTCCCTCTTTCCTTCTAATGCAAACCACACTGAATATTTATTTCCAAAAATATATATAGACAATTTTTAACTGGAAGATGTTCTGTACGTTAACTAGAAGCTCTGCACAATTATCTCCATGTATGCCTTTGAATAGGTTGGAATTCTGCCTCATAGAGAGCAAAAGATTAAACCCTTCCTCCTACCCTAATGTCTTTTTTGGAAGCTCTCAAACAGAAACAGAGAAGGAATTTAAAAAGAAACTGTTTTCTACGCTCATACTGGGCAGAGAGTGAAAAAGCAAAGCAAAAACATGGCGATGAGGGTAAAAGTAATGTTTAAGAAACTTCCGGAAGTCCTTCTTGTTTGCTATAGGGAACAAATTATACTACAAGAGAATGTTTATGTTCAGTGTTCACATTTGCAGTGTGAAAACAATTAGCCTTCAACTTTAGCAGTTTGAAAGTGAAAAGTATACGCCTATTTTGACTAGCCCGGGCACAGAAACTTCCTGCCTTAATACACGTTGACTAGCCATTGTCGTTGCTTCATTTGAAGGATGCGCCCCTTCTATTATTTTCCTCCGGGGACTTAACCCACCCACCATAAGGCATTAAACTGATGCAATATGGGGAAAATTCTTTTCTAGATATATTGGGGGTCACACCCGGCAAAAGAAGAGTGATCGTTCTGAGGGAAACTGATGTCTTCACCCAGTTTGGAGGTGGAGAAGCCAACCGCCGCGTGCCAAAAAAAGACAGACACAAGGGAATTTTTGTTATCTAATAATTCACAGCGTAGTAGCTTCTCACCAGCATCTCTCTTACACTGAGAAGCTCATGAGACTTAGACGCCAAGCTCCACAGGCCAAAGAGGGGCTTAACCATTTATTGGCACCTCAGTTTAGGCACCATTCACCCTGTTTTTCATGTCCAGCCAACAAGAAAAATAGTAAACATATACGCATTTTTTTAAATTAAAAAAAAACCACACACCCCCTACACTATACCTCAAGTTGTCAGGAAGAAGAAGAGGATTCATGTAACACACACAGCTTCAGGTTTCCACTGGTTTTTCATGATGAATATCACACAATTATATCTACCCTCTGTACCTGTTTCGTACTATTTTCTGCATGTAGGAACATGGATCTAATTGTTTCTTTCATATTCCTAAGCATTCTAGGCCTTTTCTGCATAACCCTCTTTTTCTTGTCCACACAGATCAATCTGTTTAAAGTAAACCAAAGAGCCTGTCTAACTGTGCAAAACATATCCAAGCTTGGGAAACATGATAACCATAATGGCACAAACAATGCTAAAAATAGCATCTTAACAAGAGATCAACAGTCAAGTGTGTGGCCTGTGTGTATATGTACACAATCACATATACACACACACCAATGCATATGCGCACATGCGCATGTATATATATAAATACATACATATAAACATACTAAGGTACACAACCACACAAATAAATTAATTAAATAAATTTAACTGGGGGAGAAAAACACAGGAAGAATTTCTAATAGGTTCTTTGTAGTTGCAAAATTATTATTATTTTATACATCATAGATATAAATTATATCGCCTCCCCCCCTCACACCATTCACTCCATTGTTAACCTTCTAAAAAAAAGAAAAGAAAAGAGAAAAAGTACTGAAATATTTCTAAGGTTGGGCCAGCAAAGCATGATCTTGGCCTGAAGCTGAGACCGAGTCGCTTGGATCAATGCAAAGACAAGTTGATTATAAGAAGAAGAATCCATTCATTTAAAAACAATGACAAAAGGAATTGATATTCACATTTTGCCATCTAGGAGCTAACTGAGTGCTTTTGAGCACATGGAATGTATTGTTCTTTCCAGCCAGAAGATGCAGCTCTCAGCAAAGGCTCTGCATGCTGAGACCGTCCTCTTTTCTATAAGGAAAAATCTCGCCAGGAAAAGCGGCTGAATTGAACTCACAAGAAAACGGACACGACTATAGGTGTGTTACAGACATGGTCACAATTTCCTCTGAAGGACGTCTTGGATCTGGATTTGACCATGATGTTATTACTCTGTGACACTTGAAATCTCATTTTCCTCCACCTTTGTTTTTCCTCGCTTCACACTGCTTAGCCATGTCAGACGTCATAAATTTTGTCCTGTAGATAACTGAATAATGAATCCAATCCTTTGGAAGAACTCCACAGCTGTTTTAACATCTGGCACTCTTTTTCATTTACATCTTCGAGACCAGATTTTAAGAAACTCCGCACAAGGCATTTCGATTCTTCTAACACCTAAAATTTAAAAACAAACAAGCCCAAAACAAAGAACAATTATATTCCATCATTTGAACATACCTGCCCTCGTGGAGGAAAACAGCACAGTGATATATTTAAGTTGAGTGTATATTTGAAAGTGAAGATGCTCGCCATGATGGTCCTGAGAGTCGCCCATGCCCAAAGCAGGTTGTTTGTAAATCTAATGGCTTTTAATTCCCCATTCAAGACCAAACCACCCTCACAAAATATGCATTGGAGCAAAAACTTCTATGTGTGCATGTGACTTTATGTTATTTAGTGTGTGATTTTCCTCACCTACATATTTTAAACCAGATCTATACAAGTTGTACAATTTACTCAAACGACACAATTTTGCCCTAAAACCGGGGAATTTGGGCAAAACATCTTACTCACTGCTTTGGGAAGCCAATTCTTTGCTTTCTTTGTTCCTGTGACAAGAGTGTGAGTTCAAGAACTTGTGAGGACCTGCATCGCTACACTAGTTACAACAAGAACCTGAAAAGCTAAATTCTCTACCAGAGTTGGCTTTAATTTGCTCGGGAGTATAAATAGTGAAAACTGCCTACTTGTTTTTTACTGTCTTGTTGCTTTGTTGCTATAAGGAACGGCTTTTTAACACTACACCTGTTTAATTATGTGAGATTTGATGGTTGTTGTGGGTTTTTTCGGGCTCTTTGGCAGAAAGGGGTCACGAACCGCATGGGGAAACTTTTGAAAAAACACAACCTACAAACAGTATTCAAGCCCACCACAAAAATACAACAAATGTTAAGGTCAGCAAAGGACAAAAGGGACCCCCTCACCACTGCAGGAGTATACCAGATACCTTGCAGTTGTGGACAGGTATATATTGGAACCACAAAGCGCAGCATCCACACCAGAATCAAAGAACATGAGAGACACTGCAGACTAAAACAACCGGAAAAATCGGCAGTAGCTGAACATGCCCTAAAACAAGCTGGACATGAAATTCTATTTCAGAACACAGAAGTACTGGACAACACCAGCAATCATTATGTTAGACTGCACAGGGAAGCCATTGAAATCCACAAACACCAGCAGAGCTTCAACAAAAAAGAAGAAAGTTTAAAACTCAACAAAGCCTGGCTCCCAGCACTGAAAAATACAGCCTGCAAAAGGTCAACGAACTATACCCAGTCACAAGGACCGGTGATCACTGCACACAAAAGACCAGCTAACGACACCCATCAATCACAGTGACAGATAATCTCTCCCCCTTATCACAACAATACACCCACAACAAAAAACACGCTGATCACCATAATCACCCATCTCCTGAAAAGGACAAAAGCTGATCCCACAGCTATGAATACTCAACTATCCAAACAAACTGCACCAGAGCACAGACAGAGTTCTGACTCCTGTCCTCTGAAGATGCCGGCCACAGAGACTGGCGAAACATTAGGAAGAACAACCTTCAGAACACGGCCAAAGAGCCTGAAAAACCCACAACAACCATCAGATCCCGGCCGTGAAAGCCTTCGAGAATATGTGAGATTTCTTAACCATTGGAAAGCCACTTTGAATAATTACTGTAGATTTTGTTGAAAGAAAGAAAAGGAAATTTAGAACAAAAACTTAATTTCCCTTGCTTGCTTGTTTAAAACTAGGCTTTTCTAACCTACCGCTTTAGAACCATTCGAATAAAAATATTATAATAGGAGTGTGTGCATTAACAGATCAACTTATTTCTTCCTTCTCTCTAAATTTGAAGACCCTCCAGGCAAAACTTTAAATAAATTTGATGCACTTTGGAGTTTTAAATCTTGAATTAAGTTGTGGTGGTCCGTGACAACAAAAGATATTTAAAGGGCGTTTGTGGTAAAGAAAAGGTTAAGAATCGCTGCTATATGGCATCACTGTAGCATCATTTAAAAAGAAAAAAAGGAGACAATGAAATGAGAACCTAGGAGAGAATGACAGGACATGAAGGCTACAGGATGAGGCCCGGGGCATGGCTAGATGCTTATCAGCACAAGGGAATTACAATGACTTTTCAGTGTGTGTTTCTTTTGTGCGCCTCACCGCCTTGGAAGAGAAGATATAATCTGCAATTCATTTAATTAAACTCCTTGGATCCAAAGCCCTTTACAGTGAAAGGGGAGGCTGCGATATCTCAGTCAGAGAGGTGTAGCAGAACTTTAATACAAAAACGGGAAACAGACTCTTGGAGATGTTTCTGTGGTCCTGCCTGAAGGAAATATTATTTTAGAACTGGAGCCCAACTGTTCAGACATTCAGATGAGCAGAGTATGTTCTAGTTGGTTCTCTCTCTTCTTCTTCTTTTTAAAGGAAAACAGCATTCTTTGGTCCTGATTTTTATTTTAATGGGAGATACATGATTTCACCATCATCTTAGAGCTGGAGGGCTGGAAGGGACCAGTCCCTGTCAAGGAGGCACAGTGGGGAATCGAACTCCCAACCTCTGGCTCCACAACCATAGGCCTAAATCACTGAGCTATCCTGAAGATATTTATGATTTCCCAGAAGCCCAAATCTGCTTACCACAGCGCTGCAGGAGGCCATTTCTTTCACCCTCAGCATCACCTCTTGCCCAAACGTTGTGGGCCAGAAGACTTGAGAGACGAGTCCTCTGCTACAAGCTTCTTGTGCTGTAAGCTTCCTTCCACAAAACAACATTTCATTTGCCTGCAACAACAAAGCACGACTGCAGAAGGCGAATGCTTGCACAAGAACAATAAAATATATTTTTAAGTTTTGTTTTTTGTTAATGCTTCTTTTAATGAAAAAAAAAGGGTCTATCTGCTATTGTGCAAAGGCAAAAAAACCCTCACACAATCAGACAAAAACTGATAGTGGTTGATAATTTTTTTCAGTCAAGTGTCTTTTTTGTTGAGGATGAGAACATTTGCAAATATTCACTAAATCTGCAGCACAGATTATGTACAAGGAGGTGTATGGAAAGGATGTCCTAATACCTCTTACAAATGCACTGACCTATTTTATGTTCCCAAAACCCAGTGCAAAGCAAGGCTTGGCTTCTGTTGGTATTTGAGGTCCTGTTCTGAGCTCAAAGTCAGGAAGTGGCTGTTTCAGGTGCTTTTCTATATAGAACAGCAAATACCTAGCCATGATGCTAGTTTTGTTCAAGAGAGTTTAATCAGGAACACACAAAATCTAGTTGAACAAAACTGGGATGGTTCAGCAAGGGCTTCCATAAAGAGAAGAGCAGCTCTGGATTTCAGTTGTTGCTAAGAAAGACTACCAGTCCCCTAATCTCTTGCAGCTCCCACAGAACTTAGCTGCTCTCAGGTCAAAATTGTTGTGTTTGCAAGAGAAGAAGCTTTCTTCATGCCGAAGGGCCATCTAGAATCTAAACCATTTGGAGGCTTACCAGTGCAACTCCCAGTATCTGTGGAAATGTGTAAGAAGAACAGCCAGCTGGAGTAAGCCGAATTGTTGCATAGGGGGTCTGGAACCAGGCCTTTTCACTTGCCCAAACAATGTCACAGAGTGGTAAAATGGAAGCACCCAAGCCTAGTGCAGGACCATTGATTGCCACCACAATAGGCTTCTTAAACTGAATAAATGCTTTCACAAAATCCCTAGGAAAGAAAACAAGAATGATTCTCTGTTTATTGTTCATGAGATTCTTATTCCACCGCTCCATTAATCTATTACGATCAAGGTGACTTAACAAACATCACAGAAAACAAATAAAAATGTCCAAGCATTTAAAAAAGCCAGATAATAAAATAATTAAAACATCATCATTATGCACATCATTAAAATCATTACAAAGGGCAGTAAACATTTTAGTCAATTACTGGGGGCCACATGTAAAGGAATGCTACAGATGTAAATGCAGGGATGAGGAACTGCAAAATGTATTATTCTGACTCCACAAGAGAGTGAGGTATTTTGTAGTCTTCCTGCCCATTAGCCTTTGTACAGTGTACCTCTCAAAAACCTACCAGGCCCCGAATCCCTTGCAGCTCCCATGAGGCTTAGCCACTCCCAGCCACTTCCCTTTCTTCCTCACATGCAGGAAATGGCTTCTAGAGCCTTCATTCTCCATCTGTCTTTAACTGAAAACTCCTGTAAGGACTTTAATTTCGTGGCTTAAGCCCACAGAATTCTGACTGTATCTATGTCTGCTTTGTTTTGTGGTTGGTCAGTGGAAGATAGACATGGACTTAATTTGGAAGTTGGATTGCTGAAGCATTTATCTCTGAGCAAATACTTTTCTGGGAGGGAAGAAAGGGTAAACACAGGGAATGTAACTTCCTTCTAATGTCTACTGTGACCCAGTGTCTGGCATCTAAGAAATATTTATTCTGCTATTTGAAAAAGAAGGGGTTTGTTCCCAGGGAAGTCTAAGATTTCAGCTTAAATCAAAACCGTGTGGAGCAGTTTATTAATCCACAGCCTTATGTGAAGTATCTTCATTCCATTTGCAAGTCCACATAATGGTGGCTGGTATATAATGAATTTTAATCCTTTATTTTTAAGCAATCAAAAATGTTAAGGCATTGGGTGGAACCGAGAGTGAAGGATAGGCTATGTAGTCAACCAACCAACCACACTTACATTTGCACTGACCTTTCTGCTTAGCTCAAACCAAATAAATAAAGGACAGTACAAATAATAATACCCTAGGGGTTGGATTTTCTGCGTTTTTGGACTACAAGTCCCAAAAGTTTTCATTCTGGGAGTTCCACCTGACAGACAGAAACCTTACAAACACCAGGTATGGCTCACCTGGGAAAAAGGCCTCAACTGGAAGGCCTAGCTCGGCCTAGTTCCTGTTCAGAAGGAAAGCTCCCTGCAAGGACCGGGGCAGGAACAGGAAGCTCAGGTGGAGCAAGGCCTAGTTAAGCCTCAAAGCTTTCTAGCTGATGCTTTTATCCCAGGCAAGCCACATTTAGGTGTCTGTAAGGTGTCAGGTAGAACTCCCTTAATGGAGGATTTCGGGATTTGCAGCCCCCTTCACCCCCAAAAATCCCATCCCTTTAATTCTCTTTTGCACACTGTATTTCCTAACTGATTGACTGCTGGAAGTCCCAAATCACCTTATAGCTTCTGCGATTCTAGTGCTCTCTTTTCTTCTGTCACTTGACAGCCTGCCAATTAAGTAGGAGTAATCAAGGCCACTGCAGAAGACGCTGCCCACTGCACTCAGAAGCAGGAGTTTACTATCATCGGCCGAGGCATTGCACAGTGCTCTCCGTACCTCCTTCATAATCTGTTGAAAAGTGAAAGAATGCAGTTCTTTGACATTCATAACTAAGACAATGGTTGGCCTTTAAAGTAATGGCTAGAGAGACACTCTGTGTGGCTTGGGTGACATCAGTATGAGTGACACGATCTCTGAACCGTTATTCAGAAATTCTCAAAATGGCACAATTTCCCACTATGTTTTCCGTCCCCATTTTAATAAGACATTTTTCCACATCAAGGGCAACTGCTCTTGCTACAGAACAAGGAAGAGGTCCATTCCAAACCACAGGGTTATTTTGGGCTGTTTAAGGGGCTTTGAGAAGCCATGTCCAAACACAGCTTGAAACTACCCCTTTTTGATGTCCAGGACAAGCGAGAAGAAAGACCTTCGCTCCAGAAAGGTGTCCGTCCACCTGTGCCTGTTCTAGTCGCAGACTGCAATGGCTGTTCTCTTGAAGGAGCGGAAAGTTGTATAGAGGTGGAAGAAGGGAGGTGAACGAAAGAGGGGGAGTGGGGAATGGCACAGGATGGGACTAGTGAAGGTGGGTGGATTAGAGTAACAAGATGGGCCAGAAGTGTGTGTGTGAGGGGGGGGGAATCAAGAACGAGGATGGGATGGCTGCTGCACACCTCATACTCCTAGCCACCTTGTCCTCATCGTCTTCGCTTTCTTATAGAGACAATGCCCCAGGCATTGTCTCCTGCTTGCTACTGCATGGCTTCTCCCTCGTCTAGATTCGCCAGATGCATTCACAACCCTGCAGGGGGAAAAGTCACACAAGAGGGTGGCGGTTGGGTGCCACCCCCATGAAAAAAAAGAGGAAGAGAAGATAGTAGCTACACATCTCACACCACTTCCCAGAGGCCAGCTCTCCAAGGCAGCTTATTTGTTTTACAGGGACAGGTGCGTCCCCTCTCAACCTCACCTGCCTATGGCTGCCACCTTCACGGCGTGCCTCTTCCTCCTCCTGAGCTGCCCAGCACTGAGTGAAGAAAGCAGCAGTGCCAGAGAGCTGGCTTCGGGCAGAGGATGCAAGGTGTGGAGCATCCACCTTGTCCTCATCTTCTTCTCTTTCTTCTAGAGACAATGCCCCGTGTCATTGTCTCCTGCCTGCCACTGCATGGCTTCTCCCTCATCTCCTCTTTCTTTCACCACCTTGCCATGGCTGCATTGTCTTCTCTTCCTACAGCTCTCTTGTCTCCGAGGATGGGCAGAGATCTCACCCTCTCTGGCAGAACAAGGCAGCTGTGTGCAACCAAGATATGGAGTGCAGCACAATGTGGGTGGGGGGGGGTAAGAGAGCCTGGGCCACTGGTGGCTAGCATGGATCAGCCCTGGCTAGCAGACTGTTCTTGGAGGACCTTCTTGTTGCACACGGCTTTTGTTGGTGGTGCTGAAAGGCACAGAATCTGGAGGGTGGCATAGGGCAACGGCCACGCCTTCTGAATTTTAGCACCTAGGGCGAAGCCCTGACTGCCTTGCCTTAGTTAGGGCTCTGTCTAGAATAGCACTCTCCTCTCTTTTGAAACACTATTTTTATTTGTTTTGATTTGGCCTTCAGTTACCACATGACAGCAACACATTTTGGAGGAGGGTGAGCACAAGAGTGTGTGTGTGTGTGAGCTTTACCCTTTTCATACTTTCAAAAACTGTACAAACTTGGAGGGACTGCACCCATTAGTCCTGCTGCTTCCAACTTCTACAACTGTTGGATTTTTAACCCGTGGCCCATGCTTTATAGGATTAATCCATAAGCAGAGCTCTTGTGCTTCTGTACAAGTGAATGTACTTAGGAGAAAGGGCTTCTCTCCCCAGCTTAAATAGATTGATTCAGGGCTGAGGTGTGGTTCTTTCAGATGGAGCGGATGACGTGCTAATAATGACCCAAACAAACTAACAGCAGTTGAGTGCTGATGAATTGAAGAACTTATTCTCATCTTACAGTCAGAATATTAGAGTTTTCCAGTTGTGGCCTTTCTGGAAGGTGAGCCACATTTAGGTTGTCTGTCTGTCAGGTAGAACTCCCAGAATGGAGGATTATGGGAGTTGTAGTCCAAGAAAGTAAAAAAACCCAACAACACCCATCCTTACTGTCAAATCGACTGAAAAACGATTGTCAATAATTAGGTAATTCAATAGATCTGCTCTAGTTTGAAGTAGCCATTTATGCCAGGATATCAAGAGGGCTCCTTTACTGGGGGAGTGGGTAGAAATGACAAACCCAGGTTAAGACTGTGGGTACCTTTCTGGCTACCATCTCTCCCCCACCTCTCAGGGCATTTCCTCTATGCATGGACGTTCACCCACATACCTCTGGAGTCAGTGCATTGTTATCTGAGGTCTGACTGGACAGGAGGATGTGCGTGAATCCATCTTCTTTGCGTACAACGATGTCCCTGAACCGACAGTTGCTCTCGTTCTGGCGCACGCTGTACCTGAGTCTCTTATCAAAGACGTAATCCTTTTCTCCTTCCAGCTTCCTTTTCACAGTGCTATGAAGATTCAGGCCTCCATTGGCCAGAGAAGAACCTTTCCGAAGTCAAAAGAGAGACATGCATCAATGCCAACGTCAATCGGAAAAGAGAAGAGCACGTGGGTGTCTTTGATAAATTAAGAGCTGTCGTTGGAGCAGGTAATCAGAGTGCTGGACTGGGCACTCTGTCAGGGATCCAGATTCCAGTCTCCACTAAACCACGAAATTAACTACAGTGGAACCTCTACTTAAGAACGTCCCTACTTAAGAACGATCCAACTTAAGAACAGCTCCATTCGCTAAATTTTGCTTCTACTTGAGAACAGAGCTCCAAGATAAGAATGGGGGGAAAAAACTTTCCTGCCCTTTTTTTAACCTTAGGTCATCTTAGGTTAAAAATTTTTTTTCTCCCCCTAGTGGTAGAGTACGGATTAACCGGCTTTGCATTAGTTCCTATGGGAACTAATGCTTCAACGTACGAACGCGCCTCTACATAAGAACAAAAAACAGCCAGAACGGATTAATCGGTTTTCAATGCACTCCTATGGGAAATTTTGCTTCAACTTAAGAACGTTTCAACTTAAGAACACCATTCCAATATGGATTAAGTTCGTAAGTAGAGGTTCCACTGTAGATGGCTGTATAGCAATGGGTCTCTACCAGTTAGATCTACCTCACAGGAGCATTGTGAGATGTGAGGAGGAAAAGAGCCATTTCTATTGCCTTGAGTCCATCAGAGGAAGCAACAGATACACGTGTCACTAATTAACCAACTAAATGATCACAGTTTCATGGGCATAAGAGAAAGAGTGTTCCCAGTGGTTGCATGTGATTGCAGGTGCCCTTGCCTTATGAAGCCCAGTTGACTTCCCTCTTTTGCTCTACACTGCTGGATGATCATAAAATAAGATCTGTAGGCCCCTGTTTTGCTTGATTTCCTATCTAATGCTTCTGTTATCTCCTGAGTCTGCTGTCTTTGTTTTATCATATTCTTCTTTTTATAGAATATTATTGCACTTTATGATGGTTTTAAATTGCTGTGAACTTCCGCAAACATTGTGTAAGCAGCCCAAAGGGGTGGGAGATATAGCCCAGACAAAACAGGTGGATTCAAACACAGTATGCTTCTTCAGAATTCACGCTTTTCTGTTCCAAAAAGATTGCACACTTGTCTAGATTTAGTAAGCAATTCTTGGCTCCGACCACATACTTAAAAGACCCTTTTGGAACAAAATACTTTTAGATGTGCTTCCAGTGAGATTAAAAACATTTCAGCCTCTCAAAGGCCGTTCCTACCGTTTTGGGTAGCAGTTCCTGTCATCTCTCACTAGGGTTCACGCTGGCTACTATCTTCAAAGACTGTATTCCGTGACATTTGTAGAGCACCAGGCTAAAGTAAGTAAAGAAACTTCACCTTTATTTTATGCTCCTTGGCTTGGTTGAGTTGTGCTTACTCTTCTCAACGGGATTAAATAGGCTGGAGAGGTGCAGTGACAGAAATCTCTCTGTTATTTCCTATTAACGTCAGTGAAAACAATTCCCTTCTATGGGAGAAGATGAATTCTGCCTCTCGTTCTGGCTGGCATCTTTTGCTAAAAATACTAATTTTAACTACACCCTAGGGGAAGTAAAGCATTATTACAGTCCTCTGATGTCAGCAAACTGGACATATGTTTATTTAAAAGACTAAGTAATGGGACTTGAGGGTGTACTCACAGATCCACATACCTGGGAGTAATGGCCACTGCAGTCAATAGGATTAACTCCTGAGAGTGTTGTTAAGTCATTGGAGCTGGGTTGTTTCCTTTAGTTCTGTTTTATTCTGTTTTCATTTATTTGGTGATCCAGTAACAATTTTTGTAATCTCCCCCAACCTGGAGCTCCCAAAGTTTTCCTACTGTTTCCAGTGCCCAGATGTGGTTTACACAGGCATAACTGCTGGATAGCTCAGGGGTTTAGGTCTCTGGTTGTGGAGCCAGAGGTTGGGAGTTCAATTCCCCACTGGGCCTCCTTGAGAGGGACTGGACTTGATGATCCACAGGGTCCCTTCCCAGTTTTCCAGTTCTAAGGTTATTACTGTTGTTGTTATTAATTTCCCACTGCCAAGTTCATTCTGACTTGTATATGCATCAGACTTTTAACGTCCTGTGCATTTCAATATCCGAATGTACACTTGTATACATTTGGCTTCCCGTGGGAAGGAATTCCAGAGTCTAGGAGCAGCAACAGAGAAGGCCCTCTCTTGTGTCTCCACCAAACGTGCCTGTGAGGGTGAAGGGACCGAGCGATTCCCCTGATGATCAATGATGATGACTTGTTCCCATCATAAGAAGTTACTTTCTGCTCACTTGAGACGAATGACTGATTTCATCAGGTGGGGTTAGTAAATCCCCTCCAGAATTTATTTGGAACTTTGGAGGGGCTAATCGAGGGGCTGGACCTCTTTGCGGTGTGTGTGTGTGTTTTCAGCACCTTGGATAGCTCCTGAAAAGTTCAGACTAAATCCTAGCATGGATCCCTCAATGCCCCAGTCACTATCAAACATAGAATCATAGAATCATGGAGTTGGAAGGGGCCTATAAGGCTACTGAGTCCAACCCCCGTTCAATGCAGGAATTCAAATCAAAGCAGATCTAACAGAGGGTGACTTATTTTCTCTTGAATGCCTCCCAACAGAATGTCTGCTTTGAAAAGTTACTGATTTTTCTAGCATTTTGTACAGGAGTGTTTGCAAACCTTTCCTAGTGGTGCTGCAGTTGAACCTGGGACCTTTTGTATCATCTCCAGGCTTCAAAGGAAGGGACCTCAAAATGCCAGATGCAGGGGAGGGGTATCAGGAGACAGGTCTCTAGTTGTCTCATGTGCTCCCAGAGGCATCTGGTGGGACCACTGTGAGATCCAGGAAGCTGGACTAGAGGGACCCCTTGCCTGATCCAGCAGGGTTCTTCTTATGTTCTTACGCACAACACAGATGCTCCACCATCGAGCCACAGGCTGTCCTCATCCTCTTTATTAACTGCAGCAAAGCTGTACTGTGAGGATTTTACCTTAAAAAGGGAGGATCTAAATATATTAAGCAAATGAATACATCTATCCTTATCTTTCAGTTGTACTGAGCAAAGTCGCTTCTTATCTCTGGATGGTCCGGTGTAACTTCATTCAGAATCAACAGATCTACAGCTGGGACCTGGATTTGAATTTCGTAAATTGGAGTCATATTTGCTTAGATGAAGCACTAGTGGATTGCTATGGGAATTTATGGTAAATTAGTCTCTGTGGGAGTAACCGAAGGCAATAGAAACTCTTTCAGTTAACATCATGGGGGTCTGGATTATTTGCTTTTGAGGCTCTTGGAAGGAAAAAGTCAATATAATTTATGATGAGCAAGCTAATCCTGCCACAGGTTAAGGCTTCCGTAAATACTATACAGTAGTTGCCATGGATTTACATTTAGTAATTTTTATAGTAGACCCACTAGCATCAATGGGATAAAAATCAATCTAAATCAACGATGTTTGTGTCAATCCCATTGGCTTCCATCCTGCCCATCTGTTTGACTTGTGCAACAATCCCTTACACGAACAATTGGGTTTTAATGACTTTGTGCAAGGAGGCATCCATTAAATAAATACAGGAATAATAAAAAAAACAGAAAACCCCCAATCATTTCAACAGCACAACCTCCAGCTTGCATACTGGCCACTGAGTTTAATAAATTCACCCTGCAAGTATCACGAAGTCTAGACCCAACTCATTCACCTTATTTATTACACCTACAGTGGTGCCTCGCTAGACGATTGCCTCGCAGGACGAGGAATTCGCTAGATGATGGCTTTTTGCGATCGCTACTGCGCTTCGCAAAACGATGTTTCCGTATGGGCGATTTTTGCTAGACGACGACTTTTCCCCATTGGAATGCATTGACTAGCGGTCAATAGCTGTCAGTGCATTCCAACGGGGACCCGCGCTCGCTAGACGAGGTTTCCCTATGGACGATCTTCGCAAGACGACGACTTTTCCCTTGGAACGCATTGAAGAGATTTCAATGCATTCCAATGGAGGAAACGTGCTTCGCTAGACGATGTTTTCGCAAGATAGCGATTTCCGCGGAACGGATTAACATCGTCTAGCGAGGCACCACTGTATAGCCTTTTCCATGGGTATGTTTATTACTGCATTAAGAAGTTGTTTTAAATATCTAATAATGTTGGGGCAGGTCACTTTTATTTATTTGGGGCATTTTATTACGTCCTTTTTTTCCGGCAAGCAGCCTTTAATTAATTTTTCTCACAAGTTAAATATGCAAGAAGTTTAATGAAGTCCTACTGGCGATCGTTTGTGAAATAATGATTATGGATGGTCATGATTAATCATACTGAAAAATTCTAAAATTACTTCTTCGGTTTATGAGAGTCCATCTGAAGTTCTTAATGAGCTTTCATTATTCTCTCCCCAACCCTGGTTTCCAACAAGTAAGAAAAGTAACCTTTAATTTACTTCAGGCGTGCACTGATGTCTTGTCTTGTGGTTAGTGCAGAGAATTTAAAGTCCAAAAGTTCATGGCAGATGGTTGTACCTGGCTTGCTTCTTAGATGTAAGTTAGAGAGGGCACAGGCTGTATTGGGGCTGTGCTTTTAAAAGTGCAGCTGACGAAGCTGTTAATTGGATATCACAGACACACATGCACACACACACACCATTCCTCAAAAAAAGAAGCTGAGGCATTATGCATACATTGTCCTGCAAGGCCTTTTTTTTTGTTTTTTTGTTTTTGTTTTGAAACTTCAAGTTTCTATCCAGCTGGGGAACAGGGCAACCCACAGAACCTATATACGTCCTTCAGCTAGGATCTGGGGTGAAAATTTAGTAAACCCACTAGATAGAGCCAATTGGGGCCAAATTAAGTCAAGCTAAATTAAGCCTGCCCTCTCTCTAACTTACATCTAAGAAGCAAGCCTGGTACAACCATCAGCAATGAACTTTTTGGACTCTGCACTAATGACAAGACATCGGTGGATGCCTGATGAAGTGGGCTTTGATCCGCGAAAGCTAGCGGACTGTATGATTTTTTTTAAAAAAAAAACTGGTCCAATAAAGGTATTGCCTATCCAGGATTATATGTAATTTGTTGGTGCATGTAGTAGCATTTTGGTAATCTGACAAATTTTAATTTGGGTACTGTAAATTGTATCTGTTAGTGTAGAGACACAGCATCTGTTTTGCTCCAGAAGGTCCTTAGCTCCAATCTGAAGCATTTCAAAGTAGGGCTTGAAAGCTCTAGCACTCAGTGTGGACGGTATTAAACTCGTTGGGCTAAATTGTCTATTCTTTTTTATTATTTATTGCAAATATTTATACCTCGCCTTTTCCTCAACAGGACCCAAAGTGGCTTACACAAAACTAAAAATGAGAATATTAAAAAGAAAATAATACACACCTTGTCATCATATTAAAAAGAATTAAATACACATCAAATGAAAAGGATTAAACTACAGATTTAACTTCCGAGCAGGAAATCAAAAACTACGAGTCGGCTTGTAGCTTCATGCGAAGGAATCAAAGCTCAAGGACCGAACAGCTGTTCTGCCTACGGAATGTGTGAGATCGGGTTCCTAGCATCTCCAGGTAAGACCAGGGGTACAATTCCTGCCTGGAGACTTCCTGTGAGATGGAGAACACAATCCTGAGCTAAATAAAGCCATTACTTTATCTTGCAAGCTTTCCTGACCTCGGTGCTGAATATGTATGAGCAGGGGAATCTCCATGGTCTACTGTACATTGTCTGGGGCAAGTCTATTACTATCTCTCTGTAGGCTTTCCATTCTATTTGAGGTCTTGCCCGCAGTGCACTCTACACCATGTCCTACACACCTACAGATACCTAAATGGTACCATTTCATGCCATTGATTCCAGTCCAGAAGGAGTGAGGGATGCTGCATCAGGGACACTACAAGCCTGTTCCTATTCACCTCCCCCACGTGGTTGTGTAGGGCAGAGAGGGGAAACATCTGGCCCTCGAGATGCTGTTGGGTTGCAACTTCCAGCATCCTACTGGGCCAGTTAGGGCAGTTTGGAGCTGCGGTCCTAGCTGCCCACCCTTGAGGTAGGGAAAAAGATGTTTGCAAGTGAACTTCCCATACTTGGGAAATCAAGTTATCCTGAATTCCTGGGATCCTCCAGTCTGCACACCTCTTGGGCATGTTGGCTGCAGGATTTGGAGAGGTGTCAGCCTAAAAAGAGCCAGCCTGTAGCCCTGCTAGCCTTGATGAGAAAACCTTGCAGAGGAACCAGGCCCCAGTGATGAATCCTCTTGCAACAGCCAAACAATATATGTGTCACAGGTAGGAGAAGCACTGCCCCATCTTCTCTGCCTTGCAGCATTGATGAGTAAGAATGGTTCAAAGGGATTAGATGGGAGAATTCATGAGTGGTTCAACCTGCCTGCCTTTATGTCTAAAGCAGTACTTGTTTTTTTCATGAGAGTTCCAGAGTGCATACATGGCATAAACAAATATACACCTTCTCTTCCACATAAGGATTCCTTAATACCAAACAGAACTCTTATACACGGGAGCTCTCTGTGCTTTTAAACAATACCTGTGTGGAAAGGCAATCAGTCACAGTTTCTGAGATGCACACGCCCTGACACCAACTTGATGCACATGGAAGTTATGCCTGAAATTCTGTCCAAAAGTTGAACACAACTTTTAATGCTCCATTTCCTACAATTTTTTTCCTGTCCATGTAAAGCCCAATATGAGCCCAGTTGTTTTGGAAAGTTCATTTTTTAAAAGCTTTGGTCACATCTGATTATTTAAACGACCTCATGCGTGATCACCACAAGTGTGACGTAGCGACGACAGTGGACCCAGCATCTCTGCACACCTGAAAACCTCTTGTAGAAGAGGCACATGACAAGGAAGGGTTCAGGTGGAAGAAAAGGTATACCAAAAAGCTAAGAATACAGACAGTCCCAGACCAGTGCTTGAAAACAGTAATTTATTACGGTTTGAAGGTTGTTCAAACATGTTTTGACAACAGCCTCCTTGGGGTAAAGGGTCTTTATAGACTTTACTCTGCCGCACCAGTCAAAAGAAGCTTCTTTGGGAATATCCTTTACAGGCTCAAAATACAGCGGGCAAATGTTCAAGCTGTAATCACTGTCTCTTATACCAAAACCAGGTGGTGAGCGCCCATGTGATTATATGCAACGGAGCCAAGAAAAACAACAGCAACAAGGAGGTGGCAACCAAGATTTGCAGAAATACGAAAACACTGAGGGAAGGAAAACCCACAATTCGTTCTTATTCATGAAAGAACATGGAATGCTTTGTCAAAGACAACCCAGCTGCGACATAAAGGAAGGATCGTTTTTCCAAACCTGCAACTATTTCCCCCACAAATTTAGCTGATTCATTAATTGACTAAAGTGTGTGCATTTATTTGGCTAAGCTTTCTTTCATCAGGTGACAGCTGTAATAAGTAACACTTAGGGTTGCCATGGGCTGTCGCCACAAATGGGAAATAAGATCTAAGGAAGTGCAATCCACTCCAAACACAGCAAGTTGGAGGATTCTTAGAAGGAGAGAGAGAAAAAAAATCATGTACTAAGGATTGGGTAATGGATGAAGGCAGACTTAGGTTTTTTAAGCTTGTATACATGCTACTGAGGAATCAGCAACAGCTGGTGAAGGTAGCGCCAGTAAGGGAAACGGGCAGGGGATTAATCCTTCAGGGAAATCAAATGCAACAGAACCACACTCATCAATCAAGTTATCATCATTATTTGTTCTTTCCTCATTTGTTCAAAGAGTACACCTAGCAAGCAAGTTGAAGAGGTGACAAAAGGAGGTTGTTAACCTCACAGCATCCTCCAAGGCAAGGCAAAGCAAAACAAAGCAAGCCATGCAAGAGGGTGGGGGATTTAACCAACGGCTGGTCCAGAGGAGGTCTACTGCAGCATTTGTGACTAGTGAAAAGGAGAAAATATAGATGAGAGGAGCCAGCAGCTAATCGGATATTATGCAGTGGGTGTTTTGCTATTTCATGCATTAAAATATAATCTGCCTAATCTCGCGACAGCCTGCAATGTGTGGAACATGTCAACCTCATGAAATGACCAACAGCATGGAGATAAAATGTATCAGGTTATTTATAGACAGAATGCCCGTGTTTATGTCTCAAATGCAGGGAAAGTAATTCAGAGCAACCTGAGAACATATTGTAACAGCTGTGCAGAAGATGGAAAACTCAACAGGGGCACAAACACCGCACAAATCTGCTAAAGGCATGCAACTGCTAAAGACACAAAACTGTGACCATGAGGGAGGGACAGGAAAATGGCCAACCAGTGGGACAGCCTTCTCCAAAGCTGGACATCGGCTCCTGCCAGCCACAGCCAGCATGGGCCATGGACCAGAGAGGCTTGCAGTGAGTGTCCAAAATATCAGGAGATTGGTGAAGTCTGCAGTGCTAAGAGGTGCCTGACTGGAGTAGCCTGGGTACAGTAGAGGGCAAATATTAGGAAACATGAAGAGAGCAGTGAGGACAGCCTGTGGCAGTGCCCTTCTAGCAGCCTATCCAGGAACAGAGTAATATGAAGGTATAGGCACTAGAGATGGGCACGAAATGCTGGTTTGACGGTTCGTGCTGATTCGTTTTTCGTCTGAACAGTTGTTCAGCGCTTAATAAATAAACAAAATTGGTAGGTTTGGGGGTTTCTTCTTCTTTTTTTTTTTTTTGCAGGGAAACTCCCTTGACTTCCCTAAAACTATCCTCAAAGACATAAGAAAACCAAATTTTATAATAGCAAGATGAAATGCAATCTTCCATGCTTGTTTCGCCCCTTGCCCTCTGTAGCACGCTTACAAACTACAACAATTTGCGTTCCCTTGCATAATAAACACACATGGCCAAATTTTTATTATTATCAGCATTACCCAAGGCCACAGGAACAAACAGGGATGTTCCTGGGAGTGATATTAAGGCAGCAATTCAAGATTATTTCTGAACTACAAAGGTTACATGAATGGAAAAGAATATAATGAAATACGATTTTTTCCAGCTAATTGTGCGAGAATTAGATCAACAGGGAAAGACAAAGAGAGGACAAGTTAAGGTACTCCCCTCCCTTTTTATTCTGTTGAGGAACTTGACAAAATAATCGCTCTCAATTATGGTATCAACAAAGCAGCAGACAGCAATGTGATAACAGAAGACAGCAAATGCCAGAGGATGACAACGGAAAGCAGCTGCAAGTCAACGAAACTTCAACAGAAATTTTGCCATTATCAGGGCCTTGGCCAGCATGGGCTTGGAGACACCCAAGAAAATGTTGACATCTGCGGACTGATAGCAAAATACTGGTTTGCAACATGAATTAGAGTTCCCAGCTCAAGTTTAACTGGATTGGCTGACAGCCACTGTTCGCCAGAGGCTGGCAAGCTTTTCCAGCCCAGGAGTTGAGTTCTAATTGAAGAAAGATTTTAGGAGACTGCATTCCAACAGTGGGCAAGGTTAAGGGAGTCAAAAGTAAAATAGCCAGTGCTGGATGCAAATCTTACCAAATGGGAACACGATAACAACCTTGAGGCATACAACATGCAGTAGAGTTTCTAGGCATGCCAGCTTGCTGGGTTGCAGACCACAGCTCACTGTCATGCAACTGCTTCCTGGGGGGGGGGGGGACCCACCTCTGTGATCCATGCAATTGGTTTCTGGGTTGCAAAGCAGAGCTCCTGCTCCATGCAAAACATTCTCAGGCTGCAAACCAGAGTTCATTTCCTTGCAAATCTCCCCAGACTTTGAACACTGTTTTCATCTCTGATCACGCCAGTCACCGACTGGAAATAAAGGTCAAAGAGGAATGTGTAGGCCAGATGGAGAACATATGTGGGCCAGAGATTCCTCTCTTATGATTCAGTGTTTGGCTAAAGAAGATCACGGATGCCCTTCATGGTCAATGTCTTGGTTTCTCTAGCACATTGCAGGTCTAGGTTTTAGACTCCAGTGAGGCAGGAATCTCACAGGGTGACTTCAAACCAGTAACTCCCCGTATCTCAGCCTGGCCTACCTCACAGGGTGGTTGCTGTGCAGATAAAGCAGGGAGAATCAGAGACATGTATGTCACCTTGAGCTCAACGGAAGTGTATAAGTGAAATAATCAAATAATCAACAATAGGACATTGTAACACACCACACACACACAGATTAAGAGAGCGAGAGCAAATTGCTGCTATCCCCAAGGCCTTATATATATCACACACCAAACATGGGAAGTTTTTTCCAAGCCCCCGTGCTGCTGCTGTCAATACTTGTAGAACAAGAAGGCTCATGAGCTGCAGTGTCGGAGCTCCACTTCTTATCTCATTCCAAAGGAAAAGGTGAGCCCAAGTGCATGTGCCCATGGCTCTTTCTGCAGTCTCCTCCTCTTGTTTCTGGCTTTTGTGTGTTAATGTGCATGCGTGTTTGTTTGTGTTTCTTGTGCAAACACAGGATCTGTGTGCAAACACAAGATATATACACGCACCTTCGTAGGTGCCCTGAGATTTTTCTCCCTGCTTGGAGAGCCAAAGAAGCAAAAAACAAAACAAAACAGTTCTCTGAGGTCATAGCTGTTCCCTAAGACTCAGCAACCCTGGTAAAGGGCTGCTGAAGGTCAGTGGGAAAATAAACATATTTTAGAGAGTGGGCAGCTCACTATATTCAAGAGGAGTCTCACAGAATCCTCTACAGAAGGAGTAAGGAGTAAAGCAGCCTTTCCAAAAAGTTGCTTAGAGTGGCCATACCACTTTTGTTTTGCACAGTTGGTTGGTTTATTGTCCATTTGGCTGTTTGCTTTTAGCTTGTTCACCATCCACAATAGTGCATATACACTAATGGGGTAGTAAAGAAATGAATGAATGAACGAATGAATGCCAAGAGAGGCCAGAAGAATATCAACTAGGAATCGGTGGCCCCGATCCCTGTGGAATGCCCTTCCACTGGATGTATCTCTGGTCCCATCCCTCCTCACTTTCAGAAAACTTGCTAAGGCAGAACTTTATACAGAAGATTTTAAAAATATACTTTCTCCGAGATAGGAATTTACAATTTTTATTTTGGAATTGAGTTTGATGCTGCTGTATGATTTAGTTGTTTTGTTATCTGTATTATTGCTACTTTACACTGTTGTTGGGGGTTAATGATGCTGATGTGGGTTTAATTTCCTTTGTATTCACCGCCTAGACTAGTGGGTTTCCACTAAGTTGGGTGGTATATAATATAATATAATATAATATAATATAATATAAAGGCATAGTGGAAGTTGAGTCATGGCAACTGGACTTCTTTCTTATAAGGTTGAAATGTTTCCATTGGACCACATACACTATATTGCTCCTGTTGTGTTTTGGTGTCCGGTCTTTTGGGTGGATAAGTTTCTGCCTTAGTGTGTGTGTGGGTTTGAAGTGCACAGGTATGTGGTGTTTACCAAAAATCCTTTTGAGCTTTTCAGACACACCCGCCATGTATGACCAGGTTCTTCCATCGGCTCCGGGTCTCAGACTGTTCCATTGTCCTCCTGGGTCGGGACGTTGCCTTGTTAAAGGCTTGTTTTGGATATCCACACAGTACACAGTAGGACATATGTAGGCCCTTTTACTGGAGACATGATGGTTACATCTTTATATCCCCTTTTCCTATTACTGCTGAGGACAATATCATTGTATCTATTAATCCACAAAACAAAAAGCTTAATGAGCATCGGTCCTCGTGCTTGATTCTCTTCCATAATAATTTCCTTTCTGGAAAGCGGTGTAAAGGATGCTATGATATATCTATGTCATGTTCCAATCAATATTTTTTGTCCAGTTTATATCTCTTTCTTCCTCTATTGCATATAGAGGTGACCAGGGATGTTCATAACTCTTCAATCTGATTTATCTTCTCCCTAGGCTAAGTGATCCCATCATCTTCATGGTCTCCTTATATGGAAGTCTGCTTTGGCTTCCAACCATTTTTGATGATCCTTCTTCTATCTTTTCTCTTTCCATTATACCCTTTTAGAGATTATGGGATCAGGATTGAGCACATTGTTCCAGTGGAGGATGCTGCAGCAATATGTTTGGTTCAGTGTGTATAATCTGCTTTCTACCTACGATGGCTTGGCTTCTTCAACTTTCAAAAGGTTCAGGGCACACCTCTCATCTTTTTTTCTGTTATAGTTTCATTTCAGACTACACAGTTGTCTCCTGCATGCCTCATGATTACTATCTGTAGGTACTTTTTAAGATTCAGAGACACTCAGCGGCTCAGTGTTCCTCTGATGTAGAGGTCTTTGTTTTCCCCTTAGTTGTAGAGTATTTTTTTCCATTCTGTTATGCTTTGGTTTCCAGAATACGATATACAGTAAGACTTAGAACTGGATCATTGAACTCAGTGGGATGTGGCTTTGTCTACACCCAACCCACTAATAACAATAACAGCAAAATAATGGACAGAATCCTATTAGTTTGTGCAACGTGGCAACCACTAATTACAGCTAACTGACAAGGTGCCAGGGCACATCTCCATTATTTGTCTAATCATGTGCTCAATCATGTGGCGAGTAGGTGGGGCTCGTCAGCCTTGGAAGGCAGCCCATCTAGGAGAAGGAAAACTCTGATGTCAAACCTCCACTGCCTTGTGGCTATATCCACTGATGGAAAAGGCTTCAGGAGATAACCTCGAGGAAAAATTCGGAGCCGGAGTCCCGGAGGCAGTTCGTGTCGTTCTGGCAACTCCTGCGACGTTGCTGGAACCAGTTGTATTGGCTCTTGCCTTTCCATTGGACTATTTCAGTGACGTAGAGAGGGGGGATTTGCTGCTTGGGTAACAGCCTATCCTCCATATTATTTTACCCAGGCTTCGTGCTCTGGAGAGGACACTCCAGCTTCGCATACAGTGTCGAAATAACACGGGAAGTAGCAGTTACTGGTTATAAGTCTTTGCTCGATTGGCGTAGAGCATGACGCCAGGGGCTACTTCCGACGGTGGGAGAGGTCACTGCACCTCACTAGGTAGGGTGAAAGCCGACAAGCAGATCGATAACCCTGCACCATGCAACAATCATAAGAAAACTTCTGCCCTAAAGTTGGGCACCTGGAATGTTCGGACAATGACCCCTGGCTTTTCTGACGACCTGCAGGAAATAGACGACGTGCGCAAGACAGCTGTCATCGACATGGAACTGAGTAGACTGCAGATGGACATTGTTGCCTGCAAGAGACGAGATTGCCAGACATGGGATCTGTCAAAGAAAAAAACCTTCTCATTCTTCTGGCAGGGAAAACCATTGAATGAGACCAGGGAACATGGTGTTGGCTTTGCGGTCAGAAATACTCTGCTGAGATCCATTGTTCCACCTACTGTGGGGAGTGAAAGAATCCTGTCTCTGCAGCTCCACTCATCAGCGGGACCGGTCACCCTCATTAATGCATATGCACCAACACTGTCATCCACAACAGACGTCAAAGACAAATTCTATGACAATCTGGCAGCTACTACCAAAAAAGTCCCTGAGAGAGAGCCACTGTTCATTCTCGGAGACTTTAACGCTAGAGTTGGTGCTGATCACAACTCTTGGCCCACCTGTCTAGGCCGTTTTGGCATTGGGAAGATGAACGAAAATGGCCAACGCTTGCTGGAGTTTTGCTGTTATTATGGTCTTTGTGTCAGCAACACGTTCTTTAATACAAAGCCTCAACACAGAGTTTCCTGGAGACATCCAAGATCCAAGCATTGGCATCAGCTTGATTTGATCCTCACTAGACGTTCTAGCCTTCCTAGTATTACGATCACACGCAGTTACCAGAGTGCTGATTGTGATACTGATCACTCCCTGGTGTGTAGTAGAGTAAAACTGAGAACAAAGAGATTGTATCACACGAAAAAGGAAGGAAGACCACGTATTGACATCAACAAGACTCGCGATCAAAGAAAAGTGGAGGAATTTGCCCAAGCGCTTGAGGAAACCCTTCCAGGCCCGGCTGATGCAAATGCACCTGAACGATGGGAACATTTCAAGAACGCTGTGTATAACACCGCCTTGTCCACATTTGGCAAGAAGACCAAAAAGACGGCAGACTGGTTCGAAGCCCATTCGGAGGAGTTGATGCCAGCCATCGAGGATAAGAGGAGAGCTCTAGCAGCATACAAAGCCTGTCCTAGTGAGTACAACTTGCAGGCTCTTTGAGCTGTTCGTAGCCAAGTCCAACAGGCTGCCAGGAGATGTTCCAACGATTATTGGCTTCAGCTCTGCTCTCAGATACAGATAGCAGTGGACACAGGTAACATCAAGGGAATGTATGACGGTATCAAGCAGGCTTTAGGTCCAATACAGAAGAAATCTGCTCCCTTGAAGTCTGCTACAGGCGTGATCATCCAGGACCAAGCACAGCAGATGGAACGCTGGGTGCAGCACTACTCTGAGCTATATTCCAGAGAGAATGTAGTAACCGAAGAGGCATTAAATAACATTGAGTGCCTGCCTGTCTTGGAAGAGCTGGACAGTGAACCAACTTTAGCAGAAATAAAAGCGGCCTTGGATTCCCTCGCCTCTGGCAAGGCACCTGGGAAGGATAACATCCCTGTTGAAGTGCTGAAGTGCTGTAAAGAGATCATCACCACCGAACTGTATGAAGTCTTTTGTCTTTGCTGGAGGGAAGGTGGAGTACCACAGGACATGAAGGATGCAAACATCGTCACATTGTATAAGAAAAAAGGAGACAGGGGCGACTGCAATAACTACCGTGGTATCTCTCTTCTCAGCATTGTAGGGAAGCTGCTGGCCCGTGTTGTGCTGAAGAGGCTCCAGGTGCTTACAGACAGAGTCTATCCAGAATCACAGTGTGGATTTCGAGCTAATAGATCCACCACTGACATGGTATTTTCCCTCAGACAGTTGCAGGAGAAATGTAGGGAACAACAACAGCCACTCTTTGTGGCCTTCATAGATCTCACAAAGGCCTTTGATTTGGTTAGCAGGGATGGCCTTTTTAAAATACTTCCCAAGATTGGATGTCCACCTCGACTCCTTAACATCATCAGGTCCTTTCATGACGAAATGAAGGGCACTGTAGTTTTTGATGGCTCAACATCAGATCCCTTTGACATCCGAAGCGGAGTAAAACAAGGCTGTGTCCTCGCGCCGACCCTGTTTGGGATCTTTTTTGCTGTCATGCTGAAGCAGGCCTTTGGAACTGCAACAGAAGGTGTCTATCTCCAGACTAGATCAGATGGAAAGCTCTTTAATCTCTCTAGGTTGAGAGCGAAGACCAAAGTCCAACTGAAATGCATGCGGGACTTCCTCTTTGCTTACGATGCAGCCATTGTTGCCCACTCTGCTGAAGACCTCCAACAACACATGAATCATTTTAGCAAGGCCTGCCAAGACTTTGGACTAACAATCAGCCTGAAGAAAACACAAGTCATGGGCCAGGGTGTGGACTCACCTCCCTCTATTACTATCTCCACGCAAGAATTGGAGGTTGTTCATGACTTTGTGTACCTTGGCTCAATGATCTCTGACACTCTCTCCCTAGATGTCAAGCTGGATAAATGCATTGGCAAAGCAGCTACCATGTTCTCTAGACTCACAAAGAGAGTATGGCTTAATAAGAAGCTGACGGCATACACCAAGATCCAGGTCTATAGAGCCTGTGTCCTGAGCACACTCCTGTACTGCAGTGAGTCCTGGACCCTTTGTGCATGGCAGGAGAGGAAGCTGAACACGTTCCATATGCGTTGTCTCCGACGCATTTTTGGTATCACCTGGCAGGACAAAGTTCCAAACAGAGTAGTCCTAGAACGAGCTGGAATTTTTAGCATGTACAGTGGTGCCTCGCTAGACGATTGCCTCGCAGGACGAGGAAATCGCTAGACGATGCCTTTTTGCGATCGCTACTGCGCTTCGCAAAACGATGTTTCCCTATGGCGATTTTTGCTAGACGATGAGGTTTCCCCATAGGAGTGCGCCGACTAGTGGTGAAAAGCTGTCAGTGCAGCTGTCAGTGCATTCCTATGGTGACCCGTACTCGCTAGACGAGGTTTCCCTATGGGAAATTTTCGCTAGATGACTGCATTTTCCCTTGGAACGCATTGAAGCGATTTCAATGCATTCCAATGGGAAAACGTGCTTCGCTAGACGATGTTTTCGCTAGACAGCGATCCTCGTGGAACGGATTAACATCGTCTAGCGAGGCACCACTGTATACATTGCTGAAACAGCGACATCTACGTTGGCTTGGGCATGTCGTGAGAATGGCTGATGGTCGGATTCCAAAAGATCTCCTGTATGGAGAATTGGTGCAGGGAAATCGCCCCAGAGGGAGACCACAGCTGCGATACAAGGATATCTGCAAGCGGGATCTGAAGGCCTTAGGAATGGACCTCAACAGATGGGAAACCTTGACCTCTGAGCGTTCAGCCTGGAGGCAGGCGGTGCATCATGGCCTCTCCCAATTTGAAGAGACACTTGTACAGCAGGCTGAGGCAAAGAGGCAGTCCTGAAACCAGCAAA
This sequence comes from Intellagama lesueurii, assembly GCA_037013535.1. Classification (NCBI taxonomy): domain Eukaryota; kingdom Metazoa; phylum Chordata; class Lepidosauria; order Squamata; family Agamidae; genus Intellagama; species Intellagama lesueurii. The sequence goes on from JBAJHW010000008.1 coordinate 15,266,169, forward strand.
ACCAGGGAGCTGGACAGGGGACAGATTGTATTTGTCTTCAGTGTGGAAGGGATTGTCACTCTCGAATTGGCCTTCTCAGCCACACTAGACGCTGTTCCAAGACCTCCATGCAGAGCACGTTACCATAGTCTCTCGAGACTGAAGGATGCCTACTACTATGTGCTCAAGATGTGTCCAGGCACCTCATCTATTAGTCACAATTAGCTGCAGCAAGTTACACTAACTGTACACAAACACCAATAGGATCGTGGCCCATATGATGCTTTAGGAAGTGCGGCAAATTGGGGTTATCCCTCTGTATTCATTTGATAGAGAGCTTAAGCTGAAGGTTCTTGACTAGCTATAGAACACACAGAAAATCTGAAATCTTAGAGAGAATTTCAAAGAGAGACCCATCATATCATCCCCTTATTAGTGAGAGAATTGATTGTAAGATGCAAAAACCCCCCTTGCTTTTCTGTTGCATTGCTTCTCAGTCACCTCTTCACCCACCCCACCACAGGACAGAAGGATGGATCACTTCAATTCAGGCAGCAAGAGAACCCCAGAATCAACACAAGATGATTGTGTGCTGCTTTTATTCCTTCTAGATCAGTGGTTCCCAACCTTGTGCCCCTAGATATCCTTGGATTACAACTCTCAGAAATCCTAGCCAGCACAGGATTTTTAGTCCAAGAACATCTGGGGACCCAAGGTGGAAAACCACTGTTCCAGATGTTCCACACAAATAGACAACATGCATAAAACTGGTAGAATGTTTTCTTTTTTCACCATCTCATTTCCCAGTGGAATGTCTAAGGCGATTCCAGACCCCATAAAAATGGCATTGGGGCCACATAACTCCCACTTTTGGTTTAAAATGCCTTCATTTTATATGCAGAACACAAGAGAGCAGAAATGTGAGGTGGAAATTTTTCCCGTGCTGCATTTTCTTGTGGAACATTTACCACACCATATATATTCCTCTCACTTGATGGAAAGAATACTGCAACACCTAACTGTTGCTGATAATGGTGATGGATTCAAAGAGCAGCTTCATGTGAACGAAACGAAAAGTCTTTCAGCTCAATGAAGACAAGATTGAGGGGAAGACTGGCAGACAAATAATCTGCTAAACTTGTTTCTATTTGCAAAATCTCTTGCTTCTCCATCAGTTACAAGGACCAGCAATCAAGCAAAAATGTTATATGTTGCTTCTGCCCACAAACTCACATCCATCTTTTAGAGAAATAAAATATCCAACTAGTTGTACTAAATCGGATTTTTCTCAAGGTAAAATGGACCTGAAAAGTAGTTCAGAGTGTGAGTGAGTGAAACTGAAGGTGCTACAGTTATATCTCAACAAAAAAAAAGTTAAACGGTTGATCTGTCAGGTACAGTTGTGTGTCCTAAAAAAAACCCACAGTGTTCTTTCAGATGTAGTCACATTTTGTTAAATATAAGGGAAGTATATCCTTTTCTCTTTATATTATTACAAATATTCCAATACAACAATTTCCACATCAAACTTTGAATGTTTGAATACAGCATATAAGCCAAAGATGTTCTAATTTTTTTGAGAAAACTCACATCACTGTGAGTAAATCAAAATATGATATATTTTATACTTAGACCACAATCCTGTACAGCCTTACAAGGGAGTAAGTCAGTCCCACTGAAGTAGACATGCATAGACATGTGCCGTACTTATTTATTTAAAATATTTTTACCCCACTTTTCTCCATAAAAGGAATCAAGGCAGCTTGGGTTCCTTGGATAAGCAGATGAATATTATGGCCCACATTTAATATAGTAAATGCACTTTGCCACAGTTGAAACACAGCCCACTTAAAAAAAAATTCATTCTAAAATAAAATGTTAAAAATCACATACCGATTCCATTCATGACTGGTGATTCGCTATTAACATCCAATAGTCCAGGCAAATCAGGTTCCCCTTCGTGTTCATTTAAATCCATGTTTGCCTTTTGGGAGCCATTCCCAAAAGGTCTAGTATCTTTCTCATAACTGGCATCTCCATTCTGCAGGCCGTTGTGTGGTTTTTTCAGCGGCATGATCTGTAAACCACTGGGTGTAGTCCGGTAAGAGACTGTTTTAGCAGCTCTGTCTCCCGAAGAGGCCGGTTTGGCTGTGTAGCCCTTTTTTGGCTTCTGAAATGTTGAGGCCATGCGCTTCCTTTTATGGGACAACCCTTTGCTCTTCCCAGAGTCAGAGGGTCTGTGTGGCAGTTTGTCGAGAGACGATCCTCGGCTCTCTCGTAAAAATTTTGGTGCAGTGGTTTGTTTCCCATGTTTCGCCCGCTTGTCTCTCGTGACATGCAGTCCGTTAAATTCATCGATAAATTCCTCACAGTGTAATAGGTGGTGTTCCGGTTCCCATGTGTCTTCATTACTGCCGTAACCTTTCCATCGTATAAGATATTCCCATTTACCTTTTTTGTTCTTCCTTTTATCAACAATCCTTTCGACCTAAGTGGAGAAAAATGGAAACAAAAGCTGTAATCTGCTATGAGAAGAAACATTTCAGGTTGGACTCCCAGATACTAGAGTTGTGCAGATATGTATTTCTGGATTACAATTCCCAGAAATTCTGCACACCTCTTTTAGTTACATTTACCTAGAAGAAAGAGTAGTAGGAATGTGGGATGATCCCAATCACCAAACACAGTAGATTATCTGATCATCATTTTTTTTAAAATGCAAGTTACATTGTCTTCTACCTTCCCTCCAGTGAGCTCAAGGGGCGTCAGTGGTACATGAGTGTCCTCACCATTATACTGTGAACCCAGTCTTGTGAACTAGACCAGGATTGGAGGCAGTGACCGACTTAGTTACCTATGAGTTTTATCATTCTGTAGGAAGCAGAAACTTGACTCTCCCAAGTCCCATTCCACTTCGGTGCTCTAACCATTACACCACATCATCATCATCATCAATTTATATTGTGCTCTCCACTACAGTACATACAGTGATGTTCCTCAGAAGAACAGGCAGTGATCAAGAAAAACCAGTTAAAAAGTTCAAACTCTCTGAAACAAAACTGTGTTTCCCAGAGGCACTCCAAAGGGAGATCCTTGTGGAACGGATGGATTGGGATTGGAATTGGAATATATCCCTTGGAAACCATACAGAACAAAAAAAAAATTCACAGTCGTCCCACAGTCTCAGCTCTTTGAAAGGTCTTTTATGAGACAAAAATGAGATGACTTTGTCCACTGGTCTACCAGTGAAAATGCCCCACAAATGTATGGCTAACAGTTGTTACAGACCAATAACTTACTTACTAAAATATTTATACCGTGTTTTCCCAAAAATAAGACAGGGTCTTATATTAATTTTTGCTCCAAAAAACGCATTAGGGCTTATTTTCAGGGGATGTTTTATTTTACAGTCATGTCATCTTCTGGTTGCTGCACAATGGTGGAGGGCGGGGTTTCACTTAACTGGGGCTTATTTTTGGGGTAGGGCTTATATTACGAGCATCCTGAAAAATCATACTAGGGCTTATTTTCAGGTTAGGTCTTATTTTCGGGGAAACAGGGTATCCCATCAAACACTTATGATTCTCAGGGTAGGGTATACACCCAGTGTGATATAGCGGACAGAGTGACAGAGTAGGGCTCAAGAGACCGGGGTTCAAATCCCCACTTAGCCATGAAGCTCAAGGTGGGTTATGTGTGTTATCACTGGTAAAACCACTCTTTAAATATCTCATGTTGCCTCGGAAACCCTAGTAGTGTTGCAGTAAGTATGAATCGCTTTGACAGCACATAGCATAACAAATAGTTTTCACTTGGCATGGAAATGAGGTGTTAATGGCAAGTGGGTCTCCTGGGTGACCTTTGATTTTCTACAGTCTTGAACTTCTGTTAGGTCTCACATCTGAGTCATGGACTTCATAGGTCAAAAGTATTTGTCTTTCATTTGGTCATACAAAAAAAATATATATGTTCTTGTCGGGCCACTTTTGTATAGTGACTGTTAATCATTTTACAGATGCCCTTCTTTTTTTTTTAAAGTAGAATATAAAATTCCACTGTCACAGAATGACAGAATCTAATCTTAGAAATTCTACAGCGGGATCTCTCCAGGCAATAAAGGGGGTGGAAAGGCAACCCAGAAATCTTGTTGTTATTCAAAGAGGATTCTAAAATAGGACGACATTGCCATTCCACCTGGTGGCCATTTCTACTATGAAAAGCCAAATCAAGAACATTTAATGGACCACATTCTTTTACTGCTTCGAAGACAGTATCATGTGCTTCTTGTGTCTGTTGTTACATAGAGAGAGAGAGAGGAGAAAGAAGCAAAGGAAAGATAGCATTTGATGTAAGATTGCAAAGAAGAGACATCTATTTTTGCATCAGTCCTCTTCCACAAATTTGCAAACATCTGTAATCTTCCATATAGCAGGAGTCGTTGTTATATTTGACTGTAGGGCTAATGGAGATATGTGATGTTACGTATGGGATTGGCAAGAGCATTTCCCCTCAATGCAAAAATTCCTTGCCAAACACCAATATGCTGTACAAGAGGAGCGTAAGAAAAGCAGTGGTTCAGCAGAACTGGTGCTTAATACAACATGCTCATGCTTGTTCTGGAATCTGGGCACCACACAACAGAATGGGTTGTCTCCTTCCCCTGGAATGAGAGCACAACACCTGAACTAGGAATGTCAACCTTTGCTTGTCTTGTTCTTGCATACAAAAACAAGGAAGCAGATTTTTTTCCTCTTTGCCTATGAAAGGGTGAGATATTTTCTTTCAGTATTGAAGATATTGAAGAAGTTCCTGCATTCGTGAGCATCTTTGTGCCAGATTTCATAAGCTTCACACGTTACATGAGTTGGGATATCTGCTGCCTTGTTGCAAAGGCCTTTAACAAATTTGAAGCACCGGATGGGTTGTTCAATCCTTTTTGATCCATCACCTAGTCCTTGGGTGTGTATTTTACCTCAATCAAGGGAAGCACAGTAGTTTTGTACAGAGGTGTTTTGTGTACACTGCAGAAACCTGGATGGGAAAAAAAGTGCTCCTTATCTTGTCCTCTTCCTGAAGCCATGAAATCTTGCAGGCTCAGTGATTTCACCACAAGCTGTCTTGACAGATCAAGATATCCTGTCTTGGTGAGGACAAGTAATTTTGCAAGACCTCTTCTTAATCTGAAGCTATGGGTATGACAGGAAGCTGTTACTTCTGCCTTCTCCAGCCTGCCACCCTCTAGAAATGTTGGGCTACGTCTACCATCCTCCCTTACCCATGCTGGCTGGAGAATGATTGGAGATGAAGTCCAAGAAGATGTGGTCCAACACAACTGAAGGAGCTGTTGTGTAATGAGTCAGCGCCTCAGTCCATCTAACTCCATACTGTCAACTCTGACCAACAGCAGATCCACAAGTCTTCATGGAGAAGTCTCTCCTACCGTTACCTAGAGAAACATGATATTCCTTAGAGGTCTCCCATCCAAGTCCTGGCCACATCCTACCTTGCTTCGCTTCCAGTATCAGAGGGTGCCAACTGTGCTGATAGTACAGTTGTATGGTAAAAGGTTGTTTTGTTTTGAAACAACACGGAGAAAACTGAAATGCACGTTCTCTTCTTATCTACTCTGGTGATGAAAGCCACCTTCTCTCCCAAAACCTCTACTTGACCAAAGAAAGGTTAGAAACCTCTGGGAAGGGGGAATGTCACCTAACTTATGGGAGGGGGAAGAAAATGAGTTAATTCCCCTCCTTGAGGTCCTCTGCCTATGTCTGCTTTAATTTTTTCCAACCTCTCAAAACTATTAATTACATTCTTGCTTTCAACACCATGTCTAGTTTAACTTTCAGCTTGTAGAGGGATTGTGTTGAGTGATTCTATGACTCAGTTGCAGGAAATACTTAATGACGTACAATGGAGCCAAAGTATAAAATCTGTTTATTTTTTTGTAGCTGGACAATAGCTTCTGCCGCTCAATGACAGTTGGTTTATTATTTTTTAATACACTGACAAGAGAGCCAGACTTACAGGAGAAAAGTCAAAGTTCTTTTGCAAAATACAAATGGTTGGATTTTGTAGGGGAAAAAGCCCTAGCAGACTAAGTGTTACTGAACAGCTATAATGGTGTAGTGTAGATGCATTTATAGTCTTGGATTCATTGTTAATAAGGATATGGCTGCTCAGTAATCAAGATCTGGCCACTGGGAAATCCAGTGCATGGTCTTTCCTTATGCTGAAAAGCCATGTCACGGTCTTGAGTCCTCTGTACAAAGGACATTCACCATCTTAATATATTATTCTTCAGTTTGGTATGTGTTGCATCAAGCACATTCAAACATGTCTGGAGATTAGAGATTGGCACGGACCGCTGGTTTGTCGGTTCGTCGGAGTTCGTTTCCTGCTGCAACAGGTGTTCGGTGGTTTGGCAGCCTGCCCCTTCTGGTGGGTGCCTACTCAGAAGCAGTGCCCAGAGGAGGTGTGGCAGGGAAGCCGGAATGCGCTTCTGAGTGGGCAACTGCTGGAGGGGGCAGGACACTGAACCACCAAACACCTGCCGTGGCAATAAACGAACTGAGCTGAACTGCCGAACTTAAAACATCAGTTATTATGAACACCCGAAAGGTTGCCCAAAATAGGTTAATCAATCAATTAATTCAGTATTGGAAATGTTCACATCATTTCACAACCTGGAGACATCTCGGTGTTAATATTTTGCATACCCTTGATAATGTGTTTTTCAATGCATCCATCAAGGATGGCAGCTCATCATACACTCTCCCTTCTGGGCCATTTCACTGAATCGTAGAATAATGGAATCGGAAGAGGCCTATGAGGCCATTAAGTTCAACCGTGCTGAATGCAGAAACCCAAGCTAAAGTATATCTGAGAAATAGCTGTCTAACTATCTTTTGAATGCTTCCAGCATTGGAGCGCTTATCACCTCCTGAGGTAATTGGTTCCATTGTTGTATTGCTCTAACAGTTCAGAAGTTTTTCCTGATATTCAACTGAAATCTGGCTTCCTGTAACTTGAATCCATTATTATGTGTCCTGAACTCTGGATTAACTGAGTACAGATCCTTCCCCTCTTCTGTAAAATACAAGCTTTCAAGTATTTGAAGAATGCTATCTTATCTCCTCCTCTTCTTTTCTCAAGGCTAAACATGCCCAGTTCTTTCATTCTTTCCTCACAGGGCAGTGGTTCTCAACCTGGCTAGCTCAGGTGCTCTCAGAGTCCAACTCCCAGAAGCTGTTGCTACTACCTGTGCTGGTTGGGTTTTCTGGGGGTTGCAATCCAAGGACACCCATGTTATTCAAGTTCGGAAACCACTGTCCTAGGGTTCGGTTTTCAGTCACACAATCATCCTTGTTACCCTCTCTGAACTTGTTCCAGTTTGTCTGCATCCTTTGTAAAGTGCAGTGTCTAGAATTGGGCACAGTGTCCAGATGAGGCCTAACCAGTGCCGAATAAAGGGGAACTAGCACTTCACATAATGTGTAGTCTTTGTTCCAACACATATTTAGCCTTTCACTGCTGGTATGTTTTTTAACTGAACCTCAGGCTGGTAGGAGACCACAGGGAGAGGTACTATTTATCTCTCAGACCACTTTGTTGTAGAATTTGGTGATGATCTGGATTCTGGAGTAAATCACAAGAGCTGAGGCAGCTGCCTTATGGCCTCTGACCAGGGACGATGGTTGCTGTAGTCCAAGAGCATCTTTGGAAGATGGGACACTGCCTTATAATGAGTCACACTTTTAGATAATCTTTCCCAGTATCATCTCTTGCAGTGGATTTACAGAAGTATGAGCATGATTCCTTCCTAGCTCTACTTGGAAATCCCTAGTATTTTCTCATGGTCTCTCTTCCAAGTATGAACCACGTCTGACCCTGCTTAGCTTCCAAAATCAGACATGGCCAAGGTAGTGTGCACAACTGAGTCCAGCAAGTATGGATCACATCAGATGAATATTGGTATCTGGACCTACCAAGTGCCCCACGCATCCTAGCACACATTTCTGCTCTCATGCCAACATGTATTTAAAAGGAAAGAAAAATCTCACAAAGGGCATACTGAACTATTTGGGAATAATTAATATTCCAAAAAGTCTTCTTATTTACTTTTTGCTCACCTTTTGGGAATGTAGAGACTTAATTTATTAATGAAGCTTTAACTTGCAAAGCTCGTCTCGAGTCCTTGTTGAAAGGAAAGCCACGAAGGCTTACAAGGTTAGGATTTTATTTAACATACCCACATGTGTAAAGTTCTAAGTACTTGATTTATTTATCTCTGCCTCTGCCGGGGGATTCATTTGGATTGTGGGAATGTTTCTAAGCTGGTGGAGCTGATACTAATTTGCACTCATCAAATCATCTAAAACTATCCAAACACATTCGCCGATGGAGTCTAACATGACTGAGCTATGAGAGGGAAAAACTGTACAGTTATCCACCTAGTCCAAAATGTTGGCAAAATGTGGAAACACAGAGCACTCAAATTGAGTCTGTCTGCCAGATATCCTCCAGCAGAAAAATCAATTCTACCCTCTCACATTCTTTTTTGGCAGGGTGGTGGTGGTATTCCCTCAATCCTAGTGATGTCACATTCTATGGGCTTAGAACTGGTAGGCTTAGAACTCATGGATCTGCTTTGGTCTTCTCACCCTTGCTTCCCCCTCTTCCTTCAAATCCATTTCTTCTAGGCATTCTGATGACTTTGTGGCTCCAAGCAAAAGATATCTAGAAAATTGGTTGAGAAACAGGCCTCACCATTGCTTTGTGTTTGGGTGAGAAGTGATTAACTGATGAAAACAGGAGTTGGTTTCTGGGACTTTCCCATTTGGTGTCTCCTTCTCAATGGTACTGAGCACAACAGGGTGTCCTGTAGAATGTAGGCCATCTTGACTGCTGCCATTGGTGTTGTCAACATTCAGGCTGCCCCTTGCTATGTAAAGTTTGGCATCCTTTTTCCTGCTGGCAATGTGGGCACAACATTGTGCAGAAATATCAGACCATTTCCTGGTGTTCTGTATTGTGGATACAGAAACACAATATCCTACATTCATAAACCAGAGGGTTGTTTTTTTTTCTTTTCAGAATTGTATTTCTGGCTTTTTAAAATTAGCTGTTTATTGGCAAGATCTGAGCAGAGCTGTTAATGATATGGTATTTTGGAGGTTGTTATCTCATATGGTCACCACACATCAGAAGTGACTTCATGGCACATAGGATATTTGATTTTTTTTTCTTACTTGATGGAGTTGAAGCAGTGTGGGATTATGTAATCAGAGAAATGCAAGATGGAGTCAGACAGGTTTTGTGTGGAGATGATTTGAGAGACATTGGAATGTGTTTTTCTATGTGCTATGAGAATGTTTTTCTGAAGACCGGTACAGCGTGGTTCGAGATAAAGCTGAAAGTCGGGCAAAGAGGTCTGTGGAAGACTCAACATTCCGAGCTAATTGGAGAAGAGATAAAACACCTGGATTTTCATGGGAATTGGGGGCGGAGGAAGGTGTTACAGCCCCTTGAGGCTAATTGGTTAACAGACATGAAGTGTCAAGAAGAAGGGAGGAGTTAGAGAATGTAGAAAATGGACAATGGGTTATGTGGGAGAAGTTCGATTCCATGATGATGGGAGAGAAAAAGAACTTGATGGTTTGAGCATGTGGCTTGAAGGAGAGAGAATGTAAGTAAAGAGAAAGAAGGAGGTGGGGCTAGCCCACCTTAGCCCAGCTTAGTAGTGTTTTTTTTATTTTAATGGGGATTAGTTATTTTATTTAACTGTAATAATCTTTGAATATGTTCTTTATGCTAAAGCTTGAGCAACATAAACTGATTCTATGAAACTCTATTTTTCTAATAAAAAGCAATAATAAAAATTCTTACAAAAGGACTGGTCTCTTGAACAGCAGGGTCTGGCTAAATCCAGGGAGTGGAGAGGGCCACAAACTAGCTATCTTTAAGAGTCCTACCTACCTGAGCTGTTGTGAGTTCTAAGGAATCACAAAGCCCATGTGTCTGTACTTGCAAAATACTGGGTAAAAGTAAAGTGTTCTTTTAAGGTCAGGCTTGTTCAAGGGGCTTACGCTATGCACTGCTGAGGTCTTAGGACTTGCCTCAGCGCAAAGGTGGTAGGTAAGTGGCCTGTCGAACTCTCTGACCGAGTGCTAAGCGCTCCTTAGGGAGGCTTGGGCACCACATACCAGACAAGTGTATATTGACAAGTCAGGTGGAATGGTTGGAACTATGACAGGATATAGGCAACAAAACTCTGCTAACATCAAGTAAGAGCATCCCCAGCCACAAAGCAAAAAACAATAATTTCACCGCTTCTACAAGTACCGTATTTTTCCGTGTATCAAACAACACTTTTTACTTAAATAATTAGACAAAAAATTGAGGGTCGTTTTATACACGGAAGGCAGCAGCTTTCCCTGCCTTTTGCGAAGCCACAGGGTAAAGCAGCCGTGAAAGGGCAGCAGGATCGCACCCCTTTGATCCTGAAGCAGCCATGAAAGGGCTTCAGGATCAAAGGGGTGCGATTGTGCAAATTTTCAAATTTTCTAATTTGGGGGTTAGAAAAGGGGGTGTTGTCTTTTACATTGGGTCGTCTTATAAACAGAAAAATACGGTAAGTGTTTGAGGATTTGTTTTCTATTCTTTTTAAAATACATTTTAAAAAAATATTTTCAATATCAATATTTTTAATTTTTTAAATATTCTTTTTATGTCTCCATTTTAACAACCAGACACAGAATCCTCTTGCAAGTATGATTCTGATAAGCCTGTTTAGCCAGCAAGGAGTTAAAAAAATTAACAAGTTGTCTAGGAGTCAGCTAATTGAATCCTAATTAACAGGGTGAAAAATTCAGATTGCCCCAGAAAATGGAGCTGATTTCCTCTTTGAAAACACAAGTGATGAGACTGTTCTTAGAAATCATAAGAGAATGTTTACTGAAGAGATATGGCAAACTATCTCCCTTTCTGAAGGACTGCCATGTCATTACTTTCTTTAAAGCAAAACTGTTTTATTTTTACTCTTTAAAGAAAACATGTATTTTTAATTTGTTTCTGTGACCTTCCTGTATAAATTATCCCTCCCCTGCCTATGAATGTATAGAATTTTCCATTTCACAAAGCTTCTGCTGGCTAGCCTGTACCACACATACTCAGTCTTATAACAAATATAACAATATTTCAGCCCCTGCAGCCTGAATTCTTTCTATGCACAAAAAAGCAGATGGGACCAACCATTGTCTTTTAAGATAAGCAAGACAGGTTTTTTCAATTCGTGTGATCTGTTCTAAATCTGGGGGTGTTTGGGGTCACCTACAGTATATTTGAATGGGTGGAAACAGTTTTACATTTAAAAACCCTTTGCCCAGCCATTTCCAAATTTGGCACAGAGCATCAGCAGACTGTCTGCCACAACTATGCCAAATTTGGTGCAGTTTTATACTTTTGGGCTGCTCCCATTTTTAGAATTGCCTTATAGAATGTTGACTTGCTCTGCCAGCAAAAAAATCACTGCTGCACTCTTGTGCAGCAGTAATATTATTAAGCTAGACCATTGGTGGACCAACTGCATCTATGGAAAAGTATGCCTCTCAGCACCTCAAGCCTTTCCAGAATGTGATCAGCCACTGAGGGGCAAAAAGTGTTAATAGGTGTTTTAGTACCCAGTGACTCTTCTGGAGGGGAGAAAGTTTATAATTTTGGTGCCCAGAAAATTGGTGAAGGATTCTGCAGGGGGTTTACAGTTCTCCAAGGTCTGGAAGAGAGGGCAAAAATTTGCCCACACCTGAGCCAGAGACAACAATAGTCCCATTGCTTTTGCAGAACCAGTTATGGAAAATTCAGCATATATTTGGAAAACCAGAGAAGAAATAGCCTACCTGTAATGATATATGGATACTCTTATCTTTGTTTCAAAATGCCCTGTTGAGAAAGTAGGCAGATGATGTCCAATATGTAACATGTTTACAATGTTGAAATATATCAGATGTGAACAGCAATCAAATTGCAAATGAGATATAAACTCTCTATAACAAATATGTTCCCATTTGGCATTAAATCTATGTATTTCCATCATATTCTAGTTAAGTGACAGTCTTTTTTTTAATGGAAAATACAATATTTATATGATCTGAAGAGGAATCAGAGTATTACAATATTTAAAATATTGCATTAAATATTTGATGGTGTTACCTGACCTAGTAAGTTTTTTCCACAGAATAAGGTAATAGGGAGCTACAGAAACGGCACCTTATTTGTCCATCAACTTATGTGAATTAAAGAGTTTGAGCACTTTTGCGTCCTACAGAGCTGTTGTTAAGACAGAACAGGAAATGTCAGATTTCAATTACAGACAACGCAAATATGTGTGCAGCCCAGTTCTGTATGACTGGTTTCCAAACCCAGTTTGGCAATTTCCAACTTAGCTTTGGAGGGGCCGTTGGGTTATAACACCCACAATTCACGATATGGATGGCCATGATGGACGAGGATGCTTGGAGGTGTAATCTATCAACATGCCAAAAAAGAAGGGAACTAGAGATGGGCACGAACTAGAAAAACAATGAATCAGAGTGGTTCGTGGTTCGTGGCTACTCACAAACCAGGAACCATCCCCGAACTTTGGAAAAATGAAGAGGTTCGAGGTTCGCTTTTCCAATTCGTGCCTGGGGGAGGAACCTTCTGCCTCCAGCTCCTCTGCCACCCCCCCTTCCCACTGCCCCCTTCGCCTCCCTACATGGTCCTCCTCTGCTGCCTCTTCATCCTTCTCTGCTGTCATCTTCAGAGAGAGTGGTCCAGTCTTCCTTCTGGGTTGATAGGTGGGTGCATGCACTGAGACAGCAGGCCTGGCTCCTGGAAAGGAATCCAGGCCGCTATCTCTGAAGGTGGCAGCAGAGGAGGAAGTGGCAGGATCAGGTAGGGAGGCGACCGGGGTGGCAAGGGGGCGGCATCTGTTTTGCCAAAGCAAAACGAAGCGCCAAGTAGAAAAAAGTTCAGCACTTCATTTTGTTTCCGCTACATGGCTTGCACGAACCAAACCATGAACCAGCCCAGTTCGGGTCCCCCCCCCCAGTTCACAGTTCGGTTCCTGCCCATCTCTAATGGGAAGCACTGCACTCACATATTTACACAGGAGTGCTGCTGATTTTAGTGGACCTTACTCTGAAGTCTGTTGGCCTGGCATCTTCCGAGCATCATCGCTTAGCATCTACTGAGCCCAAACGAGGGGATATGGGAGTGAAACAGCCAGGCAGGCTTGTCTTTTTGATCTTCTGATTGTCTACTTCCTCCTGTAACTTTGTTAGACTGACACTCTTAGGGATCCATCTTCATCATTAGCATCAGCCTTGTTTGCCCAGATAGATAATTCTTATATAACTTATCTACATTCCACCTTTCAAAAGACAGCTTTATAATTTTAGTGATAATAGTAAAGAAATATAATAGCATGCAATGTATTTCTTCCTTCAGAATTGCTTCCCAGGCCTTTAGATTCCAGACAAAAGTCATCTTTATTTTTATTTTTAACAGTAAGATTCCTTAGGGATTTCATGAGGTAAGAAATTTCAGTTTACAGACTGAAGCTGGTAGAAGGTCAGGTCTATTATCTATTTTCCTCACCTTTGCATCTATTTTAGTTTAGGTTAGTTTAGCAAAGTAATAAGCTTACAGTAAACTAGGTTTAAACTGAAATGTGTTTTAAACATCCCTAAGCCACCTATAATGGTAAATAATTGAATTATGCAAAATCTACCTCTAAAATTTAAACAGATTATTTAAATATATACTTTTTGGAATGCTGAGGTGAAAGAGAGTAAAAATAGATCAAGCTTTTGATATTTAACCTTCCCCCCCCCCCACAAATTTTAAATGTGTTGGTACATAAATGGGAATGTTTCTACTGTATAATTTATTTTATCTCCAAGTTACTATTCTTTGCTGATTTTACTTAATGTACAATGCCTAAAAGATAACGCATCTTCTATCACTCAGCGGTTGAACTTCTGTTGCATAGTATAGTAAGTTGCACTAGAGTACGCCCATTTAATCAATGGGGATTTGGAAGTCAACTCCTCCATAGGTTCCATTGATTCAAATGGGCCTATTCTACTTGCGACTTGCTATGCTAAAGGAAGGACAGATCCTGAAGCTGAGGCTCCAATACTTTGGCCATCTCATGAGAAGAGAAGACTCTCTGGAAAAGACCCTGATGTTGGGAAAGTGTGAAGGCAAGAGGCGAAGGGGACGACAGAGGACGAGATGGTTGGACAGTGCATCAAAGCTACCAACATGAATTTAACGAACTCTGGGAGGCAGTGGAAGACAGGAGGGCCTGGCGTGCTCTGGTCCATAGGGTCACGAAGAGTCGGACACAACTTAACGACTAAACAACAACAACATGCTAAAGGAAGTTGCAACTAGAGTGAATCCATTTGAATCGGTGGAACATATGGAGGAGTTGACTCACCAATTCCCTACTGATTCAATGGGTGTGCTCTAGTGCAGCTGACTGCTAAGCCACAGGACTTCAGCCACCGTTTGCAGCAGTTCAACTTGAGGGCATTATTGAATTTTTGCATTTTTGTTTTCTGTTTCAAAAAGCTGAATTTATCACTCCAAGCAGCCCTTCAAGTAGTGCAGCCACATTTCAATGTGGGGCATTCTGGAAGAGGAGGGGTATACTGCCAGCCAATCCCCCCTCCCTCCCTGGTGGAGATGGCATAAAGGCCAGGCCGTGGGAGCGAAAACATAGTGACCTTTCCCTTCACTCCTGATCCATAAACAGGGTGTGTTACTTTACATAATGGTTGTGTAAAGGTCAAGTCAACAGGAAATTTAGCATTAACATTAAGAATTAAATGACTGGCGTACTCTCTTATTGCCGTAAGAAAAAATAATGTCAAGGACAAAGTGAATAAGGGGATACCAAAAAGGTGTAAAACAAAGTATTCCATCCTACCAAAAGTTAAAATCTAGCACTTGTATTTCCAAATGAACCTTGCACCATAACACCAGTGCAACAAAACAGGTTTAGACACAGAGGAAGAGAATGTCACAGCACAACTATCTTCTTCATCATCATCTTAGGACTGCAGATCTGGAAGGCACCCTATGGATCATTGAGTTGAATCCCTGAGGAGGCACAGCAGGGAATCAAACTCCCAACCTCTGGCTCCGCAGCCAGAGACCTCAACCACTGAGCTATCCAGCAGTTCTTACAGTATTCAGGAAGAGCAGTGCTGAGAACAATATGTACAACTTTCCTGTGGAAGTCAATGTGAATGAGTCCTTAACTTATAAAATAAGGTAAGGTAAGGTAAAGGTTCCCCTTGACATTTAGTCCAGTCGTGTCCAACTCTAGGGGGCGGTGCTCATCCCTGTTTCCAAGCCATAGAGCCAGCATTTGTCCGAAGACAGTTTCCGTGGTCACGTGGCCAGCGCAACTAGACACGGAACGCCGTTACCTTCCCACCGAGGTGGTACTTATTTAATCTACTCGCATTTACATGCTTTCGAACTGCTAGGTTGGCAGGAGCTGGGACAAGCGACGGGAGCTCACTCCGTCGCGTGGATACGATCTTGCGACGGCTGGTTTTCTGCCCTTGCAGCACAGAGGCTTCTGCGGTTTAACCCTCAGCACCACCACGTCCCTTATAAAATATTTACTGCATAATAAACCTTTTTTCTAACATGATGCTTTGTAAACATGTAAGAAACTTTTCTGAATGGCATGTATACAATGCACCTTTCCAGAGAGAAAAAACTGCACAGCATGCAAAAATGTCCTTCAAAAGGAGTTGCAGGTTTTGGCTTTTCCTAGAATTAAAGTAATATAAATATTGATCAAAATTAAGATTTAGCTGGCCTTTCTTTTTCAAATGTGAGACAAACTGAAATTTGCTAAGCACTTGTGAGTCACTGAAACTTTCCGTGGCTGACCAATCTATGTGAAAACCGAAAATGGTGACTCACAAAAGGTGACGGGGCACTCAGAAAGACTTTGCAGCAGTCAAAAGTGGAAATGGATCTGCAATGACCAGACTTTGCTGGTAAAACTCTTCTTTTGTGAGGTCTGTGACTCCTAAGAAGCTAAATGGATTTACTTGCCCAAATCTGGAGTCATCAGTAGAAGCAACTGCAGTGATAATTTCATCGTTTTCAGAAAATACCCTGTTCTTTTCAATAAAAATTATATTGATTACTTCAAAATATATTTTTTTCATTTGTTCTCTTTCTGTTTCAGTTTTTTAATCCATCTATTCTGCTAAAATATACTCTTTCTTTCTTTCTTTCTTTTTGGGTGGTGGTTGATTTTCTTCTTCTCTGTTGAGCACCTACAATGCTTTAGCTTCTTGAAAGGAAGGTAGCATGGTTTTGAAGTCATTTAAACAGTTCTCATGAATGGCTACAGTGTCCTTTAGTTCTGCTTCGTGGGTTTATAAGATTTTATCAGCCGATTCTAGAAAAGAAATTTCACCGAGCACACTATAAAAGAAGAAACACAGAATTCTAGAATTTTCTTGAAACCAAGCAGTCCTTTACTTTGGGTGACATCATCTCCATCTCCGTGTTCAGCTTTGAGCCCTTTTCTAAATGGTCAGAAATGATTAAAATGATTTTTTTCGTAATTATCACAATAGCGTTGATAATTTTCCAATGATCTGACCAAAAATGTTCCAGAAAGTAAAACCGGCTTTGATCTTCATAAAACCTTCCACTTTTTCCATGATCAAAAAGCTTACGAAGCACAGCAGATTGGTGAAAAATTGCTTGGTATTGTCCACAGTTTTAGAACAGCTAGATGTAGACAGTTATTCATGGGGGAGGTTTATGGGTGGGAGGTTTATGGAACTTTACTCTGAAGATCCTGTTAAGTTAGGACTTATGCTTCTCCTTTTCGGCCACCATACAACTTGCTCTACCCTAACATTTGCATAAGAACTTTAAAACTTTACCATTTTTCACATACAAGATTCCCAAAGCAATATTTTGATGTGCATCTCTAGTAGACTCTAGAATATGGGCCATCTGAAAGTACATAATGTTTAATGTCCTCTTGAACAAGCTGTGCCATATAGTCTGCATTTTTTGAAGACTGATAACTTGCATTTCCTGGAATGTTTTCCTTAAATATAAGGGATTAGCGTATTCTCCATCAGCTGATGCATATTTTGCTACACATTTTGCTACAGTTTTTCTTTTTTGATGGTACTGTATATTCAATTCAACCTTTAAATAAGCCATGTTTTGTTTTTCTTCACTGTAATATGCCCCTCGCATAGTTAATTTGCTGATAACGAAAAGCTGAATACAAAATGGGTGTAAAGAATATCTATTTAAAATGTGGTGTTTACTAAAGTGAACACAGAGGTTGCAGCTGAGTCACCTTAAGAACTCAAGTTTGATTCTGCCTATAGCTAGGGACGTGGTGGCGCTGCGGGTTAAACCACAAAGCCTCTGGGCTGCAAGGTCGAAAGATCAGCAGTTCGAATCCACGTGGCGGAGTGAGCTCCCGTTGCTTGCCCCAGCTCCTGCCAACCTAGCAGTTTGAAAGCATGTAAAAATGTGAGTAGATAAATAGGTACCACCACGGTGGGAAGGTAACGGCATTCCATGTCTAGTTGCGCTGACCACGTGACCACGGAAACTGTCTACGGACAAACGCTGGCTCTACGGCTTGGAAACGGGGATGAGCACCAGCCCATAGGGTCGGACACGACTGGACATTTGTCAAGGGAAACCTTTACCTTTACCTATAGCTAGAGTCCTCTTTCATCTGTGGTCCGTTCCTTGGCTCTGATTCTTTATGACTTGATCCACTTTGTTAATGAAATCAAACTCCCAAGCCTGGTCTTGATGCTGGCCTGGGCACCTCAGTTTTAGATTTAGCTTGAAATAATTAATGTTACTCATTTAGGGAAAGGAAGAGAAAAAAGAAAGTGTTTAGGGTGGATTTGTTAGTTCTTCCTTAAAATCTCCTCCTTCAAGTCTTGTTCTTGACCTTTAGATTTCCCTTCCTCTTTGAACGATCTAGCAAAACCTTTTAGCTGGTTGCTATATAAAGGACTAATTATGCAATTGGAAAGTAATTATAGCAAGCAACTGGATTTAAAAAAACAACCAGTTGCTTCTGCCCACAAAACTAAACGCTTCATGCTGAGCTGCACATGCTAGTGAAAACCTGCACGATCAAAACTAAACACTAGGCACAAGTTGCAACCCAGGTGATCAGACACGCAGCCGGCTCGTACCTCTAGTGTGAACAGCCGTGTTCCTATTCCTGTAGTGCTTTTGATCTTTTTCTTTCATTTGCAGAAAAAAAAAAGAACTAGCCACAGTGTCTGTGAATAAAGGAGTAATGTAGGGTTGGCATTTTAAAAGATCTCCCTCCCTCCCTCTCTTTTAGCAATAAGTGCCTAATCCTGCTCTCCTCATCATTGTAACAGCAGAATGAACAAACCCATGCTTCCTATTGTAGGTCAGCAAACATGCTTCTTTATTGCCAGCTACGTAGAGAATGCAACGGAAACTGGTTATCCAAGTCCAAGTTTATCCGAAGGACTGTATCTCCTGTTGAAGTCTTCTCAGCTCTTAAGATATTCATGGGAGACCCATCTAACTCCATCCTACTGCCTTGAAGGCATGACTGGTGAGAAGATGAGGGAGCATCTTCTCTGTGGCATCTCCCTGGTTGTAAAAGGCCCTCCTCTGGGAGACTAGATTGACCTCCTTCCTCGTCTCTTTCCAGTGACAGGTAAAAACCATACTTTTTAGGCAGGTTTTTAACAGTCGGTTATTTTAATACATACATAGATAGATAGATACATACATACAAGAGATGGGCACGAACTGCTGGTTCGGCAGTTCGGTGCAGTTAGTTTCACAGCCAAACAGCTGATCCGTGGTTCGCCACTCTGCCGCCTCCAGTGGGCACCCATACAGAGGCAGCACCCAGAGGAGGCTAATGCGCTCTCTCTCGCTCTCCCCCCTCTCTCTCACACACAATTCTTTTCTAGTCATTTGTTTTGCTTTTAACTGATTTGTCTTTTAATAATTTGTGAGTATTCATATGCCTTGGGTCCCGTAATTGAAAGAAAAGTGGCGCGGAAATGAAATAAAGAAATAAAAATAAGGAAATAAACTGAAACTGAAAAAGAGAGTGAATGGTATTCGTGGCATGGTAGTGAAAGCACAAGTTATTCTCATGCGTCGTTTCCCCTGTGCGTTTCAGGCTATCGCCGTGTGCATCCTCACCTGGAAGTAAGTCCCACTGAACAAAGTGGGGCTTACTTGTGTGCAAATCGCATGGACCTCTGCTTCCTTCAGTGCCAAAGACGTGCCTTGCAGCAGGCTAAAACATTTCAATTATGTGTTCTGAGTGGCTGCAATTTGGTGGAGATTTCCCCCCACCACCACCTTCAGTCTTCCATGGTACTAAGAAGGAGGCAGAGAGATCGCTCTTTTTTTTTCATGCCCTTGGAGGAGGAAACTGCTAGCAGGGAATTTCCCTTAAGACGTTTTGAAACCTCCTTCCTCCCCTGTTCTGACAGAGCATGCTGACCTTCAGAGCAGGCTGCAAAGCTCAGCCTTCTCTTTCATTCTTTCAAGGGAGAGAAGCCTGAAGGCTTTAGGCAAAGCTCACGCAGGCAGGATAGAGTGTCACCCGAAGGCTACCTTGCATGGCCACCAATGATGTCCGACTGCAAAGCTTGTAAGAGCTGGCTTCCTCTTTCAGGGGCATCTGTCATCATACAGTGCGCAAAACTTAATTTTTCAACATGCACATGGGAGCATTGATTTTTGACACCTCCACATGCAAAGAGCAGCACGTAAGCAGTTCACAACTGGTTGAACGTGGGACTAGGCTGGCCAAAAACATTTTACTACTTAAGGAAACAACAAATGGACAGATGAGATGGACAGTTAGTTAGTTAGTTTTTGATTTGTCTTATTTATAGGGCATCTTTCTCCCAGTAAGAAGACTCGAGGCAGCTGGCTCTGTTTATTGATCTATTTTGTTTCAAATATTTTTACCCTGCCTTTACATCATTAAAAAGACAATATTACAACATTAAAAGACAACGGTGAGTATACAAATACTAAAAAGGATCAAACAAATACCATACAAAAAACATAAGCAACACCAAAACACATTCAAAGCAGTAAGGTAAAACAATTCACTTAAAAACCCCACTGTGGCAGCCCATCGCTCACGGAAAGCTTGCTTGAAGAGAAAGGTCTTCACTTGCCTGTGGAAGGACAGCAAAGATGGGGACAGGCTGGCCTCTTGTGGGAGGGAGTTCCAAGGTCTGAGAGCAGCAACAGAGAAGGCCCTCTCCCATGTCCCCACCAAACACACCTGTGAAGGTAGCAGGATTCCTGATGATCTTAAGCAGGTTCATAAAGGCAGACGTAGCTTAGAACCAGCATCATGAATTCAGCCCAAAATGGATCGGCCGTTAGTGGAGCTGCTGTGATGGGGGGTTATGTGATCTCTGTAACCAGCTCAATCAGCAATCTGGCTGCTGCATTTTGGACCCACTGAAGTTTCCTGATAGTTTCCATCGAAAGCCCCACATAGAGAGCATTGTAGTAATCCAGTTGGGATATAACTAAGACATGTGTCTTAACTGGACTCATCAGAGTTCTCCTCACGAAAGAGGAATCCTGTGTAGGCAATGGTCAGACACGAACCTGTTTCAATTCCAGCAAAGATTCTTGATTCTGTGCCTTCAGATTATAGCGACGGCTAGCACCTGCACAGTCTCATTCTAACAACACATGAGCTCTAGAATGTGAGGCAACTGTTGCAAGCTCACAAGTGAACTCCAAGTTCTTTTGCTGAGAGAAAGCATGCTCTGGGATTAGATGACTCTGCAATTATGCAGGGAATTTATGATCCCGTATCAGCCCAGCACTTTTCAGCCAAAGGAAAAATGGCACAGCAGCAAGATGACTTAGCCTGGGAAGAAGTAGAAATGGCAGTGCAGAAGAGCCATGAGGACTGTACAGAAAGGGAAGCAATAATCATTTATGACATGAATCGCAGGCTTAAAAAAATATGCCCAAATTTCACCCTGCTGGGATGTTTAAGTGTCCATGTGACAAAAAAGGATCAGTATACCTCAAGGGTGTTCCGAACTCTCCCATCGCAGGAGGATGCGGCAAGAAAAGCCATGTCCTGCCCACTCCCACTGCCAGTTGTACCTGCCTAGCTACCTTTCTATTTCTGCTACAGAGTGAGCAAGAAGATGGAAGCGCCCTTCAGAAAGCAGTTCCTCACGGGGCCAGCTATTTTCCAGATGGATCCTCAGAGCCCAGCATTTGGACTGAAGTAGGCTCTCTCTGTTTAGTCATAGAAAGGGGGCACATTGGCCACTCCTGGGGGTCTGCCATCTAAGATGGCTGCCTTCTTTTGCCTAATGGGTGGACCAGCTTTGATTCCATCTGTACGAAAAAAAATCAAGACTGCTACTCATTCTCATGGTTCATTCATAGATCATAGAAAATTGTCTTACACCAGGTTAGACTAATGATCATTTTAGCCCAGCATTGTCTCCTGAAACGGGGAGCAGCTCTCCGGGTTGTCAGGTATATAGTCTTTCTGTTAGTCTACATTTATTAAATTGTATTACTGTATTCATTGCTATACATTTCCCAAAAAAACTGCCACTCATATGGGAGTGTTTTATATTGCAAAAGTATTGTGCCTTCGTTGCTCGCCTCTCGCCATGCCTGCGTGCATGTGTATATGTTTCTGACATTCCTTAATACTCTTGTGTAGTCTGCAGGAAAAGATAGAGGAGCCACCCTGTGACCTTGAAAAGGGGCCTTCAGCAGGACCTGGGCAATACCACGTTCTTATCAAGGATGGTCAGTGCTGTCCTGAAACCAGTCAAAACCTGCTCCCCAGGCCTCGCCCAACACCCCTCCAATATGCCCCTAAAGCTCTCTAGCATAAGAAACTGATAAGCTAAGGTATATAAGGGTCTGTTGCTGTCTTTGTTAGACACTTTTGCTCGCCCGCATGGCCACTAGCGTGGATCTTTTGGCTTCAATAAAATTGCGTTGCAACATGCTGGTCTCCTTTTTCTTGGTCTTCTGCCAGGGACTTCCCCACCTGAGCTAGGTAACATTTCCTCTCAACTGCTATGTCAGGAGGCGACAGGAGGGAGATAGGATCAACCACCACTCATTGGGTGGAGAGCTAATCCACTCAGTTATATCACATTTATACTAATGTACTAACAGATGATGATGATTAGTGGATGAAACACACTTCCATGGTCCTCGTAGTCATTGGGGCTTTGGGAACAATATCAAGAAATTTCGCACAGTACTATAAGCAGTTGCAGATCTCAGAAATCACACCATCAAAGCTACAAAAAAACAGCAATATTAGGAACAGCATACATACTCTGCCGATATTTAACAGATACTTAGGTTAAAACTTGTATCTGTTATATAATACCAGTCAATATTTTTATAATTTTGATTGTGTCTGGTGTTTTTTAATAATAATATACTCTATTAATAGTAATAAGCTGTATTAATTAATAGTACTATGCTATTATACTAACAGCAGCAACAATAATATACTAAATAATACTAATTCTACATAGCAATAAAACTAAATAATATATTACATTTATACTAAATAAATAAAGCAGTCTTCTAACTCCCAATGGTTTAGCTACAGTGAAAATAAAATGCTTTATTGTTGTTATTGCTGCTGCTATTATTTGTTTGTCTCATTTACAGGCTACTTTTCTTCCAATGAGGGGACTCAAGACAGCTCACAGTGTCTAAAAATAGAATAAAAACTCAATCAATTATACATTTTAACAACTGAACTATAATAGTAATTAAAATACTTTGAATGAAAACTTTAAAAAGACTTACTCAACGAAAAAGCAGCATTCAGGGACTGAGTTATGATTATTAAAAGCCTGTCTAAAGAGGACTACCGGCTTGACGCTGCGATGAGACAGCAACAGGAGGACGGAGCTCCGTCCCCTGGGCTGAATTCCGACCTGTTTGGGACCCCCCAGGGGGTTAAAACCACCCCAAAGAGGTGGTGAAATGGGGGAGAAGCCTGTTGATCACGGGGGGAACAGCGGTTACCACGTTTGATCCGGGAAACTCCCCAATCAACCAGCGGGCGGAAACAAGCAGCTGAACTAGCTTGCTTGCAAGTCGTCAGCAGCCGGCAATGGAGAAGCGATAAATCAGCCTAATTAACATCGTGTTACCACTGGGTGAGAAACATTTTTTAACTGTATTGCTTTACTATCCCTGGATGAGACAATCTCTATGGCAGAAATAGCGTCTTCTGTCCCCCACCACTGATTGAGCAGTGGTGAATCTGGAGAGAGGAGGAGACGCAGGGAGACACAAGGAAAATAAATTGGACTTTAATTAGACATTTAATTATACTTCAAGGAAGGAAGTTTGGTATTACTTTGTTGTTATAAACTTAAGAATCTTTCTCTTGAAAACATCATTGGCAACAACTCTCGGAAACTAAACCTATTTATGTTACTTGAAACAGCTATCTAAGGTTCTGGCAAAAAGCCTAGAATCAATGACCTTGAACACTTTATGGCTGTTTGGAATTCCGTTTCTTTTTGAGGACAGAACTGAACTACAGATAAATTAACCCAGAAAGCCCAATCCAGCCAAAGTGGAACTTCTAAACTGTATCCTGGGTTCTGAACTTGACTGGACCTTGAGCCTTTAGGCAGGGAAAACTCTCTATGTCTGAGACTGGATTCAAGCTTAACCGTAAAGATGATCAATCCATTAAAGTGGACCTATGGAAGCAAGTATTGATGGAATTGGACTGATTACTTTAAGCATTTGGACAACTTTCACTTGGAATACAATTATTTGACATCTGGGACATAATGCTACAACAAGGACAATTTTGGGATGAAACAAAATCTACCCTTCAAGCAATTTTAGAAATAGTGAGATCCCACAACGAAGAGGCAAAATTATTAATGAAGCAGTTGAAGAAGAACTATAGTCAACAGGAGACAGGGAATAATGAACAAGGAAATGAGAGGGTGGTGGATGATGTATGCCAATCAAAAGAGGGGCTGCAAAAAATCAGAGGAGAAAACCTAGGAGATTTAATTCTAATCCTGGAGCCGAGGAGAGTTTTAGGTGTGCTAAGGGAAGATAAGGGAAGAGAATCAGCAGATCTAATTAAAAAGAGCCTGGAAGATCTATTGGAGATAGATCAAATGTATAAAATGTTCTCAGGTGGCACAAGGCACGGCAGAATTTTTAGAGAGATAGAAACAAGAACTGAGAAAAGACAAATAAGAGAAGGAGTTACTTAGAAAGATGAAAAAGGAAAAAAATATTAAGGTGGCCTTCAATGTTGAAAGCATGTATATACCTAACTTCTGGAATTGTAAGGGGGCATATCCTATATATTAGAAAAGGGAATTAAACTGAAATAAGGGATCACTAATCAGGGTAAAGGCATAACACGGTGGTTCTTAAGGTAAATTGAAGCTAGATATAAGGATGAGGTAAAACAAATAGTACTTAATGAACATACATTAGATATGATATTGATATAGACATGATAGAAAATGTGGAGATAGAAATGGCTAAACAAGTATATAAAGAAAATCTGTATAAAATGCTTTAGATAACATCTATTATGTGTTAGGAACCTATTCAGCTATTACTGGTATAAAATACAAAGTTCATTGGTTATATCACCTCAAAATTATATAAATTTGGAACCGGAATTACTTTTATTAGGTATGTTATTAGAGGATTTTGAGAACATTGTATACTATGAGAGCAATATTATGATAGTAGCCAATATTGTATGCTAAAATACACACATGAATGGTTTAAAGTAAACGTTTAAAAAATGTATAGATTTTGAAGGGACAACTAAGAAGACACCAAGACACAAAAAACAAATAATTATAAGCAACCCATGTAACACGATGTTTAACAAGCACAAATTGAATGTAGATAGATTGAAAAACTAATAAAATGTTGTTTTTTAAAAAAAGCCTGTCTAAAGAGATGGGTCTTCAGCTGTTGGCGGAAGGATAAAAAGGAGAGGGCCAGCCTAACCTCCCCAGGGAGAACATTGCACAATCTGGGAGCAGCCACAGAGAAGGCCCTCTCCCGTGTCCCAATCAACTGAGCTTGTGCTAGCGATGGGACCGAGAGGTGGACCTCCTCTGAAGATCTTAAGAGCTGAGAAGTCTCATATGGGATGATACAGTCCTTCAGGTAGTCTTTGCAAAGTACTTTTCATTTCTCAGCATAGTCTCAGCCGAGTAGACTTTGTCTAGGGGGGCGGGGTAAAAATCTAATAAAGTAAAGTAAAGTATAGTTGGTGCAGCAGATGAATGGACCAAAGGGTCAAGCCTAAACATTAGGACTCGAGTTCTAAAAACCTGCAGGTCAGAGAACATGCTTGAAAAGATGCTGATTTTTTTTTAATTTCAGGAGTTAGGCTGATTTTTTTTTAATTTCAGGAGTTAGGTAAGTGTTTTAAATTGGTAGCCAAATATTTTAGGATGACTTCGGTTGATGAAATTAGTATGGGGAGCAGGATGACCTGGTCTTATTTCCATATTCTTTTAATTTCTTGCCTCTCGTTCAGTACTTTGCAATTTTTGAACTTTCTGAACTTTCTTTTGATATTGCTTGTTGATGGAACTCCAAATTCTATATGGTATGCTTTCTTTTGTTGCTTATAAAATCAAGTGTTTTATCTATGCTAACTTGCTTGTCCCAATACAGTACTGCAGTTTCATTTTCTAAAACTAGAGATGGTTGGAATTTATAATAAAGAAGAGAAGATGTGAGTAAACTGTTAGGTTTACCCAACTGCTGAAAAAATGTTTTTTGAAACTTGGTAATGCCGAATCATTAAATCCACTGATGTTAGTTTAGGACGCCCAGCTATGATATAATGAATTGTTTCTTTAGATTTATGAATTATTTCTTTAGATTCATGCATCACTTGTGAATTTATTCCATAATTATTTTCTGATATTAATCTAATGCAATCAACTCAGTTTTGGATTACATGCACAAATCTCTCAGTTTAAGCCTGATGATGACCAAAGGTCTGATTGTTGCTTATCAACAATATGAACCACAAGGAAACTAGGAATGTGCATTTAGAATCAGAAAGATTCGTAATTCACCGAATTAGTTGGATAGTTTGGAAATATCTGGATCCAAATGTCATGGTTCTGAATATATGTAACAGTAATTAGTAATATTCAGAGTCTCATTTACTTCTATAGATTAGACAGCAAAAGGCTACGTTTCTGCTTAAAGGAAGAAGTAAAAGTGAAACCTATTTCTCGAGCATTCTGGAGTGATCTCTTGCGAAATGAAACTTAAAGACAATCTGGCACCAAAGAGAGAAGGGACCGAGAACTCAGTGTCTCCTGATGGTGGTTTCCATGGGTTTCCCAAGGGCCTGGAGTGACAGCAAAACCTGTAAATGATGTCGGTCTGCACCAATGAAATCTAGAAGCAGGCACAGACACCAGAAGATATATTTTCACATTGGTTCTTTCCAATGGAAAGGTAGGCATGGCTACTCAAAAATCCTGGAGCGTTTGCTGTTAGGATATGCTCTGGTGCAAGCCTGCATTGTAGCAACAGGATTTCAGCCTTAGAACCATTACCAGTGCTTTCTTACCAATCTTGCAAAACAAGGTATATTTTGTTTGATTTTCTTTTGGGATGGTCAAGTTTCGTGCTACGAGACTGGGAATATTGCAGGACGTGGAATATCTTACTCTATGAATCTACTAATCCTAAATCTGACTCCCAACTATATTAAGTAAAAAATATATAATGAGATGTAGCAAATGGAAATATAATTGGAGGCTTCAGAAAAGAACACGGAGAAAACTGTTAAGAATTAAAGCTCCTCCTTTAGGCACCGAGGTTACTTGCTACTGCAATGACCCTGGAAGTTTAAACCATCAAAAGAGGTTTATTAAATTAGTCGGCTATCTGACATGCTCATGAATAGATCTGCTTCCAACCCAAGAAACATAAGCCAGCCTTTGCTCTTTGCTTCCACTTGAACCATTACCAGCTTGAAACACTCTGTATTAGTCACATTTCCTCTTTTATACTATTTAGTGTCCTTGACATTTTAGGGAGGAAGAATTCCTACTAAGTATTCATTGTTTTGGATCTTCCCCACCCCCATTTTTTGCAGAAGGCTGGAACTGACACAGTGGGTTGCTTGTACTTTCACACTATCACAAATGGACACCCGTGAGCTGTTTACACTGTTTTGTTTTGTTTTGTTTAGGACGTGATTCCACACAGAAACTCTTTAATGGATGACTTTTCGTCTTAGGCAAGGTGTGGGAAACTCCACAAAGGAAGGAAGAAATACATACATGCAGCTGTACACACATACATGAACCGAACTCCTGGCTTGTTGTTTCCTTAACAAGCCAGAGTCTGAAACCAGTGTTTAAACGTGACTTGCAGTTCTTCGGCTTGTTCAGGGCCAGGAGGTGTGTTTGGAGGCAATGATGAATTTTGTATTAGTGGCAAGTTTTGGGTTGTACAGAAACTGCTCCCCCTGGGGCAGTGCACATCAGCATGCTTGTTCTTATGTGAGCATGGTCATATACTTTAATTCTGCAGCACAAAATACAACGGTAGTGCAGAAGCAACAGCAACAGAAACACGTTATTATTAGCAATCCAAATAAAGAAATATTAGATAATCAAGTGAATTTTAATGTATCAAATGACCTCAGGATTGTGCTGTTCCCCTACTTCTGTTGCATGTTTTTTGTTTGATGAAAAGATCTGGGAAATCTTGAAAAGTTTCACAGATTGTGACTTTGTGGGTGTATAATCACAATACAGAGTTTGGAATTCATGGCTGACACGGGTATCCTTCTTCTCTCTTTCTTTCTGGGTACAAATGGTTCTTAAATCGCAGAGTTACTCTGCAAAACCGAAGCTGGATTTTGTTCTAATCCAAGCAAAACAAAAGTGGATACGAACAACTCGGTATATTCCTATTGACTCATAAATGTTTTTTTTGTGTGTTGACATGACTGGATATTAACTCCCGCTAAGTTTTGCGCTCTTCGCTATGACGAACAATACATCCCTTCTTTTCCAAAAGAAGAGAGAAAAGGTTGATACTACCAAGACACTGATGTCATAAAATAAGATATGAAATGTTTCTCCACCCCCTCACACAAGCCAAGAATATGCTACACTGTGCAAAAGCAAATGAATGCACAAAAGAACAGTTTTTCAACTGCAGTTTGTGATCACAATCCCTCCTTTGATTAAAAAAACAAAACAAAAAACAAAAAAAATGATTTCCCCCACATTTGAATTTTACAATTGTTTGGAATAAAAGCTCGTCTGAGCATTAACTCATTACCTATTCATGGCACATCACAAGTTGCACTGATTATGACTTCACTTCTGTTAGCATAACAACCCAAGAGTGTATGCGGTGGTTTCTAAACAGACATAGTGACACAACTATAGATTCTTATACACTGGTCAGAGAGTAAATATATCCAAAAATTTTGAAAAAAAAACCTGTGGGTGAGACTCATTTAGATTTTCCAAACTCTGCCTCAGATGAATAACTGCATTTGAGAAAAAGCTGAGATGTGCATGTTTTTAATAGATTGATGTCCTTCCTGAGTTAGCCCTGAACACCAAAGAACACCCATGGGCCAGTTCAGATGTGCTGATTCATCACTCGTTGACTCCAGAATCAAATAACATCACACACAGGCCATCACTGATAAATAAATAAAAGATAATTCTCATATCACCTTGTCTGACACAAATAATTCTTCTTAATCAAGATATTTTCCCCTTTTGCCTTCCGCTCAGTCACAGAATGAACAACTAAGCAATGAAACATCTCTAATGGACAGACATTCATGGTTGTTCCATGAACATGGAGCCACTAAGAACAGGATTTTTGCATTTTCAGGACTACAAATACCATAATTATCCATCCTGGGAGTTCTACCTATCTTACAAGCATCTGGGAAATACCTGAATGTGATGCATCTGAGAAAAAGGCCTAATTTAGAAGACGTTGTGTCTTAAGATAGGCCAAGCTCTGCTCCATCTTCCTGTTCCTACCCCAGTCCTAGCTGGAAGCATTCTTTCTGAGAAGGAACCTCTAAAGACATTTCTGTGCTTCAAGTTCACCACAATACTGAAGAAATTACATGATCAGGACTGTGGAAAGGAGCGTAAATACAGCCCAGCTTTCCTATCCTGGAAATTATCTGTCACAGAGGTCTTTCTAACAGCTTTATTTCCTGAGGTTCTTCAATGGGAGGTGCAGAAAACTGAGGAAAGTCCACGGTGTTGTGCTAGATCCAGCACCATTTTGAGATGACCCTCTGTAAGAGGATGCTGATGATTTCTCTTGATTTGCTGCAGCATTAGGGAAGGACGGAAATCAACATTCTTCTGACCAATATCTGACACGGCACTAGCTCAGAGATGCCAAGTGCTGGTGCCCACTCTGTGTTGAGCTACGTCATCTCTAAAGGCCTATTACTGTACTACATAAATAGTAAGACTGCTGCTTCTGAAGAGCTGCTTCCCTCAGCACTTTGTTACTACGTGGGATGGAGAAAACCACATGAGAGAGGAGGAGCTCCTAATTCTTCCCTCAGTGCTGCCGGAAATATAGATTCTTGAATACAAAAGTACATACATGCAAATACTTAACAACAATAGTTGCTAACT
Organism: Intellagama lesueurii; assembly: GCA_037013535.1. NCBI lineage: Eukaryota > Metazoa > Chordata > Lepidosauria > Squamata > Agamidae > Intellagama > Intellagama lesueurii. The sequence goes on from JBAJHW010000008.1 coordinate 15,295,940, forward strand.
ACAGATCACTGGTAGGAAGTTCATTTCAACGGTAAGCCTTTGTTGAATTCATGCTAATGATAGCTTCTAATTCTTCAAGAAAGTTCTTCGAATTATATCTTGAATTCAAAGCAGGATCACAGAAGTGTGGAGTCGATGATCATCCCTGTCAATGCCGTTGATCAGTACCTAAACTGCTCCTGACAGATGGTCATCCAACTTGTTAAGAAACCTCCAACAAAGGAGAGGCCACCTATTCTGAAGATAATCTATTCCATTGTCAAACAGCTCTGATTATTAGGAAGTTTGGTTAGCCAGAATCTTCTGTTGTAATTGGAATCCACTGGTCTGGGTTCTATCTTCTGGAGCAGCAGGAAACAACCTTGCTCCTTCTTCCATGTGACCACAATTGTTCTTACATCAAAAGATAATTATTGTTTGACTTGTCAATCTTCTCTGCTCCAGGCTCAAGCTTTCTCAATCATTCCTGATTGAAAGGGAGACACACTCATTTTAGATAAGCCATGTGCCTTGGTTCATGGAGGATGGCTCTTATGAATGAAGGACTACTCGGTATAAACCCAGTGAGAAGCAGAAGAAGAGGGAGCTGCAAGGGCCTTCAGGGAGATGTACTGTATTTTCTATTTATATTATAGCCACGGTTTCCAAATTTGCATTGGGAATGACCGCATGCCAATTCTAGACTTGTCCTTTTCTTCTCTCCCTTCTGGTGACGCATTGTCCTTCTTTGTGTAAATTTTACTAGCTTCTCCCTTCACACATTACACTGGAGGTATGGAAACAGGAAATAGGGGAAGGTTTTATCTTCCCTCTCATCTGCACAACATACTCTGAAGATTGTTGTTGTTGTTTAGTCGTTAAGTCGTGTCCGACTCTTCGTGACCCCATGGACAAGAGCACGCCAGGCCCTCCTGTCTTCCACTGCCTTCCCTCTCATCTGCACAACATACTCTGAAGATACCCGGAATATAATCTTGTGTTTCTGACAACCTAGGCGTCAGCATTCTCCTCTAAAGGATCAGCTCCTGTGTTAGGGAAACATCTTGGAAAGGTACTATTTAAAAATAATTAGTTACAACTATAATTCCAAATAGCTTGTTGCCATTATAATTACATTTTTAGAACAACTCCATGCTATGTCATTTTTTTAAAAGAATAACTGAAATATTTTTTTTTATTTACTTAAAAACAGCTAAGTGCCACAAGCTGTGGGAGCATGCAAGAAAACACTCCCTGTCATCATCATCTACAACAAATCTTAAGGTAGCATTACAAGATAATGTAACCATGGGATATTCCTCCACCTTCATGTAGGGAAGCCACATCCACATAAGTACAAGTTACAATTATACCACAAAAGGAGTAAAGTTATCTCTCCTTAAATTACAACCTTAATGTGAACGGACCTATACCTTAGTTATTGCAAGAATGAATTACAAGTTCTGGTGACTGATCAGGTCTGAACAACAGAAATACATCACTTGGCTCAAACATTTAAAAATGAACTTCATGAGAAGGATATCCATGGACAAACATGTCTTTAAATGGCCTATTCACAATTAATTTGGTTAATCCTGAATTCTACAAAATACGTGACAACTATACAGTATTGCCGTTAACACAGTCGTGTTTCTTAAACTGTATATTGTACCCAACATTTGCACCAATGTTTTTTAAAGTTCATTAACTGCTTGACTTATAATTATTTCAGCTAAATCTCAGCTTAAAAAAAAATCTGAATAGAGACAAAGGGTCAAAGCATATATTAGTATTTAAAAAAAACTCAAAACCACAATGTATCATTCTTGAGTTCTCATTATGTTTGATTACTTTCTCATCACATTTCCAAAACACCCAATATTCTTCATATTCCTAACTTTAAAAAAATATTTTCATCCCTCTGATAGCCTGTCTGATAAAACAGACAACTTCTAATTCAATTTTCTTTGAAGATTTGTACTCCACCGTTCTGGAGTTTGGGAAAGTAACTTTTTTAAAAAATTACAGCTTCCAGAATCCACTGGACTAGCTGGCTGCTTAAAGTAAGGTTGCTGAAAAATAACACTGGTAAAAAATAACACTGATAAAAAATAACACTGATCAAAACTTTATTTATTTATTTATTCGATTTTTATCCCGCCCTTTAAACAAAGGTTTAAACTTAAAACAAAAACAAAAGGAGTCTTTAGATTGAAACTTCTTCTGCCCCTCCTGAATTGAAAAAAAAAATTGACAGCCATTCTCAAACCCGACGCGCTTCTGACAATGAGAAAGTATTATAGGTTGAGCAAAATATGTGTATGCGACAGTATCCAGGTTTTTTTTAAAAAAATGTAGCCTTAAGGCTATCAAAAACTTTGGCAGCAGGGTGGATAAAACTCAATTTAAAAAAAAAATCAAATTGATTTAAATCACGATTTAAATTTTAAAAATGATTTTTTAAAAAAATTTAAATTGTCAAAACAATCCAATTTTTAAAAATTAAACTGTGATTTAAATTCATTGGATTTCAATCAAATCCACCCTGTTTGGCAGCCAACAAAATTTACGTATCCAAAAGACCCAGGCCTTTAGTTACATGGGGGAATTAAAAATATATGGAATCATTTGGTGCCTGCTAAGCATGCATGTTTTTTCCCCCTACCAAAACAATCCCATTTTTTTTTTGTGACCAGTAACCAGTAACCATAAACCAGCTCCTTGCACATCTCTCGGTTAAAGTGCCCATGATCAATCAGAGTCTATTAACTTCATTTTTGATATTCCAACACTATGTTTTCTTTGAGAACCTCGTATCTGTTTTAAGTCTGGCAGTTACATCTTCAAACACTTGCCGTCACGGAGGCCCTATTTAACTTTAATAGGGCTTTTGTTGATGAAGAGCTTTGAAGGCTGAGCTGTTCATTATCCTTAACCTCTTAGAGAGGAGCACAATATAGAGAATGCATGGGGACATCCCAAGTCAACAGCAACCCCTTTAATGAGCGTCAATAAACAGTGCTGAAATGTACGACGGAGGAGCCTATTACTCATTCAGTTTGTCATTAGAATCACCACGGACTCTGTATCAACCTACTTAATTGTCACCAGAATTGTAATGTGCAACTGCGCTGACAAGGTACGTGCCCTTGACAAACACTAAGATGGTTCTTCAATCATTGACTTATTTATCTATTATACTCATAACTTGTTCTTTTGCAAAGAAAGCCCAGAGTTGCTTAAAGGTAAAGGTAAAGGTTCCCCTTGACATTTAGTCCAGTCATGTACAACTCTAGGGGGCGGTGCTCATCCCCGTCTCCAAGCCATAGAGCCAGCGTTTGTTCGTAGACAGTTTCCGTGGTCACGTGGCCAGCACGACTAGACACGGAATGCCGTTACCTTCCCACCGTGGTGGTACCTATTTATCTACTCTAATTTTTACATGCTTTTGAACAACTAGGTTGGCAGGAGCTGGGACAAGCGACGGGAGCTCACTATTCGATCTTACGACGGCTGATCTTCTGACCTTGCAGCACAGAGGCTTCTGCGGTTTAACCCACAGCACCACCACGTCCCTGTCCAGAGTTGCTTACATGGACTTAAAAGAATCATGTCACTCATCTAGGCACTGATCAGGTCTACAATTAATTAGTTTCAACCGTCCTCTTAGAATAGAGCATCAGTGCATGTAAGCAAGTGATCTAAATGAGCGGGAGAAGCTTAATAGGAAAAAGAAAAAGCATAAGTGCATTTGTCTTCAACTCAAACTATGCACAGATGGGCTTAAGGTTTCCTCTTCTTTTTTTCTGAGATCACTTCCTGTCTCCTCCTGGGGGAGAAATTTGGTTTTCCCTTTAGCAGGAACTCACCCAGGTTTCTACTTGTAATGAATACCTGGAAATAAAATTGAAAAAGGCATTTGACTTTTCAACGTGAAATAAAGGATGAAACAAGGCTCAAGAGTTGGGAGATAAGCCAGACTTAGGACTGAGACTTCAATACGTTGTTACAGCTGCCAATTTGGACAGCTTTAAAAGTTGATAAGGCTATCAGTGGCGACTAGTCATGATGAATATACATTTTGGAATCAGTCCCAAGGGAACAATGCCCCTGCATATGTATTAATGGGGAGCATCAGCATGTGAGTGCATAGGCCTGCTTTTGCACACATACCCTCTATTTCAAAAGACGGTCCAACATGGAAACAGGCCTTTCATCAAGCAAAGTTTTTCTTATGTTCTTAATGGGGTAGAAACACATCATTTTTAGTTTTATTTGAAAATACTGCTACAGAGTCTGGTTTTTGCTTGGTTTTCTTAATTTGTGTTACTACTTGAAATTTTGTAGGTAGTCATATAATTGTTGCATGAATGAAATACATAGGAATTTAGGGTTGAATTGAGCAATATTTTGCTGGTAAAGGGACTCTTCTACTGACTGAATAGCCTCTGACTTAGAGGTTGTCTAAGTAAAAGTAACGTTGCAGACTCAAGTAAGCCAGAGATAAGATAGATGGTGCGGTAATCTTAAGAACCAGTCACACCCGAATGGCATTCCAGAACTAATTTCCTTCTGATCATAATTGTTTGGATCGAAGCACAGTTATATCAAGATTTTGTAGGTCTAGTTATACTTCATTTTTTGTTTTGTTTTCGTTTTTGCTTGCTGAGAGCAATTCTTATTTTAACACTAGACAAAAGTAGCCTACGGGATAGAATGTTGGGCTATAACCAGGAGACCTGGATGCCTAGCCCCATTTGGCTGGAGAACCACACTGGAGTTGACAATGGTAAACCAATCCTTGAACATCTCATTCACCCTAAAAAAACCTGGTAGGATCACCGTAGGTCAGAGGTCACCTGATGGCTCAGGTTACAACAACAACAACAACATTTCTGCAAATCAACAGAATCTATCATCTTGGATATGAACATTGCTTTGAATTTTTCTAGTAGCTACAATTATCGAAACGGTGACTGCCTACATTTATCACCAGACATTATGTTTGTCCACATGGCTGCATAAAAAGACTGTTAAGAGAGCTGATAACAAGAAATCCTTGCATCTTTTGAAGGAGATTTTGGTTGCTTGACAATACTTTGGATCAACTAAGAAAGTTCATTCTTGTAAAAAAAAAAAAATCAGAATGAGATTTTTTAAAAAAGTAAATAAATAAAAACCAAATCTCAGAAACTAAAACTGGGTTTCAAACTTTACATTAAGCAAGAACCACAGCACTGGGTTAAATATGAGGGTTTAAAATAAATTTTTTTAAAGGAGAGGGAGGACTACATGAGATGTCTGCATAGGAATCTCCACTGGTTTCTTTCATTCTTGGGTTCACTACATGGTTCTTCCCCAACTAATCTTAGGTCAACTCATCTCATTCTTTATTTGCCATTTTTAATATAATACTTGCTTAATTCTTTTTTAATATTGTATACTTACTGTTTTTAGCTTTTAAATATTGTCCTTTTAATGATGCAAGCCGCCTTGGAGAAAGGCAGGGTAAAATATTTTAAATAAATACATAAATAAATCTCGTTACATGACATCACACAAATAGACAACTGCTGAAATACAGTGGAAAAGGGAGATATTTTCCAATCTGTCAAAAACGTTTCTGAAATACAGTCAACTGTTTGGAGTCAATACCACCCCAAACAAGGCTGTTTTGTTATTTAACCATTTAAAAATGAAATTAATAATACATACTAGTTTTTCATGAAATATTTTAAAAGGCTGCACATTTCTGAAAAGAGATAAATGTACTGTTACTTGAAGGTCTCCCTACAAAACTTCATCCCACAGTGTAGTCAACCTTCTAAAAACTATAGTTGGCCAAATTTCAAGCCTACATCATCAGAAGGCATTTTTATATTGAAATAGTATCAGAGAAACAGAAAACACTATAAATAGTTTGATTGTCATTTTCTGCATTCAACGTTCTGTGTCGGCTTTCCATTCAACGTAGCACACGGTGCAAAAAATAATATTATACACTCAGAAATGTTAAGAACAAGGGGAACAATCCTGGCAGGTTTGTGCTATTAAGTCCCACTGGTTTTGGTATGGAAGATAAGTTGTTGTTGTTGTTTAGTCGTTAAGTCGTGTCCGACTCTTCATGACCCCATGGACCAGAGCACGCCAGCCCTCCTGTCTTCCACTGCCTCCCAGAGTTGGGTCAAATTCATGTTGGTAGCTTCGATGACACTGTCCAACCATCTCGTCCTCTGTCGTCCCCTTCTCCTCTTGCCCTCACACTTTCCCAACATTAGGGTCTTTTCCAGGGAGTCTTCTCTTCTCACGAGATGGCCAAAGTATTGGAGCCTCAGCTTCAGGATCTGTCCCTTCCAGTGAGCACTCAAGGTTGATTTCCTTCAGAACAGATAGGTTTGATCTCCTTGCAGTCCAGGGGATTCTCAAGAGTCTCCTCCAGCACCACAATTCAAAAGCATCAATTCTTTGGTGGTCAGCCTTCTTTATGGTCCAGCTCTCACTTCCATACATCGCTACTGGAAAAACCATAGCTTTAACTATGCGGACCTTTGTCGGCAAGGTGATGTCTCTGCTTTTTAATATGTTGTCTAGGTTTGTCATCGTTTTCCTCCCAAGAAGCAGGTGTCTTTTAATTTCGTGGCTGCTGTCACCATCTGCAATGATCATGGAGCCCAGGAAAGTAAAATCTGTCACTGTCTCCATATCTTCCCCTTCTATTTGCCAGGAAGTGATGGGACCAGTGGCCATGATCTTAGTTTTTTTGATGTTGAGCTTCAGACCATTTTTGGCGCTCTCCTCTTTCACCCTCATTAAGAGGTTCTTTAATTCCTCCTCACTTTCTGCCATCAGAGTGGTATCATCTGCATATCTGAGGCTGTTGATATTTCTTCCGGAAATCTTAATTCCAGTTTGGGATTCATCCAGTCCTGCCTTTCGCATGATGTATTCTGCACATGTTAAATAAGCAGGGAGACAATATACAGCCTTGTCGTACTCCTTTCCCAATTTTGAACCAATCAGTTGTTCCATATCCAGTTCTAACTGTTGCTTCCTGTCCCACATAGAGATTTCTCAGGAGATAGATGAGGTGATCAGGCACTCCCATTTCTTTAAGAACTTGCCATAGTTTGTTGTGGTTGACACAGTCAAAGGCTTTTGCGTAGTCAATGAAGCAGAAGTAGATGTTTTTCTGGAACTCTCTGGCTTTCTCCATAATCCAGCGCATGTTAGCAATTTGGTCTCGAGTTCCTCTGCCCCTTCGAAATCCAGCTTGTACTTCTGGGAGTTCTCGGTCCACATACTGCTGAAGCCTACCTTGTAAGATTTTGAGCATAACCTTGCTAGCGTGTGAAATGAGTGCAATTGTACGGTAGTTGGAGCATTCTTTAGCACTTCCCTTCTTTGGGACTGGGATGTAGACTGATCTTTTCCAATCCTCTGGCCACTGCTGAGTTTTCCAAACTTGCTGGCATATTGAGTGTAGCACCTTAACAGCGTCATCTTTTAAGATTTTAAATAGTTAATGCCATCACCTCCACTGGCCTTGTTGTTAGCCATGCTTTCTAAGGCCCACTTGACTTCACTCTCCAGGATGTCTTGCTCAAGGTCAGCAACCACACTATCTGGGTTGTCCGGGACATCCAGATCTTTCTCATATAATTCCTCTGTGTATTCTTGCCACCTCTTCTTGATGTCTTCTGCTTCTGTGAGGTCCCTACCATTTTTGTCCTTTATCATGTCCATCTTTGCACGAAATGTTCCTGTAACATCTCCAATTTTCTTGAACAGATCTCTGGTTTTTCCCTTTCTATTCTTTTCCTCTATTTCTTTGCACTGTTCATTTAAGAAGGCCCTCTTGTCTCTCCTTGCTATTCTTTGGAAGTCAGCATTCAATTTTCTGTAACTTTCCCTGTCTCCCTTGCATTTTGTTTCCCTTCTCTTCTCTGCTATTTGTAAGGCCTCGTTGGACAGCCACTTTGCTTTCTTGCATTTCCTTTTCTTTGGGATGGTTTTTTTTCTTTGGGATGGTTGGTGAGTGCTCCAACACTGGAGGCATTCAAGAAGAACTTGGATAATCACCTGGCAGATATGCTTTGATTGTATTCCTGCATTGAGCGGGGGGTTGGACTTGATGACCTTGTAGGTCCCTTCCAACTTCACTTTTCTATGATTCTATGATCATCATGGCTATTAGGAACGTGCAGTGAGAAAACTTTCTGGGGACTCTTCTTTCAAGTTTTGGCTTCTTTTGGGTATTGACCATTTTGGTAAACCCCAAATTACTCAAACCTTTGGCTTCTTTCATTTTGATTTCCCTATTCTGGTTTCTGGCCCTAGAGCCAATTAAACCCTACAGAAGTCTTAAAACTAATCCACAAAAAGCAGAGACAAAAAAACAGACCATCATCCACTCTAAAAGTGGGTGGCAACAATAACAGCACACGAGAAAGAAAAATCAATCATCCACAAACCTACCCAGGCACTAACAGTACTTTAAAGTTCAAATTTATCATCATACCACCCCCCTCATCATCTCCATCAAATCATGAGCAGGAAACAGTACAGGTGAGAAAGAGAAATCATCATCATGACCATAACCTAACATACACACACACATTTACTATGGGCAATAAAATCTACACCCCTATATGGATGATTGAGGAGACAGGTCTTGATAGCTTTGGGGTTCTTACATTTTGATTTCCTCATTTTGCAGATTATATTAACCTTTTTTGAATTCCCAGATCTTTCCTATTTCAGAGGCTCCTTATCATAAAGCTGTGGAAGACTCTTTTGTGTTTCTTCCTCATTTGGGTTAACCTGAAAATCCCATCTCTTCCTTTCTTTCTTTGAATGAGAGCATGGCACAATTTAAAATAATGGATGTATATGAAATAGAAGTAAAATTGAAGACAAACAAAAAAGTTAAGATAATTAGACTATTTCTGACTCATCCTTCATGGCTATCCTGACTGTAAAATATAGATAAAATTAAAAACAAATCAAAATGTTGAGATAATTAGATTATTTTTGACTTCATTTTTGACTTCATGGCTAACCTGACTCTGGATGTAGTTGCTATAACGTTGTGTTGCATTGAAACCAGTTTTTAAGATTCTTCAGAAAAGTCCCCCAGTACTCTTTATGCTTATTTTACCTTGATCAAGTGTAACAACAACCTCTACTTTTCATTTATCACTATTTCCCAGAAGTATTCTAGTGTTCAGTGTTTTACGTGTGTTATGGTTTCTTGGTTTTTATTCATCTGCTTTAGTACTTTTTCATTGCTTGCTCAAGAAACTCTTAGCATCAAGTGCTAAATCCACATATCAAATCTTCTAGCTTCTTTTTTTATAACAACCTGTGTTAAGGTCCATGATTCCATGCCACACAGTAGAATCAAGAGTATTAGAGCACCACACAATGTATATTCTCAAAAGCTAATTTCAACAGCATATTATGTCCATTATCTTAAAGAAGATGCTCTGGGCCATCTCTAATTCCATCTTTTATTTCATGACTATGACCCCACTGTTCCAGGTGCTTAAATTTGTCAGCACTCTCCATGCTTTCATTCTTTAACTGCATTTCTTGGGCTGATTGCTTTTTTTTACTGATCACCATAAACTCTGTTTTCTTAACATTCATTTTAGACCTTTGTTCATTCCTTACTTCATTGACTTTATTGAGTAACCTCATCCGACTGCATAAATGGATAACCAGCAATACTATATTGCCTGCATATCAGATGGTGTTGATAATCTCTCCACTGACAATAATGCCCCCATTTGAATCAGCAACTGCTTCTCCAATGATATTCACTGAAAATAAATTGACCGGCCATAATAAGCATCTTTCTTTACTCTTCTTCATACCTCGATGTCTTCTGTCACCTGATCTTCAACTTTCACTGTAGCTTTTTAGTGCTCATAGAGGTTGCCAATTACAGAAATATGCTCAACTCAAGACTTGTGTTTATCAACAACTCCCTTAGTTTGCTATGTTGGACTATCAAATGTTTTCTCACACTTAGGAAACTAAAAGCCCTAAATGACGTGGCTCCAAGCTATCTCAAAGACCGTATCTCCCATTATGAGCCAGCTCAGGGGTTAAGATCATCAGGTGAGGCCTTTCTCTTGGTCCCACCACAATCACAGGTGCGTCTGATGGGGACACAAGAGAGATCCTTCTCTGTTGCTGCTCCCAGACTCTGGAACTCCCTCCCACTGGAGGCCCGATTGGCCCCATCTTTGCTATCCTTCCACAAGGAGACAAAGACCTTTCTTTTCAGGCAAGCCTTCCCTCAGTAAATCAGCTCCTTGTGTGTGATTTTTAGATAGTTATATCTTATTGCTCGGACTGGATTTTTTGTACGACTTTGGTGGTGGTCACATTTACTAATATCTCTGGGTTTAGAGCAGTGGTTCCCAACTTGAGTCTCCAGATGTTCTTAGACTAAAACTCCCAGAATCCTTTACCAGTAGCTGTGTTGGCCAGGATTTCTGGGTCCAAGAACATCTAGGAACCCAAAGCTGGGAACCAATGGTTTGGAGCAAACAGCATTTATATCTCAGCTTCCTGTGTGACCTTACTGATGTCTTAATGAATCCCTTCTTTCACAACATTACATACAGCTAGGTCACTAACTTGCTTTCTTTCCCTTTTCTTCCTTTTTGATGTTTTATTTAATAGATTCATAGAATTACAGAATGATGGAGTTGGGAGGAGCCTAGAAGGCCATCATGTCCAGCCCCCTGCTAAGGGCAGGAATCCAAATCTAACTTAGATCTGACAGACGGCTGTCCACTTTTCTCTTGAAAATTGATTTAATTTGAGGTGAACTCCAGGAATCAAAGGATTAAGATGTGAATTTACTTTAGCTGCAGGATGCATTTTCAATACATTTTGTTTAACCTCTGACTAACTAAAATGTAATTTCTTTGATTCCTTGCAATACTGTTGTCACTGCCGTTCTGGTAGGGATTCCGGAACAGTCCCTTTGGCATATATGGCCAAAACAAAAGAAAAATAAAATAAAAAATAAAGAAGACAAAAAAAAAATCTACCTTTTCTGAAATTACAATTGTAGCGATTAGCCCTGACCTCACCTGTCCGTCACTGTGGGACATTGGCACAGGAGCCAATGAGAGAAAGGAAGGCGGAGCCAGGGAGGAGGGAGGGAGGAGAAAAGGCGGTTGAAGAGAGTCAGGGAGGAGACTGTGTGTGTCTTGAGAGGGGTAAAGTGTGAGTGACAGAACTGTAAGTGTAGAGATGGAAACAGAGGTTTAGAAGAGTTAAGAAGAAATATGCTAATAAATTCAATATAAGTGATTTGCATCCCATAACACATTCTACAAGTCCTTACTGATTATCATCTTCCCGTGTTAAATAAAAGATTTATGTTTTGGTATCACACGTGTCCAGACATTTACTTGATATTAAAGAATTAATATCTGGTGGCAGCGAAGAGAAAAGAAGAGCGAGAACCTTGTGAAGACCAGAAAATTAGGGGCTTCAAAGGCGATCGTGACAACAATTATGGAAGATTGTTTGACTATTATATGGGCAATGCCAAAATTTTTTATTTAGCCAAGGTTTGAAAACCCATCTGTCCAACTCGGAACTATAAGTGCTGGGTGTAGGGTCAGGTCCGTGACCTTTTCAGCTGGTTTTTAGCAGCTAGTTACTTCTTTTTGATCATTGCTTATTTGGGGGTGTTTTATGCTGATGGACAGGTCCAATATATATTAAGTATTCATCACTATATACATATATAATATTTAGGTTGTGGTTAAATGTGTTGCATGTTTTTACATTATTGATTTCATTGGAATGTTCTCTGGTGTAAAGCACCACCACCATCACCACCACTACCATCATCATCTGTTATATAATACCAGATAATGTTTTGATAATTTTGATTGACTATGTCTGGTATTTTTGAATAATAACAATACTGCACTAATATTTAACAGATACATATGTTTTTGGTTAAAACTTGTATCTGTTATAGAATACCACTCAATGTTTTTATAATTTTGATTGACTGTGTCTGGTATTTTTAATAATAATAATAATAATAATAATAATAATAATAATAATAATAATAATAATAATAATAAAGTGCAGCACACTTTTTTTTATTATTCCTCAAAAAAATTGTCCCATTAATCATTCTCATTTATTTTACTCTGTATTTTCCAACAAAGTTTCTGCCAGCTTTTTTCTCTCTATCTTAATATCAAAATCTCGCATTAAAAAATTTAGGTTTTGCTTCCCCATATGTTTTATAATGCCTTTAAGTTCTCTGTTGAAATTTCCTCCCTATGCTTTCTTCCTCTTTGATTGCAGTTGGGACATCTACCTACGCAATGTTGATGTTTGTGGGATTTCCTTTTGTTAGATAAGCATTATTCAATCTGAATATAGAATCAGGTTTGTTACAGTTGAATGTCCATCCTTTCTTACTATGGTTGCAACTCCATAATGGTGCTGTGTCATTACTGCCTAAGCAAAACACGATATGTCCAGTAATTACCTCTCCCCCACTCTCCTCATCCCAGGGGACTCATGAACAGAGGCCTACTAGAGAGTCAGATAAATCAGATATGACAAATCTGAAGCCAAGAGTTGGAGTAGTCCAAGAATCGCAAGAAGAGACAAGCCGGTTCACGGTGTCATCCATTGTCAAGGAGTCAACAACAAGGATCAGAATACACACAGGGCAAGATCAGGAGCCAGCAAAAAGTCTCCAGCAAAGAGTCCTAGCCCAGTCCTAAGGTTTACATAGCTGGTCTTTTGACTCTCCAGCGAGAGCTCAGCTGCAGTATTTAGCCAGCTGGAAAAAGAGCACAGCAACTGCAGAATTTGGCCTGCTTGGCTTCCTAGGAGGAAGAGGGTTTTCCTCAAGGGGACCTCTACTCCTGAGGAGGCCTCTTCTCCCAAGAAGTCCTTTCCTGCAGCTGAGCACCTGTGGACTTCATGTCTCCATCGTGTTGCCTTCCTTCTTTGGGTCAAGCCTTCTCCTCTGATTCAGGTGCTGACTGAGCCACCTTCTTCCAGCAGATCAACCGCCTAGATCCCTGAAGTCCCAGGAACCGCAATTCTTCCTCACGTCAGGTTTGGAGGCTCTTGCTCATCTTCGCCAGAGGATTCAATTGAGTCATATATATAACTGCTGTGACCATAATCACAGGTAGTAAAAATACCAGTTACTACGATGACAAAATGATATATCATACATAACTGTGTCCTGCAAGATATTCTCCAGTGTGACATGTTCAACAGTTGATTAGTCAACATTTTCAGAGTATTTCCTATGTCCTAAAAAGAAAGCGAACAAAACATGGCATGGCCAACGAAGATACAACTTATGTTCTGGTGGAAATATCTATTAAGATTTAGATGTAATAGCAGTAGGCAATTTATCTTGGGGTGTGTGTATGTGTGTGTGTTTGTTTGTCCAGATGGTTTAATCAACTGTTTAATCAAAGTCACATATCTACATAATTTAATCATAGAGGAATCTTTTCTTCATATCCACACAACTTAATCACAACTTTTGACTAACCCAAACCTGTACATAAATCCCTTACCCAGTATGTGGCACACAGGTGATGACCAAATATTATGGAATTGCCCAGCTTTAATCATGCTTACAAACATGTCAGGATGAGAGAGAGAGAGTTTTTTTCACCTACCTCAAACCAATGGATGCAAGTGTATGCAAATGTCCGTATCACTTAAAGTAAGGTAAGGTAAAGGTTCCCCTTGACATTTAGTCCAGTCGTGTCCGACTCTAGGGCGCGGTGCTCATCCCTGTTTCCAAGCCGTAGAGCCAGTGTTTGTCCGAAGACGGTTTCCATGGTCACGTGGCCAGCACGACTAGACACGGAACGCCGTTACCTTCCCACCGTGGTGGTACCTATTTATCTTCTCGCATTTTTACATGCTTTCGAACTGCTAGGTTGGCAGAAGCTGGGACAAGCAACGGGAGCTCACTCCGTCGCGTGGATTCGATCTTACAACTGCTGGTCTTCTGCCCTTGCAGCACAGAGGCTTCTGCGGTTTAACCCGCAGCGCCACCACGTCCCTCTCACTTAAAGTAAAAGCAGCCATTAAGGTAAAAGGCAATCTCAAGATGAAAATATGCTAATGCTCATCACCATCTACCCAAGTCATATTTTGCCAAATCTAAAAGTATGCTGAGCTTTCTTTAGTATTTGGTAATAGTATGGTTACTCATAGAAGTTCTGCTTGATACTCAAAGTCATTCCACACTGATCCAAGCAGGTCACTCAACTTCTAGAGCAAAATCTTGAAGCACAAACAGGCACACATTTGTTACCATTTGCAAAAAAAAAAACAAAAAACCTGAGATGCCCATTTTACCATTTCCATGAAGGATGCATGCACTATTTTAGAAACCATGTTACCTATCTATCTGACTCTGATTGTGCCTTCCACCCCAAAACATGGGACTCAAGATAGCTCACCGTAAAACTGAACAAGAAGTGCAGTTAAAATAAGCACAGCCAAATGTGTAAAACAGAAATGGAAAAATAAATGAAACCAATTAAAAATGCCATTTGAAAACACATGAGTAAAGATGTGGTAGGCATCCACATTGCGATGTCCCCAGGATATGATATAATGTGGATTTATCCAATATTTAATTAATAAATGAGTGGACTGGTTTTAGGCAAACTTTCAGAGCATAAAACGCTCCCAAAGCAGCTCATAAGAGTAAAAACAAAGTAACAGTAAGCATCATCATTAACACAACACCTTCTGTAAGTAGACCAACCAAGGAACTGAACAGTTATTGCCAGCCAAAAGAATACATTGACAAGATGTCATTGACCATGTTGTGTTGCAGGAAGGAAAACTTGATGCAATACATTCCATGACTGACCACAAACATAAACCTACACCAGCCGGTTCAGCTTCCAGTTGTAAACGAAACTGAAAGTACCAAAGCCGATCACAACGACCTTTAGAGCAACTGGTGTCACCTTGAGATAAATCAGTTTTGTTCCAGAATAAATGAAACGGTATCCTACAAACAAGCATGGAACACCTTAACTACACACCAAGATTTTAATTACGATTGTAACTATCAAGCTTGTATACACGGTGTTCTTTCCACATTTTTACTTTTTTGTCTTCCAACCACCCAAAGGTTAATCATCCATAAAGTGACTTCTAGCCACGTTTATTCCGTTTGAGAAAACAAATCTAGGAAAGTAGAAACAAAATTCCATTTATTAGATTCTTCTACATTTACAGGCCGTTTCCTCCTAGAAGCTCAGTGTTCCTCATAATAACCTTCAGAGGTTAAGTACAGTACTGTAGTCCATGAACAGAATATCATTCTCTCTGTCAAAATGTCAGCACTTAACATGACAAGCACCAAACACATCCATGTTTATTTGTGCAAATTAATTTGCCTCATTAATGACTGCTCAAAAGCCTGGGTTACAAATCCATTTTCACCAACACCATTCCTTGTGGCCAACACTCATAATCGTCGTAAATTCACTATTCAAGCAATAGGTGTGGTCCAGCGAATGACTACTAGAACATTCATTAGAGATTTCGCTTTGTCAACTAGGGCATGGTTTGTGCAAATGATTCTTTGACCTCTTTGGCCAAGACCTGCTGTGTACAAGGTTTACTGGATGGCCGCCATTTGTGTTTTATATATTGACCATCAACTTTGTCACAGATTATTTTTCAAGGAAAGTATTATTTGTTTATTTTTTAGACTCAAAACAAAGGACTATCATTACAAAATTCAAAATATCATTTGCACTGATATTCTGTTGATCTATAGTATCGTAAACACGTTAGTAATACCTTATCTTCCATCTAGGAAAACATACCCCAACCTTCCATCTGGGATTAATCACCATTAAGACATTAACAGTAACTCGAATCACTTAATTAATCATATAATTGGCTACAGACAAGGCTGTTAATTGACTGAAAAAATCTTTACATGGATGGCAAGCACAGCTACAGAAAGAGGAACATTTTCAGGTGGCTACCTATTTTATGTTTACAAAGCCATTATCATGGAGCACTAGTTCCCACTTTGCTAGGTATAAAACAGGTTTCAGAACACAAGATTTAAGAACACCCCATGCATGAAGCCAACATTGCAACCAACCTGTATCTTTGTGTCCCTACCACCAGTGGGTTATAAAATATGGGCTTTATGTTAAGACTTTTTATGTAGGTAGCCTTTCAGAAATGGACAGTACCACGTGCAGAACAACAGTACAATATGAAATTAAAGCTGCTTCATTAGGATTCCCCGCTTTGCCTGGTCCATGTTTTAGATGTGCATCAAGTAACTAAATGAACTAACTGCTGCTCAGTGGTTTAGATATCTAGAGCCAGAGGTTAGGAGTTCAATACCCCACAGCATCTCCTTGACAGGGGCTGAACTGGATGATCTGTAGGGTCCCTTCCAGCTCTGCAGTTCTAAGATTATTATTATTATTATTATTATTATTATTGGTGGAGCTGGAGAAGGGAGGGAGAGGTCTGCCAGGGGCTCAGATGATTGAGACTTACTTAGTCTTATTATATTAGGCCAAAAACAGAAGAAAAACAACAAAAAAAAAATAAAGATAACAAATACATCGTGGTGCCTTAAAGATTAATTGCTATGTTTTAATATGAGCTTTTGTGGACAAGTCCACTTCTTCAGACACAAGAATGGGGCTATATGGCAAACATTTATACATTTATCCATGGCCCAAAAACAAAGAGATTGTTTCCTGGGCACAAGTTGTTGACAGGGTGGCATTTCACAGCTGGCAATGACCTTTAAGACCCTTGCTAGAAAGCGGGGCGGATCCAGTAAAATTCTTACGATTAGCAAGATTAGATCATTGGTTGGGTTGCTGGCACAAATACCCCTTCCATGCCACTCATGAGTGCAGATCCACCCCCTTTAGGCACCTCACACCAACGGTATCTACACCCCTTCCTGTGCTGACGCCCAAGAAACTAGTCAAAAAGTCAAAGCTGGCCAAGCACAACACCAAGCCCCGTCCAGGTGCACCTCATGGAGGGACGGATTCTCATTTGGTCTTCTCCAAAATGGCACCCTTCCCTCCCTTGGCGTTGGGAGCGCTCCGCTAGGAGCAACTGCCCCAGCCCCACACTTGTCCCGGGTCAGAGTCCATCGGCCCCATCCCCACGGCAAGGGTCCACGGGCGATCCAAACGCCCGCTCCTCTCCAGGGAACCCCAACGCTAGCCACCAACCCAACATCCAAGAGGTTGCCCAACCTCTCCCACCCCCCCAGCCCTCCCAGCATGCACCTGGGGCCACCCAGAGCTCCTCCCCCTCGTTAAGCCCCTCCCCCTTCGTCCTCAGCCCCCCCTCTCCCAGGTGGCAAGTCCAGAGGTAGCCCTCCAGGAAAGGGGGGCGCGGCGGCGGCCGCGGGTCTCCTCCTTGTCCCCAGACTTTGCGCAACCGGGGCGCAGCGCCCTCCTCGCCGTCTCTCTCTCTCTCTCTCTCTCTCTCTCCAAGGGCGAGCCTCCCGAGCCCCTCTACCTGGACCTTCCTGCCCCGAGGACCCCCCAGTCGGACGGGGAGGGGGTCCCCCCCCAGGGAAAAGGGGGTCCCCCCTCTCCGCCCTCCCAAGGCCTGCGGGGCTCCAGCCCGCCGCGGAAGGGGAGAGCGCCGGGGAGAGAGAGAGAGAGCAAGCGCTGCATCCTTCCCGCCCGCCCCGGCCGTGGCAGCGGCTGCTCCTCGCCTGCCTCTGCCGCTGCCTCCGCCTCCCCAGCCCCGCGCCTTGGCCGTTTCCTCTCGGCGCCTCCGGGAACTCCCCGAGCAGGGGCGAGCGCCCGTCCGCCCGCCCGCCCGCGCTTTGCTCCGGAGAAGCCGGGGCCAAGCCCGTGCGCCCCCCCCCCCCCGCCTCCTGCGCTCCGCAGCCCTCGGCCGGGCGCCCCAGCCCGCCCGCCCGCCCGCCCTCCCTCCCGCGGGCTGCCCTGGAGCCAAAGGCGGCCAAGATCCGGCGGCGGCGGCGGCGGCGGCGTACCTCGTAAAGGTCCCCCGAAGCCATGCTGGGGCTGCGCGGCTGGGGCTCCCGGGCGCCGCTCGTGCGGTGGCTCGCCTCTCCCTCTGGCTCGGCTCGGCTCGGCTCGGCTCGGCTGGCTCTCGGGCGGTGAGTGTGCTCGGCTGGCGCCACTCGCTCGCCTTCCCCTGCTCCGATCGGAGCGAGGAAAACGGTGCTGTGTGCGGAATGACAGGCTGGTCGGGGCGGCTGGTGTGCGCAGAATCGGAGGCGAAGGGAGACGGCGAGAGGCTGCCTGGCTGGCTGGCTGGCTTGGCAGGCGGGCGGGCGGATGGCCGGGCGGGCAAGCAAGCAGGCGGGCGGGCGGCCGGGCGGGCTGGCGTAACCACCGCCACCAGCAGCACTTGGAGAGCCCCCCGCGCGGGCTGGGCGTGCGCGAGGGAGAGTAGGATGCGCGCCCCTGTGCCTCTCTCGCTCGCTCGCTCGCTCTGTGTGTGTGTGTGTGTGTGCGCGCGTGTGGCTCTGCCTTCGGGAACCTCCTCTCTCTCTCAATCTCAATCCGTCCCCCCCAAGCTAAGCAGCGCAAGAGTGGCGGGGGTGGAATGAAGAGAAGAAGGTCGATCCCTCCGCATCTCAAGCCCACCCACCCTGGCCAAGCCGAGGCCCTGCGCCTCTTGCCCTGAACGCGCCACCCCTCGCCCGACCTCAGAGGTCCCTTCTTGGCCAAGGAAGAGTCGAGGGGGAGCCCGGTCGGTCCGTAGGAGCCACAAGGCGTAAGGGGTGGGGATTCTTCCCTCCTTCGCCTTCCTTTCCCTTGAAACAACTCAACATGGCCAACCACTTTTTACTCACCGGTAAGGAGGAGTAGGGAAACCCTCCTCCCAATGTAGAGGTCATATGTTTGCCTTTTAACATCTGTCTCCCTAAATCCATGGCCCTCCCCAAGACCAGCCGTCGGTGTTCCCTTGAAACCCACTAAGCTAAACTTGGTTCCTTTCAGACTTTCCATTCTAGGTCTTTCAAGACTTTTGAAGAAGTTGGTGGATAAGTTGTGACTATGGTTGGATTGCAGCTCCTGTGATTTCTTACCTTCGGGTATGTTAGCTCGGGCTGGTGGGAGATCAGCCTAGAGGGTAACATGTCCCTACTCTGTCCACTTTAAAGGCACTCAACTCCACCTGGCACAACATTGAGTCTAGAATCTATCAAAGATTGTCTTCAAAAATCTCCGATCTGGGAATGTAGGAAGCCTCCATAGACCCAATCATACAACTGGACCATCTTGCTCAATATTGACTACCTTGGCCCACCAGAATTTCAGAAACAAGTCTTTCTCAGGCTTTACTGGATATATGAGGGACTAAACCAAGAACTTGAAAGAGTCTCTTTTTCCAGGTTAACTTTTCCCTGGTTTGATCAGAGCTTAGGCTGAAGCTCCAGTTAGACTTGTGGTCCAAAAAAGTAACTTTTCCAAACTGTGATTGAACCTAGGATCTTTTGTAGGCAAAGTGTTGGCTTGGCCACTGGTGTAAGGCCATTTCCTCCATCTGAACCTTGAACTCAGCCATCTCCCTAAACAATGCGTATCATGCCTTGGGTTTCCACGTAAACTGGAACAAGCCCGTCCATATTCATTCAGTCCCTGAGGGGTGTCAAGAGCCCAAAGCAAAAGCATGTTTTCCTTTGCACCATGATGGCTATATTTACCATTAATTATACCACCCAAGTCGTCAAAATGGTTGGAAACTAAAATCACATCCAAGCAACAGAGAAACAGCAAATCAAAAAGTGTTGATGGTCAAAGTGTAAAGACACCCCCAAATCCCATTCCATCAGATTTCACCATTAAGGAAGATTGTTTTTTCTTACTTGGATTGCAATGAAAACACTTTGGAACCTATCATATTCCAATACAGAGAAGATAATTATTTTATATTCTCCAACCTGCCTCAAAAGAATTGAGTTCTGTCATACACCGTTGTTATTATGTGCCATCAAGTTGCATTTGACTTACAGTGACTCTAATATGGATTTCAAAGTATGTGAGATATTTAAGGAGTGGTTTTTAAAGTGTAGCCCCCACCCAGTGAGGGCTCATGGCCAAACGGATTTGAACTTGAGTCTTAATCCATCACGCTGTCCCCTACACACCACACTGGTTCTCTGTCGTCCATTGTATTTCCTCAGTTTCCATCATCAGAATGAGAAGTATGCTCATTTACTAAGACCACAGCCTTCTTTTGTCGTTGCCCTAGGGCAGCGATGGCGAACCTATGGCACACGTGCCACAGCTGGCACGCGGAGCCCTTTCTGCCGGCACACAAGCCATAAGTCGCCAGATCGCTACCCCCCCCCTGCGCAGCCAAACCTGAGAAGGCGGCTGCAGCCGCGGTCCTGGCACTTCGGCAGGTGGATCTGGAGCAGCTGGTGCTGGCAGCGGATCCGGAGTGGGGTCTTGAGGCACCTCCGTGCCGGGATTCCCCCTTCCGCTGCCACTTCTGGTTTCGCTGCCGCGGCACACCGCCCGCTGCCCCCCCCCCCCAGTTTGGGCACACGAGCCCAAAAAGGTTCGCCACCACTGCACTAGGGGCACCCAGTACCTTCTTGATTAAGAGAAACCTCTGTTGTTGTAACAGGTGCACTCTATGTTCGTAGACAGCAGTAGCACCAGCCCAAAAGAGATGGACTGCTGCTACTGCTGTCGGAGCAGTATTATCCGTACTCATTGTTTGAATTGTCATCAGGAGCGTTCTCTTTTGACAGTTGATCCACCCATTCATTAGTTAGTGATAAACCGAACTTATATGTGACTCACCTAACCCAAGGCATTTCCTTGTAAATTTTGCAAAGTGACGTGATGTGTCACTCAGGTCAGTTTTTGATTGGTAACAGGCTTCCCCAACCCGGTGCCTTCCAGATGTGCTGGTCTGCCTCTCCCGGCATCCCCACTTCACATTGGCCGCCTGCGGTTTCCACATCTGGGAGCTGTAGTTTGGGGAAGTTTGATTTACATTATCTAGAGCCGTGGTTCCCAAATGTTCTTGGACTACAACTCCCAGAAATCCTGGCCAGCAAAGCTAGTGGTGGACGACTGGGAGTTTTAGTCCAAGAAACATCTGGGAACTCAAGGTTGAGAAATAGTGATCCAGAGCATCTTGCAAAAGTGGGCAAATGAAAACTATATTATAATAATAAACAAATAACCTCCCAAACATAAATTATTGTATTGCATAACAAGACCCTATACAGAAAGATGTCATCATTCCCTCTGTTGTTTAAGTCACCAGAAGCACTGTCCTTGAAGGGGAGAGTGGGGTGCATCAGCACTTTTATAGGATCTTTGAAGTCTGCACAGATTTTTTTTAAAAAAAGAAGACTCTTTAAACCCCCTTCCTTTAGTCTTATTCAGAAAAACAGCAGATATAAGGACAATTGTACTGTGTTTCTGCCCTTCAGCAGGCCCCTGTCATGCAGCTAATCTTGCAACTAGCACAACATCAGGCACGTGTCATTGCCCTCCCACTCTGTTTTCTCAGTAGGATTCTGGCCTTAGAGTAGGGAACACAGAACCAAACTTAGAGTGTGGTTACACTAGGGAAGAAACCAGTATTTGAACAGGATTTAGCATGTTTTAAATTGTGTTTTTTTTTAAAAGGCGACTATATGATGCACATGGAAGCGCGTGCTTTTTTGCCTGGGAAATGTGGGGGGTTTTTGTTGGAAAGTTAGGTATTTTATTCTCCCACGAGAGGCTTGTTTATTTTAACTTGGATATCAAATCAATTTATTTTGAATTGTTTTAGCATGTGCGAATGCCCCTGAGAGTATAAATTGCATCTGTGGGCTTTGCCATTCACTGGTGTGTCTTCTATGTTCCCTTTCCTTCTCCACCCCATGTGTGTCTCCCTCCTTTGCAAGCCTAGAAGTGCAGATCTAGTCAAACTGGTCAGTTTCAGCCCCAGCTTGGTCTATCCCTCCTTCCCATGTCTAGTCAGTTTCAGCCCAGTTTGGTGTCTGTCCTTTGCAAGCCTAGTCAGTTTCACCTCTGGTCAGTTTCAGCCCCTTTTAATATTTTTTCGTTCTCTCATTCTGTTCTAGTGCTGTTTCAGATTGCAATAATTAATTAATTAATTGATTGATTGATTGATTAAAATAACACCGCAGCAGCAGTGGCTAGTGACTTTGCAAGGCAACCAACATGAGAGCATATGGACATAGGACAAAGCCTCAAATACAATGATTCTAAAAGCCCATGTAGACTTCTCAACCGATATACAACACAGTTTAAAAATGGATTAAACGTTTTCCCAAGAGGATGCACACACCGACCAAAGAACCATGGTATTATCACATGACTTTAAGTTGAATTAAAAAACCCTGATCCCTCACCTGATTTATTTCAATAGTGTAACCACACTCTTAATTGACTGAGCATAATCTGCCAGGTTGGATTGCTGAGCATTTAGGGGTGGGGAAGAAAGAAGTGACATCAGTGTTGCATGGGGAATAACCAGGTCTTCAATATTTTGTTGCTGGTTTGAAGAACTGATTCTAATTGTAAAGTAATTAGCAAGCTACAGCAGCTAGGGAAAGGGAGAATTTTGTTTTGGTATGTTTTGTTTAAAATAAGATTTTACCCAAATTTGCAAAAATTAAATGTGTGGGAGACTGGAACTGACAGGTTGACCATACCCTTAAGAAGGGGTGAACTTGATGAAAAACAGCCCTGACAGTTGCTTTGGGTTTGGGTGAGAAGTGGTTAAGTGATTAAAAATTGAATCAGATTCTGGGATTTTCCCTTGCTTGGTGTCTCTTTGTGAATAGTACTGAGTACAGGAAGGTATCATGTAGACCATCTTGACTGCTGCCATTGGTGTTGTCAACATTCAGGCTGCCCTTTGCTATGTAAAGCTTGGCATCCTTTTTTCTGCTGGCAGCATGGGCACAATATACTGGCCCATTTCCTGGTGTTTTGAACTATGGATAAAGGAAGCACAATATCCCACATTCCTAAACTGGAGTTGTTGGGAGGTTTTTTCCTGGCTTTTTAAAACAAAATTGTAAGTGTGCATACACTATACACAAATTCCAACAGCAACTTGCCTCACGTAGAATTACCCACTGGTAAAGAATCCCAGAAGTTGAGCACATGATCTGTACTATGGTTTCTGGGGGACAGCAGAACCAAGAATAGCTGGGATGTGGCTGCAGTCCCTCTATAACAAACTATTTTGAAGGGCTGTTTTGGACTTAATGAAATAGTGAAGCAAAAGTGTGAATGAGTGCAGCACATACATTATAATGGAGAAAAGCACACACCCTTTGAAACTCTCAGGTAAACTAATGTTGTCATGTCCAATCTGCAAAATACAAACTAGAACCTATCTTCCAATTTCCAAAAAAGATTTCCCCTTTCCCCCCTTTTTTTTAATATAAAAAAACTCCTTTTATACAGGCTGTGAACTTTAGTTGACTTGCAGTTCTCTCCATTTTAGAAAGCTATATTGTATCTTTTGCCAAGCAATTGCTGACAAGCCTGCATTGTGCATGCTCAGTCTTACGGCAAATTGTTGTTTCTTCCATTCGAAAGGGCTTTTTTGGGAATCAATATTTCAGCCCCTAAAGCCTGGATTCTTTCCAAATGAAGAAAAGCAGTCGGTGCCAACAATTCTCCTTCAAGATAAGCAAGACAGGTCTTTTCAATTGATGTGAGCTAATTTTAGTCTGGGGTCACCTACTTTTGAAGGGGGGGACAATTTTACTTTTAAAAAATCATAACTTGAACATTCTTTGTCTAAACACCCCCAAATTTGGCACAGAGGAAGAGAAGACTGTCTGCTACACATCTGCCAAATTTGATGCTGATCTGAATCCCAGTTTTAATGCTATAATTTTTTGTTTGGGTTGCCCCATTTTTAGAATTGCCTGTAGAACGTTGATTTGCTCTGCTGCATAATATCACTGCTGCATGCTTATGCAGCATTAATACCACACTGTGCTGAAGGAGTATGCATCTACTTGTCCTTTAGACGTTTTGATCTCCTGCACCAGATTTTCTAACACTAAATACCACACTTTCTTGTAACAGGAGTCAATAAAGTGTGTTGTTGTAGTACCTTTCCATGTCCTAGCTTCCTCTAAGCACATTTGAAGAACAACAAAGCAGAACGAAGCATTGTATAAAAGATCATTTCCATCTTTTATATGTTGATCTGTGAATATTTATAAACATTATAGAACTGACAGTTTCAAGCAGTGTATAAAAAAGTCCAAAACAATTAAGTAAATTCAGTGTACAACCTTAGAACACAATGGCTGAAATCTAGTAGTCAGTTGCAGCTAGAATTATTGGGGATGTATGAGTCAATAATTACATAGGTTCCACTTACTCAATGATCTACTCTAGTTTTGACTTACTATTAGATTTCAGCCAATGTTTGCATTTTTACTTTTTTACTGATACGAGTGTGAAAGCACCTTCAGAATTCTAATTGGTTTGGTCCAGTGGTTCTCAATCTGTGTGAAACAGCACCCCAGGGTGCTGCAAAATTCAGTCAGGAGTGTTGGGGAATCTTCCCATCCTTCCCCCCTCCCAAGTATTGTACAGTAGGATGAAGCACTTACTTCCAGTTTCTCTGGTGTCTGTGCATGGTGGAGAGAGGGAATCATGGCCCAATCTTACTGGGTTTCTCGACCTCCTGTTCACAAGGGAGCCTCCCTCGCCCCGTGACTTGTTCGTTTCACCAGAAGCTGCTTATCTTAGAGATGTCAAGCTACAAGTACATTTTCATTTAACCACCTGTCTATAACAAAGTTCCATCTAGTGGTCAGTCTTGGTAATACACCTTGGGAACATGTATTTCTGGGTTTTATTTATTATTTCATTTTTCATTTTTCATTTTTTTTTCCAGACAGCAGATAAATGAAACCATGGGTCCTGATCCTATGGATACGGTGGTCCTAATGTATTGGGGAGCCATGGCCAGTAAGTCAAGAGAGTTGTGAGTTGGAAAAATTTGGGAACCACTGGTTTGATCCTCCTCTCATACGAACCCATCTTAAGAACAAGAAGCCTGTTTCCGTCTCCTGGAGTAACTGAGTGGAGACTGATGCCCCTATGAGCAATGATAATAGGACCTTCTCAGAATCTGCCCTAGCTAGCTGGGCCATCTTGCCCTATGAAGTGCCAGTGATGCCCCTATGTCTTTTCATGGCCTCTGAGCATTTTATCCATGCAGAACGGCCACTTATGCATCACCGGAAAAATGCCACTGTTTTATTTTAAGGTCTGCTTTACATGTGGCCTCAACCCTTCATGGTTTGTTCAATTTTTGCATTTTCCAAAGTGTTAGCCTGCCCTGCATTTTGAAAAAGCCAAAGGTTTTCTACTTCTCATTTTGTCAGGTTTTTTTTTTATATTGGCTGAAATTGTCTTGCACTTGGCATAGTATAAAGTTACATCTACGAAGGAAAGTTACATCCAAGCAGTCTGTGTCAGATTACACAAGTCGTTATGCAATGGACTATACAATTAACTGCATAACTGTGCATGCAAAACAGCTGACTTCTGCCTTGGTGTGAACCTCACAAGCTTCATGTCTACAGAAAACTTTTTTTTTGATCTTCATTCATTGTATAATTTCTTCAATAATATCTGCAGACCATCCCGATCTCTGTTTGATAACCGAGGCACCCTTAGATAACGCCCAGAGTAACCCTCCTGATATTATTGCAATAAATTCAGTGGCGAGTTCAATGCCTGACTTAGAATCATCCATGGATTATCCTGCTTCAAATTGACACTTTGCAATTCAAAGCGAGCACCATCTAAAATGCATTTCATGGAATGTGTCTGGCTGGTTGAACAAAACTCAAAATCCATCATTTTTGTCATTTATGAAACGTTTTGATATTATCTTTATTCAGGAGACATGGTTATTATCTGAGTTGTTATTAAATGGATTTACTTCATACACTCTCACCGCAACTCCTGCAGTAGCTAGAGGTCGTCCAAACGGAGGGTTGGCTTGTCTGATATCCACCTCAGTGGTCTGTGCTGTTTTACTACTACCATCTTTAAGATCTATTGCAATGGCAGTTCTCCCGACCTTCAAGGATTGGGAAATTTTGGTTGTGAATGTTTATATTCCACCTTATTCATCTCCTTTCTATTATGAGCATTGCTGGTCTGATTTAGAAATGTTGTTGTTGTTTAGTCGTTTAGTTGTGTCCGACTCTTCGTGACCCCATGGACCAGAGCACACCAGGCCCTCCTGTCTTCCACTGTCTCCCGGAGTTGGGTCAAATTCATGTTGGTAGTTTCGATGACACTGTCCAACCATCTCATCCTCTGTCGTCCTCTTCTCCTCTTGCCTTCACACTTTCCCAACATCAGGGTCTTTTCCAGGGAGTCTTCTCTTCTCATGAGATGGCCAAAGTATTGGAGCCTCAGCTTCAGGATCTGTCCTTCCAGTGAGCACTCAGGGTTGATTTCCTTCAAAATGGATAGGTTTGTTCTCCTTGCAGTCCAGGGGACTCTCAAGAGTCTCCTCCAGCACCACAATTCAAAAGCATCAGTTCTTTGGCGGTCAGCCTTCTTCATGGTCCACTTCTCACTTCCATACATCGCTACTGGAAAAACCTTTAGAAATGTACATATATGATATTGAGACAATAATATCTAATGCTTAATAATATTCTAATTGATATAGTATTAAACAAATTGCAGCAATTCTTTTTGTTTAAATGCAATCATTCCCGCTCCCGAATTGTGCTGCCCATTAAAAAAACAGAATTTATTCAGCCACCAAGTTGCTTTCTTGCAAAGAGCAAAGTAAACACCTTTAATTCATGCTGCTGTGCTTTCTACTGCAATATGCTTTGTATTAATTTGATCACAAAACTACAGCTCAATAACTATTTTGTTTTTTCTCATTACAGAACCAAAATCTAATAAGTTGATCCTACACGCATATGGGAAAGGATATATTTGGAAATGTGCTAGGATGTATTTGAGGATATGTATTTTCTAGGAGCCAGGAAATCAAACCCACTGGCTTACATTCAACGTATACTTTCTGTTCTCCTTTATTTTTCAAATTTAAATGGCACCCAAGAAAAGAAAAAACAAACCAAAATAAAAAGATAAATGGTACGGTTGCACATTCCCAGCATGCATTAACAAAACCCCTCATTCTAAGCACTGCTGTATAAAACAATTTTTTATTTCTCGGAAAACTCACCTACAGATCTTCATTTTTTAAAAAACCTGAGGATAAAGAGAGCAGCTTCATCATGACAGTTCTTTGCAACACTTTGGCTAAAGCTTATTTAATCAGAACTGTAGTAGTTTTTCTTAAGCATTTTGGTTCCACATCCTTGAACACTTACTTATATGGTGGATCTTAAGTTTGAATTTCTGGTGCAGAATCAAGGGGTCCATTTGTCCAGATGACAGAGGTTGGAGATTCTGTTTAGGGCCTTGCTACTTACCTGAGTGCCTCTCCCTCAGAACATCCACCCTCTCCACCTGCACCTCATACCTGAGGTGTTACAGGTGGGCCACCCAGAGGGAGGCTTGGAAATCAACAACTCGGAACCGGGCCTTCTCAGTGGTGGCCCCCTCATTACGGGATTCCCTCCTGACGGAGGTGCAACAAGCCTTCAGAATACAGAATACAAGAGAAGCCGTAGCTGTTTGCACAGGCCTTCCACAGCCTCGCCTTGCTCACTCTTACTGTCACCTTTTGTATCTTTTGTATTAGTTATTTTTGTACAGACCAATTTGGTTTTTCTTTGACGTTTTAATTTGATTATGATTGTAGTTTTATTTTATGTCTGTGCTGTGATATTGTAAGCTACCCAGAGTGAGTGGCCGGGCCACTCGATGGGTGGGGCAAAAATATTAAATTAAATAATTAATTAATCCTGGTTATGTGGCATCCCCGCGATGAAGACGCAGCAAACCACATTTCAGTTAACCTTATCAAACTGAAACTAACAAGCAATTTTCCTCTTCGGTCATTAGGTTGTTACAGGAAACATGCAAAACAAAAAACAAAAAAACAACAACGATGTGCAGTATTGTGCTTTTATTTATTTTATTTTAGAAAATGATCCTGACATAACATATCAGATTTCAGGGCAGTGTAACAGCAAGAAACACTTTTCTACAGTAACAAGCAAACAGAAGCTTCTAAACTAAAACAGATCCCATGTTAAAAGAGCCTCAGTGTGTTGTCCTATGGCTTTGGAGAGGGAGTGAGAACAGTCACAGAATGGGCCATCGAAGGATCTCTGAGTTGGAGGCCCACAGCTGTACAAGGACATCTGTCCTCACAAACCTCCCTTTTTCTATAGGGGAAATCTCAATTACCTTTGCCAGCATGTTATCAGAACAGACATCTTACAGATACCTGAGTGGCTCACCTAGAGAAAGGCCTCCTCTGGAAGGCTTTGAGGCTGAGCTAGGACTAGCTTCACATAACGTCTTGTTCAGAAATAAAGCTCCCAGCCACCACTGGGGTAGAAACAGGAAGTTTTGGTTGAGCTAGGCCCAGCTAAACCTCAAAATCTCTCAGTTTAGGCCTTTCTCCCAGGTGAGCCACATTTAGGTATCTGTCTGTCAGGTAGAATTTCCAGAATGGATCGTCATCATCATCATTATCACCATCATCTTAGAACTGCAGAACCGGAAGGGACTCTCTGGATCATTGGGTCCAGCCTCTGTCAAAGAGGCACAGTAGAGAATTGAATTCCCAACCTCTGGCTCTTCAGCCAGAGACCTAAACCACTGAGCTGTGGTATTTGTAGTCTAAGAAGTAAAAAATCCCCTCCCTAGTGATTAAGCTAAATGAAGCAACGGCCTCAGGGAGCAGGTACTTGAGGGGAGGGGATGCTATCAATCTCCTAGATGGTCCTCCTGAACTTCTTGGCTATTCCCCTTTATTTGAGGTCAAGCCGTGTATGCCATATAACCACTCCTGGGCCCTGAAATCAGGCTGCTCCCCTAGGTATGGTGAAGACATTGCCCATGCAGAACGGCCACTTATGCATCACCAGAAAAGAGGCAAAAAAGGGATACCAATTTGCATGAAATTGTGTGTGCTAATTTATATCTACAGATACTTAATCAGAAATGATTTTTATAATTTGGTTAGAATTATAATGCACCTCAAAGCAACCAGGTGAGTGGTTTATTGTCCAGATGTTAACTGTGGATGGG
This sequence comes from Intellagama lesueurii, assembly GCA_037013535.1. Lineage (NCBI taxonomy): Eukaryota > Metazoa > Chordata > Lepidosauria > Squamata > Agamidae > Intellagama > Intellagama lesueurii. The sequence goes on from JBAJHW010000008.1 coordinate 15,325,177, forward strand.
TTAATTCAAAACCTTTGATCTTCCTCCTGATAGTTCTTTATCCTTAAATCAGATTTGGATTAAATAGCCCTTCAAGTGGAGCACACGCCCCCTGGAGAGAAGACATGTGGCCTCCCTAATCTCATTGTCAACAGTAAAACAAGAATCACTTTTAAAAAATGTCTTTGTCCAGTGTTTGAATGTTTGAAATTAGGTAAACACTTTTCAGGATAATTGGACTCTGACTGAAATTCCATTGCCATGAAAACCTTCTCCATATCTTAGACAGACAGTGGAGAAAACCCCCAGAAAATTATCTTAAAAGAAAGTACAGGTATACATTTTTATCAGACTATGGGCATTGAGGATGAATATGGTTGTTTTAATTCCAAGGCCATTCAATCATCATCCTATAGAACTTCAAGAAAACTGATCTGATCAACAAAGAACAAGCGACCCAGGACAGGGGTCTTGGATGCAAGAACTTTTATGAACTATTGCCCATTAATTCACAATGTTGTATTGTATATGATATATTTTCAGAGAGATTAAAGGTTTAAAATGACAAAAGTTGCATTCATATCTAAATTAATGTACTTGAAAGTAATTGATTTTAGTTTATGGTTGATTGTTTTAAAATGTATTATTTTTCTCATTGAGCTCCAAAACAACTAAGTAAACATGCATTACATTAGTCCTATTCATTCTATTCAATTCCGCATCTGGAATCCAAAATGCCTTTGAGCCTCAACACAAAATGCTTTTGATCAATTTGAATGGGAATATGTACACCCTAATTGTAAAAAAGTTTTGGATCTGATCATTTTTAGAAGAATGTGTTTTTTAAAAAATTCACAGGAAAATTAGGGTACCATAATACTGAAAAAAAGAAATGGAAATTTCTGTAGCCCTCTGTCCCATCTACTTGTTCACCAGCATTTCATCAGGCTTTTTGAGAACTTGAAACGTTGCATAGTGCTGTTTCTGTTGATTCTAATAAAGGTGTTGCCCAACAATGTGCTGTTATTATAATAATTATGGATAATGAGAAGGCAGTGTCTATGTTAGAGATGTGCTGTGCTCTCTGGCCCACTCTGTGCCAAATAATGACTATACACATTGGGTCCACCTATTCCTGTGCTCTTTTAATGATGCTCCATCCTGATCTTTGTGCAGGTCTATGATTTATATGTATTTCTCTATCTCCTTGAAGACCCCATTCCTATGAATGAACAAAGAGAAATGACAAGGCTATGTCACAGATTGAATACCGCAGGCAGAGTAGAGAGGTACCAATGGCAGTCTACAGTGTTGGGCACTCTGTTATAGTTACATTTCTCCTTTTCACCTTCTTTTGTCTCCCGTTGGCTTCCTAAGGCAGCATCTTCCTAAGGGAAGGGAATGAGTGGGGAACTTGCAACAGGCAAAATCCCGGTTCTCTTTGATTCTTGCTTAAAAGGACTACGTAGGAAGCATGTTCTCTCACTTCCTGTCCTTTCTTTCTCAACTCCTGCTCTTCCTCTTCTTGAAATTGGTGGTGCTATACCCACAAGACTTCGTTAATTCCATCAGCAGGAAAGACAAGGAAGGTCCATTTCTAAGCTAAAGAGCACACTCTCCTTCAACTTCCTTAGTTTCTTTCTCTTTCCAATTTATAATTGCAAAATATGAATCTCTAATTGAACATGAGGATCTATGAGGGTCTTGCTTCACTTGGTGGGTGACCCATGGCTCTTTGTTTTACCCCACAGTTCAGTGGTTCCCAACCTTGGATCCCCAGATGTTCTTGGACTGCAACTCCCAGAAGCCTTCACCACTAGCTGTGCTGGTTGGGGTTTCGAGGAGTTGTAGTCCAAGAACACTTGGGTTATTCAAGGTTGGGAACCACTGCCACAGTTGATCTGGAACCATACAAATACTCCTAGTATATGTTTTTCTATCCCTCCCATTTTACCTTGACAATATCCTGTGAGCTGAGCTGGAATGAGACACACTCATACAGAAGGCTCTCTGGCTGAGTGTAGACTTGAACTTGGGTCTTTCCACTCTGACATTCCATCCACCGATTCCACAGTATCAGTATACGTGGACAGCTGGGCCTTCTAAAACTTTTATGGTCCTCTTTGCATACCTGAATTAGTAGCTTGGGAGTATTTATGAACTTCAACTTCCATTACTTTTGTTTCTATTAAATCCTTCCATGTTTTTGTTCAAACAGATGAATTATAGATTCATAACATCCTTGTCCTTCAACATCATATCAATATGGAGTAGTATTAACAATGAGACAGAACCCATGGAAGTGAAAGGAGAGCCAACATGCAGCTCTATATGTTTCAAAATCTTAGGTATCAGAAATATGAGGAAGTCATTCAACCCAGAGTCTGCATTTCTTTTAACTTTGTGACATGCTTTTCAATTTGAAAAAGGTAGGTAAACCGACATGTTCTCTACTGAAATCTTTATGGTAGGTTAACATACGTTTAGAAACATAGTTTTAGAAGAGGTGGTCGTGTTAGTCCATGTGAGCATATTGGACAAAATCCAAAGGAAAAAGAAAAAGAAAGAAAATAATAATAATGTGGGACCTTAAAAAAGTAACTATTATATTTTAATGTGAGCTTTCATGGTATTCTTTCAGGTACCACGTTTTTGTCTTTTTGTCTTTTCTTTCATCTTTTTTTTCAAAAATTTAGAAATGTGTTCCTTGTGATGAAATATGTTTAAAATGCATGTTTTGTGTGTGTGTGTGTGTGTGTGTGAAATCATTCAAAAATTTAAACATGCATTGAATTCAAGCTGTGATGCATTTTTTAAAATCAAATCAAATAAAACATAATTTAAAACAAACACATGCAAGACTGACATGCGCAGGAACCAGCTGCTCCTTATTTTCAGCTTTTCCTATCGAATCCTTAAATTACATCGTTATCTGAAACCAGGAACTACGGTTTCTGGTACCAGAATTTTTGGCTTCCAGGAATGAGCTAGTTTAGGAAAGAAACCAACTAAAGTAGTTTCTCCAGAAGAGCGCCATAGTAGAGTAACACATATTTTGACCACACACATTTATTCTGGGGAGGAACATAGATTGTAGCAATGTCGTTCTGGAATTTCCTCCCGGCATTCCTACAATGGGCTTTATCCGTACAGGGCTTGCAGAGTGCAAAGAGAAAATATGTTAGGGAGGGAAATGTAATTTTAGAGTCAGTTCTTGATCTGAGTCACTGGAACAAACAATGCTAACTCACTGTTGTCACTTGATTATAGCCAGCAGATGAGTAAAGACGGCAGCAAAACAACTCTCCATAAGATGCTGTCTTATGTAAGAATGAGCACTGCAGGATAGTAAGGTTTTCCATTATTTGCATCAGTTTTCTGCACCTTACATGCATTGAACTTCCTATTTCGTAACTTAAGAAGAGAAAGGGACAAAGTCAAAATCTCTTGTAAAGGGGAAATACAAGTTCTTAGATTACTGGGGAAGGGTAGCAGTAGCATGTGAACATGTGTTTCCCCTATTAAGAGTTCATTCTTTGGCTCTGTCAAGAGTCTCAGATAGCAGGACCAAAAGGGATCTCTACCTGAGATCCCAGAGAATCAGAGCTGACCACATCAACATCAACCACAGATTGATTGCTTTTCTGTGTAGGGCTGAGTTCTTTAATGGCCCATCTGTTGGTGACAGCACACTAGTAGTGGGGCTGGAGTTGAAGCCAGCAGTGAATGGGGCTGGGAAAGAGGCTGTAGGGTTGTTCTAAATGGTCCTTTTGCATATACAGTCCATTGAACTGGATAGCGCAGCGGCTTAGGCATCTGGCTGCGGAGCCAGAGGTTGGAGGTTTGATTCCCCACTGGGCCTGCTTGACAGCGGCTGGACTCAATGATCCAAGGTCCCTTCCAGCTCTACAGTTTTAAGACGATGATGATAACGGCGATGGAAATACTTGGGCAGGGGAGGGGTCATTTGCAGTTCTGCTTGCCATACCACCTGATAGTAGCATAGTTTGTGTCCGAAGAATAGCTGTCTGTTGGTGTGACTGGAAACCCTGATTGCATCACATGGGCAGCAGGGAATACCCATGTGCAAACTGTGGAGCAAAGGAATCTGGACAGGGTGAGGACATCACATAAATGCCACTGGGATATCACACAAATTTGACAGTGGGACCTGCAGATATTCACATACAAATTCAGTGCATGAATGGAGCACCTCTTATACCGGGTAGTTAAGCCTTGCTCTCTTTTCAACCATCACCCAAGTGGGTCTTAGATCAAATCAAGCCTAAACTATCTCTGGAGGCAAAAATGTTGAAACTAAGGCTGTTCTACTTTGGGCACATCATGAGAAGGAAGAATTCTCTGGAAAAGACAATAAGGCTGGGAAAGATGAAAGGCAGTAGGAAAAGAGGCAGACCCAATATGAGATAGATTGACTCCCTAAAAGAAGCCATAGGCTTGAGTTTGCAAGAGCTGCAAACGCTCCTGGCAGGATGCGGCAGCTGCCAGCAGGTGGGGTAGCCCCTTATTCTGCCCTTTCGCTTAGAGGTAGAGCATAAGTTCAAAGGGTTATTTTAGCCAATCCTAGTTACGATTAGGTAACTAGTATCCTATCTGTTTCTCTCATAACATACTATGTAATCATGCTAAGTCAATAAAAGAGCCCTCAGGGCGTTGCCAGTTGGCTCCGCTGGCTCGGACTTTCGCTTTTGACTCCTTTGTTCTCTCTCTAAGGCAATTAGCCTTCCTTTGTTCCATGATCACCCACACAGCTTATCGTTCAATGATCCAAGAATCTATTATTCTGTAATGATCATATTGCTTACTTATTTAATTTCAACTTTTCTCCCAGTTCTCCAAACGTTGCTCACAACATTGTTAAAAAACAACAACACAGGCATAGCTGAAACCCATCATAAGTTATATTATTCAAATTTTATTAAAATCCAAATAAACAGATTATATTTTTTTAAAAAAACAACCATATTTACAACAATTAAATGCAGGGGAGGGAGGAAAATTACAGCACCTGCCGTTCAAAGCCCCTTCCTCAGCAGCCTATCACAGCTGAAAAGCCTCCTTGAATAAAAAATAGTTGCCTACAGCTCAGTGGTTCAGGTTTAGGTTGCGGAACCCAAGGTTGGGAGTTCGATTCCCCATTGTGCCTTGTATGAGTAGAGCCAGCCTGGGTGGCCTTGAGCAAGCTGCACAGTCCCAGGGCACCCCAGAAGAAGGGGATGGTAAACCATTTCTGATTATTCTCTACTCGGGAAACCCTGAAAAGTCAACCCATAAGTCAAAAGTGACTTGATGACACATGAAAATATTTTAACTGAATAATCTTTTTCTTGAAGTCAGGAGTCATTTTGAGAATGCACCGTTGGTATGCTTTCACTTCAGCTAGTTTTACAGGAAGGGAAAATAGGTGCTCCACATTGTCAGAATAAATGTGACAAGAAACCAAGCAATTGGGGGAACTGGGAATATTTATTGTTTATGAAGGGCAAATGGGTAGGTATGATTTGTATATAGAAGCTGGCAGCAGTGTTCTGTTGATTATTACTAAGAATGTTTTTGGGGATAAGAGAACAGGAAAAAATTGTTTCTACTCCCCATGCCAAACATACATTAACCCAATGTGTGGCAGTGCAGAAGAACCAGGCAATGGTAATTGCCCCTAACCATTATCTGTTTCTGATAGAGCTATGTGACCTAGCTCATTCTTGTGTCTTTGACAATGAAACATGAAAAATTTTAAGGCAGCAGCGACAGAAGATCTCTTTTTTACACTCTCAGAGAGACTTTGTGGATTTGTGAGACTGATTTTGCACTGTTTTGCACATTTCTCTAGGTGCACAAGATTTACACCCACTATCACTGCAGCCTTGCGCAGGCTGTTAAATGTCCAAGCTTTGGATGGGTTATTTGGGTCTTTGAGAACAAGCAACCCACCCTTTTGTCCTTGCTCTGTGAGTCTTAGTTTCACAATGGCAGGGGAGAAAACTACAAACACGGTAGGCAAATTGTGCAACGCACAGCCAAACAAAACAAAACCCCCTGGTGTGTCGCTCTCGTGTGGAAGGTAAGATTCTTGTAGGGACATGAGAATCCTTAATGGCCTATGTCTCTGTGCTGAGACAGGGATTGCTCACAGCAGTGTAATGTTGCTGGGAAATCCATTTTCTTTCAGCCTTTGTGCCAACTGCAGCTGAGCTCAGGGACGCCTGGAGGGAGGGGCAGGTGATGTCATCATTTCTGCTCATCACACTGTGCTGGCACATCAACCCTGTGAGCCCTGGCTCCGTTTCATCACGAATTACAGGATTTCCTCCATTCTCTTCCTTTATTATTTCATGAATTCACTCTGCCTGGCATTTGGCTCATCCTGAATACCGATTTAGTTATGAGAATTTATAAAATGAATACTGAGACTGTAAAATGAATAATTTGCTGCAGCTTTCAATTCTTTTGACTATTCCCTTCCTCCTCCATATTACTGATGCACAGATGTGCAAAGATAAAAACACTGGGGAGAAAAAAGCAACCCACCACTATTTCATGCATGCGATCAAATTAAGATTCTTTTTGTGCAGCACCTCTGTACATGTGCTGTCTTGCGCATTAGTAGAACATGGAGCATGGAAAAATTGCTTTGGAGTATAATAATAATAATAATGATGATGATGATGATGAATATCAAGAAATTTTACACAGTATTATAAGCAGTTGCGGATCTCAGAAATAACACTACCAGAATTACAAAAAACGGCTATATCAGGAACAGCATACATACTGCACCAATATTTAACAAATACTTAGGTTTCTGGTTAAAACTTGTATCTGTTATACACCAGTCAATGTTTTTATAAGTTTTATTGACGGTAAACGGTGTTTTTGAATGATGATGATGATGTGCTGTCAAGTGAATTCTGACTTATGGTGACCCTTTTCAAGGTAAAGAGTACTCAGAAGTGGTTGACCCTTCCCTTCTTCCGGGAGCTCCCTGGGACTGTTCAGTTGGCCCAAGGCCACCCAGGCTGGCTCCTCTCCCTGGAGGCACAGCAGTGGGGAATTGAACTCCTAACTTCAGGCTCCACAGCTAGAGACCTAAACCACTGAGGTATCTACCTCTCAGAATACCCCAGCACATGTGGAAATTGTAGTTGCTTTTTTTTTAAAGCAACTTGTCCCATTTCTGGTAAAACAAACACAGAAAAAGAATCTTGATCAAACTGTATAGTCTCTCAACTCTCTTTGTCTCTCTCTCTCTCGGTGTGTGTACACACACTCATGTGTAAAATGCACACAAGAACACAACATGCTGGGAAGAAGCACACACCTCAAGGTCATGTAAAGAAAACTGGTGCAATGATGCATGTGTATGTATCTTTTGTATGTTTGTATCTTTTCTTTACGTGCTTGATTCTATTGAGGAGGGACAGGAGAAGGACACAGGAGTATGAAAAATGGAAAGCTATGGCAAACAACACATGGATATTATTGGGTGTGAAATATTGGAATAATAAATGGTGCATTGCAGAATTCCAAATATATTGATTCTTGTGCAAGAAGAAGGCCAGGTAGTAACGAATACAAACCTACACTTTAGGGATTACAACTCCAGAATATCCCAGCAAATTTCATTCCTGGCTTTGCTGGTTTAGGCATTCTGGGAACTGCAGACCAAAACAAATATAATTTTTCCCATCTCTAATAAACACTGCACGAAAGGAGTCTTGGTCCCACAGTTCATGGAATGATCTTGCTTGCTGTTTTGTGGTGTTTTGCCAATGCACAAAGTGTTAAAATGAAAACAAAGGGAGAGATCTGGCTAATGTTAGAAGCAACCCTAGTATTGGAGATTTCATTTGAAGGAACCAAGCTAAAGGCAGTTAACTGTCTGAAGCAGTATACTGGACTAGGCAGCCTATTCATCTCATCTGACAAACCTGATTTCCTATAACCAAGGATGGAAGGAAAGATGTTTTTAATAACCTCTTCATTTCAGGTAACTGCTGGTAGCTTTGTGTTGCAAGGACACGTCAGCGCACGAAACACAAGGGGCGAATGGCATTGTGTGGGTGAAGAAAGCCAGAACTGCCACAAATGGCAAACAGTAATTACAAGGAGTGGTGGTGGAATGAATTATGTCTGAGGACACTTGCAATCTATGCCCGTCCTTTGGATGTCTTTCTCAGCTGCATTTTGCGCAGATCAAAAAAGCAGCTTGGGGAGTGAAAGAGGTGAGAAGCAAAGAAGGCTGTGACAGAGCTCGAGCTGATTCCAGTCATAAAGAGAAGAATAAAATGTGCAACTGAAAAAGTTGAGGGCACTTAACCAGGTCATCTGTAATGCATTTTCACGTAGGTACATCACTTTAACCTAGCACATTAACCTCACACACTTTTAACCTCAAATACATAAACAGTGAAGAGTCTTACGGCACCTTAAAGACTAAGAAGTTTTATTTGGTCTAAGCTTTCATGGATTTTAACTCACTTCTCCTTTAAGGAAGATGCTATTAGAGTTTAGGATTATATCCATGCAAGCAATCCTCAAGATAATCTGGTCCTAAACTCTTTAGATCTTTAAAAGTGAATGTCAGCCTTTTAAATTGAGCCCAGAAATGAATTAGCAAAGGATCTTTGTTATCAGGTGGGTGGCTCAAAGTTTATTTCAAAATAAATAAACTGTTTCAAAACCTTTACATTAGTTTGGCAATAGATGGTGTGCCTATTTAATAAAAGTAATAAGAAGCGTGGTATAGTGAATAGAGTGTTAGTGTACAACTTGAGAGACTTGGGTTCAAATTCCCACTTGGCATGGAAAGCCAGTGGGGAGTGGCAATGGTAAACCACTCCTTGAAAATCTCACATACTTCAAAAATCCCATCAGGGTTGTCATGAGTCAGAAGTGACTTGATAGGACACAATGACAAAAGCATTATTAAACTCATGCGGGGGACATGGAAAGAGCCCCACCAAAGATTGTAAACATATATGGGTGTCCATTGGACAACTACAGCACCTGTTGGCTGATCCTTCCATTCTGGAAGCACCACAGCTTTGACAATGGTCTGCCAGTGATCACCAATAACAAAAGGCTCCTTGTTAGGGCCAACACTAACCATAATCTCTATTAACATAGAAGGCTTCTCAACACCAAAAGAAAAGCTATTGCATCAGCTCTGCCAGACACATTATTGTGATATACTTTTTATTCAAGAAATGGAAAGAGAGAGCCACCAGCAATACTCCAAAATGTCCAGCGTGAGACTTGCAGCTGAGAGATCTCACAGACAGTATGGAAACACTATACCAATCAAGCCTGACCTCCACATATTATCTACTGCTGTCACAGAACAGGATGATGTAGAGATAATGGTGGAGCTAAGTCATTGAATGGTATCCTCTATTGGTAAACCACCTAATGCAACCTTTTCCTTTAAATCATTGGATAATTTTCCTAAACAAAAATTAAATGTTGTAATTGGAGACTTCAATTGCCACAACAGTGTCTGGGGATATGCACTCAGTGATCATTACAGAGAAGCTGTGTGAAAAAGGTCAGAAACATCTCAATTAACTTTCACTCTTGATAGCAAAATGTGCCTGCCAGACTGATCACAGGTACCAGTACATTTGAACACATGTCCTCAGTCTCGACATGCCTTCCTTGGCTTCCTGTTAGTTTCCCTGCCCAATTCATGATGCTGGTCATGACCTAGAAAACCCTTAATGGTTTAGGACCTTGGACCTCGATACTTGCTGGAACATCCTTCCCACAAAACAGCTACCTGATCCACCCACTCCTTGCAGCCCTTCATGTTAAAAACTTTAACAACCAAGGAGGCCAAAAAGCCATCACTGGGAACTGAGCTTTCTAGGTCATGGCCCCTTCCCTCTGGAATAGGCTTCTTACAGAGGTTCATCAAGTGCCATCCCTCTGTTTTTAGGAAGCAAATTAAGACCAAATCATATAATGCTGCCTTCTCGTAGTGTGAATATTGTACTGAGATGCTCAAATGGGTTTTAATTTGTATATTTTTATTTAAAGGTAGTTTTAGCTAGCAACAGTCTTTAGTGTATTTTACTGTATGTTGGTTTTTATTACATGGTGTTTTTATTGTATAATGTAAACCATCCAGACAGTGGGGCAGTATAGAAGTTGAAATGATAAATTAACTAGCTAACTAATTAACTAACTAAAAGAGATAATTGGATAAATTTATACTTGTAAAGAAACAGTCAAAAGGCCTGGAGATTATTAAAGCGGTTTAATAATGATACAACGAAAGGGCCAACTAATCCAAATGATTCAGCAAATCAGATAGCCCATCAGCTCCTGATTAATGGCAAATCTGAACATTGTCATAGGGAATTAGAACTTAAACCTGAAAGAAACAAGCAGCTGGAGATGAATGACCTTACAAAGCCGAACAGCTTAAGCAAACTGGAAAAAGTTATTTGTAGCTACAAAAATGGCAAGGCAGCAAGCCTGGATAACACCTGCATAGAACAATTAAAACATTTTTGCACAGCAATAAAAAAGTGCCTCCTTAATTTCTTTAATAGCTGTCTTGATTCTCTCAGGATTCTGAAAATCTGGAGAAAGTCATGAGTGATTGCTATATTGAAACCTGGCAAAAACACGTACAGTACACCCCCAAAAAACTTCAGGTCGATCTCACCACTTTGTCATCTTTAAAAAATCCTGGGAAGAATGTTTCTTAACCATCTAATGCAAATTGTGGAACCATCCTCATTGCACAACAGGCTGGCTTTAGAGCTGGGAAGAACTGTAGAGCACAAATCCTACATTTAACACGACACATTGAGGATGGCTTTGAAACAAGGAAGATCACTGGGGTAGCCTTTGTTAACTTCCTGGTTACCTGTGACACTGTTAATCATCAAGTACTACTGCAAAAATTCTAACCAAGGACTTTAAGGTAGCTAAAGTAATAGCATCCCTTTTGCAAAATCACAGATTTTTTGTTAACTTTCAAGGACAGCTCAACCATTGGAGAACTCAAAAGAATGATCTATCTCAGGGCCATGTACAGGCTCCTATTTTCTTTAACATCTGTACCAGTGACCAACAACTTCTTCAAGGCACCAAAAGTTTTGTTTTCCTACAGAAACCAAATCTAAAGTGATCCTGGGATCTGGCAGGACTTATTTGAACTTTCTGTGCATATTTGGTTGGGTGAGTAGTATAGCTCAGTGGTATATTGTAGAAATCTCCGAACACCAACAGTAAATGTATAAAGCTTCTTTATTCCAGGCACTTGTTAAAGAACTAAAGCTGACACATTTTCTATCTCAGGTAACAAAACCACGATCAGCTTTGGATACTATGTACCTTGACATGTAGGTAGGCCATTTTCTGTTCCACCTAGGCAATAAAATGCCTTGGTCTAGCCCTGGAATTCTTTTGTAATTTATTGTGGTTTTAGCATTGCTTATTTTCATATTGTGAGCTGCCTTGGGTCCCCTTATTTGTCCGCGAAGTAGCTTAAGGATTACAGGGCCTCCTGGCTTCAGGCCTCAATCTGCTGCCTTTTCCAAGCTGCTGCCTAAGGTAGTTGGCTGCCTCATTTGGCTCAGTGAGAGGGCTGGCCCCATACAGTTCGCACACTCTGGTGGAACAAAACAGGTGTCTTTAATAGGCCAAATATGCCTTAAAACTGGCTTCCCATTTCATAGCACTAATTAATGGTTGCCCTAAAAACAATACATTATCTGCTTTCATCATATTGGTCTCTACCTCTTTTCTCTACTTCCAAACCTAAGCAAGTATTCTTGTGCCACCAGAATTGGTAGACCCTGAGAGGCTGTGATAGAACACCTCTTTCCTGTGGAGGGGGTGTGAAGTCAGACAGGAAGCAAAGATGGCACATCCCTCGTTCTGTCCATGTACAGAATGTAACTGGGCCTGGCAGTTATCTCAACACTGCTGATGGAACATGTGCCACAGTTCTGATGGCAACAGGATGGATTTCTGGGCAATGAGGAGATGAAGAGGGGAATGAAGGGGAAACGGTGAGGGATCATTGCCCCTTTTAGCGTCTGCAACCTAAGACAGCTGCTCCACTTTACCTAATGGTAGGGCTGGTTCTACAAGGCATGCACAGGTGCGCAGGGGAGACTTGCTTTTTCAAGCAGCCCATCTCAAGGGCTGGTGACCTCCTTACTGAAAACCAGTTCTTTTCTAGAACCTGGAGGGCCAGTTGTATGTGTTTAAGTAGAAGCTGGTAAAACGGCCTTATTTTATTGGAGAAACTATAATGCTTTTGCTAATGAGCTCTCTCATATCAAACCACTTCTTTTTAAAAGTATGTTTGTACATTACTTTGTGAGACATTCCTTATTCATAATGGCAGTAATGGCTAATAGACACTTAGCTTGTCATACGCTTTGCAGAGAAATCCCAGTTACAATTACACAAACAACTATAGAACACAACAGTATGTTTTCCGCTCTCTCTTATTTTGACTCAAATTACTATTTTGCACGTTTGTCATATTCCCAGTTCTCCATCAGGAATGAATCACAGGCTCCCAAAGGATTTGTGTTGACTTTGTAGAGGGAGAGAAGAGAATATGGAAAATTGTTAACTGTGCATGGTTTATCCCCCCCCCCCTCCATATTTTGATCTTTGTAAATCACCTGCATTTAGACGCCTGTATCACCAAAAATCCCATTTGATTGCTAAGGGAGTATTTTTAGTGTGCTATGCAAACCTATCAGGTTAGGAGAGAGAGAAAGAGAGAGGAATCAATATATTACTTTGTACCGTGTTTCCCCAAAAATAAGACAGGGTCTTATATTAATTTTTATTTGTGGCTACAAATAACATGAACTGCTGGATAGCTCAGTGGTTTAGGAGAGGTTGGGGGTTCGATTCCCCCACTGTGCCTTCTTCACAGGGGCTGAACTTGGTGATCTATAGGGTTCCTTCCAGCTCTGCATTCTCCTAGGGCTTTTATAGAAAGCAATTGAATGATTTTTTTTAAAACCACTTACTAGTTCAAGAGTAATTGGATATTCCTATAGATTTATTCCTGATGGGGGTGGAGGTGTTGTTTTATGTTAAATATTATTTTAATGGTTCTTGATATCTCACTTTTCTATAGTTTAATATAAGGCCCTAAACGGTGTAGGACCTCGATACCTGACAGAGCGCCTCCTCCCACCTAGCTCTACTCGTGTTACTCAATCTAGCCAGGCTAGGCAGCTGAGGGGCTTAACCCCGAGAGAGGCCCGGAAGGAGAGAACTAGAAACCGGGCCTTCTCGGCGGTGGCCCCTCACCTTTGGAACACCTTGCCCCTGGAGATTCGTCTGGCACCCTCGCTGGGAGTTTTTAAGAACAAGCTGAAGACCTGGTTCTTCAGGCAGGCCTTCCCCACCTTCCATTTCTTAGTTTTTATGTTTTACCATCTTGGACTTTCTCTATCTCTATGTTGTTGATATTGTTGTTTTAATTTTTGTTATATACTTGGACTGTACGCCGCCCAGAGTAGATTCGTTGAATCTAGATGGGCGGGGGTAAAAGCCGGAAAAACAAACAAACAAACAAACAAACAAACAATTGTAAGACACCTTAAGTGTTTTCGGAAAAAGCAGCTGAATGGGCTAAATTCAGTTATAGTCCCAAACTAGAGTAGACCCACTGAAACCAATGGAAATTACGTTACTGTTGATTTGAAAGTCTCATTCAGTAGGACTAAATTTGGTATATAAAACAGTTACGACAGTGACAACAGCCAAACTGAATAAATGGTTCCCCAAACTAAATAAAAGGCATTTAGCAAAATTTGTTTCTAGCACAGCAGGTAAGATCTGTGTTAAGACTTGTATAACTTTCTCAGCATTTTGGATAATGTAACCAAGACATTCTGTTTTTCTGCCTTAGTTTGAATTTGATGGACATTTGTGGATATTATCACCTGCAGTTTAATATTATTTTTACTTAGTGACTGAGTTCTGTTTACTTCCCCATCTTTGAGGAACCTGTCTACAGTCTGTTCTCACTCAAGAATAGTTTTTGAGAAAGGGAAGTTCCTTATGAACAATCTTTATTGTTAGTGATGCTTCTTAAGCGAGGGGGAAAACACAGCTGATTTTTCGATTCCAGGCAGAGTTTGCAATTATGACAAGAGGGAGAGAGAGACATATCCTTTTTGCATGTAATGTAATTACACTTAGATGCCACAAACGAGGGAAAATAAACCATTGGCTTCATTGTGCTATTCTTTTTGCATTTAGCTGTGCTCAAAGGGGCAGCATTTATCTTAATTCTGAGTAACGTCAAAGCATATTAAGTAGTTTAATGTCGTTTATGTGGGGTTGATGCCTGAACCAGTCATAAAAGCAGGCTACCAGCACTGCCTGAAAAAGTTCCTTTTTTGACCACATGTCCCAGAGAATCTCTGGAAGCTGGGCCATGGGCCATGTTGGCTCTGACAGTCATTTTAGATTTGTCCACTCTTTCTACCAACACTTCACAGTGATCATTCATAACTGCTGGATCGCTCAGTGGTCTAGGTATCTGGCTTTCGAGCCTGAGGTTCAGCGTTTGATTCCTCATTGGGTCTCCCTGACAAGGGCTCCATAGGGTCCCTTCCAGCTCTGCAGTTCTAAGAGGATAATAATGATGATTTAAGAGATACTCTGTTAAGAGCTTCAACATGTAAATGCCAAATAATGAAACACTACATCAAGCACTTTAAAAAATATTAGAACTTTTACATTTTCACTAAAAATCAGAGACAAAGTAAACACTTTTTAAAAAAGCGGATAACCTCTCTGTGGAGATCCATCTTCAATCCAATAGTTACCCAGATCTGGAATATGACTAATTGAAGACCAGCGTGTCAGAAGACAGGTTTCCATGGGAATGCTATTCCCCCACAGTCACTACACTAGAACCCTAAGCATTATCACCTTTCTCTCTTCTTCAAATTAACGTATGGGGGCTAACACAAACACTAGTAACGTGCTTCCCTTAGATGTTATGGCATTTGGAGCAGATGCTGAATGAACAACCCTCTCTGAAGCTTCTCTACAGCTTAGAACCTTGCAGGGGGGATCCGTGCTCATCTCTTGCAGCCAACACAACAGAGTCTTGTGACATCTTAAAGATCAGCAAGTTTGATGGAGCAGAAGTTCTTGTGCACTGTCGCCTGTTCCTTCCAAAAAACTGCTTGTGGCCTGTGGTATGACATAGGCAATATTTTTTAAAGTCACCCTCCCCTTGGACTCCTGGTTCCAAGAATCTCTTCGTGTTATATGAAGAAAGAAGTGGTGCTAAAGAACCAGACTCTGATGGGGGCATGTGGCATGTGGCTGCAGTTGGCTTCTATGCCTGTTCCTTCTCTTATGGAGAAAGGTCCACCTCATCACCTTCACATTACTGACACCACCTTCCCTTTCTTCGGCTCCCTTTTCTCCTTTAGGTAGGGTGGGGGAAGGGGAGAGAGCTGATTTCCATATTTGATGGAGGAGAGGCTGCTTCTGGCACCTCTTGCAGCCATGATTTCCATCCTCCACTCTAATCAGAAGATGTTTCATCTGCAAAAGAAGTCATCAGCCAGCTCAATCATTTCATTTTGTCTCATTAAAACCCTCGCTGGCCTCCGAAGTGGAGAAATTCTTGGATACCTGACAAGATGAGATAAATTCCCCACACAGTCATGGTAACACAAACATGCAGTGATTTTCTTCCTTCTTCTCTGTACAACGTTCTTCTTTTGAGGGCCACATATTTGGGGGGATAATTTGACAGGGAGATCAAGTTTGGCAGTGGGCTAGAGCCAGACCATAACATGGCTGGGGCCGTAGCCCAAAGTAAGTAGGATTAACTTTCCCTTTCTCTTCCTTCCTTCCTTCTTATCAAGCTGTTGGGTAAAGAAGAGAGGACTGATCTGATCTTTGAACAGGGATTCCCCCGATTTCAGTGCACCAACTGCTTTGTCTTTCTCTGTATCTGTCTGACCACAACCAAAGGTTCTTTTGGATCCAAGGTAATGTCACATCAGTGAAGAAAAAAGACTACAAAATTGTATTTTTAAAAAGTGAAAGCCGTACTAAAATACGTATACAATAGAAAGTAATAGTATAAAAAAGGATAAAAGACTACTCTAATGCAAAAGAATAGAGTGAAGCAAAGCTATGATTTGAAATCCTTCCTGCCACTGGAAGCTCCTAGAAACAGTGATGGGGAGGTTCCATTCTAAGCCCCCACATTCCTTCTGGGGTCCATGGGTGCATGGACTGCATGGCACTTTACAAACTGCTCGACTATGGCCTGAAATCCTGGCTCTTTCATATCGTTGACACAGGTAGCACTTGCCGCCTTGACTAGGATTACAACACATTTCTTCAACATAATAATTTTTCATGTATTTCAAAGTGGCATAGCACTAGATCAATGTTATAGATAGGAAAATATATAACAGTTTAGACTGCAGGGTATCCTGCAGCCTGAAATGCGTGATCCTGGCATGGAATACCTGACAAATCCCACAGACACAATTTACTCTGACACAGGCAAGCATACCCTCTTGTGGGTGTTTAAAAAAAAACTCTCCTTCCAACAACAACAAAGAAATACACACATAGCTGAATGTTGTGTAGGTGACTATTTTTAAATCGATTTCAAATGTGCTAAACCTGATGAAGAAACAGCAGTATTATGATGTGTAGCCAAGCCCTAAGTTCTTTGAAGAAACAAGTGTCAATTTGCCAATTAATGCGGGATCTCCTTATCAATATCAATTTGCCTTCTGACTTGTGACTCCAAGAGCCCCAATCCAGCTCCTAATTCATTTCAACAGTGGAGTTAAAGAACAAATTGATAATACGTTGAGTTCCTAGACACAGGTATCCAGAATTAACTGGCTGACCAGCACAGTTGTATAAACAATTTCTTTTCTCAGATGATAACTTGATAGCTTCCTGATAAGCACCTGTCTTATTTCTGGAAAAAGCTTTTGAATAGGCTGAGTGGCTGTTCAATGCCAAATAGAAAGTAATGACTTGCAAAGAATGTGAACACACTTGGGCATCCTATCAGCAGTGACAACATCCTGTGAGCTGATCACTCCAGAAGAATCATTGGATTGCTTCTGACACAGAAGAAGAAGAAGAAGAAGAAGAAGAAGAAGAAGAAGAAGAAGAAGAAGAAGAAGAAGAAGAAGAAGAGGAGGAGGAGGAGGAGGAGGTAGTCCAGAGTAAGAGTTATATACTCTTACTCTGGACCACCTAATTGTGTTATGGTGCTCCATCCCTGTCTTTAGATGACAATATATATTACTTGACTTGTTTCAAAATGTAGTAAGCCTGCCTTGTCACATTTGCCTCTGCAACCTCTGGACTTCTGCCCCAAAGTATCACTGTCACCAGAAACATTTATATAGACAGTGGGCTAACAGAACAGCATTATTTAGCCTTACCAAATCCAGGATTAATTTAATCAGAAGCAAAAACAAAACAAAACAAAAAACAAACAAACGTTATACCTGCTAAAACAGCAATTCAGGACCAAATGATACATCACAGACAGCCCATCATTAGAAACCAACAACGTTTAGTAATCCAGATGATTCAGACAGAGCTTTGTGACTGAGCAATCATACCAGTAAATTAAGCCCATGCTTATCTCTTGATGACCAATCACAGAACAGAGAAAGCTGGTCTCTTCTTCATGTGGAGCTACAGCAGCAGTTACAAATTTATAGCCTTTATGGAAATGAAATGTGATGGCTGTGTTATTCTGCTGCAGCAAAAGTCCTGTGTAACCATGAAAACTAAGGGCTATGTCCATTTGTGAGTCTGAATTGGAGATGGACACAAACTGCTGGTTCAGCGGTCAGCCCCACAGGTGGTTCCAATGTGGTTTGGTGCCCCGCTCCCTTTGGCTGGCACCCACTTGAAGGCAGTGTTCCAGCTTCCTTGCCCTGCCTCCTCCAGGTGCTGCCTCTGAGTGGGCACCCACTGGATGGGGTCGGGGGACCCCATCAGAACCACATAATACCTGTGGGGCTGACTGCCGATTCGTGTCCATCTCTAGAGTGGACCCATTGAAGCAGTGGGACTTACATACATGTTGAATTAAGAGGTTCCATTCATTCAATGGGCGTTCTCTAGCTGGGACCGACAAATGGATTTAGCCATCTAACAAATTACTACAGCATGAGCTTTCAGGGACCGATGAAGTTGGCTATGGTCTCTGAAAACTCATTATTTAATGAATCTGATAGCTGCTCAGGTGCCAGAGTTATTTTCAGAATCAGGATTTCCACATTCATTTTAGCAGCACATCCTTTGACTGTTCCCAAACATTTCCCCGTTCCCCTGCATCTCATAGTCTACTGACCTTTGGAAACTGCCCTGCACCAAAGAGCTAAGTTTCCGAAACAGCAACAAGAATTCAGAGCTCTGGCCTGGTGTAATTTTTCAAATAAATATTGTGTCTGGCCTTTGAGCAAATGTTTGTACATTTTTGTGGCTAGGAAA
Source organism: Intellagama lesueurii (assembly GCA_037013535.1). Taxonomy (NCBI): domain Eukaryota; kingdom Metazoa; phylum Chordata; class Lepidosauria; order Squamata; family Agamidae; genus Intellagama; species Intellagama lesueurii. The sequence goes on from JBAJHW010000008.1 coordinate 15,343,678, forward strand.
TACTTTCACAGTCTGTTTCACAGGTTACGGCAAAAAAATCATAATACTTGGAACACAGAGCTTGGATCGGTTCTTTTCTTTTTGTTTTTAACCACAGCTTCGGAGTACACTCTATCTAGAAAACCCTGAAAAGGGTTGCCGTAAGTCAGAACTGACTTTATGGCATGAAATTATCAAATAAACATGATTGTAAATGCTTCCCTGTTAAATGAATGTTCTGCCCATTCGTTGATTTCTGAACTATTCTCATAAAATTTGGAAAGGGTGAGTATCGTTATAAAACTGCATTCTAGTTTGTGTCTAAGTCTGGAGAGGCCAAATTTGTTAAATTCATGTCGGAATGCCACTCAAAGAAGTTTCTGACCCACCGGTTGAGTTGGGACATCTTATCATCCACTCTGCCAGAGCTGGTCCAAGACATTTTGCTGCCTGAGGCAAAGGAGGAGATGGTACATCCATTCACCCCAAACCTTGTTCTTAAAGCCATTTGCCTTATTTTGAAACATTAACCAAAGAATCCTGTAAGGGCTCTCCTCAACCCTGGTAGCAAAAACCAGAGAGAGAGAGAAAAAAATGGGTGGGTTTTTTGGGGTGTGTGCAAATTCCAGTACCTTATAATCAGCATGGATGCTGGCCATTCCTAGCATGGGTTTCTGGGATCTGTAGTTAAAAAAAAAAGGCTTCCCATCTTAGGTAAAAAGTGATTAATTGTTGATCTTTCGCAACACTGAAAATCTGCCTGAGTTCTCTTTATCCCTGAACTATATTGGCTGCACCACCCCGTATGTCTGTCTGTCTGTCTGTCTGTCTCTCTCTCTCTCTCTCTCTCTCGCCTTCCTTTTATATAGTTTTGATCTCTTCCCCCAAATCCTTTCAAATTACCAGTGTTTAGTACTCAAGCCAAGCAGACCTGCTGAATCAACAGGATTAACGAAGGTGTTGACGTCATGGGTCTACTCAGACTAGGCCAACCAGTTGGATCCTGGCCAAGGTATCTCCACACCTCTCAGGTTGTCTTGCTAGGCACACTTCCAAGGTAGAAGAAAATAAATAAGGGTGAGTAACCCAGGCTCAGATCCTGCTCTCTATAATTATACATTGACTTAAGCCATGTTGACCAAGCTTTTTAATAAAACTGCTGTTGTCATAGCTTTGTGAAGGAACCGACTTGCCAAACAGGTAGGGTTCAAAGTCAATCGAATCTAAATATAACATCAGTGGTTAAAGGGATCTAATGGTTTATTGTTCATCACAAGATTTTTGTGAAACTTAAATCTGTTTGCAACGGCATTACTCAGTAGCACTTCACACTTAACCTTCCTCTAAACAGGAGCCCAGTGGAATGAAACTAAAATAAATAAAGGCAGGGTTTTACAGAAGTTTGAAATGTGTGGTATTCCCTCCCACCATGTGAAGTACATCTAATGAAAACCAACTTTTTTGGAAGGGGAAGCCCCTGTATATAGTTTGCTCATTATAGGAAAGAGTTGGAACGAATCAGCTCGCATTATTTGAGTGAAAAATCCAGTTTTTATTTTCACATGAAATTCAACCAGATGCACTGAAACTACCAAATTCCATCTCCATTGCATCTGGTTGTTTTTTTTTTTTTTACTAACGTCAGAGAAGCATAAGCAAGTTCTTGAAAGGATCAAGACAGAAAGAAAAAGAAAAACATCGCATTGGGAATCCCAATCAAATAAAAATTTTGGAGTGGGAAAGGGGAGGAGAAAAGTCTGAAACGAAGATGATTGTTAAGTGAGAATATGCTTAAAGAGGGCCAGATTCTTTCCTTTGCAAAGTTCCTTTTTTCTTTTTTGAGTGGCTGAACTCACTACAGGAAGTAATTTTGCTGCTGAAAATAAGTTCACATGAAACTTGGCTGCCTATCGTGATAGAAAGGAAATCCATCATTCTGTAAAACTGTTGTGTGCAGCTCACTTACTGTAAAAAGTGTCACAGGATGCTTTCTTTTTTCTAAACCTGTTTCATTTTTGTTGGGAAAGTTGCCAGTCGTATTATCAGAAATGCAAAGCTTCACCGAATGAATGCAAAACTCCCCTCCCCCTCTCCCAGCGATGTTTGCAACCCTAGGCACATTTTCCTCCCCTGGAAATAAGCCCATTTAAACATAATGGTACTTCCTTTTGAGTAAAGACAGATAGGATTATGCTGAAAGGGTAGGGATCTTATAAGGAAGGTTCAACCAGTTTTCAATAAGGACAAATAACTCTTGACTTTGGGGGCTGGGGTCAGTCCAGATCATGAGACCCAGAGCTAAATCTATTATTCAGCAGAAATTGGAGTCCAACAACATAAGACACTCAGCTTATAATGAGAAACTGGTGGCGTATTAATTCCCCAGGGATAGAATTCCTTAGATATTTATGTCTGAGGAATCAGACTTGAAAGTGAAGCCCACGTTTACATCCTAATGACCAATCACAAATCAAAGCAAGCTAATTTGCAAAACAAGAGGTGAAAAAAGCTTGTATTAGCACAGACTCCTTCCATCTCTTGAGGGAACTGCTCTTCAAAACCCAATGTCAATATTTGAAATTTTGTATGTATAATATATTAAAATACAGTTAAAGAGGTACAGAAAAAGTGCCCTGAAAATGAAATGACGTTTAAAAGTGTGGCTTGGAAATAGTTTACTATAGTTATTGAAAACATTTTTAAATGCACTAAAACAATTAGCCAGCTCTGGTTGAGTAAGGTCATTGAATCATAAATATACTGGCAGCTGAACAATGCTTTTGTACCAACTTAGAAGATGACAGATATAAGTCTGATAGTTGGCACTCTTTGTAGCTCCAGTGTCTATGTATTACAATATTTAGGTCTTATAAGAATTTAGGGTTTTCAAATATTTGGTGCTACAAGGTACAGGTTCTGCAAAAATTGTTAGTCAAAACCAAAAAAGTAATCAGATTGTAGATTGCAGAGCATTAGAGTTATATATGCAACAAACATCCAATTTCTCATTGAAAAAAAAATATTCTTGGAGTTTCAGACTCTTGGATCTCCAGGTAGAGGCAAAAACAATTTGTAACAATTATAAATATAGGGAGATAAGACACACTCATTCACTCCCTCAACTCATCACCACAACCCCACACTGCTTTGGGTGCCAGACATCAAAGAACAACAATCATAATGGATTTCCTTCCATAGATGCAAAACTGGCTTGGCTTGGTTAGCATTTAAGAGACATTTTGTGTGTCTTCTTAATATGTTTAAAGGCCAAAGATTACAAAGCTTTATATATATATATATATATATATATATATATATATATATATATATATATATATATATATATATATATATATATATATATATATATATATATATATATATATATATATATATATATATATATATATATATATATATATATATATATATATATATAATTTTAACATCTTTTGATATTTTAAGAGATGTATTCTCTGTCTTTTGTAATTTAAAGATGCTCCATTAGGCTGTAAACTCTTGCATGTTTAGAATGTAATGTAAAACATTCTTTTTGATATTTTAATTAAACTTTTGCTCTTGTGTTTTGAATTGAACATGATTTAAGTTCTGCCTTAAGTTTCAACACCTGCATCTTTTTAGAAGTTGCAATGACGTTTTTATATATATATATAAAGTATTTGTCCCAACAGTTTTTTCATAGCTGTAAGACTTTTGTGTTTTACAGCAACTCTGAAGTATTTTGTGCATATGGAACATAGAAGCAATGCAGATAATAGTTGTGGAATAAGAGAAGTTGATGTTGCATGGAATCGTTGCAATAGTGAAAAGATTTACACTTTGATACTCAGATGAATTGTGATATGATTGCCGATCACTGGTTTCATTTGGGATTTATCCCTTTTTTGGGGGGAATATTGAGAGCAGTGATGAACGCAGGCTTCTGATTTCCCCCCTAGAGGTCTATAAAGTTCTGTCGGATTCTTAGGGAGGGTGAAGCACCAGGTAATCTGATCTGACACCAGAGATTAGCATCTTGTGTACTTTGTTAATGAATGCTGGTAGTTAAGAGATAAAAGTTTGGGGGACCTGACAATGGCATTTCACCTCTCTCTCTCTCTCTCTCTCTCTCCAACCCCCATCCCCACACATCCCAGAGGCTAGGATTGATGAAGTGAGGACTGAAAGACAGTATAATTGGAGTGGCACCTTGTATGGCACAAGTATTCATATTTCTCAAGCACACATACCCATATGAAGATGCCCAAAAAGCTGTGTAGATTTTTTTTCTGTAAAAACTTCCAATAGTAGCCATTTTTCAAAAGTCACCCTCACAAAACTGGCACAGAACAGGTTTGAAAATTGAAACAAGTGGGCATTCATGAACATGGTCTTGACAGATCTCTCTCTCTCTCTCTCTCTCTCTCTCTCTCTCTCTTTCTAGCATTGAGTATGAGCCTGCCTGGGTTTTGAAATCATCAGGGGAGACCTTTTATTCAGTCCTGCCACCCCCATAGCTGTGTTTGGTGAGGATACAAGGGAGGGCCTTCTCTGTTGCTGCTCTTGGACTTTGGAACTCCCTCCCACTGGAGGCCAGACTGGCCCCATCTTTACTGTCCTTCCTCAAGCAGGCAAAGACCTTTCCTTTCAGGTAGGCTTTCTTTCTCAGCTACCTAAGAGAGGGTTCCTAAAAATGGACCTGCTGTTTTTTAATTTCAAAAAGAGTTTTAATATTGCTTGTTTTAATATCGAAGCCACCTTGGGTCCTCTTGGAGAGTGTAAATATTTTAAATGAATAACTAATAGAAAAATTATCACCTACCCCACCAACAAGGAGAATAGCGTTTAACATACAGTTAGACGCACACTATGAAAATTCTTGGGGATGCTGAATGTGATACTCTTCTGCTGGTAGAATGGGCAAGGGGTGGGTAGAAAAGGGGGCAGTAAGAGAGAAGCCAGCTTTCAGCAGATCTAAACCTCTTCTAGCTCATGAGCACAAGCTCAGCACCAGCGCACGATTAGGTCAGGCTAAGTCTGAGAGGTAAGAGAAATCATTTCTACTCCTTACGGGCCAGGACAAGGTTAATTTTCAGCACAATTTCAGCTACCTCTAGAGAGGTAGCTCAGCTGGTCTTTCTCATCTTGGCTAGTTAGAGCTACATTTCACATCGGTGCTGCCGAAGCCCTGTTGAAGCTCACTGTGGTAGGAAATCCTTCAGTTCTATAGCTGGCCCTGGACATCTTGCCGCATGGAATAGCAGAGAAATTCTACACTGTATTTCTCTGCTTTTGAATTCTTGCTTCCTTTTACTTCCTCAGTCCCAAACATGTATTTTTTTTCTCCTTACAGGCAGAGTGCTCTTGTTTACTCATCCGTATCTTCTTATGATACTTTCTTGAGGCTGATAAAAGAGTATTGTGTCTACAGTGATAATACGGCTCCTGCGCAGCATCCGTGGATCACAGAAGCGTCAGGTTGTCAAGTCATCACGGCAATTTGCTTTTCAAATTAAATTTGCACTGAACAAAATTCAAGATTTATTGATCTCTTTAATTAAATTTCCACTGCTACCGAGTTGATACAGACTGGTTGGGCTCCAGTGTACACAGAATTTTGAGAAGGAGTATAAGTACACACAGACACAGACAGAGGGAGAGAGACAGACAGACAGACATTCTGTTCTGTGCCATTCAGTATCTCTCGATTTATGGCAACCCTAACAGAATTGTATAGGTTTGTGAGATGTTTAAGGCATGGTTTACTCATGCTAACCCCAGATGTTCTTGGACTAAAACTCCCAGAAACCTTAACCACTAGCTGTGCTGGTCAGGGTTTCTGAGAGCTGGGGGCTCCCTTGTACAGTATATCTGGGGACTCAAGGTTGGGAATATATATTTGGCTATATTTTTATCTATATCTATATGAAGAGGGATGTTTTTATTTGCACATAATTACTGAAAGTACTTAATTGAGACTATTGTAAACATTGTGTCCTTTGTTGGCTACATATTGCTTATGTTATTTTACTGTTGATAACTGAGCAGAAAAATGGCTGCAATTTACAGACTCATATTTACTTTATATTTTAATTGAAGTGGAGCACAGCTGATGGGTAGATGCTTTGTTGTTGTTTCTGTCATGCATTTTTTTAAACACACACACACACACACACACACACACTTTTTCTTGGAAGCCAAGCCTGGGTTGTACTGCATGAGGAAGATAGTATAACACAAATGGCACCGTGGAGGTGCCATTTGTCACGTTGTGAAACATAGAAACCAAAAACAAACCAAGTAGCCAAGATACAAACCGAACAGAGATACAAAACAGGTTTAGTGTGCAGAAGAAAAAAAAAAAGAGAGAGAGAGAGAGAGAGAGAGAGAGAGAGATTTATCTTCTAAATCATAGAGATGGATCTCTTAAACAACAAGGGGTTCTGTAGCACCTTAAAAGGGTTACCAGCTCTCATGGTGCCAGCTGGAGAGTGAGAAAATTGTTAAATTTCCTCAGGTCTCCAGGTGGGGAGACAAATCTCAGGTCGAAGGATGCTGGAAGAGAAATTCCTTTATATTTTGTGTAGCTGTTTTAATAAATAACTGTCTCAATAGTCCAGTGACTTAGGAATCTGAGTTTGATTTCTCATTATTCCTCCCAGAAGAAGAGCCAGCCTGGGTAGCTTTGGGCCAGCGGCACAGTCCCAGGGTGCCCCCAAAGGAAGGGGGAAGCAGCCAGCCAGTGTAGCCTTGGGCCAGCTGCATAATCCCAGAATGCCCCCAGAAGAAGGGAATGGATTGGCAAACTACGTCCGAGTACTCTGTACTGAGAAAACCCTGGAAAGGCTGTCTGTAAGTCAGAATTGACTTCATAGCACATGATGATGATGATGATTCTTAGTGGCCTGGATGCCCATCTCCTGCCTACCCCAACTAACGCCTGGGCACACAGGTTTCATTTGACATATGCTTTCATGTAATGCAACCCACTTTTTTTTTCCTTCTGAAGACACAGGCTATGGTCCTCAAAAGCTTATGTAAAATGAAACTTGTCAAGTCAAACCTATATCCCGCATCAGTCCTTTTCCAAAAAATTTTTTATAAAAAAAAAAACTTTTACAAAGGTATGTAAAATTATGCAATTTTTAAACGAAAAAAAAAGTTTGAAATGCCAAATCAGCGATCAGCCAAAGAGATCTTTACTTTGTTGATATTTGTAGTCATTACAAATGCGAATGATGTGATTCCTTTCTTTTTGGGATTGACTTACTTATGCAATTTGAAGGCAGTGTCAGACAAAATACTGACATTGTGGCAGGGTGGTAACATCATGCTTAAACATAAACCCACCCCCTGCCCCACTTTCTTGTTGTCCTTTCTACAGAATGTCTATTATTCAAGCAGTCCTTTGTAAACCATATTACATTCCTAAAAATAACAGTATGAGGAGGTCTATTATTAATCATGCATCATTAGAATCAATTGGACCATCTTATTCTTATTATTGAAAATTCTCTCTGTAAATAGAAGAAACATTGGTTTTATCGCTAAATGGTTCTGGAGGGTGGAGAACCACATTACACCTCATCTTTGCTGTCCTTCTGAAAATGGGTCTTTCTTTTTAGGCAGTGACTGAATGTCTAAGTGGGGTTTTAAAACTGGGATGATTAGTGTATATTGTTGTTTTAATCTGTTTTAATAATGCCTTTATTTAACATTTTAAATAACATTTTAATATGATGTATATTTAATTCTTTTTAAAATATTTGAATAATTTATTGATTTTAATCTCTTTTCACGGTGCAAGCCACTTTGGGTCCTTTTATGGAGAAAGGCAGGGTAGCACTATTTTAAATAAATTAAATAAATAAAAGTCATCCAGGTAAAGTCCATATAAAAGTACAATCAAAAAGAGGAATATGTTAGTCAGGAACAGAGATGGGAAAACTATTTTTTTGGGGGGGGGCCTAAAACTCCTAGAACAGCTCAGTCATCATGGCCATTGGCTGTGCTGGCTGAAGAATTTTTATAACTGTAATCCTTAAAAAAGCAATGTTGGCTCTCTCTGGTCTAGAATAGTCACCTTTAGCAGTTAATCACATGGTCGAGAGTCTATGTTGTTCTTTCTAGAAGGAGGGAGAAGGAGATTTACTGACAGCATCACCATTCCATGGTAGATGTTTTATAAACCCATACCAGAGACACAAGAGCCAGCTGTGAGCCCAGACTTGATGCTATTAGAAGCAGAGCTGCCTTCAAAGGCAAACATTGCCTCTTCATCCTTGCTTTTCTCCACATGTTGCAGCATTTGTGATTGGTCACAGGGAAGAAATGTGCAAGTCTGAAGGAGATTTGAGGGAATTACGTGCTAGAGGGTAAATGTAGTAGAAGAAAATACTCATTTCTCTTAATGTGTGATTTAACCCAAATTTGGCCCAGGATAAGCAAAGAAATGAAATTATGGCAATGAACATAACACGTTAGTCACTACATGTTTCTATTCAAGCCCCATTGATGTGCATATCAGAAAGACTTCCTTGATGTTGAAAACAAATGAGAGGCAGGTGAGGTTTTGTGCGTGCATGTGTTTTAATGGAGGCATTATTGTTTCCTTGGTCACAAGAAAAATGGGGTGGTAACATTGCTGAGAAAAATTGAGCTTGGATAGTGATGGGCACAAACCACCAGTTTGGCAGGTTGTGCTGGTTTGTCTGTTAGTCCAACAGGTGTTCCGTGGTTCTGAGCTGCACCTCCTCTGGCAGGCGCCCACTCAGAGGCAGTGCCCAGAGGAGGCGGGGCAGGGAAGCCAGGCTGCTGCCTCTGAGTGGGTGCCCAGAGGAAGAGCTATGGAAAACGGCCATATTAGGAACAGCATACATACTGCGCTGATATTTAACAGATACTTAGGTTTTTGGTTAAAAACTTGTATCTGTTATATGATACCAGTCAATGTTTTTATAATTTTGATTGACAGTGCCTGGTGTTGTTGAATAATCAAGTTTTATTATTATCATTTCTATTGGTATAAGCATTTTTCCCAGCTCCCTCTGCTGGCTATAAATGTGGAAGCCAGTTTGTTTCCTAGTATTAGCATCATTCCTAGTGCCAAAAATAGCTCTGTTTCATGCTCTCCCCTTTTCCTTTTCCTCCTCCTGCTCGACATAGTTGTTTTTTTCTTCATTATACAATTGTGTTCATTTATGACTAATTCTACCTCTTCCTTTGGAGACTGCTGGGTGATTCACATTTAAGTACTTTAAAAAAGAGAGACTCCACAGACTTGTCAGGAAAGAGAAGGAAACATGGAGGAAAATGCTCACCTAGGCACACATACACTCATAAGCAGAATGAAAGCACACACAATGTAGGTATGTATATACACACAGGCACACAAGCATACACATACTCATAACAAGGTTTTGACTATCCCGGCAGTTTTCAAAGAGGTGGCTGCAGTCTGTTACAGCATGTATAGCAAAGTTAAAAAAGAAAAGGGTAAAGACTAACATTTATTCCAGTCTAAACTTGGTGGATTACAACCCACTTCCTTAGACACAGGAAAATTGCTTTTGATCTATGAAAACTGACAATAAAATAAATCTATTAGTTTTTAAAGGGCCACAATCTCTCTCTCTCCCTCCCCTTTCCGCTTTTAATCTTGCCAAATAATTTGTTGTTGTTGTTTAGTCGTTAAGTTGTGTCTGACTCTTCGTGACCCCATGGACCAGAGCACGCCAGGCCCTCCTGTCTTCCACTGCCTCCCGGAGTTTGGTCAAATTCATGCTGGTAGCTTCGATGACACTGTCCAACCATCTTGTTCTCTGTCGTCCCCTTCTCCTCTTGCCTTCACATTTTCCCAACATCAGGGTCTTTTCCAGGGAGTCTTCTCTTCTCATGAGATGGCTGACTGTATAGAGCTTCTCCATCTTTGGCGGCAGAGAACATAATCAATCTGATTTTGGTTTTACCCATCTGGTGATGTCCATGTGTAGAGTCGCCTCTTGTGTTGTTGGAAAAGAGTGTTTGTGATGACCAGTTTGTTCTCTTGACAAAACTCTATTAGCCTTTGTCCTGCTTCATTTTGAACTCCAAGGCCAAACTTACCTGTTGTTCCTTTTATCTCTTGACTCCCTACTTTAGCATTCCAGTCCCCTATAATGAGAAGAACATCTTTCTTTGGTGCCAGTTCTAGAAGGTGTTGTAAGTCTTCATAGAATTGGTCAATTTCAGCCTCTTCAGCATGGGTGGTTGGTGCATAAACTTGGATTACTGTGATGTTGAAAGGTCTGCCTTGGATTCGTATTGAAATCATTCTATCATTTTTGAGATTGTATCCCAGTACAGCTTTTCCAATTCTATTGTTGACTATGAGGGCTACTCCATTTCTTCTACGGGATTCTTGCCCACAATAGTAGATATGGTAATCGTCTGAATTGAATTCGCCCATTCCCGTCCATTTTAGTTCACTGATGCCCTGGATGTCAATGTTTATTCTTGCCATCTCCTGTTTGACCACATCCAGCTTACCAAGGTTCATAGATCTTACATTCCAGGTTCCTATGCAGTATTTTTCTTTGCAGCATCGGACTTTCCTTTCACTTCCAGGCATGTCCACAGCTGAGCGTCCTTTCGGCTTTGGCCCAACCACTTCATTAGCTCTGGAGCTACTTGTCCTTGTCCTCCGCTCTTCCTCAGTCGCATGTTGGATGCCTTCTGACCTGAGGGGCTCATCTTCCAGCGTCATATATTTTAGCCTTTTGTTTCTGTCCATGGAGTTTCCTTGGCAAAGTGGCTTGCCAGTTCCTGCTCCAGGTGGATTGCATTTAGCCAGAACTCTCCACTATGACCTGTCTGTCTTGGGTGTCCCTGCACGGCATAGCCCATAGCTTCTCTGAATTACTCAAGCCCCTTCGCCACGACAAGGCAGCAATCCGTGAAGGGGCCAAATAATATGTCTAATCAATTCCTGTCAAAAAGCTGCCAAAAATTCCTCACCATACCCTTTAAAATACCATTTAAAGAGACTTTTAAATTAAATTGACTTTTCCCCCCAGTCATAATGTTACTTTCGAAGTGTAGCTTCATAACAGTCTTGTGACCCTCAGACTAGCTGCTAATATTACTTGTACCTCATTACTTCTAAGTTTTGCTCTCCAGTCTGCCCAGGTACCTGGTAAATTTTTTTAAAATTAAATTGGGTGGCGGCAGCATTAGGGGTTTCTCACTGGAGCTGAGATAGTTAAATTAAAGGTATGATCAGATGGAGGCTGTGGCATTTGCCCAGGTCATGAATATTCATATGCTATTTGCATAGACCAATGATAGTGCTGGAGGGGCGGAGTCACGAGGTATAAGAGACTCAGCAGGAGGAGGAGGAGTTTAGATAAGGTTTAGATAGGGTTTTGAGATGGAGAATTAGAGTGTTAGAGAGTTGAGAGAGTTTTGGTGGGAGAATGGTGGTTGAGGGTGGATAAAGAAGAATGTTTGTTTAAGAGTTAACAACATTGCTTGTTCTGTCAACACCTGTATCAATAAACAATTTCTATTTGGTTCTTTTAAAATGACATATGGTCTGGACAACTATTATTAATAATAGGTATTGTTGATTAAATCAGCTGGTGGCAGCTGAGGGCCACGTAGCATGAGCTCCTAGTTTGGTGAAACAATCAGGGGCCACGTGGAATCGTGACAGAGGCATTGTTTGTGTTTTGGATTGCTTGTAGTACAGTTAGATTCAAGCTATTTTCCAGTGATCTGTTGATGTACAGGGAATCACGAACCAGCCCAACCCTGTTCTATTCCCGGTGTGGACCTTTTTGGTCTACTGGCGAAACTACTCTCTTTTTTTGGAGCTGGGCTGAGTGATTCCTGTGTGCATGGAAAGGTCACTTTAAGCGAGATTGTTCCCAGCGAAGCAAACCTTTTCAGTCCAATCAAACATGATCCTATATCACAATCTGCTTGCCATTAAGGGGAGTCTTGATGACACATCAGCTTATCAAGTCAGGGTACAATTGCCCCAGTGTGATTAGTGTCTCTTAAGACCTGAGTAGCATCAACTGGTGTTGGTAACTAAAAAAAAATATGTTTGGCTGGATAACTCCGTGGTTTCAGTATCCGGCTGGAGAGCCACAAGTTCGGAGTTTGGTTCCCCACTGGGCCTCTTTGACTCCATGATCCATAGGGTCCCTTCCAGCTCTGCAGTTCTAAGATTATTATTATTATTATTTTAAGTTGTAGAGTGGAAAAATAGAGAGAACTAGAGATTCAAATATGTGCACTTTATGATAAAAGTATTGCAGTTCTGAATGAACTGTTCCTCTCAGATATATACACAAAACGGGAACAAAGAAGAAAAGAAAAGATTGATTTATTTTAAAATGACACTGGGGGAGATAAAGGTACGGAACAAGCTGTTAAACAAATTATAGACTGTGCTTGATGTTTCCCAGGGTTACATCATGAACAATGGAACAAGGCAGTGGTGTGTTTATTCTGTAGTTGTAGGTTTCAAAATGAGAAGGTGATTTGATTTGAAAACTTAGCAATGTGATACAGGCAGCCATCTTGTTTGTATGTTGTACCTGCAAGGTTGGGCCATGGTAAATGAGGCTCAAAAAAGCAGAACAGCAAACTCAGATGCAGGGATTCCTGTGAGTGGGCAGCTGCTGGAGGAGGCAGAGAAGGAAAGTCTGTGCTCCTGCTGGAATGGAAGATCACGTGATGGGGAGAGAAGGAGAACATGCACTTACAGATCTGTGGGGGAGCCAGCCAGTGGTGGGGCATGGGGAAAGTGAACACGTGGTACCTGTGGTGCCACGCTGATGACTTAGACAACACAGCATGAAGTGCTTTGAGCCCGTTTCTAGTAAGGTGTTTAGACTAACAATTCTAAATACAGTATTTCTCTAGCAAAGAATTCTAAGTACCTTACCAAATGACTGACTCCAAAATAGTTTAATGTGAAACTATGGCAGTTAAAGTGGTATCAAATTGATATACATAGTGCTGATACCATGTGTAGTCATGAAATAAATAAGTCAGAAACAACCAGTCTCTTCTTGACTGACCATTCTCCTCTATGCAGGCTATTTATAGACAATGATTATAATTACATGCCCTAAAGTTGGTTCTGACTTATGGCAACCCTTTCCAGGATTTTCTAGGTATAGGATACTCAGAAGTGGTTGAGCATTTCCTTTCTCTTGGGGAATCCTGGAACTGTGCAGCTTGCCCAAGGCTACACAGTTTTCCCCCTAGGATGGACAGTGGGGAATTGAACTCCTAATCTCTGGCTCCTCAGTCAGATACCTCACTGAGCTATCCAGCCAGCTACCTGGCATACAAGCTTGTAACTACACCAATAGATGATTGACATCCAATTTAAAATAGATATTTTTGCCAATGATTCATTACTGCAACCCACTGTTAAACTGAAAATTGTGCGCAGAAATATTTGCCTGACTTTGCTGCAGTTTCTCCTTCATTTATTTCCAAGACTTATTAAAAGATTAGAAAAATCGTTCTCTGTCTTCTGTTTTTTTTAAATGTATGACTAAGCAGTATTAACTTTGGCAAAACCAGATTGCAATCTTGAAATAAACAATTCTGTATAAATATTTTGCACTTAGATTAAATCTGGGCTGCAAATAACCAGGAATAATTAGTTATAGGAATTCTCCTGAAATGCTAGGTTTAGCACATTACATTTAATTGCAGGTTTTAAGCATCTACATGAAGCCCTTTTTTCAAGAGGGTGGGATTCTATTGTAAATATTGCAATATTGGGTTCTTGAAACCTCCTATGCCATCTTCCGGCTCATTTCTTCAGCTTTCATACCGGCACAATGTAAACTGACGAAAGGACTCTTAACGTTTAGAACAAACATGAAAACAACAGCAACCAAACAGCTTCACTGTCCTCCTAGAAAGTAAACCTGGTAATGCTTATTTAACTTGACACCGAGATAAAAGAGATGAGAGGTCACACATGTTATTTTTGCTGGCAGTGAAGAAATCTAGGTTTTTGGGTCATGTTCAGATCTGTAGCCATCTCTGTGGCTGGAATCAGGCAGGGTTTCAAGTATGGTGGTAATATGAGGATGCAGGCAAACTCTGTGGCCAGCATGTCCCAACCCCATCCAGAAGTCAGGCAGATCTTCATGTGTGCTCAGTATAAGTGGGCCAGTGTGCTTGTAAGTGTTTGCTGTTGAATGTAATTGCAGTGTTTCTGGGACAGGGACCTCTGAGAAGGCTGGTTTCCCAAGTGCAGAAACACCAGTGCAGACTTTTCATGGTGAATAGAGATGGTCATGAACCGAACTAAGAACAGGAGAAAACCACAAACCAGGCTGGCACCAGCGGCGAAGTGACAGGACAAGGTAGCCTCAAGCACCGGGCATGAACCAATTCGTGGTTCAGTTTTCTGGTTGATTTGTGGTGGTTCATGGCTTGTGGATCGTGGCCAACCGCAAACCACGAACCATCACGAACCACCCTTTTTCAGGTTCGTGCCTATCTCTAATCGTGAACATGAGAAGATCAGTCCTAGCTTCGAGGTGAGGTAGGGATGTATGTGGGAGTGTGACTTTGGTGTGTCTTCCCATCCCTACCAGGCTGCAACTCTCTACACTGAAACACATTACATGAAAAGTTAGACACATATTTTTATAAATGTATTTTTAAGGCTTTCTGCTATTCACAGTGGCCCAAACCTCTTTTAGGACGTAAAACGTGTTCACTTACCTGAAAATTCAGAGTTAACGTCTTTTATCAATCATATTGCTGGAAAATGGCATTCAGTCCGAACTGCGAATGAGGAATATTCGCTCTTGCTCCCCTTATGCATTCCTGAGATTGCTGCATGCTTCCACATCAACAGAAGCAAGGTGAAACACCTATTATTTGAGAAAGGGTTTGAAATAACAGGCAGAATCCTGTTTGTTATCCATATCTACTTTCCATAACTTGTCAAAGCTAACTGGTCATGGATAAGGATAAGGTGGTTTTCTAGGTGTAATGTGAAAATGGCAACAATGCTGTATTTTCCACCTGTACATGACTTTGCAGGATATAAACGGAAAAACACTCCTGCTCTGATCATTTTTTAAAGTCGGATCCCTTTAAGATCAAAAGAGAAACAGAAGGATGTGCATGCTCCTAACCTTGATGGATCCTCATGCATTTATTGGTGCTAGCAGTGACTACAGTCTGGAATGTGCTAAATTGGCTTGATTAAAGTGACCACCCAAGTGACTTGACTACATCTGGAACTTGGCGAAGTGCCAGACTTGTGCCTCTCCTGCAAGCTTTGTGCCCTTTGCATGGGGAGCAGACACGGGCAACATGTTACCATCCTGATGCTTTCCAGCTTCAGCTCCTATCAGCCCTGGCCAACACAGACATTGAGGAGGGTGGATGAGTGTTGGAATCCAGAAGGCCACATGTTCTCCATCCATGACACTGAGTGAATCCTTTCTGTGATCTTGTCCTCCTAGCAGCCTATGCCCACCTTAATCTACCCATCCCAGCCAAAATGGAGCTTTGGGGGTTAACGTCCTCCAAACTTAGCTGGACAGCAAGACTAATAATCTGCCACCATTGTCTATGACTGTATGGGCTGTGGTGCAAATGTGTTCAACAACACCTGGAGGCCCACATATACTCCCCACCCCATGCTAGGGTTAGCGTTTGAAAAAGTTATATTGTTGGACCACAACTCTCACATGTTCTAGAGTCTGAACAACATGGTAGTGGGCCATGCAAATTAAAGGTTCCAGGAACTCAAATCTGGCTGGAGTTGTAGTCAAAATGCCAGTGGAAATGACCAAGGTAACACTGCTGTTTTGTTTTTACTGTGGGGGGGAAAAAACACACTGCAAACATTCACACATTTATCCGCTTTCATTTCAGATGTCGTATCCTGTAGACCGGTGTATTTTGAAAGCCCCATTCTATGGTTATTCACTCTCGTCTGTCTTCTTCTTCTTCTTCCTACTTTTTTCCAGCCACTTCAGGCAAGCGCTTGCAGCCCCAAATGAAACCAGACTCCTATCCCGTCATCCACACAGACCGATTATGCAACTGTACTCTTGGAACGCAGGTGATTAAGCAACACAAATAGCTCCCATTTGTCCTTGAGTAGAATGGAGCTGAGCAACAACCTAGAATGAGAAAAGAGCAAAGTGAGCATTTGGAGAGCAGCTGTGGATTTGGTGGGAGCGATGAATCATGTCCTACTCACTATGGAGGACAGCGAGAGAGGCAAGTGAAGACCACCTTGGAATGTGCTCCACCTCTAACTACCTTCCTCATCCCCAAGACTCGCCTTATGGGAAGTATCCCAGGAGACTGTCAGTATATCTGCACTATACCATTACAGCACCTTGATACCACTTTAAATTGAGGAAATCTGGACAGGACACATGATGTGCAGTGTTTTGTCCTCCAGACAAGGGAACTGCCAGAAGGGCACTTGGAAAGGATGATATGGAGGCTGCTATGGCTTCCCCTCCATCTTCTACAGCTCTCTGAGGTTGCTTCACTCTGTCTAATGCTAGAGCAGCGCCTCCATCTTCAGCTGAATATCGGAAGGACAGGATGCTAAGCTATTTTGAAGACTTCCTCCCCTGAAATAATAAATAAATCTATAACCAGATGTGAATAACCGTCATAAATATAGCAAATCAAACAATACCCAAAACCTTTCCACTGAGATGTGAGAATTAATGGCAAGTACAAGAGAAGCCGCAGTTTTGGGATTGAAAATTAATACCTCTATTGAGTAGCTCAGAAAATTTTAAGTTCGTCTTGCTGTAAAAAAAATCCCCCTGAAATCCTTAGCATTATACCTGAAATAATTGAAAGGTATTAAATTTAACCCTGAGGACTATCTGTCAGAAAACTTCCTAATAAGATCAGTTTAACAGATAATAGCATACTTACAGAGGTCTGGGCCTATTTAAATGGAGCAGTAACAGATCCATTGATCAATATCTCTGTGTCAGAATAAGTCCTAATTACGTCTAGCTGGGCAGCAGGGTTATTTCAGGGCTGCCATATGTATCCCATCATATTGCTTCATCTGAGGTAAATAATGGTCATATGAGAATCTGTGGTGGGCTGATTTTGGCCCTGATAAAATGCCCCCAGTGGCAAATACTTCACTCTTACCTAGACCCATGGGACACCATATACCCTGGAGGCTCTTGATGAGGGAGCCATAAGATTACTTTGTGGATAATTCTTGTTATGTATTAAGCATATTTAAAAGCTCAACATCCCATCGGGAGGTGCCAGTGTTTGAAATCTGCTCAACAGATGGAAGGAGCCATGGGGAACAAAACTTTCATCGCTCAGAGTTGCTGGATGGAGCACTACTATACAGAAGTTACTCCAGGAATTACTGGGTACGTAAGAATCAAAAGAAAGATAAAGAATGTGAGGAGAACTTAAGAAGAGTCCTGCTCATTCAGTTCAAAGGCCTAATTAGCCTAGCATTCTGTTCCTAGAGTAGATAATCTATGAGGAGATCGCAAGCAGGATGTCTTTGTAATAGCAACCTCCTGCTCACATTCCCAAATACATTGTGAAGAACAACTGGTTCAGATGCTGGAGGTCTTAGACAGTCCTTGTGACCAAAAAACTTTGATTTCATTCATACCTAATGTGAGAAAAAAAAGGGACGTGGTGGCGCTGTGGGTTAAACCGCAGAAGCCTCTGTGCTGCAAGGTCAGAAGACCAGCAGTCGTAAGATTGAATCCACGCGACGGAGTGAGCCCCCGTCGCTTGTCCCAGCTCCTGCCAACCTAGCAGTTCGAAAGCATGCAAATGCAAGTAGATGAATAGGTACCACCTCGGTGGGAAGGTAACAGCGTTCCGTGTCTAGTCGCGCTGGCCACGTGACCACGGAAGATTGTCTTCGGACAAATGCTGGCTCTACGGCTTGGAAACGGGGATGAGCACCGCCCCCTAGAGTCGGACACGACTGGACTAAATGTCAAGGGGAACCTTTACCTTTACCAAATGTGAGAAAGCCTGATAGAACTGCTGGATAGCTCAGTGGTTTTGCAGAGCCAGAGGTTGGGAGTTCAATTCCCCATGGTGCCTCCTTGATAGAGGCTGGACGCGATGATCCATAGGGTCCCTTCCAGCTCTGCAGTTGAGAGGTTATAATAATAATTTTATGATTGTTCTATAGGGTATTCTCACTGGATGAAAACTTCAATGTAATGCAAGAGGTCAAGTGTTTGCTCTAGATTTTAATGTAGGAGAAGAGGAGGAGTCTTTAGAGCAAAGTTTCGGAACCTTTCTTGGCCTGAGGGCCAAATTGGCTCTTGGCAAGTATGTTTGCCACATACTATCAGTAGATGGACCAACATGAATCTGACCAAACTCCGGGAGGCAGTGGAAGACAGGAGGGCCTGGCGTGCTCTGGTCCACGGGGTCACAGAGAGTCGGACATGACTTGACGACTAAACAACAAAGCAGTAGATGGGTCCTCATCTCAAAGACACGTGATCCAGAAATGTGAATACTCAGCCTGTGTTCACATGCTCTCTCTCTGTCATTCTCTCATGCGCACACATACACGCATCTCCATATAAGTGCACTTCCCCTGGTCTTGCTTGAGGCTCATGGGGATTCTCCATCTGGAGAGGACCCTTCCCTTCCCCAGATGCTTCTTGCCAATACAGGGAGATTTTCTGGTGTGTTCTTCACTACACTATTTGCAAACTACACAGCATGCAGGAGAACCCCACTGTTTAATTTGAGAATGTTGTTAATACTGTGTTTCTCGTTTTTACTGCTAGAGATGGGAAAATGCTTGATGGATTTTCTTAAAGAGCACTTGCCTGCATTTTCTTTAATGGCCCAATGGTAGCAATAATGCCGATGGGTTCATAATGAGCAACGCTGTAAATCAATGTCCAGGGCCGCAGTAATGAGGATGGCAATGGCCAGATGCCCAGCAAAGTTAATGAATTAACACAAGAAGTTCCTTTTTAAAAGTAACTTGGCAGGCTCTGGCTTTTGGCAGAATGGCTGAGATATTACAAAAACGAAGGCTGGTTGCTGGACGTTTGCCAGCTGTTGCTTTGAGGGCGCCTGGATTTACTCTCCTTTAACTGCTTGAGTAGACAGAAGGCCAAACTGATAACTCTGAACCATGTTGTGCTACAATTTCCAGGATATCCTCCTGGCTGCAATTCATCTGTAATTAATACAATTGCTGCTTACAGTGGAACAACGTTTAATGGATAGGGCAATCGAAAGCATGCTCAAAGCTCAACAATCTTAAGGAAGATATATATCTATGAAATGCAATTGATATACAGGTTTGGAAGCTGACGGAAGGCTGCTGAGGTGTCTGTGCGAAACATAATTTAACAGGGTCTAGAATCATACAGTCATAGACTAACTGAGTTGGGAGGGACCTATAAGGCCATTGAGTCCCACTCCCTCCTCAAGGCAGGAGTCCAAATCAAAGCAGATCTGGCAGAGGGTTGTCCAGTTTTCTCTCGAATGCCTCCATTGGTGGAGCGCTCACCACCTCCCAAGGTAATTGATTCCATTGTCATATTGCTCTAATAGGGATGAAATTTTTCTTGATATTCAGCCTAAATCTGGCTCCCTTAAGCTTGAACCCATTATTATGTGCCCTGCACCCTGGGATGATCAAGAACAGATCCTGCCCCTCCTGTGTATGACTAATTTTTCAATTATTTGAAAACTGCTATTCTATCTCCCCTCAGCCTTCTTTTCTCAAGGCTAAACATGCCCAGTTCTTTCATTCTTTCCTCCTAGGGCTTGGTTTCAAACCCCCTGATCATCCTTGTTGCCCTCCTCTGAGCTTGCTCCAGTTTGTTGGCATCCTTCTTAAAGTGTGGTGTCCAGAACTGGACACAGTCCTCTAGATGTGGCCTAAGCAGTGCTGAATAGAGGAGGACTAGTGTCTCATTTCCGGTTTAGGCAAGCAGGACAGAGCTCAGGGTTAGAGTGCATGCTTTGAATCTAGAAAGCCCTTTGTTTCAAATTCCAGTAGCTGCCGTTACACTGTGACCTTCCAGATGTTGGTAGAATCCACATCTTGTTATTCCAAAACCAACATGGCAAAATGGTTACGGATAATGACAGTTGTCATCCAGTATAACATCTCCATGTCCCCCAACCTAAGATAAAAGACTGGACGCTGAGGAAAGGATTTCTTCCTGAGACTCCAAAAAGCCTCCTTCTGATCAGAATAGATGCAACTATGGGTCAAATCAGACCATAGAGAGAGTGTTTCCTTAGAAATGGCTAGTAGCTCCTTCGAAGTCTCCTGCCAGAGAAATTCAATTTGCAAAGAAAGTCCGTGTTTACCTTTCAATATCCAATCGCAAAAAGAAAGCCAATTTTCAAAATAACTGCAAGGGGGAAAGCTTGTGGTATGAAATTGAGATGTCCTTCCTGCTTTGAACAACACACCGTCTCTACCAGATCGTTTGAACCAGGGCTATAGGCACCAGTGATCTGGATCAGCAAAAGGCAGCTTCCAATGGACAGAGAAGCGAAAACACGACCTGCATCCAATTTTGTGGTACGGAGATGGCTTCTGTTTGCACTCCTAAATGGGCAATGCTGCAGGATGTTTCTCAGATTGACACTGCATCTCCCTTGTTGTCATTCATGGTGCAAACGTCTTCCTGTTGATACCATCACCATGAATTAAAGCAGCTGCATTATCTGAATGAAAAGGCTACATCTCCTCAGAGTGGACTACATGGAAGTTAACCTTCACTAATATTAAAATGGTAGCTGCTCTGCAAATTCAGGCAAGGGATCCTGTGTGTGACTTAGGGAGCGACTGAAGCTCAGTAGTAACACCACACTCTTTGTATGTAAAAATGTCCAAGGCCAATATCTGGCATCTCCCGGTAGTTCCATCAAAAACTACTGTCCAAGACTTTGGAGAGTTGCTGCAGGTTACAGCTGACAATACTGGTGTATTGTTCTAATCAGTGTAAAGTAATGTTTTATGTTCCTACTTTTGAAAAGCAAACAATTGCAGTTATAGCTCCAAGGACTCTTAAATTACTCAACTATCATTGTTCACAATTTTAAAAAGTAACTATTTAATTCCCCATTTCTTATAAGTAACTGAAATAGTTACCCAGTTAGTTAAACATGGTACCTGTGTGTTATAACCCATTGTCCTGTGGTAGAAAGCATTCCCCCCCCCCCATGCATTTCATTGTTGCTTCAACATCCCAACAAAACACGAGGGAGCACTGCAAGGCACAGCACAATGTTTTGAGTTCCAACCAGCAGTAGCAATAGAAGCAGATCAATGAGGAATGAATCCAATCCAAAATGGAGGTCAGAGGAATTCTCGCAGCACCAACAGCAGTCAAGTCACCAAGAGACGAGAGGAAGAGAGGAAGAGAAGGGAAGACAGGGAAAGATGAAACAGGAAGACCACGTAGGGTCTCTTTTTCTGGAGAGCTGATGTTGTGTAGCAATCCCACTAGCTATCAGGAGGCCATCAGGGGTGTGTAGTGGAGTAAATCTGAAAATACTTAAATCTTTCAGGTTCTTTTGTTTTGATTTTCCTCTTTGGTGTCTGGCACTAGAATGATTTAAACCTTGGAGAACTTTCAACACTAGTCCAAAACTAGCAAGGACAAGATGACAGGCAACCATCTACTCCAAAAGCAGGCAACAATAGTACAACGGTACCTGAGAAAGAAAGAAAAATCAATCATCCACAGACTTATGGAAGCACTAACAGTACACTAAAGTTCACCTTTATCATCACATCACCATCCTCATCAATTCATCAGCAGGAAAGAATACAAGTGAGAAAGAGAAATCATCATCATGATCAAACTAAATTTAAAAACAAAAACAAAAACAGACTCATTCACTAAGGGCAATATTAACAATCCCACCCAACCCCAAACCCCAAGGCAGAATATGGTGGATTGAGGAGACACCTGTCTGAACTACCATTTTGATGCCTTAATTCCAGCAGCACAGGAAATAGTTTACCAGATGAAGAGAAAACTGGCAGGCACTCCAAGAAGCAATAAAAGGAAATGGTGGGAGAATCTCTCAAAAAATCGATAAAATAAAAAGGATGAAAAAGCAGAGAACCCGAGTAAACAAAAAAGTAAGACAAAAGTGGATGAACAGAAGCCAGATTAGGAAAAAAAAATCAGTCTACAATGAGGAACAGCAGTAGCAATAGAAGCAGATCAATGAGGAATGAGTCCAATCCAAAACAGAGGTCAGAGGAATTCTCGCAGCACCAACAGGGGTCAAGTCAACTAGAACTGTAGCAAAAGAGCAGCCCTGCCCATTTTCCAGAACACTTTTAAAGATTCAGATTTCCCCATCTTAAATCTTGCAGGATCTTCTCTTAATCATTATTGGCTCTTGATGGCTCTTCTTGTGACAGTTGTGATTCTGCTTGTTGGAAGAGTGTCAATGAGGCAAATTTGCATACCAAGGTCGAAGTACAGAAGTACTCAAAAGAGAAAATACGAAAAATAATAATTTTGTTGTACTCTGTTTCAGAATCCCAAATCTATCTTATTTCAGGTAGTAAAGCCACAAAAGACTGGCAATGAAAGAAAGCACTTTTTAAAAAAAAGTTTTCAAATTTTTGTTGTTGTTGTTTAGTCGTTAAGTCGTGTCCAACTCTTCGTGACCCCATGGACCAGAGCATGCCAGGCCCTCCTGTCTTCCACTGCCTCCTGGAGTTGGGTCAAATTCATGTTGGTAGCTTCGGTGACACTGTCCAACCATCTCGTCCTCTGTTGTCCCCTTCTCCTCTTGCCTTCACTCTTTCCCAACATCAGGGTCTTTTCCAGGGAGTCTTCTCTTCTCATGAGATGGCCAAAGTATTGGAGCCTCAGCTTCAGGATCTGTCATTCCAGTGAGCACTCAGGGTTGATTTCCTGCAAGATGGATAGGTTTGTTCTCCTTGCAGTCGAGTCCTATCCTTGGTGAACATTCTTCTTGTCTTTCCCTATTCTGAATGGTATACACTGTACTTGTAAGCACAGAAAATATGAAAAATGCCCTGATTCAAAACACCCTGGTCCTGCTTCTAAAACACCTTATTGCTTGCACAGCTGGGAAGCTAGATGTGTGTGTGTTTGTGTGTGTGTGTGTGTGTTGTATGTGAATGTGCATCTGCACAAGCTTCTTAAGAACAGTTGGAAATTGCTTTGAGGATTGGGATGGATAAGGCACAGATGGAGCTGAACAGAACACAGATACTAGTTGGTAGGCAACTCCCATAGGTAACTCTTCCACATTTGATATGAACCACTTTGAAAAGCCTGCAGAACTGGTTTTGCCAGAGTTTTTCCCGGAGGTGGAAGAGACGAAAGTCAATCTGTTTGCAGAAGAGTGCAATGCTACAGAACTGTCTCTGACATCTTTGAGACGTTACATCTGTTGTCACAACTGAAAAACATGCATCTCAATACTCGTTACTTGAAACACAAGATTGTTTCATGGACCCAATTCGCGTATGTTGAACGGAGTGAAGAAACAAGCATAGAGTGATCATGTATGTTTCAAATGTCTTTTAGTTCAGGCAACATGGAAACAATTCTAATTTCTACCTTCCTTCCTATATTTAATAAGGAAGACATTTGGAAAGAAATCGCTAAGATCAGACAATATCATCTGGATGTCTGTTTTCCAGGTTTGGTCAATTTCATAAGCATTTGTTCCAAAGTCTGTTTCATCCTGTTTCTGAAATTGTGCAACCCTTTACATACAAAATTGTAGGACTGCAGTATCTGAAGGAGATTGGTTCCAAGCCCCCCCTCCCCCAGTGGATGCTGGAAATAGTGGATAAATGAAGCACTTCCAATTTCTCTGGTGTCTGTGTATGGTCGAGAGAGAGAGCTCTGGCCCAGTCTTGCCAAAAGACTGCATTTCTTGCCCTCCTGTTTGCAAGGGAGCCTTCCCTGAAGCCAGTAACTGCGGCTTCTCCATTTCACCGGAAGCTGCTTCCCTGGGAAATATCAGGCTACAAGTTCATGTCCAGTTTAAGCCACCTGTATATAGCATAGTCTCTGGTTCCATCCAGTGGTCAGTTATGGTAATACACCTTGGGAACATGTATTTCTGCATTTATTTATTTAATGTTTTTTTAAAAATTAAATAAATAAATGCAGAAATACAAGCTTCTTAAGAAATACAATCGGCGGATAAGTGCAACTATGGCTACTCATCCTGCAGTCCTACTGTGCATAATTAAGTATTTATTTGCAAAAATGTTCACATGTATTTTGAAAGAGATTAGAGTAATTACTTCCTCACTGTATAGTTCCCAAAATAGTAGAATTCTGGGAGCAGGAGATTTATAGCCCAGAAACATAACTTTCTCCATCCTTGCATTTTCTCTGAAAATTCATATTTCTAGCTGCAGTTAGATGCCCACTGTAGTGTGGTGTATAGACTAATGGACTAGGACTCAGGAGGCCAGGGTTGAAATCCCCACTGAGCCATGGAGAGACAATCATCTAACAGATATACTTTGATTTGGATTCTTGCACTGAGCAGGGGACTGGACCCAATGGCCTTCTAGGTCTCTTTCAACTCCAGTGATTCTGTGATTCTATGAGAACTCACTGAGGAATGGAGATGGTAAAACCACTTCTTAATCACTTATATATCTCACTTACCTCGAAAGCCCAATTAGGGTCACTATAAATCAGGCCCAATTTGATGGCATATAACATAAAGTATTTTGTCCTACAGACTTCCTTTTTTCTACACATTTTGTTGCTTTTTACGAAATGCATAACAAAATCCAGAGGAATGCAAAGGATAGCTGAATTTCAACAGACACATTACTCTGGGAGGAAGGAGAAATACAGTCTGTCCTTGACAATCCCTAGTCAGGAACAATCACAGTCATGAAAACTAACAGAACAGATACGATAACAAATCCCCTTTTGCCAGTGGAGAATAATTGGCCCCAAGCAATCAATAACAGCCACAATTTTACTTAATCATGTATCCTCCAGTTCACAGAAAGCTCTCCAGAGATGTACAAGCTTTTGATTCTACCCAACAACATGTCTGTCTATCCTGTCTGCTCGTACAGAATGGATTTCTCAAGCCCATTTCACTCTTCATTTTCCAGAATGGTGGATCACTGACTTCACTCTACAAATTTGTAAACCAGCAATTGTGGGCCACTTGGAAGGTATCTTTATATACGTAGGTGTTAATTGGCCACTCTGCTCTGTTTAACATTATTCGAATTAATGATTGCAAGTAATAGGAGAGAAGAGGAACTGGAAATTAACAATAGCAACGACTGCAACATCTGCTTTGAAGCACAACTTTTCCTGGACTGATATAAATCCCATTTGTTGTGCTTTGTAAATGTGTAAGAGTGTATGGGAAGGGCTTGGAAAACAGGAACAAGTAGCAGACAAGGATGTTAAGATGTTGCTAATAAGACAGATATAGTCTAAAGCTGTGACTAATGGAGAGAGCTGTAAAGTCTCTGATGTTAAACTCACCACTGCCATGAACTCCTTAGATGGCTTTAAGGAAGCCACTTTCTTCCATTAGACCAATTCTTTGTCCAAAATAGATTCTGGTTGTTAGTTCCAACTACAGAGACTCAGTGAGTCTATGGGAATCAACAGAGGTGCAGGACAAGTGAATTTTTAAAAACGACTCTATTAAACTATCGTTGAGGTACTGAATCACTTTTAAAAGTGTTGCAGTGGTTAAACTGCAGTACTGCAGTCAAGACCCTGCTCATGACCTGAGTTTGAGCTCAATGGGCTCTGGTTGCTGACTCAAGGTTGACTCAGCCTTCCATCCTTCTGAGGTTGGTAATTTGAGCACCCAGCTCGCTCGGTGGGGGGCGGGGGCAATGTGTAGCCCGAATAATTAAATTGTAAACTGCCTAGAGAGTGCTTTAAGTGCTACGGGGTGGTATATAAGCAGCCTACTTCGCTTTTTTGCTTTAACTTATAGATCGTGTTTGTAGATGTTTAAGTATTCATAACAGATTCCCTTCTGGAGGAAAAAGGAGCTCAGAGTGATGTAATTCATAGCTAGGGACAGATAAATCTGTCATTTTCTCCCATAATCAGTTTTTTATTTTCAAAAATCACTAGCTCATATCACCATGCCTATGAAGAAATCTACAGGGTTTGGTCTTCAAAAGTCTACAGAAACAAATGAAAAAAAGAGATTTTCCATCTCCATAAGGCAGTGCATGGCAATAGCCATGCTGTACTTACCAAGTGTTAAAGTTGAGAAGACTCTATTAATAAGTAAATAAATAAATAAATAAATAAATAAATAAATAAATAAACTAGCTCACCTAATCTGAGACTGACATGATTGAATGGACAAGGATTTGGACTTCTACAAATACAGCTTTTGAAGCCTTGATGCACAGATTGCCCAGTGTTCTGTTCTGCAACCATTATATGTTTTGTTTTAATCTAACATTCTTTCTGTGAAGCTTCTCTTCACTGCCCCACCCCTAATTATGGGTTGCAAAATAATACACACAACACCACCTGTTTTAATGTCACATGTAGGTTGGTTCTGGTTTTGTCAGGTCTCTTTCTGGGCATAAACAAAGTACTGGAAGTGTCACACCTTGGTTTAAAAAAGAGTCACTGATTCTGAAGGCTTCCGGGAGCATTGATTCTTTCTTTTTTCACCATAAGCCTGTTGTTGTTTAGTCGTTAAGTCATGTCCGACTCTTCGTGACCCCATGAACCAGAGCACGCCAGGCCCTCCTCTCTTCCACTGTCTCCCGGAGTTTGGTCAAATTCATGTTGGTTGCTTCGGTGACACTGTCCAACCATCTCGTCCTCTGTCGTCCCCTTCTCCTCTTGCCTTCACACTTTCCCAACATCAGGGTCTTTTCCAGGGAGTCTTCTCTTCTCATGAGATGGCCAAAGTATTGGAGCCTCAGCTTCAGGATCCGTCCTTCCAGTGAGCACTCAGGGTTGATTTCCTTCCTTTAACCACCCAGAGTAGACCTTTGGTCTAGATAGGTGGGATAGAAATCCAATAAATAAATAAATAAATAAATAAATAAATAAATAAATAAATAAATAAATAAATAAATAAATAAATAAATAAATAAATAAGAATGGATAGGTTTGATCTCCTTGCAGTCCAGGGGACTCTCAAGAGTCTCCTCCAGCACCACAATTCAAAAGCATCAATTCTTCGGCGGTCAGCCTTCTTTATGGTCCAGCTCTCACTTCCATACATCGCTACTGGAAAAACCAGGGCTTTGACTATGCGGACCTTTGTCGGCAAGGTGATGTCTCTGCTTTTTTTCTCCATGAGCCTACCAATGCTCTAATGACTTCTTTCCACAGGGAAATGGCAGGGCCTTGGTCTTACTACCAATGGACTGGCCATGCATTGATACATTCTCAATAGGTATCCAAGCTTGCCTTTCAGTACGTGCATTCCGCACCACACCAGTCTTCCACTATTTCTCTTTAAGCAATAGTAATGCTCTTTCTCTCTCTACACATCTGGGCCAGTATGCATTTGACCCTCCATGCAATCAGTTCATAACTTTTCTATTCAGCAAACTGGAATTACTCAGTATTTCAGGGAAGAGGAGCAGTGGTTTGTTTATCTCCCTTTGACTTGATCTTGCCAACTCAGAGGTCATTCCCCTACACCAGTGGTTCCCAACCTTGCAGGTGTTCTTGGACTGCAATTCCCAGAAGCCTTTGTTACCAGCTGTGATGGCTGGGGTTTCTGGGAATTGCAGTCCAAAGACACCTGGGTCACCCAAGGTTGGGAACCACAGCCCTACATGGTTGCACAAACACAGAGACACACACATTTACATATACATAGTCCATGAGAAATGTGATTATGTGCATTTGGAACCTTAGGAAGAATTTCCAGCTCTTGGAATGATTTCTACTAGGCTGAATAATATTTTGACATGTGTATTCTGATTGAATAACAGCTAATTCCTCCAGGAAGGAATTACATTTTTTGTTTCTGCACAGCAGAGTTGTCAAGAGATTGCATCGTTTTTAATGGCAAAATTCTCGAGCAACTTAAAGTTTCTTTGTAGAGTGCAGCTTGACAGGATGTTCATGGAAGGACTGAGACCTGCGGCCCCTGCTGGCATGACTCTTTGCTCCACAACTGTGCTACCCTAATTATTAATCTTCTAGATGTTCCAGAAGAACTGAATAGATTACAAACGCTGCACCAGGATACAAATCTTAGTGGGATTAGTGGCTCCCTTTTTGCCAATGCATCTGTCAGCAGCAATTGGAGTGATGAAAGAGATTGAGCCATCTGGAATGTCTACATCACAGGACATTGCACATTAAACAGTCAAAAGTGACAATCCAGGTGGTTATGTCTGGAGAACAGGATGTTCAGTGTTACAGGCTTGCTATTACTTTATCCGCTGGGAGAGGCAGCCATCTCTGGGCCTAGCCTGCCTTTAGATGAGGTAATCAGTTCCTATGGAGCCTTAAATCATGTTCAAGCATTTTAGTTTAGTACAGAATCAACAGCTGGCTAGATAGCTGAGTGGATTGAGAGTTTGAGTCTTCACAGTGCCTCTTACCAGAAAGATCCAGCCTGTGTAGCCATGGACCTCCAGAAAAAGGGAATGGTAAACCACTTCGGAATACTCTCTACCTGAAAAGGGTCACCATAAGTCAGAATTGACTGGATGGCACATGGTTATTAACAGAACAGGAGGACCTTCCACTGAAAAATCCTCTCCTAGTTACCTCATGTAGGCATCCTTCAGTCTCGAGAGACTATGGTAACGTGCTCTGAATAGAGGTTTTGGAACAGCATCTAGTGTGGCTGAGAAGGCCAATATGAGAGTGACAATCCCTTCCACACTGAAGAGAAATACAATCTGTCCCCTGTCCAGCTCCCTGATTTTGCTGCTTTCGGGACTTCCTCTTTGCCTCAGCCTGCTGGACAAGTGTCCCTTCAAAATGGGAGAGGCCATGATGCACCGCCTGCCTCCAGGCTGAACGCTCAGATGTCAAGGTTTCCCATCTGTTGAGGTCAATTCCTAAGGTCTTCAGATCCCACTTGCAGATATCCTTGTATTGCAGCTATGGTCTCCCTCTGGGGTGCTTTCCCTGCACTGATTCTCCATACAGGAGATCTTTTGGAATCCGACCGTCAGCCATTCTCACGACATGCCCAAGCCAACGTAGACGTCGCTGTTTCAGTAATGTATACATGCTAAAATTTCCAGCTTGTTCTAGGACTACTCTGTTTGGAACTTTGTTTTGCCAGGACAAAGTTACCTCAAGCTTTCTTCATTTTAGCACTTTCCTCTGGTTGCTAACTATAGAAATGAGTAGGAGAATTTTGAAAATAGCACACTACACTACATTGAGCCTCTAAAGTTAGCCAATGGCTGGAATCCTGTTGTGCAGTTCTGCAAACAGGATTAAATGAAAGTGAATTGGAGTAAACTAAGAAATCTCCATAGATTAGCTGTTGCATACTGTGTCACAGAAGATGTGCAGCTATGTCTTAACTTACAGCAACTCACCTCTAAAAGTTATGTTGTTTGTGTGCCTGATCAACAGGATTTCAGCCAATTAGTCAAGGGGATTATTGGAACCTAAATTTAATGAGGGGTGCCTTGATTCAATTTAGGTTCCAATAATCCTCTGGATGGCTTACTGATTTTGTCCATTCAGTACTATAAATAACTAAATAAAATACTCCTAATTGGGGTGGGTGGGAAATCACAGCAAATTCAGCGGAGAACTGTGTGCCACTTTGTATTCTTTATTGAAGGTGTAAGTTGAACTTCCTTCTTTTTGAATGACATTTTATTATGCAGACAATCCCCTTAGTATCTCTTGAAACAAATGAAGTTTGTAAAGGAGCAGTGCTGGTTTGGCACCTTAATGATGTGTCAAAGCCAATCTTGCTGGGCTTTAGAGATGGGTGTGAGCCATCGGTTTGGCAGTTCGTGCTGGTTTGTTTAGTGGCCGAACAGATGCTCAGCACTTTCCAGCCCTGCTTCCTCCAGCGAGCACACACTCAGAGGTAGTGCTCAGGGCAGGGAACCTGAAGGAGGCAGAGTTTGAAGCACCAAACACTTGTTCAGCTGCTAAACAAACCAGTAGGAACCACCAAAGCAGCAGTTCATGCCCATCTAGTAATGATCAAAGAGCATCCTGGAACTGAAAAGAAAGCTATAAAGCAGAGATGGGTTCATGGAAGTCCATGAACCACGAATCACAAATTTACCAATTTTTCCCAGACGAACCATTAATCAAGTTGTTGGTTCATTTGGGAACCAAGGAGAGGTGGGGACATGGACAAAAGTTGCAGGGCTGGCTGACAGGCCAGCTGGGAATAAAATTATGATTGTTTTTCTTTTTTAGCAGCCAGCCAGCTCTTGGCTGGCTGCCTGTGCACATGCGCCCGCCTCTCCCAGAAGGGAAGCCTGGCAGCTGTCTCTTTAGATGGAGGTGGTGGCGGCAGGACAAGGTAAGGAGGCAACAGGGGCAGTGGGAAGGGGGGGGGAACAGGCTGTATGTGTGTGTGTGAAATGAACCATGAAGTTCGTTAAATCGGAAGAAGTTTGTTGCTTCAGGAAAGTTCAAGTCCTCTGGTTTGGAACGACCTGAATCAATGAACCAGTAATTTTGAATGAATTTACTGGTTTGCTTTTTTTTATTCATGCCCATCTCTACTATAAAGTCTTCTTGTTGTTGCGTTTGGCAGAAGACTTCAATCTTCCAAACTACAGTTGTGGAAAACTTGCAGTTCCATTAAATGTACTTTTAAATTTCTCTTGTTAGATCAATTTGAAATGTGTAGTTTTTCCGAGTAATCACATTCTTTTATATAACTGTCTTTTGTGGAGTCTTCTTGAATTGGGTGAATGTGTTCCATTGAACCCTGCTGGCTTTATTCCTATATGACAATTTATGTCATAAGAGGAAGGAGTCTCCTTTTTAATATTTTCCCTAGGGAAGGTCATCTTTCACTTTTTCAGCCAGCCTCCTGTTGTGGGGGTCTCTGTAGCATATTGTTTCAGATTTACATTTCCTGTCTGAACTGGTTTTCTTTAGGTCTTCAACGCCCCCACAATTTACTTGGAGAGTCTTATAGGAAAGGAATCCTGTGGGAGTTCCTTTCCATAACGTTATAGCAGGTTTCATATAGCAACATGTGCAGATGGGAAAGGATATAATGTGTTCAGGACTAATAATCTACCATGACGTTCTCCATCTGAGTCAACAGAGACAGGATGTGGATGAATTTGCTTGCTAATTGTCAGTTATTGTGCAGTTATTGCACAATAACTGACAATTGGGCAACTCATTGATTGTCAAGATCAAAAAGAGTTGATTGAATTGATAGAGCCTTTGGGGCTTTAGATTTAAGAATAAGATTTTGGCACTTCTGGGAAGAGTGATTGTGTCCAGTAAGGGTGGAACATCATATTAGAGTTGTTAGGAAATAACACAAAGTAGATAAGGATGGGAGGGGGTTGGAATGGGCAAGGTATTTCAGACTCCTCTTCAGGTATTTTTTGAACTCTCCTCTTCTGCCACAGAGAGGATTTAGTACCGCTCTTTCATGGAAAGCCCAAGAAGAGGCAAAATGGAACCTGCCCAGAGTAGACTCTGTCTAAATGGGCGGGATAGAAATCTAATAAATAAATAAAAATAAATAAATAAAAGCATTGGTTGGTGTTGAGTCCTGAGCGACTTAATTTGCACACTAGAGACCTCCTTGTTAACCATTAATTTATCCCAAATATGACTTACCCATCACACTTCAGCTCTAATGCCTTGTGATACTTTGGAAATAGATGCTACAAGTTCCAGAAAGGTCAAAGGGCGAGCTATTGTACACGGGGCATAATGTGCTGAGAACTTTGCTCCTTATCCTGATCTGGTCTCATAGTTGTGGTAGCTCTCTGGGTCAAAGTGGAAGGCTTCTGGATATGAGCAGATTCCAGAACTATCTGGCAGATATGTTGGCTGACATTGACAGCTGCTGTTGATGTCCTGGTGGGACCATTCAATAACAACTGGATTTGAGCCATAAATCCAACTGTGACATGTGATGTCTTTTCTACTACTGTGGCTTAAATAAATAAATCATAGGTGGTGACTGGGGTTATCTGACGGGGTCTCTCATTCCGGAGGCACCAGAGCAGCTGTTCCATACATGTATCAAAAAGGAAGTCTGTCGCTTAGCAACCTGAACCACTGTGAAGGTTCAGAACATGGCTCCTCCCTTCCTTTAATTAGACTTGGTATATTTATTTATTTATACCTCTGCGACTGAGGATCTATGATATTAAATACTATGCAATTAGACATTAAGGAAGGAAAATACGAGAAGAAATATATGCTATATTTGATAGAATGTCTCAGGAAAAAAGCACATTGCCTCATCCTACATATGAGCTACTGAAGTCCTGGATGACAGGACCACTTACATAAAGAAATCATAGCTATGTGGTCATGGACAGAGCCTTCCTACGTGATGAAGTGAATATCTTAGTTGAGAAAAGAAGAAAGGAAGAATGTGACTTGACGGCACATAACAACGTGACTGACTCTATGTGATGTGATGGCACATAACAACTGCCCACTTTGCTTTGATCCCACTGTATGTATGTATTTTTTTTAAAAAATATTTATATGTCCCCTTTCTCCCCAAAGTGGCTTACAATATTAAAAACAAGATATATATTTTCTAAAAAATCAATGGCCTCATTTTTAAGAACCTCTCTTAGGCAGCCAGTTACTGAGAAAACACCTGCTTAAAGAGAAAGATCTTCACCTGTTTGTGGAAGGACCTCAGAGAGGGCCCCAATCCAGCCTTCTGTGGGAGAGAATTCCAGAGTCTGGGTGCAACCACAGAGAAGGTCTGCTCTCGTGTCCTCTACAAACACCCCCATGCAGGTGGTTGGACAGTACTTCTCCCTTGAAGATTTAAAAAACTGGACAGGATCATAAAATGCAGTTTTTCAGGTAGCTTGGGCCAAAGTCATTAGGATTTTATAGGTCAAAACCAGCACTTTGAACTGTGCCTAGAAATGGACTGGCAATCAGTGGAGCTGTTTTAACAGGAGAGTTATGTGAGATCTCTAACCAACTCCAGTTAACAATCTGGCTGTGGGATTTTTTTAATGAAAAAAAATATAACTTGCCAGCCTCCAAAAACCCATGGGAACATCAGGTAGAGAAGGTGTCAGAAAATGACAAAGTCAAGACCTGGTGCGATTTCCGGATCCAAACTGACAGACACCTTAAACATAACACACCAGACATAGTAGTAATAGAATGAAGAAATGTGTGGATCATTGACATTGCAATTCCAGGGGATGCCAGAGTTGAAAATAAAGAATTGGAAAAACCAACAAAGTACAGAGACCTGGCAACCGAAACATCTCGCCTCTGGAAGAAACACACTTCAGTGGTCCCCGTAGTCATTGGGGCTTTGGGAACAATATCAAGAAATTTCACATAGTACTATAAGCAGATGCAGATCTCAGAAATCACACCATCAGAGCTACAAAAAATGGCAATATTAGGAACAGCATACATCCTGCACCGATATTTAACAGAGAGTTAGGTTTTGGGTTAAAACTTGTATCTGTTATATAATACCAGTCAATGTTTTTATAATTTTGATTGACTCTGCCTGGTGTTTTTAAATCATCATCATCATCATCATCATCATCATCATCTAAATACCACAGTCCTAATATGTGGTCAACAGAGCCTGAAAAAGTTACTTTTCCAGATTACAATTCCCAGAATTCCCAGATTCTTAAACAACAACAACAACACCCACCAAAAAACCCAAAACCAAACACCTTTTGTGTTCAGAACCAAAGAACCGTATATTATTCTTTTCATCTAGTTGAGGAAATAATAATAAATTACAGGTTTCTACATTGCAAACCACCCTCCCCTGGGTGGTTATTTTAAACAACTGGAAACTTCTAGCCTTCTGTTAAGAGTTTGATTTGTTTTAAAAATCATTGACCTTCAAAAAATGTTTACTTCTCTTTCTGCCTAAAATGAAATAGAAAATGGATGGGTAGTAGGACAAAATTATATTACCATATTAATATGACTGGATGTAATTTGTGAGAATAAATAAACCTTGTCTGGTGTGTCCCATTCCTCCCCCCCCCCCCCAGCGTGCTTTTGGAAACTCTACAATCAGTTTGCAATGTGTCATAAACATAACTCTTGGCAGGTGTGCCGTGAGATAAACATATAACTCAAAGGTAGCCTGAAAGAACACTGGAGCGTTTACTAACTAATAGGCCAGCTGTGGATGCAACAGCAGCATTAAAGAAAAGTAGGAACATTCACAGAAGACATAGATTTGATGTTTTAATTAGATAGATACTGCCATTCATTCATCCCCAGTGCTTGGCAAGCAGACTAATGCAATGGAGTGTGAACAGTAGCTCTGAAGGCAGACAAACTGGCACAATCAAAGCCCGGCCAGTTTCATACTGTTAGGGGATAAGAGAGGAAGGCATAGGGAAAGGGTTTTTTTTTTGCTCACTTCCTGCTCATCTGTTGGAGGAGAGACTATTTCCTTCCCAAACAATGGGAGGGAAACAAATTACTTTAGCTCCGAGGCTGGTGTAAATCCTTCTGATGTTGAGATCATGCTTGTTGGCTGAGCGTGTACTTGTGATCCTGCACACCCAAAGCTGCCATGATGCACCTGTGCCATGCTGTTGACTTCTCCTGGTCTTCCTCCCTTTTGCGTCTGTTCTGATACAAAGTCAGGGAGGCATGTCCCATTGGAAGGCGGGGAGGATGAGTCTAACACTGACTTTTCCCTTCCTTGTCTGCCCTTGGGGGTTGAGATCTGAATATTTCTGTCACCCAAAGGCCATAAAATGGCAACCTAAGCTGCATTTGAAAAATGGAAGGTTGAGTCAACCTTGAGCCAGCTACCTGAGTCCATCAGGATCCAACTGTCATGAGCAGAGTCTGCACTTCAGTACTGCAGTTTTACCACTATGCCACAAGGCTCCATTTTGGATTAACTTTAGTAGTTTTTTAAAAAAAATCCATGAAGTTAACAAGCTATTGATTAGTATTAAGGAAAACCTGGGGAGAAAATGGAATATGTTATTGTGGTTGACTCTG
Organism: Intellagama lesueurii; assembly: GCA_037013535.1. NCBI lineage: Eukaryota > Metazoa > Chordata > Lepidosauria > Squamata > Agamidae > Intellagama > Intellagama lesueurii. Next base: position 15,378,828 of record JBAJHW010000008.1, read on the forward strand.
TTTCCCATCATGACATTTCACTGTGTACTCTGTGTAGGGGCTTGACTGTTTGTGTAGTTTAAATCGGCTAGACCAATGCAGTGCACATAACACATTTCTGCATTACGGAATAACTGCATCTTTTGCTTCTGCCCCCATATAAAATTAAGTGTGGCTAAAAGAGGAAATTCAGAGTCATCGTGCAAAGCAGGAGGAAGAGAGATGAATACTTTTAAATCCCTTGCATTAGCACAACCCAGCTTGTATAGTTGTAAAAGCTAAGTGGCAATTTCTTGAAATGCTCCCACTCGTTTTCTTCTTCTTCTTCTTCTTCTTCTAAATGAAGCTCTTGGCTGCCCTTTGATTCTTCCTGTTCTTCCTTCCTTATTAGCTCTGTAAAAGTGGCTCGCTAATCCCATGCAACAATGTCAATGAATTGCGGTAGCCACTGAATTTAAAACAAATGAGCTTCACACACCCTCTAGGCTGCTATGGCTGCTGTCATGATCAGCTCCGCTCCTTCTTCTCCTGTCTGTAGCTCACGGTGTTTCCTGGCTTTGCTGATGCACAATGGCCACCAAAACATATCAACTAAAACAATAAAAGTGGGTAAAGATATGGCTAAATTGTACACAAATTAAAACCAAGTTAACTCACCATATTAGTGGCAATTGGGTTAAGATTTACCAGATTAGACTATGAGTTTGAAGTCATTGGTTTATTCCAAGCTTGGGGGATTTCGAAGGCGGCTATGTTTGGCTGGCTAGCTAGCTGGCGGGACGGCTCAGTGAGTTAGATATCTGGCTGGGGAGCCGGAGGCTGGGGGTTCAAATCCTCACCATGCATCCCAAAAGACCCCACCTATGTGGTCTTCGACAAGCTTCACAATTCCAGAATAATCCCCAAAGAAGGGAACAGTAAACCTAAATACTATCTGCTTAGAAAACCCAGAAAAGAGTTGCTGTAAGTCAGAATTGACTTGACACACATGTATGTATGTATGTATGTATGTATGTATGTATGTATGTATTTATTTATTTATTTATTTATATCCCGCCTTTCTCCTTAAAAGGACTCAAGTTGGCTTACATAATTAAAAACAACAACAGTATTTAAAAGCTAAAAACAGTACGTATTTTTGTTGTTTAGTCGTTAAGTCGTGTCCGACTCTTCGTGACCCCATGGACCAGAGCACGCCAGACCCTCCTGTCTTCCACTGCCCCCCGGAGTTTGGTCAAATTCATGTTGGTCGCTTCGATGACACTGTCCAACCATCTTGTCCTCTGTCGTCCCCTTCTCCTCTTGCCTTCACATTTTCCCAACATCAAGGTCTTTTCCAGGGAGTCTTCTCTTCTCATGAGATGGCCAAAGTATGTATACAAATATTTAAAAGTATGTATTATATGTTTGGCTGGCTGGCTAATTGAAACTCTGAACAGAAGCTTTTGTGATAACAACATTATGTTGTACATTCCTGTATATGATCACCTTTTAAATACTACAGAAACAACACAAGCTTGCAGTATTTTCTCTTCCTAGGGAGGTTGACCCTGTCAAGCTACTTTGGAGTTTTGTGTTGCTTGTAGGATGTAGGAAGTGGTATTCCCGTTAACAAGTCATTAGCAAAAAGGATCAACCATGGACTTTCACAGGACATGGCAAATGCTAAAAACATGAGGCAGCTTTTGTCTTGATTGTGCAGTTCTTTCTTTCCACTTGAGATGAGAACAGTTGGGTTGCACAAACATCAATGATGGGAAGGGTGGAAAGATGGAGATCAAAGATAAATTCAACCATAAAAATTCTGCACCCAAGAATAAACAAACAAACAAAAATAAAATCCCGGATATAAGACAATTCCAGTTTGTTCTTGCCTCCACCACAGGGGTTCATGCACATCCAGTAACTTTGTTTGCATTTTGCAAATTAGCAGATGGCTCTTTGATACCAAAGAAAAATACATCTCCCTACATCGGATTTTTGTCTTCTGTTTCCCTTTGGTTTCTGTTTAAGATGATAAACAAATCATAAAAGGAAATGTCTTTTCAAAAACACTTTAGACAGGCTGGCGGGGAGAGAGAAACAGGAAACAGAAAGTGTTTTCTGTAGGAGGTCATGTATAACTAGACGGGTAACATTGGAAGAATTTGCAAAGAATCTCGAATATTTTGTTAGAAATATTCAGTGATAGACAGTATGAGGTATTTCAGTAGTTGTGTTGGAGGCTTCCATATTTTGGCATACTTTGTGATGCACAAGGGCCTAGACTTGTTTAAGGGCCTTGTCGAATTGGCAAATGACACACATTTGTTGCCTGCCTACATTTGTTGCTTTCATAATCTGGATCAAGGCATTAATGAATACTCACCTTCTCAGCTTGTGTTGGAGCTGGTTCAAATTGCTTCAGCAGAAGGGGTACTCTGAGGACAGATGGATATGCTGTACACAAGGACAAGGCTAGAGCTAAGTAACAAGCTTATTGCTACTCATGGAGGTCTAAGAAGCACTTCGGAGTACTTTGGCGCTCTTATACAATCACAGAATAGTGGTGCTGGATGGAGCCTACAAGGCCAATGAGTCTAAGCCCCCTGCTTGAAGGATGAAATAATTCATAATAATAATGTTCTAGACAGGGAATGGATATAGTACGGCTGCAAAAAGAAAAGAGAGACCCCAAACTGTATTATAATGCATACGCAGTTCACCAATGTGTAAAGTAAGAATCTTACAATATATGTACCCTGTTTTCCCCAAAATAAGACCTAACCTGAAAATAAGCCCTAGTAGGATTTTTCAGGATGCTCGTAATATAAGCCCTACCCCAAAAATAAGCCCCAGTTAAGTGAAACCCTGCCCTCCACCATTGTGCAGCAACCAGAAGAAGATGACGTGACTGTAAAATAAAACATCCCCTGAAAATAAGCCCTAATTTGTTTTTTGGAGCAAAAATTAATATAAGACCCTGTCTTATTTTCGGGGAAACACGGTATAACACCTGGGTCAAAATCCTACTGTTGGTGCAGCATAAATGGTGGAACTTTTGGTGGGAGATTGCTGCAAGTTATAAGGGTTGCAACTCGGCACATAACAGATAATATCTACGGAAGTTTCCTAACTTGCATCAAGACGTTGCCTCAAGACGTTGCCATTAGAGTTATGCTGGCCATAGGATTTTGGCCAAAATGTGCTCATAATTAGATGATGAGAACAAACACCGACAATGCTTTATTTCAGTATGTAGGTCTTTCTCAAGTCGTATATGAAAAATGCCTGAGCCTGTTCTTTAGTCCTTCTCTTGTAATCCTGAATGGTTGAGAGTTTATAGATCTTTGTATTTTTTTAAAAAAAAACATTTTCAATAATATCACACTTTATATAGTGGCCAAAATGCCAAAGAATATTTATCTATGCTGAAGAGGAATCACAGAAGTTGCCGTGGCTAATCGCACTGAATTGACAAGGTGCCAGTTAGGGACATGCAGGGAGAAAACCTTCCTTTGCTTTTGGTTTCAGGTTCTTTTGGGTATCGGTCCTGTCGGTAAACCTGAAAACACCGGAGACTTTTGGGTTCTTTCATTTCAATGTTACCGTTTTTTTTTCTGGAGCTAGAATGGATTAAGCCCTGTAGAACCCTCAAAACTAGTACAAAAGGGAAAAAAAAAAGGGGGGGGGGAAAGCAGGAGCAAGGCAACAGACAATCATCACCTGTAAAGGTAGGCAGCAACAACAGGACCTGAGAAAGAAAAAATCAATCATCCACAGACCTATGTAGGCACTAATATTTCTCATATTCAGAGCTTATCTATCATCAAGCCACAAAACAACTTGAAAATGAAAGAAAGTTCTTCTTTTGTGTAGGTCTCTGGCTGCGGAGCCAGAGGTTGGGAGTTCAATTCCCCACTGTGCCTCCTTGAGAGAGGCTAGACTTGATGATCCGCAGGATCCCTTCCAGCTCTGCAGTTCAAGGGTTGTTGTTGTTGTCCTCTTCCTCCTCCTCCTCCTCCTCATCACCATCATCATCGCTGCTATTGTTAATCAATCGACAGTCACAAAACACTGCAGATCTACTGAAAATCACCTATAGCAGTGGTCCCTAACCTTTTCCCAACCGTGGACCAGTTGGGGGGGCGGGGTCTGTGCATGGGGGGCAGGGCACCCCCATGCTCACGGGTGGGCAGGGCGTGCACTTGCAGGGGCGGGGGCACGCTCATGCACATCCGTGGGTGGCGGGGTGGCGTGCTTGTGGGGGGGCAAAGCACGTTCATGTGCATGCACGGGGCCGCACTCGCGAGGGCAGGGCATGCTCACGTGCCTGCGCAGGGCAGGGGGAGTATGGGGGGCCAGTAGATCTGTCTCCGCAGCCCGGTCCTGCCAGGGCCACCGCCCTCTACCGGGCCGCGGACTGGGGGTTGGGGACCCCTGACCTATAGGCCTACCTGTAGTTGCAGATCGACCTTCTGCCCCAGGATGGGCTCAAGGTCTCTGCTGCTCAAGCATACTGTGCTTATGAGACGTAACCACCTCATCGTATCTCTGATGGTAACAACACAATCAGTTGCCTAACCAACAATTAGCTGCTTTCACGAATCCCCTGTGACAGCCCCTTCCTGAAGACTGATAGAGTTGCCTCTGTTCTGCCCTCCTCTTGAGCATGGGTGAGTCCAAGGGCCAATATTTGGCCCTGGGACACATTGAGGGCTACACAAACTGCCACTTCTTTTGATTGAAAGGGGGGGTAGGGGAGGTCTTGCGGTTGCAAAAACAACCTAGCGAGGTGGTATTTGCAGCTCCAGGCATGCTTCGGCCACCCAATTCTAGAGAACTGAAGAAGGACCAAATGCCATGGCGTTTTGAATGTTGGCCTTTTATGTACAAGAATTTCTTGCATTGGAACATGGTTACATAAATATTTCCAAATCTTATTTGATCATCAAAGTATTGGGTTGGGGGTGGGGGCACAGACTGGGAAGGGATTTTTCCAAAACAATCAATCTAGCTCAATTTCATTTTCCATGGGAGAAATTTAGAACAGCAGAGGGGAAAACAGTCGGCTACTCAGAGAACAGCTTGTCATATCCTGACCTACTTTTGAGCCAATCTCGTTGCAGGCAAGGCAGTTCTGGTGTTGACACTGTAAACCTGAGCTGGCACGCTGAGAGATGAGGCAATCACAAACTCAAGTCTGATTTTGGAGCTGCTACTGACGTTTTGCCAACTGGGAGAGGAAACACACACACACACACACACACACACACACACACACATATACAGAGAGAGAGAGAGAGAGAGGTTCCTTTCTAAGAAATGCCTTATCAAATGCTGAAGGCATTCTGAAGAACCTCCCAAAATTTCTCAGGAGAACATCTAGAACTGTGGGGCGCTCTACATCACCAGTCAAGGATGTATCTATCTGTTTAAATTTATCTATTTAAAATATTTTTACCCTGCCTTTCTCCTTAAAAGGAACCAAGGTGGTTAGATTTGGCCCAGAACTTCCCATCCAGCATGGCCACTGATTAAGTTGGCTGGGAAATTCTGTGAGTTATAGTCCCAGGAGGAGAGCGGGGGAACACTTTCTGAGCTCTTGACTGACTTTCACAGTGCCTGAACTAGGCCTTGATGGGACAGTTGAAGCTTAAGTCCCAACTAACTCAACAGGAATTAGATGTGTCAAAGTTTCTCAAACTAATGCCTCTTTCCTCTGACACAGATAAAGACAGAAGTGAAATCACTTTACTTACTGTATTAGTGTTCTTAAAATAGTTTTTTTTTTTTTTTGGTTATTTGATGTTTGGGTTATTGTTTTTATGTTTAAACTGCTTAGAGCAGTGTAGAAATACATGATTGATTGATTGTTTGAATGATTGAATGAATGAATGAATCAATGAATCAATGAATCAATGATGTACATGTGACGAATTACTGACTCTCCTTGTGGAATGCCAAAAATCCATCTTGGGGGCCATTTTCTTTATACTCCGCCCCCCAACCCTCCTACTGAGGTACGACAGCTGCATACTATGACCAGAAACCAAACAAGGATTGATATTTCTCAGTAGAAAAACTGCTGAGGATTAACAGTGAATTAGAAACAGCAAGGAGGTCGTGGTTAGTTTTAAAACACCCAGGCTTGCATTTGCACAGCGGGACAGAGTCGACTTTCAAGTGGGCCTTATGGGTCCTTTGGGAAGCTGTGTTTCAAATAATGCCTGCTGAAGAGCTGACTTAGTCTTTTTTCCGTCCAAACCGTGAACGAAGTGAGTGTCTGGCTCTTACATTGGGGTGGGATCAGACAGCTACTGAATAACAAATCTGGCTGCTCAAGCAGGCGAAGAATGCCAGAAGAGTTTCCTGATGATGGATGTTTGAATAGCATGCTGCGTTCCATTCCAAGGTGAACAAAACAAATTTTTGATTTTGTTATGACTGATATATTTGCTGGAACGTCGCTTCTGAGCCTGTTGGATGAAAATGAAGCCATTTGGATGAAAATGAAGTCCACAGGTGGACTGACTGTAAATGTGTCAGGTCTGAGCCTAAGGGGTCATGATCCATAGGGTGTTTCTTGGCCAGCTACTAAGGCTGCAAAACAGATTTTGTCCACTCTGTGGAACACTGTTTCCTTTCCTTTCAAAAGATTAATGTTTTCAATTGAACTTTCTGTCCTATCTCTAGATCAAGAGGGCTGAGGCCAAAGAGTTGCTTGAAAGTCTGCTCTCTGTTTTCATATCAGGCAAAAACCAAAGAAAAATATCAAAAAGACAAAACCTTTGTGACACCTTAAATGCTGTTATTTTTTTTATGTAAGCCTTCATGGATCTTCTGTGGGCACTTCTTTAGACATATACAGAGATCACACATGCTTGCACAGACTGACATGGCTAGCTCTTCTAAAATGGCATCTCTATTTTCTGATGGTGAAAATGGAGGGATGAAGGGTGTTTTGTCAAGTGTCTTCCAGAAGGCCAACATTATTCAGTCCTTGAATGGGGAGAGCAGCTCCTTCATAATAGCAGTATAGTTTACGTCAGCTATGCAAGGTAGAGTGGAATGCCAGTATTTGTCTGCCTGCCTCTTGGAGTATCACAGGAACTCTGTTCTGGTCTCAGGTTTGGCTCCTCTTGTCTGTTGAAGAAAGCCATGTGTTGCTGTGTAAAGTTGCAAGTTTGGTTGGTAAATTTGTTATCTGCTTCAAAAATCAAGTAGGTTTTGGTGTGGATATGAATGTTAAGGATTTAAATACTTCTTTCCTGAGCTCTGAAGATAAATTTCTCCTCAACCTGTCACAAAGCACACATTAGTGAGTCTATATTGCTGCTCCCTTGTGTAGATGTTTAAGAATATGAAGCATCAGATGGGTTGTTTCTATCTTTTTCATCAATCTGTTTCAAAAGATGGGCCCATGATTGTGTCTTGGACAAGGAACAGCCACGTTCTGCACTTGATGTGCTCTATTGCTCTATAAGTATAACTTCCCTTGAGAACTGATTTTTTTAAAGAATCTCGAAGAAAGGGATCCCATGATGAGAAGGGGAAAAATGGGTTTCCTCCCTTTGTTTGCCTGTTGAGAGACAGACGTGGTGAGAATCATATAAACATATAATCCCCGTGAAGATTATAGCTAAAGTAAATCTGAGAACATGTTGCTGTAAGCCAGTACTTCCGAACCTTGGGTCCACAAATGTTCTTGGACTTCAACTCCCAGAATTCCTGGCCAGCACTGCTAGTGATGAAGGCTTCTGGGAGATGAAGTCCAAGAACATCTGAGGACTCAAAGTTGGGAACCATTGCTCTAGGCCCAGAAAGCAGACAGTAACTGTTATCCGGTTTCCCCAGGTAGGAAGCTCCCAAAATGAGAGAGACTGAGGCACGAAGGCTTCTTGTGAGGTTAGTTTATTGCAAAGGAAAACGCCTGCTGCAGAAAGCGGGGAGAAAAACAATTTACCACGCGGGGGCAAAGGCTTTTCTCCAAAGAACAAAAGGAGTGGTACAATCTCTTATAGCCTGTCCCTTCCGGGCGATTTGGGGTGGGCGCACAATCTCCTTAAAGGGGTCAGAAAGTTAGTTGGCGAAAATTCATTGGATTAGTAAAAACACCTTTCAAACATGCGCAGAACAGATAACCGGATCTTCTTCTCTCCCTGGGGCCCCTGCATTCCATTCTTATCTACTACAAAGCATGTTGTTTCTATCTACTACCAGCGTTGTTTCTCAGTAAACGGATCCTTTGTCTTTCAAGAAACATTAGTCCTTGAGTCAAAAAGAAAAGCAAAAAGGAAGGGAGGGGTCGGGCCCGCTTTTACGGGGCCAGTTCTTTTCTCTCTGAATAAGTCAAACACAATTATCCTAACAAATCCCTCCTTTTCTTTTTCTACACACTTTGACTTATTCACAATTATAAATTTCGTCCTGGGCTGGGATGATTTTGTAGCTTATTTCAGTTTCTCTTACAGTCATCTGCGTTTTTGGCATTGCCGCCTGAACTGCTGAATTAATCCAAACATAATCATACCTAGGAAGAATAGTGCTTGTTTCCAGTTGTTGAAAACCCCTCCTAACCACCCAGTGTCATCCATAATTCCAGCCCATTTTTGAATAGGGACATGAGCCAATTTCCGCATTTGACCGGTAATTTCTGCAATTGCGTCCTGTGTATCTCCAATTTCAAGGCAACAATTTGTCAAATTAAACTTTCCACACACACCTCCTTCCGAAGCCAATAAGTAATCTAGAGCTAATCTATTCTGATATATAGCATTCCTAATTTGCGTGTTCTGTTTGGCTAGCAATAATAAAGCTTGTTCATTTTCCCTAGTGAGCAACTCTACTACAGCTTGGAGTCTTATAATTCTATTGAGCATATAGATTGGGGTCCTGTGAGATTGTATGGTACAGTATGACTCCACTCAAGTACCTCCCAAGGCCACTGATCTCCCTTAAGAGTACCGCCACAAATGTAGCAATTTGAAACATTCATAGTGGTAGCTATTGTTTGTGCCAGTTCAACAAACAGATTAGTTGTCCTGGGAGTCAAAGATTGTTCCCAAGGATCCGTTTCCATCTCTCTCCAGAAGGTCTGGTATCTCCTCAAATCTTCCCCTATTTTATATTCCTTAGTCTGGACAATTTTAAGGAACGCTTTAGGTTTGCTTCCTTTTCCCTCTATGAGTATACTGAACGTCTGATCCCACATGGAAGTTCCCCATTTGTTCTTCTCATCCCACATCTTTGGTTGTAATATGGTAAAGTTAACAAAGTTACAGGTACCCCAAGTGCAGCCAGGTTTTGCAGGTATTGATTTCAAAGTTGCAGTTTTATCTGCAGTGGACCAGGTAGCCCATACTATGCAAGTTGGATTAGTGTGGAATCCAAATCCATGATCCCCCATGGGGCCGCATGATCTAGTGGATCCCATGTATTTGTGCTGTGCCTTATAGTATTTTACCCATTCCATTCCCCCACACTTAGTGTCGTTGAAGGGTTGCCAGGGTGTAGATCTCCACCCAGATCCTTTCAGGATCTTCCTTAGGATCAAAACAAACTGGCTCCTGACTCCTTTTACTGCAGACAGTATATTCTACATTGTTGAATCGACATACAGAGGTATTGCCCATGCATTTATAGACGGACTTGTAGAGCAATGTTTGATGTTCCTGATTTCCTTTCCTGGTAGTTATCACACAAGGACAAGTAGACCCTGTCGCTTGCAGAATAAGGCTCAGAAAGATCCCTAATACTGTAATCACTTTGCCGTCTACCCTTGGTCTACCAATAAGCATCTGCCTGATGTTTTTCCAAGACATCAGAGGGGTAGGCTTTACCGCCACTGGCAGCGGGAGTTACGTTCCTCGTCCTCTGAGTCTGGGCTGGGCACGGACCAAGGGCTTTCGCTCCTGCACTTCCAACACGTCTCGTGGTGTACCGAAGATGCGTAGCGGAGCCATCCCTTAGGAATGGCTTTTGCCTGCGTCGAGCTATCGGGTCGAACCCTCCACTGATAGCTTGCGACTGGTGTTTCCACAGCCCACAGACTTTCGGCCCACAACCTCTCGGGATATCCCACCTTCAGCACATACCACCTCAATGTCGGGCTTTCGTCAAATTTGGTTATTCTGGCACACCAATGGTGAGGGCAAAAGTGGCAATATAGTAGACAATGGGGCTCAAAGGGATCTATCCCTAGCAAGGGATCTTTTAAGTTCCGGATATCGCCTGGTATACCATCAACTGGTTGCCCCAGGCCAACCCCTCGTATTCAGTGTCCCAATAGGAAGTAGTTTGTATTTGCACTATCCACGCCTCTACCTCTCCCTTTGGTGTTTGACTGATTGAACAGGAAAACCAGGGGCAAACACTACCTGTTATATAGGGAACTATGGACATTACTCTACAATATTCGTCCAAACAATGTAATCCGACAATCCTCATCTAACTCCTCGTCATCAGATAATGAAATCACACACTCCTCCTCTGATTCTCCTTCAGAACTACTCTCAGTATCGGTAATTTCACACAGTTCCTGATTCTTCGTAATAGGGCAGACCTTACAGTACTGATTGTGCCACCACTGAGAATCCCACAATTCTGTAAAAACCCCGTTAAAAATTCTTCTTTCCTCCTCCCTATCGATTGTCTCCTCGTCTTCCAATACTACTTGATCTCCAATTGAATACCCTTTAAAGAAATAGAACCCCCACCGACTCCTGCTAATTTTTAAGGATACCTTCCAAGTTTGAACCAGATTATTGACCTTCCTTGCTTCCAGGAACACACTAAAGAAGGGGCAACACTTATGCGCCAATTGCCTGCTGGACATTACTTTTGTCGCCTAAAAATAGTCTTTAGTCCGTCCTCAGACACATGCACGGCTTCCCACCGTCCTTCAGGATTAGTTGCGTGTTTGGCGCGAGTGTGGTGAGTCCAGCCTAGTTCTTTGGTCCTGACGGCAGTTTCTGTTGTTAACAAGATCTGGAACGGGCCAAGCCACCTTGGGGCGAGCGGTTCACTCCTCCATGCCTTGATGTAAGCCCAATCCCCGGGGTGGAAGGAATGCACTGCTACCTCCAATGGCGTTCGCTGCACCGCGATGCCTCGTTCCCTATTATCGGAGAGAATAGAGAACAGGGCCAGCAGATATTTTCTTATAAAGGCATCTTTGAAAAGTTCTAGGTTGGGGCTAATTCTCTGTGTGCTAACATCCCAAATTCCCATTCCATATAGACTCTCAAAGGGCGAGAGTCCTGTAGTGCTATGCGGCTTGGTCCTTATAGCATATAAGGATTCCTAATTTGGCCATTAAATCTCGACCTAGTAGGTTCACTCCTGAATTTGGAGTCCACACGAAATCATGCCACAGCTTTTCATGTGACCCAGGTTTTAGCACCTCTAGGGGTTTTAGAACAGGAACCCGTTGCGTTAGGTTTTCTATTCCTACTATGTTACAATGTCCCCCAGAAAGAGGAAGTTGTCCTTCCCAGGTAGGTTGGCTCAGGCTAGATCTCGTGGCTCCTGAGTCTACCAAAAATTCGATTTCCTTTCCCTCTTTGCCCACCTGCAAAGTTAACAAGGGCTCTGCGCAGGCAGGACTTTTTACCAGGCAGCCCCTCACCTGCCCTTGTCCCTCTTCATTCTTTCTACCTTCCACAAGCTTTCCTCTACCTCCCTGGTTACTATACACTCCTCTCTCACGGCCCCGTCCACGAGTCCCGACCCATGGAGGGTTATTTCCTTTTATTTTCCATCATCTGTGCCATCAATTTCAACTTTCTCTTTTCCTTCTCCTCTTCCCTCCTTACCACTACCTTCTGAGCTTCCGTTAACAAATCTCCTATAGGTTTAGTTGTCAAGTCATCAATTTTCTGTAGTTTGAACTTTATGTCCGGGTAACACCCCGACACAAACTCCAGCCTCAGAATATTTACATTTGCTTGATCCTCTGGGTCTAGTCCGGTATACCGTCGCATATTTCGTTTTAGCCTTTCTAAATACTCGACTGGACTCTCATCTTTTCCTTGGGGCTGTCCAAAGGCTAATTTCATGCTAACGGTTTTAGGGACTGTTGCTTCTAGTCCCTTTAATAAGAAATCTTTCATTTCCCCACACTGCTCCCTAATATTATCAGCCTGAAAATCCCAGTTCCCCGGGGTTATCTCAGGGAATCTCTCCCTAGCCATCTGTTCTGTTCGGGCGCCATCCTGCGCCTGCCAAAGCCTTCTAGCATGACCCAACGCTTGGTTGGTATACGTTACTCCTGCTAATTGTTTGCAAATATGTAACAATTCAGTGGGCTTATAAACCATAGTCCCTAGAGCGTCCCTGAGTCCTGTCACGAACCCAATGGGGTCTTCTGGAAGATTAGGCAGTTGTTGTTTTATTACCCGAATATCGGAGTTAGTTAAAGGGACCTCTACATATCCAACCCTAGTTCCCATTGGGACTTCCCTTAATGGGTACTGAGCTGATGCACCGGGGCATTCATCAGTTATTTCAGCTGCCTCCTTTGCCCGTGTCCTAGACCTGGTGTTTGGTCGAGATGGGGTCTGCCCCATCTGTTCTACGGTCTTCTGTAGTTTATTAATTTGTTCTCTAAGTGGATCTAAAGGGGGGGAATACTCTATGGTGGAGGCAGCGCTTAAGGGACTGGCCTGGGCTGGGCCTAAATTCCTACCCTCCCGCCCTGCCTCTTCGTAAGAGGGAGGTGCTGCTAACTGCTCAGCAGCCTCTGGTGGTGCTGTGGGCGGTGCTATGGGCTGCTGATAGTTAACAAACTCTAAGGGGTCAAATTTAGACATTTCCTCACCCTTTGGCTTGGTATCTAATAGGGTTCTGCTTACTGCCAATTTAACTCCTGGTCCAAATTTTATAATGTACCACATCCAGGAGTCGACATAGGCAGTACGGGGCGGATGAGCAACATAGAAGTTGTCCACCCTTTTAATATCATCGAAATTATTGGATCCGAGTTTTGGCCATCTTGGACTGATTTCTAGATTGGTCCAGACCTCTGTGCACATACGGACCATTTCCTGCTCTGACTGAAACTCCTGTACTTTCACCGATTCCCAATTTAGCAATAGCTTCCCCAATGGGCTATTGCTAGGAATTCCTAGCTCCTCTCCGCCTCTCGGAGTTGGTGCCGGGGCGTCCCCCTCGAAATTCCTCCTTTTGGTCCCCGCTGGACCTCTTTTCCTTCCTAGACACCTGGTTTCCCATCCCACGGGAGACAAATACAAAAGGGAAAAGGGGTTTTGCGACAAGAGTAAGGGGTCTCTTGAGCGCAGACACAATAGGATTGCAACAACCACTCTCTCGACCTGACCCAGGGTACCGGATCACACAACGGCTACCGTAGGGAACTGCAGGCCCACTCAATCCTTCACTCATCCAACAACAACCAACCCATTCGGAGTTTCCCCACCTTAACTTACCAATGTCCGTTGGCCGGCCGGCTTGGAGGACCTCTTGCGTTCGTGCCTCTTTCCGAGTTCTTGATGCCGAGCAGCCGAAGCGTCGGGAAGGAAGCGGCTGCCAAAAAGGAGACAGGGGTACCCTCCGGTTCACTTCACCGCCGCCCTCGTTCTGCTCGGCCTCAACTGGGCTGTGGCCCAGCCCCAACCGGGGCTGTTAGGAAATCCCGGACGAGCCCCCAAACTGTTATCCGGTTTCCCCAGGTAGGAAGCTCCCAAAATGAGAGAGACTGAGGCACGAAGGCTTCTTGTGAGGTTAGTTTATTGCAAAGGAAAACGCCTGCTGCAGAAAGCGGGGAGAAAAACAATTTACCACGCGGGGGCAAAGGCTTTTCTCCAAAGAACAAAAGGAGTGGTACAATCTCTTATAGCCTGTCCCTTCCGGGCGATTTGGGGTGGGCGCACAATCTCCTTAAAGGGGTCAGAAAGTTAGTTGGCGAAAATTCATTGGATTAGTAAAAACACCTTTCAAACATGCGCAGAACAGATAACCGGATCTTCTTCTCTCCCTGGGGCCCCTGCATTCCATTCTTATCTACTACAAAGCATGTTGTTTCTATCTACTACCAGCGTTGTTTCTCAGTAAACGGATCCTTTGTCTTTCAAGAAACATTAGTCCTTGAGTCAAGAAGAAAAGCAAAAAGGAAGGGAGGGGTCGGGCCCGCTTTTACGGGGCCAGTTCTTTTCTCTCTGAATAAGTCAAACACAATTATCCTAACAGTAACCAATGCAGATGTTTTTGGTACTGGAGTATTAAGACCTTGATACCGTGCATCAGTCATAAGCCCAGCTGATGTTCTCTTCCACCAACTGAATCTGCTGGACGCTCTTCAAGGGTAGCTACACACAGATATCCACACAAATACATCTTTTGTTCCTTCTTGAACTACTCACAGCAGATGACAGAAACAGATTGCAAAATTATGGAGATGGTTTTCCAACAATTTAGGAAACAGCAAGATAATTAGAAAGCCATTTGGCCGAGCATAAGGTATTCATAAAAGACACTGAAATGTCTGCCCAAACAAGAATGCTTTGCATTGTTTCCTCAATAGTAAAGGCCCCCCACTCCATTATCCATCATACTGTTTTTTGCTTGGACTGCCACCTTCATTTTTCACGTTGATCAGAACCTAGCAGCAGGCAGGCTGGGAATGGGGTGAAAAGAGAGACAGAGAGAACCAGCCATGCTGATGCATGGAGATCTGTATTGAACCCTTGTCTGGGGCAGGAAGTAGCAACATGGGGTAGGAAAACTGCTTTGCTCTTTGGGGCATTCAAATTGCTCAAAGGGCATGTTCTTTCCGCCGTGAATGTGAAAATTTTTAGTGCCTGGGTAAATGTTTCAAAAATGAACTGAAACAAAATTTCCCCCCAGTTTTGCATGGGCCAAATTCAATAAGGTGTTCTTGGTCTGCCATAACAACCAGTCTGCCATAAAAAGGCAGCCTTAAAAATGAGGCAGGATAAAAGAGGTGGCATTCAGTTCTAATGTGACTAAATATACACAGATTCGATCCCTAAATTTTAGAATTAAGCATTTGGTTCTAGTTTATCTCACATTTAGTGTTTTGAATCCATTTTGAATCC
Source organism: Intellagama lesueurii (assembly GCA_037013535.1). Classification (NCBI taxonomy): domain Eukaryota; kingdom Metazoa; phylum Chordata; class Lepidosauria; order Squamata; family Agamidae; genus Intellagama; species Intellagama lesueurii. The sequence continues at coordinate 15,393,863 of JBAJHW010000008.1, forward strand.
GTTCTTCACCTTTAATATGAAGAAATTTAGAATTTTTGTAAATTTGTACCAAAAGCCAAACTGAAACCAAATTCACACCTTTTTCTAGCAGCAAACTTTATGGTTTCAAACAGCTGGCTTCAAACATACTGGTCTTTGGGATACCACATGGAGTGGTTGCTTATTTTGACAAATGGCAGGGCCGGTTCTCTATCTGTAGAGACAGGCAGAATTATATGGTGCAGAGCATCTTTCTGGGACAGATGGAAACCACGTGAGAAAAAGGCCTTATGGAATTGTTTAGAAAGTATTCCAAAAGGCCATTTGGCCCAGCAGACAGGAGGTTAGGTGGAGACAAAACTACAGGCCACAATGAGAAGCTGGAAAGAAGAGTTATGTGTAGGAGTTGCTTAGTATGCATTAGAAATGGCAGGCAATAAATAAGATGCGTATGAAAAAATAACAAGCCTTAAGTGCCACGGCAGTAGAGGATGGGTCTTTATTAAGTCTTGCTGGATATTCTCATTATTCACCTAAGTGTCCAAGCTCTTATAAAAATTGGCATCCCGGATGTCATTCATCCAGGAATTCCACTATTTAATTCTCTAATTTTGCAGAGTTTACAACACATTCTTTCCCCATCCTCCTGTTATTGATTTTTAACTGTTTTCTCCTTTGATTCCATTTAATGTCCTGTTGCTGTTATAAATAGTGCTGGGGGAAAAATAGAAGACCTTGATTCTCTTTTCGAGGACATTGGTTTATTGCAGAGATAGAATTAGCTAGTCACTTGGGATGAATAGCTATAGCTGCTACAGAAAAGGAGCTGGTAAGCCACAGAAGCATGTCCTCTCTTCTTATTACAGCGGTCTAATGTTTTTTCTGGCCTACCTGAAATCCGTTGCAATGCTATTACCGCTGCAAATGTTGCAGTACTTGACTGGAAAAATACTTGCAGACATACACCAAAGCAGCCATGGTGCCCCAAACAAAAAACGCACCATTCCCAAATCCAGTCAAGTTATTTTGGCCCGTGAGGCAGAGAATTGACTCTGACGTCAGTGACGTAAGTAAGGTTACTACAGATTTTTATCCAAATGTTCAGGGAGCTGTCTAAATCCATTTGGGGGATACAGTTCAGCTCCTTGGACAGCATCTGTACAAATCAGACTGAAACTGGCTGCGGATTCACTACCCAAGAGTCACCAGCCTCCATGGCCGTAAGCTCCTTTCCTCTTCCCCGGCAGTAAAAACACAGAAAGAAGGTATTATACAACTAATAGTCTGGTGTCCTTTTATATAATCTAGCCAGCAGCCGTGTTAGTCTGTTGTAGTGCAAGAGAAATCGGAAGGTTAGTACCTTTAAGACTAACTAGTTTCTATTTTGAGAAGAGAAGACTCCCTGGAAAAGACCCTGATGTTGGGAAAGTGTGAGGGCAAGAGGAGAAGGGGACGACAGAGGACGAGATGGTTGGACGGTGTCATCGAAGCTACCAACATGACTTTGACCCAACTCCGGGAGGCAGTGGAAGACAGGAGGGCCTGGCGTGCTCTGGTCCATGGGGTCACGAAGAGTCGGACACGACTTAACGACTAAACAACAAGAAGTTTCTATTTTTTAGAAGTGTGCTTGGACGCACAAAAGCTTATACAAAACAAGAAACCTGGTTGTGGGAAAGATGCTACCAGACCTCTGGTTCCTTCTGTCCTTCTCAGTCATCCTAAATTTGTGGCCCCAATGCAGATGTTTAACTTTGCTTGTAGGAGGGCTACCCATTCTTGAAACTAATTCTGCAGTCCAGCACTTAGGGACTGCAATATATATGAGTGATCAATTTCTAGTCCTCCTTAAAAACAAAACAAACAAAAATATTATTTCAGATAATTTGCAGTTTATTTCTAATGAGTTAATGCAGTGGTTCTTAACCTTGGGTTACTCAGGTGTTTTTAGACTGCCAGCTGTCCTGGCGGGGGTTTCTGGGAGTTGCAGTTCAAAAACACCTGAGTAACCCAAGGTTAAGAACCACTGAGTTAATGCATTCTCTTCTAGGTAGCATTTAGCTTTTAAATATTGTCTTTTTAATGATGTAAGCCACCTTGTATCCTGTTAAGGAGAAAGATGGAGTAAAAAGAACTAACTAACTAACTAACTAACTAACTAACTAACTAACTAACTAACTAACTAACTAACTAACTAACTAACTAACTAACTAACTAACTAGGTAGGATGCAATCTAGAATAATAGAAGACACAGAAGGATTCAAAAGCCTAAAAGTAGAACAACCAAGAATCAGAGAATATCTAAACAGTTCTGGTTCGACAATGTGCTGTTCAGTATAAATCAAGCCAGCACCTTGCATTGGGACCTGGAAGCTTAGTAAATTGGGTGCCATAAATACAACCGTCTCGTGTAATTCTGTAGCCACCTACCTGCAGAATGCCTAGGGTCCTCAATCGAAGCCCTGTTCTGTTGAACCCTCTAAAAATCCCTCATAGCTGAATTGGGCTCCAAGTACATTTTTTAATTATTCCGTGAGCCATAAGAACTTAATGTTTAAAATACAACCATATTCACATAATAGCCATTCAAATAAAACACATAGATCAAAACCAATCAGTAAAATGGCAGCAGAAACAATGGCTGAAAACTCGTTGCTTAACTGAGTCACAGAAGACGAGGCCCATTGGATCAGTGCAAATTTGGTGAGTCCGCTGCTCCATCAGATCCATTGATCCAAAGGGGCTTACTCTAGATGCAACTCACTACACTAAAGTAAGTTGCAACTAAAGGAGGCCCATTTGAATCAATAAACCCTATGGAGCATTGGACTCAGTGAATCCTCATGGATTCTATGGGGCTAATCTAGTGTGACTCATTATGCTAAGCAACAGGATTTCAATCAATGGTATATAAAGGTGGTTCCCAGTCTTGAGAGCCCACGTACTATTGGCCTTCAACTCTGAGAAGCTGCAGCCAGCACAGCGAATGAACAAAAGGTGACCTTGTCTGCTAAATTAAATTGAACTGCCCATGTCTTATGAATTCTGTAATTTTGGATCACTTGTTTCTTTAAGAATTCATTCTTTGCAGATTAGTACTGGTTTTAAAATATATATGTATTTAAAACATATATTTTTATAATCTGCTTGGTTTTACTTGCATGGTTTATTTTAATTTTTTTTTTTATTTAGAAGGGAAGCCAACCGAATCAGTGTGAGCTCATGGCTCTTGGCATTTACAGCTTTGATAAGGAAGTAACAAGACTATGATATCAACACCCTAGTGGATTCGGAAGAACAAAGTACAACCATTACAAATGGCATTGAATTTCTTATAAGGAAATGGAGAAGAAACAGTGTTTTTAATGGACCATATTGGTGATCGTAGCTGGTCTTGGAAACATTTCTTTCTAACTGATTTTAAAGAGTGATTGATTGGTAAGCTTTAAGAAAACATGAGGGCTTAGGAATTCCAAGAGAAGATAAGCATATGATTCAAATCAGCCATTTTGCTAGAATTGTCTGCCAATCCAGAATGGAAGTTTACAACAGATGTTTCAAGGTAATTATTATTAGCTTCCTTCCTCCATGACTATCAGGCATATTAATGATTTTAGGTTATTTTATATTACTGCTAGCAGGTAAGTAAATTAAGGGTTCCATAGCTCTATTCCTGATTTAAACAGGTTTTCTTTCTTACTTTTTTCCTTTTCCCCCCTTTTCCTTTTTTTCTTCTTTCCTTCTTCTTCACCTTCTTTTTGGGTTAAATAATATTTTGTGTTTTTCTCTATGTATCAATTCAGTAGGAACCTCATATCTGTGGGGGATTGGTTCCAAGGCTCCTCCCACAGATGCTGAAAAGTGCAGATTATAGCAAACAGTATTATAAGAGTGAATGCTATACATAGCATGGTCTCTGGCTCCCTCTCATGGCCAGCTCTGCTAATGACATCATGGAAATATGTTTTTCTAGTTAATGCTATACATAGCATGGCCTCTGTCTCCCTCTAGTGGCCAGTTCTAGTAACTTTATTGTTAAAAATATATATTTTGGGGATTTTTCTTTTAATATTTTAAATATTTTCAGACTGTGGACAAGTGAATCAGCGGGTGCCGATCCCATGGATAAAGGGGTCCTACTGTATATTACTCCATTTTGGGGGTAACTGACTGGCTCTCGTATTTTGTGTAGACCTTCCACTGTTGAAGAAAACAAACAAACCAACAACAAAAAAGTGTGCTGCTCATATACTGCCCCATAGTGGTTAAAACACTCTGTGGGCGGTTTAGAAGTTAATTCTGCAAGCTACACATTGTCCCCCAACAAGCTGGGTACTCATTTTACTGACCTTGGAAGGATGGAACACTGAGTGAACCTTGAGCCGGCTACCTGGGATTGAACCCTGGGTGGTGAGCACAGTTTTGGCTGCAGTACAGCAGTTGAGCCAATGCACTACGAGGCATGTGAGCGGAATATGTTTGTGATGCTTAAAGATGGGGGCAACATTTCTTATGTTCACATGTTAATATAAACCTACCTAATTCATTTTTTCAGACTAATATACAAAATGATAGAAAATCATCCTTCAGTTTTTGTACCTCTCTGCATTTTTCAGGGTTTTTTTTTTTAAAAATAATTAGATGCACAGACATGGAAACAATGTCAAACCCTATGAATAATTAGATTTCAACTTTATGTATTTGTCTCGGGGTAATGTTCTTGTTTTTGCATCAAGGAACAATTGACCAACTCCACTTGCTCCACCCTAAATACTGTTGGGAGGTCTTCTCCATTATGGTAGTGACATATAAATACTAGTTTCCTGTTGATAATTGTGAGTCCAATGGTTTTGATCCCTGGCACAAATAGATGCTTTGCTGGTTCATGAGAAGATCCTGGTGCTTGACCTTGCTAAGCCCCAAATTATGTTCCTTGAGCTCATGGCAGGAAGACTTAATTAGTCTCACTGTTTATTAGGGTGCCTCTGAAAAACGAACAGTCCTCAAATCCCTTGCAGCTCCCATGGAGTTTAGCAAGTCCCATCCACTTTCCTCCTGTTCAGTCTAATGGCTGTCACTGCAGAGAAGGACTTGCTGGTCCACAGATGTATGTGCTGAAACTCCTCCCAGAACTTGGATTTTTGTAGGTACAGCTGCCAGAACTCAGACTGGGGGAAACTCTGGTGAATTCAGGGAACTGGAGTGGAAAGAACATTGGAAAATGCCATGCCTACTGATAACGAGGGGTCCCCAATGAAGGCTTTTGCCTCCCATGTCCCTGGGGTGATAAATTTATTCAGGATTTTCTTTTGAACTTTGTAAGAGCCATCCACAGTGCTGAACCTTATCTCCACAATAGGATTGGTCCTTTAAAGCCTGGGCTAAACCCCAGAGCAGATTTATTGCCCTACGGACATCAGGGCTACCAGCTTTCTGTGGCTAGCTCAGCAAAAAAGCAATAATAGTAAGAATGAGGTATGTGGTACCGGTATCTTATTTATTTATTTATTTATTTATTTATTGGACTTGTATGCCGCCCATCTAGACACAGTCTACTCTGGGCGGCTCACAACAGAGAATATAAAAACAATTAACATATAAAACAGTTATACCACCATTTACAGAGAATTAACAATTATTCAAGGTGGAAATCAAAAGATATTATGTGGTGCCCGGAGGGAAGGCCTGTCTGAATAGCCAGGTCTTCAGTTGGCTTTTGAAACTGCCCAGCGAAGGGGCCCAACGGATCTCGGAGGGGAGGTTGTTCCACAGATGGGGAGCCACTGCCGAGAAGGCCCGGTTTCTTGGGGAAACCGGGCTTCCTTATCGGGGGGAAACCGGGCTTCCTTATCGGGGGGAAAAGGTAGGATGCAGTTGACTCATTCCCAGAACCATATGGCTCTCATATTCTGTCACGGAGAAGGCAATGCTCTTGGATTCAGAGAGATCCTTCTAGCTGAGTTGGTTTCTGGCAGTCACCATTTAGAAGCCACCCAAGAGACATACATAAAAAGATGGCTTCTCCATCATGCTTCTGATAATGGTCCTAACATTAGAGGCAACTAGAATGACTCCAAATGGTATTTTCTGAACAACGGAACTTTTGAATGGGATGCAGTCTTTTCGCCTTGGATGAAAAAAGGCTCATCGAACTGTAAGGAAATGAAATGATGTGAGTTTGAATGGGCTGGAGCATCAACTCCTTCTTTTTTGCACCGGTAAGTACTTCCTGCATTTCTGTTTGCCAGAGACTGCCAAGATAATTCATAGTTTGATAAGATCCCCTGCTCTGCAAAAGGATAAGCCTCATAATCCAGTTTAATTAAAGATGAGATCTTCTCAAACATCATGTGGACAGTTGATCAATAGTTTCCTTCCACTGTTTTTTCATTTCTTTTTGGTTTCATTTTGCGCGCTTTCTTAACTTATGCCAAACTCATCATGATGGTGACTTCTAATAGAACTGTTCTTATCCATCCATCTTCTGCTCTTGAGAATGTCATGATTGTTTTGGTCTTTAGGCATGTAGGAATACTTGCAAAGTTTGGTCCCAAGATTCGAATTGGCATTAGTATAGCTTTCTCCCAGCACTTAGAAAAGTTACTTTTTGGAGTTGAATTCCCAGAAGCCCCCAACCAGTCAAGGCAGTGGCCATGCTGGCTCAGGGATTCAGGGGTTTTTATAATCCAAAAGAATAATTTTCTTCTAACAGTTTTTTTAAAAAAATATCTATTCTAATTGCAACATTTCCAGAAAATACACAGTATGTCGTTGATTTTGACTGACAGAGGCCCTTCTAATTATTCCTAGGTACTAAATATGCAGAAGTCATTTATGATTCCCTTCTTCTGGGGGTGCTCTGGGACTATGCAGCTTGCCCAAGGCTACACAGGCTGGCTTGAATTGAATGCCCAACCTCTGGCTCCGGAGCCAGGTACCAAACTCACTGCCTTCCTGTGTAATGGGATTACAATGTGATCTCCAAGTTGTGCTAGCAAGCTCTAGTTCCGGAGGTAGCACTGCAGCTCACTAGCAAAGGGTGCAGGCACACAATGGCAACCAGCCAATGAGTCTGAAGAACTGGTCATGCATCAACTGCTCAAATGTTGGGCATGGCTTCTATGATACAGTGGGTTATAAATCTGGTTAATCTTGATGTTCAAGGTTGAGGTTTCATTTCCATTCCAACCCCTTGAGCACAAGGTTCTGCTCACAAGGTTCTTATGGAATTTGGCCAGAAGCCATGGCTGAGAATTAGTCTATTTTCAAGAAGTCAACATTGTTAGGAAATATCATCATATGTGGGATGGAAAGAACTTGTGCTTTGAATGCGGATTGTCTTGGTTTAGCTAGAATACGGAAATGCTGCCACTTAGTATTATAATTGCACCACATAGCAGAACTCCGTAGAGGTAATGAGCATGCTTCAGTCAGGCAACAGAATGGCAGTTGTGTGGAATTCGACTGCAACCAAATAGTGTGTGATTAGCGCCTGTTTGATAAACCTTTTACATCCAGCAATGTGTTGCTGCAGACTGAATGAGTCATAAAGAGACCTCATAACAAAACATCATATTGTTCAAGAGAGATTTATAGATCACATGATGGATGGCATCTATACAGCTCAACATAGCATGCCACAAATTCGTATTTGCAACTCCTGTAACAATCTGTAAAGCAATAGTAATGGCAGGCTCATTACCTCCGAAGTGGCTTCTCGTTATCATCCCCCCTCCCCTATACTTTCGTTGTGTGCAAGGCATATATTCAAGTTACTTGTGTTCTCACATTTCAAATGCTACGTTCCAAAGTTGATGCTCCACACTGACTAAAGAAAACCTGAAAATTATGCCACATGACCAGGGAAAAGCAAAACAGTAAATCTACAGAGATTTCTGGGAAAATTGTAATATTGGGACCTGACATTTTTATTTATATTTTTAAAGCTTGTGGGTCCCTTTTTTCAGACGTAGCCTTTGATACACAATGGCCCAAATCCTGTTGCTTAGTGTAGTAAATTGCACTACAGCAGGCTTGTTGAAGCAATGTGGATTTCAGAGTTAGCTCCTCTGTAAGTTGACTCAAATAGGCCTGCTCTAATTGCCACTTAAAGTAAGTCATAGAGCAGGCCCATTTGCAATAGAAGGAACTGATCCACCAATCCCCACTGATTCCATGGGCCTACACTAGGGTGATTTACTACACTAAGCAACAGGATTTAGGCCAGTATGTAGTACAGAGAGCTTTTGTTGATTTCAGGCCTCAGTTACTGCAAAGACTAGAGCATTTCCATGACTGAACAACATGTTTTAGGGGGAGAAATTGATCTCTCTTGTTGTGTTTGTGCTTCTGTTGTAAGTGCCAGGAAGTCCAAGAAGCAGTGATTACCTGGGTGAAAATTCATTTGGAAGCAGGTTACTGGAAGAGAGGGTGAGTGGGTGGGTGTAATGTTTGAGTGCATTGACGAACAGGAGGATACGGGAACCAGAGCTTGGAGAAATAAAGACCTGGGACTTTTTGGGGAGAAGGAACTAAGAGGTCACCTGTCTCCATCCGCCCACCCTCCAGGCTCCCATGTTCCTTCTGGCCTTAGGTCTAGTCCTCACAGAAGCTGAGAGAGAAGTGGATTTCCCCAGGGACTCCATATAATGTTGCAAGCCATCCCTGTTATAACATCTAATATTTGGGGGTAGCTTGCTCTTGAATGGGCAACCAAGAGCCATTCACAAATGACCCACTCCTCATTTGTTGAGATGGACCAATCAAGTGCCTGCATTTTCAGATCTTCTTGAGTGGTACACTGGCCATGGGGATTATCAGAATGCATTTCCAAATTTACCATTTCAGCACTGTCTACAAATGTACTAGATGATATAATTTTTTCAGTTTAGTGAAATAAATTCACCCCTGTCTTAGGTATCAAAAGGCAACAAATTAATCATTTTGATGGGATAAATTAGAATTCTGAAAGGTCAGCAGTTTGCGAAAGTGGATCCCTTTGTAAGTGTCAAATCTACAGTGGTTTGAATTTCAAATTGATGGTGAAGCTGCTTGCTGGAAAGGCATATCTTTCTTGCCACCCACTGGAAACCCCTTTCCAAAATGGCTGTCACCCAGTAACAATAAAACCAGTTCCTTTAGCATTAGTTTGGTATCTATTTCCATAACGAAGTTAGGAAGTGCCAACCCTGCTTTAGGAAAGAGTTCCATTTTAAAATTACATCAGTTTCTTGCTGGGTCACTCTCCAAAACTTCTTGGCAATGGGGGAATGATCGCAAAAGTTGAAAGAGTTTGCCTGTGAAGTTCACTCTTAAGTAAACGTAAACAGGTTTGCACTGTTAGCTAACAACATAGGTATGGGGTCTGAATTCTGTACCTAAGTGGAGAATGTGTTGCTCTGTCTTCAGTGTGGCAGCTAACAAAAAAAGACAACATTATTGCAGGCAACTTCTTTATATTTCGAAATTGGCAATCAACAACATTATTTACAAGTTTCAGCAATTCCAGAAATTTGTTTTATTCCACTGGAGATTATCTGCAGCTGTGTTCTTCATGGTGAAACTGCTTACACAACAGTACCCAAATGAGTGGAACCACTCATCAGCTTTACCGATCGTACTCTTAAACAAATTTAAAGAATTCCACTGAGCCCGTAAGTGAGGTGGAATTGTGTCTTTCTGAGTTGGTTGCTATCTGTTCCAAAGACCAGGGAACGGAGAAAGGGTGGCTGAAAAATAATAAATCACCCACTTATTAAGAGATTTCATCACTTCCTCTTTTTGACATTGTATTGGGTTTGGTTCTATTCGGATACCATGCTATTGATCTTAAAGTGCAGATAGGAACGGCAGTTGGTCGGAGCATTCTCATAACCATCACAAATCTGTCATTTGTTGGGGTTTTCTAGAATGGAAATGGGGTACCTGACTCATTCTGTCTGCTAAGAAACATCAACAGGCCCTTGACATGAGGGAAGCAAGCAGTTGTGGTAGCAAGGTTGCTCTTACAAGCACCTCAGTTGGAATGCTTTCAACGTCCCCCGGGGGAGGGCATGCCAGATATATGTTAGAAAATTAGATACTTGTTAGAAGAAGAAGAAGGAGAAGAAGGAGAAGAAGAAGAATTTCCAATATGGAGCGGTCCTGTTCAAAATTTCAACCAAACAGTCATGCTGTCTTCCAAGAGACTGCAAGCCATTCCATGTCTACTGGCATGCTCAGTCATCATTGAGTTCTCTTGGGTTCTTGTCCCATGTCATTTTTTAACTACATCCAATCTATATTGTGATTCCAGCTGCCAACCTCTCTCTCTTTCCTGGAGTTGCCAACTCACCGCAGGACCTTTTCACTAGCTAGATGGTATGATCTTCTTTCGGAGGTTTCCAACGGGGGATATAAAAGTATCCCTATGGCTGAGAGGGTTTGCCCTTGTGATGACAGCATAGTAGAACCAACCATCCATGTTACGTTACACTGCCAGTTCTATTGTGAACCATGTATGAAGCTTATTCTCCCTCTGCTTATCCTGTTTTCAGGCTGTCCTGAAACAGAAATCTTACAGAAACTACTTTTAGGCCTTAATCCTCAGACTACACTTACTTGTGCAAAATTTATCTCAGCTGCAAGCAAGATATAAAAATAATTAATGGGTAACGATTTAAAGCTATAATTTTCCTTTATCTCTTTCCCCCTCTGTCTTAGCATTGTTGACTGCCTTATAAATTTGACCTATATTATGTTCAATGTCTTTTGCTGGTCATGGACCATAATAATAAGCTAAACTAAATTAAACTAACTACACCAAATCATGAGGTTCCTGCAAAGTCTGCTGAGACCTTCCTCTCATTCAGAGGTAGAAAGCCTTTAGTACCCTACTTCAGTAGTCCCCAACCTTGGGGCTCCAGATGTTCTTGGACTACAACTCCCAGAAGCCTTCATCACCACCTCTGCTGGCCAGGATTTTGGGTGTTGAAATCCAAAAACATCTGGAGGCCCAAGGTTGGGGACCACTGTCTTACGTGATACTTTGGACTATAAATCCCAGAAACCCTTGCCAATGGCCAGGTTAGCAAAGGCATCTGGAAGCTTCAGTCTAAAACACCTGGAAGGTCAAATATTCCCAGGCCCTAGTTTTGTTGATTCTTGGCACCCTTTGAATAACTGTAGGATATGCTCTGTGTATCTAACACAAGAAATGAATCCAGGATGTGGAACCATCAGCTTTGAGATATTTAGCCTCCTTTGATTTCCTTAAAGTTTGATTTGTTTGGGTTGCTTTTTCAAAACAACTCCCACGTTATTTTTATACAGCCGAATTCAGCAATGGCCTTGTATAAGATTACACTCCAAAATAACAGCAATAAAAAGCTATTTGTATTAACACGAATCTAGATCGACTACCAGCTCATCTTATTCCCGTCTTTCCTCTCCCGGTCTCCTGTCCTTTTCCCATGCTTTGTTGACTGTGAGCTTTTCTTTGTATACAACAATTCAGGCATTTTAAAATAAAAATAAAAAGTTTAAAATACGTAAACAATAATGTTAAGCAACAAAGTTTTTTCCTAGCAATTCCTCCGTCCCACCCAACTCCTAAGGAAGGCATTGCTGATTTCCAGATGCACATGCAGAAGGCAGTGCAACAATGAATTAAATTGCTCTTCTGGAAGCTACCCAGTACTGTTCTATTCAAATGGAAGCCTATAAATCATTATACGTTAACGGTTATAGGAATAACGGATATATTCAAAAACATCCAGAGTCAGCAAACTGACTCGGAACCTATGCCAAAGCGAAAGATATGGTTATGCAATGATATGGCTGTTTTTTGTTTTGTTTTTCATTGGCACACCATGGACTCTCTTTGAGATGCCAGCTGTCCATTTATTAAAACAAGTTATGGACAGTGGCCATAATCTGGAAGGGAAACTGTGCTGTAATGACTTACACAGTGTGGCTGTTGCCACTCCTTGCCTTTCTCCAGATAATAGACTAGGGGCTCAGCTCAATGTGATGTTAATGGTGTCAATGCAAATAAAGTGGACACGGCTTGCATCTATAAAGAGCAGTTCCTGGCCTATGAGCTGATGGGGATATTCCCTCTTCCTAAATTGGAAGGCTTTGGGGGCTTAGCTAGGCCTATCGCCACTTAGCTTGCTGTTAAAAAAAGAAAGCTCTCAGCTAGCACTGGGGCAGGAACAGGAAGCTTGGGTGGAGCTAGGCCTAGCTAAGCCTCAAAGCCTTCCAGTTTAGGCCTTTTTTTTCCCAGGTGAGTCACATTTAGGTGTTCACAAGGTTTGTGTGAGTCAAGTAGAACTCCCAGAAGGGAGAATTATGGGATTTGCAGTCCAAAAAAATGTTTTGTTTTTTTAAAAAAATCTCAATTCCAATTCTTTTGGGCAAAGGATTTTATTAATTAATATTAATTAATTAATTAATTAATTAATTAATTAATTAATTAATTAATTAGGATTGTGACAGGGAGAAACAACAGAAATGGCCCTTCTACAGTCTCAAGTCTAAGTAGGCTTTCCTTCCACTGCTGACTGCATAACAAGAAGAACATACATGTGAATATGTAGCAAGTTAATATGTTTGTTTTTCTGATGCATATGAAGATTTGTGAGTAAAAGAGAAAGATTTTTTTTTATTCTTTCTCAACAATAGAGTCTCTGTCTGAATTTATTGCGGCTATATTGCTACTTGAGGTAAAACTGACTAACAATAAGGGGTGGTATATTTGAGGGAGTCTTGTAATTATAATAATCTGTCTGGATTTTTTTCTCTCCACTGTGTAGCTGGAAGTTTTAAGCTACACTCTGCCAATAAATTTTGCATAAGACTGTTTTGTGCAAATGATCAAGACCTTGATGAGAATAGGAACGACCTTGTCTTGCTCATGCCTGCAGGTGAGAAATCTTGTGGGGCTTCAGATTTCTCACCAAGGCGTCTCATCAAGACACCCTATATCAATGAGAGTGAGGAAGCTGTCAAGGATTCTTTACATTTTTAGCTAGAACTGAGCAGTTTGTCACACTGAAGCGTTCCATGTCTATATTACCTGCGACGTAGCTCTAGCTCTTTTGTGCTCGGCACAAAATCAGATTGTGAGTTTGAATTGTGAGTCGAGCTTATTCCCGACTTGAACTAGAGGAAGATTACTGAGAGCTCATTTGGGCTGGTATGCCAAGGAAGAAGCAATTACTCTATTCAGTTCTGAAAAGAGACCTCTTCTCAGAAAAGTGCTCGATATGGAAATTTGTACAGTAACCCATCTTTGTCCAATTTACATATGGAGCTGTATTTCAGGTTGCGACTGATTTAATGTCATATGCACCCTCTAGGAAAATCTGAACAGCAAGCCAAATGCTTCAGTCAGCAATTCCATGGTATCTAAAGAATAATAATTAGCAACTCTTCTATGATAACGGCGTATAGGAACACAGGTTGGTAGGCAAATGTTTGCTGGTGTGTTCCATGGGAACAAAAATGCATTCAGAAGTGTTATTCAATGAAGAATGAAGATTCTAGAAAAAATGGACGTGTCCTTGTGAAGGAGACGCTTTTGCGATAAGCTCCTTCTTTGCGTCTCCAGGTGGAGTCCACGCTGGCCCTGGTGACAGGGCTGTCAGGAGATGCAGGCAGGAAAAACGAGTGCCTGAGAGGGAGCAGGAAAAGCTGGAACATGGCAAGGGCACCTATGAAATGGAGAGAGCAGAGCTGGGAATAAGAGGGGAGGAGGAGGAAGGGAAGGGGAGTCTTAGGCGGAAGCAGGAGAAGAGCTGCCGCCAAGGTTCTGCACCATGATGGAGGTGTGCCTGACTGTCTTGTGGGACCTTTGGACTGGCAAGTGGGAGAGCTTGGCCTGTGGATCAGGGCAACACAGCTATCTTCACCTCACTGGAACTGCTCGACCTTTGACGGCAACAACCAGAGGGAATCATCCACCATGGGTGAACTGTGCAAGAAACCATCAGCTGGTGTGGGGAGTGATGCCAGGCTGATACGACTCTAAGCCCGCGGTCTACTGATTCAGTGCTCGATTGAATTGATGAAGACAGTACCAGGGCCTCCTTACTCTGGTGTGTCTATGAAACCAAAGCTAGAGGGGACTTTTCAGGCATCTCCTCCCTCAGAAGGGGTGGTGCGGCACACATGTTTCACTCCCTCTCAAATACAGTCCTAAGGTCATCATAGCAGCTAGGAGATTTTGCAAACTCTTTCTTACCTGCAGAATTTGGAAAGAATAACTAAGCTATGTGTAATTCATTCCTTTTTTGAATACGGAAGGTGCAATTAAATGACTTTAGTGATGATCATTTAACAAGTGAGGACTTTACTCGAAGGCAAAACTAGGCCATAATTTCAGTGATTTGGATGGCAGCTAATACTGCAGCAAGCGGGGAAATGGAGACCAAGGAAGAGTCTGTGGCTTTCATGTCATCCTCCTGATATAAAGTATAGTCATGAGTCCATCATTCTTGGTAGAAAAGGCCTACTTGAGTTGCTACTGGTCAGTTCAGTTCCTACTGGTCACTAAAGTAAGTTGTGACTAGAGGAAGCCCATTTGAATCAATAGAACCTACGCAAGAAACAACTCACCAAATCCCCATTGATTCAATGGGTCTACTCTAGAGTGACTTACTTCATTAACCAATAGGATTTCAACTGTTCTAGCATAAAAAATATAGTATTCTACAAAGAATATTGGGTTTCTTTTTATACTGAGCATTTGGTCTTCAGATCATCTTTTATTTCCGATGCCTCATGGATTGTGTAGGGAGAGTACTTAATCCTTGACTATCCAGTCACAAGCTAGCTATACTTTCATTTGTTGTATAAAACCCTTGGAGGGGAAACCTTTTTGAAAAGCAGTATATATAATTCTAAAATGAATGAAATAAATTCGTATAAGATTTCACCTAATTTCTTGGCATAGGGGAAAATGTCTGAACTTGTTCCACTCTGGAGTGCATCCAAGTTGTTATGGCCATAAATCAGAGAGAGGGAGTTTTCTTCGGAAAAGAGGAACAGATTCCAAGGAAATCATTTGATGCAACAATGAGGTCAGAAATATAGAAGCTGAACATGAAGTAAATCTGGAAAATGCTAAGTAAGATTAAAGACTTCTTTTCCTGAAGAGTTTGTTCCGAATTTGTAAAAGGGCTGTGGTCAATAGTCTCTTATTTCAAATTCTGAGCTGAAAATATCATTAGAGGTATACATATATTTTCCACCATTGCTTTCACGTTAAGAATATCCATTAGGGATAACAAGATTCTTTTTGCCACCCTTGTTTCCTCTATGTGCTATTGCTTGGACCCCCTTTTTCTACAGCATATTTATTCTGTCTTGCTGTTAAATTTCTTAGGCTGTGTTATTTTGTACACTGCAACAATTAGGAAATTGTACAATCATTAAAACACACAGAAGTTAAAATCAGAATAGAAGCTACACAGAATCATAGAACTGGAGTTAGGTAAAAAGGTAAAGGTTCCCCTTGACAATTTGTCCAGTTGTGTCCGACTCTAGGGGGCGGTGCTCATCTCCGTTTCCAACCCATAGAGCTAGCGTTTTGTCCGCAGACAATCCTCTGTGGTCACGTGGCCAGCGTGACTAGACACGGAACGCCGTTTACCTTCCCACCGAGGTGGTACCTATTTATCTACTCGCATTTTTGCATTTTGCATGCTTTCGAACCGCTAGGTTGGCGGGAGCTGGGACAAGCGACGGGGGCTCACTTCGTCACGTAGATTCGATCTTACGACTGCAGGTCTTCTGACCTTGCAGCACAGAGGCTTCAGCGGTTTAACCCGCAGCACCAATGGCCATCAAGAGCAACTCCTTGGTAAAACAGGGAATTCTCAGGTAGATGACCATCTGGCCCTTGCTTAACAATTTCCAGTGAAACAGAGTCCACCAAAAGTTTAGATAGGTTATTCCACTGTTGACTACTTCTTATCGTCAGCAAGTCCCTCTAAAAGTTAAGTTAAAAAAACACTAAACAAACTTATTTCTTGTTATTTGAATCTATCACCCCTCAGGTCTTCTCTTTTCAAGACTTAATGTTCCAAAATTCCTCAACTGTTCCTCACAAGACTTCCCTTCCAGATCAATTGCCAATTTGCTCATTATCCTCTGGACAGATTCTAGCTTCTTCTACTATATAGCCCCAAACCATTCACATTATTCCAAGGCTGTAACTTTCCTTCACTATTATATTTTCATCAACACAGCCTGGTATCACATTATTTCATTTCATTTCATTTTAGCTGGCCCTCCAAATTTAGTGTCATCCACAAATTTGAGGAGTTTCCTCTCTACTCCTTCCTCCAGATCCTTTAGAAAGATGATGAACAGCACAAAGTCCAGGGCAGAACCCTGTGGCACACCACTTGTCACTCCTTTCCTGGATGATGAGGTGAGAACTCTTTGGCTATAGCCCATCAACCAGGTACAAATCCACCTAACTGTATCATTATCTAACCTGCATTTTATAAGCTTGACCTACAAGAACACAGAGGACGTTTTGAAAACCTTGCTGAAATCAAGATACACGACATCCACAGTATTTCCATGATCTACCAAACTTGCAACTCTACAAAAAGAAAATAAAAAAAATGTCTAGTAATCTAAAACTCGTCCTTTTAGTAACATATATGAAACAGGCTAACATGCTTCTCAAGGTTGATAAAAGTCAATGATATCATCATGTCTTAATCCATTTCTGACCCCACATTCACATTAGAAGCTTGGTAACCAGGAGATGTGTGAGAGCGACTGAAAAGGAAGGACATGGTACATTAGGAACCATACTGGTTTAGCTGGGCGGAGAAAGAAGTTAAGAACAAAATGTCTGTCAACTGGAGTTCAATACAAATCCATTCGCACAACACATCTAATTCCATATACTTTATTATTACAAGCACAGGTCAGCCATGTTAGGTACACAAAATTAAAACACAGGAAAGCACATAGTATTTATAATCAAATCAAAGCAGACTGAAATTCAAATTACAATTATGTGTAAATCCGTCATCTAGTAAGTGCAGGGATTTACTTCTTTCACATCTAATTAATTTTTAACTATGTGCCATCAAGTCAATTCTGATTTATGGCAACCCTTTTCATGGTTTTGTGAGGGTTTTTTTTTTTTTACATACTGTGTACTCTTACTGTATATCACACCTG